>CP136055.1:180082576-180682576 GCA_032464435.1 Aegilops umbellulata | reverse complement strand
CGAGTGGCCTTCCCGACAAGCTCCTCTTGCCGGGGACTTGTCTCCTTGGCTTAAATACTTTGTTCTTGAATGGCTCCAAAGGAACCATAGGGGGCCTTGGTGATCACCTGGCAAGCCTTGCCGCGGGGTGCTGCGACTGCCCGTGCACAAGTTCGGGATACTAGGGTACCCCTACTCTAGTACACCGACAGGAGCCCCCGGGCCTGGGCCATACACGGTGCCGAGCGCTGTTGGGCCAGGCCCAAAACAGGGCACGGGCACGCGCGGCCTGGGTCACGTCGTACCCTACTCCGCATCCACCGCGCCCTCCCCGAACGGCACGCGTCGATTGCGGCATCGTGGGAGAGGTTGTGGGTGGTTCTTTATTCGGGAAAGTGAAACGCCCGCCTCCTGGCGGTTCGTATCTTCCCCATAAACGGAGGGAGGCGTGGAGGCGTGGTCTTCGAGGCGTCCACTCCCCACGATCACGGGGTGGGGGAGAGGTTGCCTCATCCGTCGCCTCAGCTCTGTACGCCTGCCACGCGGCCTCCATGCGCTTGGAGTGGCGAATAGTGGAGGCGGGAAACCGGGCCGTCACGGGTCGAGGCAGAGGGTCGGGCCCAGTTCCCTGCTCCTTTCGTGTCTTGATTGGCTGAGCGGGGCGGCCGAGCCCCCACCCTGCTCCTTTATAAGGAGCGGGATGGGGGGGATGGAAGCCCGCATTCTTTCATCTCCTCCTTCCTTCAGCTTCTGCTCCCCTCTCTCTCATTCGCCATGGAGAAAGGGAACCCTGGTCCTTCAACGGTGGCGACAAGGGTCGCCGCTAGACAGCGCGTCCCTCCCTCTTCCGCACCCGTGGTGGCAGAGCCAGACGCAAGGGGAAGAGGGAGGGGGCGAGGCCACGGGCGAGGTCGAGGGCGAGGCCGAGGCGCTCGGGGAAGAGGTGGACGGGGCAGCTCGCCGGCCTCGCCTCCGCCAGCGGTTCCTCTTCCCGTGGCGGACCATATCAAGGACGACCCTTGCGAGTTCTTCGTCAGGCTGCGTCGGCCGCCTCGTCGTCGTCTCCGTCTCCCAACTCCATTTGCGAGCGAGATGGAGCTGGATCCGCCCGAGACACTGAGGTTGCACATGAGGGGCTGCGGAATCAGTGGTACGCGAGTCCGCGTTGATTTCCCGGCCCCTAATGTGATGTATCTTGGTCGAGGGTGGAAGACGTTCACCCGCAACCACAGCTTGACGGCGGGGCTCACCCTCCATTTTAAGCTGATGGAGGGCGGTCTCCGCTCCGTCAAGGTCTTCGGGTGCTTCAGGACTCGGGCAAGGTGCTGCGTGGAGAGCTCCTCCGATAGCGAAGACTCCTCCTCGGGCGGGAGTGACGAGGAAGACAGCGACAGCGACGACGAGGGTGGCGGGCGGCAGGTTGACGGGTCCGACTAGGTGTCGGGCGCCGCTCCGTGTGGCACCGGCGACCCCATCATCCGCGTCGCCGGCTCCTCGAGCTTCTCGGGGCCGTCTCCTTGGGCGGCTGGCGTAGGGAGGCTGCAGAAGAGGAAGAGGGCAGGCGGCAAGGCCGTCAACTCGGAGTACGAGGGCACGAGGCCCTCGACAGCGTGCTGACGTCCTGCTGCCTCGTCTTCGAGCTCTGCCTCCGGCGCCGCCATCACCATCCAGCCTTTAGACGTCCGCCGAGACGTTCTCTTGGTGTCTTCTGCCACTCGTAGCTCGTCTAGGCGCCCCTTTTGCCCTTTTCACCTCCTTGACCTGCCTCCTGAAGAGAGGGACAAGAGAGGGATTACGGGCACCTTATCTCTTTTTAATTTGTAAGCCCTCGGGCCTTAGTTGCATTTAAAACTTGTAATCCCACTATTCATGTTTTTCATTCTCTATGAACTGTACCTGAGTGGAATGCTTTTTAATGAAAAGGGAATGCTTACCGAGTCACTTGTCTCGTGGGTGGAACCCACGTCAAGGAGAGAATCCTTTATATCTCTAAGATAGACACTTTTTTCCTGGCAGCAGGCCCTGCCGTCTTCCCACGTCGCTCGACCTTTCTCACGCTTTTGGCGGAGGCAGGGAGGAGGCGGGTTCAGGCTCCTCGTTTCGTCCCTTCGCTGCCGCGACTACGACCAAATCTGGTCCCGGGAACGCGCCCCAGGGCCTAGAGTTAAGGGAGCACGGTAGCTTTTAGGAAGAAATGAGGTTTCGCATACCTCAGTCCATGAGAGAATGCATGATAAGGGATGAAAAACTTATCTGAGATTGCAGCTCCCGGCAACTCTGGTTCGCCGTGGGTTAATCGTTGTACTTGCAGCCCCCGGCAACACTGGCTTGCCGGGGTCTTGCAGCCCCCCGGCAACACTGGCTTGCCTGGGTCTAGATGTTGGTCCGTCCTTCTTCTCCTTTTCGTCCTCAAGTGGTCTGGTCAGGATATGCGAGCCCTGCGAACCAAGGGAAACGAAAAGAACGGCAAAGGGACGCACACTTGACCTCTAAGTTAGGGGTTAGCCGCAACTAAGCACTGTCAACCCTAACCAAGGACGAGACTCGACTCAGCATGCATGCTAAAACTCAGGGCGCCAGCGCTTTATCTTCTCCCAGGGTCTGCGCCTGGCTTTGTACAAAGGATTACATGCAACAGCGGCAAGACTTGTACAAAAAGGTGGTTGCCAGACAGGGTCCGACAACCGCGCCTTACGAGTAAAACTTACGAATATGCTCGATGTTCCAGGAGTTGCTCACCGGAAAGCCATCTTCGGTCTCAAGGCGGACAGCGCCAGGCCTAGTGACTCGTTTCACCCGGTAAGGGCCTTCCCACTTCGGCGTCAACTTGTTGGAATTCTTGGCGGAATGAACGCACCGAAGAACAAGGTCGCCTTCCTCGAGACTTCTGGCTTTAACTTTGCGGCTATGGTAGCGGCGCAAAGCTTGCTGGTAGCGAGCAGCTCGCACAGCAGCCTGAAGACGATCTTCCTCAAGGAGCAGCGCGTCATCTTGTCGCAGCTGCTCTTGCTCAAGCTCATCATAAGCGAGCACTCGAGGTGACCCGTATACGAGTTCCGTGGGGATAACTGCCTCTGCTCCATAGACTAGAGCGAAAGGTGTCTGGCCAGTGGCTCGATTTGGCGTCGTCCTGATCGACCAAAGAACCACCGGCAGCTCCTCGATCCAGTTTCTTCCACACTTGTGCAGCCTGTCGAAAGTCCTGGTCTTGAGCCCGCGCAGCACTTCAGCATTTGCCCTCTCCGCTTGACCGTTGCTCCTGGGGTGAGCAACAGAAGCGAAGCAGACCTTGGCGCCAAGATCTTGGACGTACTGCATGAAGGTGCGGCTCGTGAATTGCGTACCGTTGTCGGTGATGATCTTGTTAGGGATCCTGAAGCGGCAAACAATCGACTTGAAGAACTTGACTGCTGACTGTGCTGTCACCTTCCTCATTGGTTCCACTTCCGGCCACTTTGTGAACTTGTCGATTGCGACGTACAAGTACTCAAAGCCCCCGACTGCTCGGGGGAAGGGGCCGAGGATGTCGAGCCCCCAGACCGAAAATGGCCAGGATAAAGGGATCGTCTGGAGAACTTGAGCTGGCTGGTGTATCTGCTTGGAATGGAACTGGCACGCTTCACACTTGGTTACTTGTGCAGTTGCATCCTGGAGGGCTGTCGGCCAAAAGAAACCTTGCCAGAAAGCTTTGCCGGCAAGTGCTCTTGCACCAATGTGGTGACCACATATGCCTCCATGTATCTCTGCCAACAGCTTCTGTCCATCTTCCCGGGGAATACACTTCAATTTCACACTGTTGAGTCTTCTTCTGTACAGTGCGTTGTCGACGAACTGGTACATACTAGACTGCCGGGCTACTCTTTCCGCTTCTTCTGGCTCTTCGGGAAGTTCTCCTGTCTGGAGGAAACGAACGATCTGCTGTGCCCATGCTGGAGCCTGTGGCTCGACAACAAGGACTAAAGGCATATCTGCTGCTGTGGGAACATCCGCTTCTACGGCGAGAACCTGCGGCTCAGCCAGAGCTTGACGTTCCCCGGCAAGCTTGCCGGAGCAAAACTTGTCGGGAGCGTCTGCTACTATGAAACAAACCCTGGGGCTTGTCGGAGCAGACTGCTCCTCAGCACTCTTGGCGTTGATCTTGGGGACCTTCTTGGCGGCGGCTTCGGGAAGCTCTGCCGGAAGATAGTCACCAGAAATCAACTTCCTCTTCTTGCTCTGTCCAGTTTATGGCGTCACGGACGGTTGAGTCAGCTTGAGCACAAAGATCCCTGGTTCCACAGGTAACTTAAGTGCTGCGCACTTTGACAGGCTGTCAGCAATGTCGTTCTGAGATCTTGGAACACGTTCCATCTGTAGGCCGACAAAGCGCTCTTCTAGCTTCCTCACTTCATCGACGTAAGCTTCCATCAACGGACTCTGATAATTCTTGTTCACTTGGCGGACGACAAGCTGCGAGTCACCCTTGACAATGAGCTGCTTGATCCCAAGGTCTGCCGCGATCCTGAGACCGGCGAGCAATCCTTCATACTCTGCAGTATTGTTCGTTGCTTGCTCCTTGGGAAAGTGCATCTGGACTACGTACTTGAGGTGCTCTCCGGTGGGTGCGACAAGCAGCACGCCAGCACCGGCGCCTTGCAGCGAGAAAGCACCATCAAAGTACATCAGCCACTCTTTGCTTGCTTCCTTGACGGGGATGCTCGTCTCTGGAATTTCTTCATCTGGTGTTGGCGTCCACTCTGCTATGAATTCTGCCAATGCTCTGCTTTGGATAGTTGACGTGCTCTCAAATTTGAGGCCAAAGCTTGACAGTTCCAGTGCCCACTCAACAATCCTGCCTGTTGCTTCTGGATTCTGCAGTATCCTCTTCAGCGGAAAGCGAGTGACAACTGTGATCTCATGTGCTTGGAAGTAATGGCGCAGCTTTCTCGAGGCCATGAGAAGGCCGAAAAGCAATTTATGCACACCAGAGTACCTTGACCTAGCCCCCTGCAGAAGGGAAGTGACAAAGTAGACTGGGCGCTGCACCATTTTCTTCTGATGTATCCCTTCGCACATCTGCGCCGATCCATCTTTGTCGGGACCAAAGCTTGTCGAAGAAGCCCCCTGCTTGTTGCTGGATGTGCTTGCCGTGGTCGCTGGCTCATCATCTGCCTCTCTCTCCGCTACTAACGCAGCACTAACCACTTGATTGGTTGCCGCCAGATCCAGCAGCAACTTCCTTGTGGCTTAGGTGCGACAAGTATTGGAGTGGAGGACAGGTATCTCTTCAGGTCTTGCAGCGCAGCCTCCGCTTCCGGAGTCCATTTCATTGGACCTGCCTTTTTCAAGATTTTGAAAAACGGCAGGGCGCGCTCAGCAGACTTAGAGATAAACCTGCTGAGAGCCGCCACGCAGCCGACAAGTTTCCGCACATCCTTGACGCGCTTCGGTGCTTCGATCTGCTCAATGGCCTTGATCTTGTCGGGATTGGCTTCAATTCCCTGCTGAGACATGAAGAACCCGAGAAGCTTGCCGGAAGGGACTCCAAACACACACTTCTCGGGGTTGAGCTTGAGGCTGATCTTGCGCAGATTTGCAAAAGTCTCTTCTAGATCTTGAATCAGAGTTGCTTTGTCCCTGCTCTTGACCACTATGTCATCCATGTAGGCTTCCACATTTCTGTGTATTTGTGGTTCAAAAGCAGTATGGACTACCCTTGCAAATGTTGAACCAACATTCTTCAACCCGAAAGGCATCCGTACGAAACAGTACGTGCCACATGGAGTGATGAATGCGGTTTTCTCCTCATCCTCTTCTTCCATGAAGATCTGATGGTATCCTGAGTATGCATCAAGAAATGAAAGCAAGTCACATCCGGCCGTGGAGTCAACAATCTGGTCGATGCACGGCAATGGAAATGGATCTTTGGGACAAGCTTTATTGACATCGGTGAAGTCAATACAAAGCCTCCACTTCCTGTTTGCCTTTCGCACGACTACAGGATTGGCCAACCATTTCGGATGGAGCACTCCTCTGACAAGGCCAGCTGCTTCCAACTTCTTGATCTCTTCTGCGATGAATTATTGGCGCTCCACTGCTTGTTTCCTGACTTTTTGCTTGACGGGCCGCGCATGAGGACAGACGGCAATGTGGTGCTCAATTACTTTCCTGGGAACGCCGGGGATGTCAGACAGTTGCCACGCAAACACATCGACATTCGCCCGCAGGAAAGCAACGAGCGCGCTTTCCTATTTAGGGTCGAGAGTGGCACTGATGGTGAAAGTACCACCAGTGCCGTCCTCCTTGGCGGACACCTTCTTGGTCGCTGGTGGAGCTGCCATCGTCTTCTTACACTTGCCGGTGGAGCTCGATGGTGCGTCCTCGACGGTAGCGCAGCACTCCGAAGAGGTGCGCTTGCCGGAGTGGGCATCAGAACTCTTGCCGGACTTGGTCTTCTTCTTCCCCCCGGGAGCTTCAGCGGCAAGTGTCTCGCGATCTGCTGCGGCTGCTGCTTCCCGGTAGATCTTGTCGGCACAGATAAGAGCATCTTTCTTGTCGCCAGGGACAGAGATGACACTTATCGGGCCTGGCATCTTCAGCATGTTGTACGCGTAGTGAGAGGCCGCCATGAATTTGGCGAGCGCTGGACGGCCGAGAATTCCATTGTAAGGCAATGGAAAATCGGCAACGTCAAAAGTGATCCTCTCAGTCCTGAAGTTCAGCTCGCTGCCAAATGTCACCGGCAACGTGATCTTCCCCTTCGACTTGCTCCTTCCCGGGTTGATTCCTTGGAATGTGCCGGTCTCTTCGAGCTCGCTGTCAGGGACTTGGAGTTTTCGGAGCACAGCGGAGGAGATCAGGTTCAAGCCGGCCCCGCCATCAACTAGCATCTTAGTGACCTTGAGGTTGCGGATAGTTGGTGAGACCAACATCGGCAAGCACCCGACCACAGTTGTGCGATCAGGGTGGTCCTCAATATCAAAGATGATAGGCGTGCTGGACCATTTCAGAAGCTTGCTTGACTCGATGGGTGGTTCTGCCGCATTGACTTCCCGCACCCACTGCTTGAGTTGGCGGTGCGAAGTATGCAGAGAAGCACCACCGTCAACGCACAAGACCTCCGTGGCTTTCTGAAATTCCTGCTCACTGGTCTCGTCATCATCCATGTCTTCGTCATCGTCGTCTTCATCCTTGTCGCGGCCGCGGGGAGGTCTGTCTCCTTGCCGCTGATTGGCCTTGTCGCGGCGTCCTCCCCGGCCGGTGCGCTTCGTATCGGATCCTCCAGCACCTGCTTGGGCTTTCTCCTTGTCGCGTCGCTCGTACTCGGCCTTTTGCAGCTCGACAAGCTGCTCGACCTTCTTGCAGCTCTGGAGGTCATGGCCCTTGGTGCGGTGGATCTTGCAATACTGTTTGTTGGTGTCGTCCTGCTTGTCGGCGGCCGCCACAGCCTGGCAGTTGGCGCATGCGGCAACCTCCTTGCCGGAGCTGCCATCTCTGGCTTTCTTGGCACCACCGTTGCTGCTGGACTGCTCAACAACTAGCACATCTTTGCCTTTTCTCTTCCTGTTGTTCTACCGCCGGTTTTTATTTGTCGGGGCGGCATCCTCGCTGTCAGATCCTCCTGTTCCTGTATTCTCTCCGGGGAGTTTCCTCCCTTCCTCAGCACGTGCACACCTGTCGGCTAGAGCATATAGCTCGCTGACGTCTCTGATCTTGCACATCGCCATCTCCTCCCGCATCCTGCGGTTACGCACGTTCTGATGGAACGCGCTGATGACCGCGGCAGGGTGGACATCTGGGATGTTGCGTTGCACTTGGCTGAATCTCTGGATATACTTGCGCAAGGGCTCTCCTTCCTTCTGGGCAAGCAGGTGAAGGTCACTCTCCTGGCCATGGGGTTTGTGGCCGCCCGTAAAGGCGCCGACAAACTGATGGCATAGGTCTGCCCAGGAAGATATGGAGTTTTCCGGCAAGTGCGTGAGCCAGGATCTGACGTTGGGCTTGAGTACCAGCGGGAAGTAGTTGGCAAGGATCTTGTCGTCTCGCCCCCCGGCAGCCTGCACCGCGATGGTGTAGATGCTGAGGAACTCCGACGGATGCAACCTGCCGTCGTACTTCTCTGGTATGTCTGGCTTGAAATTCTTCGGCGCTCGATGCGGGTACGAGCGTCTTCTTGCTGCCGTTCGTGAAGAACGTGGCGCTGATCGCGACGAGTTCGCGGATCCGATGAAGCGGTGGAGTCGCTGTCGCGGTGCACCTGGCGAGTCGGCGATCTCTGCCTTCGGGGCGGGGAGTGCACGGTTGTAACGCCCCGGATCTGATGCGCCAGGTGTCCGCCAGTTATTCGCCGTCGTTGCCATGTCATCATCTGCATTTTATATCATGTCATCATGTGCATCGCATTTGCATACGTGTTCGTCTCATGAATCCGAGCATCTTTCCCGTTGTCCGTTTTGCAATCCGGCGCTCCTATGTTCCCCGGCGTCCCCTTTTACTTTTTTCCGTGAGCGGGTATTAAACTTTCTCGGAATGGACCGAGATTTGCCAAGCGGCCTTGGTATAGCACCGGTAGACCGCCTGTCAAGTTTCGGGTCAATCGGAGGCCGTTTGATACTCCAACTGTTAACCGGGTAACCGCAAAGGCCTCGTTTGGCGCAGCCCAACACCCTTTCAAAGTGGCCCAAAACCCATCTAAGTCATCTCCATGTTATCAGTCGTTCGATCACGATCGCGTGGCCGAAAACCGCACTCCATTTGGAGCTTCCTAGCCCCCTCTACCTATAAATATGTGCCTCCCGTCCAAATTCGCGGTTGATTTCCACCCTAACCCTAGCTTCGTCCTCCTCCCGCAGCCGGACGCGTCCGCCCCCGCTGACGGACATGTCCGCCGCACCGTCCGGCCTCTCCCGCGCTGCCACGTGGCACTCGCTCCGCCCCGCCGCCGAAGCCCGCCGAGGCCCGAGGCCGGCCCGCCCCGGGCCGCAGCTGGGCCGCGCCGCCCCGCGTCCGCCCGGATCCCGCGCCTGCGCCTCCTCCTCCGGCCGCCGCCGGTGCCCCTCGTCCGCCGCCCGCCGCGCCGGAGCGCGCAGCCCTTGCGCCGCCGCCCTTGCTCCGCCCCGCCGCCGTGCGCCTCGCTGCCGCTTCGCCCGCGCCGCCCCCGCACGCATCCCGCAGCGCCGCGCCCCGCGCGCGCCTCCGCCGCCGCTGCACCGCGCCCCGCTCGCCGGCCTCGCCGGGATCCGCCGTCGCCGGCCGCCTCTTCGCCGGATCCGGCAGGTGGGACGAGATCCACCCGCCCGCCGATCCAAACGGCCGCGCCCCGTCCCGGATCTCCTCGTCCCGCACGTCCTCGTCCCGTTGACTTTCGGAGGGTATTTTTTTTACTAAGTCCCCTACATTCAGACATTATCATGCCATGTTCATCGCATCATAACTCTCTGCATGTAGCTCCATTTTGGGCGTGTAATATGTCAAATTGTTCGCATCGAAGAGTACATCATTTTGTTCCATTGCATCATTTTCATTTGAGGTCATCTTGATGCCCGAAATGATATTAGAAGAGGGCTAGTTGATGTTAGTTGCTGGATCTTATCTGAACATGCATTTTTGTCATTTTTGCCATGATTGATGTGTACCTCCTATGAAGTTGAGTCCTACATGAGTTTTGTAATATGCCATGTTAACTTTCTAGATAATTTTGCCATGTATTTTCGTGATCTATGTGGTGACTAGCACAAGCATGCAAACTAGGTATCTTGATGTTGCTGATTTCAGAGACTTAGTGTTTTCACCAAGTCCCTGACTGCTGTTATTTTCATGCCATGTATTCATGTTGTTTCTGAGGGATCTATGCATAATTTGAGCATGGTCAGTAAGGGAGTTTTGGACTTGAGTATTTGCTATATCCATCCATGCATTTTTATGCAACTATGGAGTGCCATAGATTGAGCCAATCGAGCTCTACTTTTGCTTCAAAATGTTGCTGGCAGATTGTTTACATGTTATTCGATTTTGCCAAGCTTGGTGTAGTTGATCCTTGCATGATATGATGTTGTTCTTGCCATGTATTGTTACTATGCCATGTCTTCTAGATGTATGTATGCTTATTTTATCATGCAATGCTCTGTAGTGAGTGCATCGAGCTCACGAACATGCCTAGTCGTTCATAATTTCTGCCATGTCCAGTTTTCTGCCAAGTCTGAAACCTGTAACGAATCTTGCTTAATTGACATGGGTGTAATCATATTTTCTAGTCCTTTTTGGCTTATGGTCAGTAAGGGACTTTTGTCAAGTGCTTTGAGTATATTCATGCCATGCCTTGCTTTGCTATATTCTGAACTTTAAGAATATTGTTTCATTGCTCTGAACATGTCATCCTGATGTTAGTTTCTGCTATGTTGTTAATTTCACTAAGTCTGAGAACTTGTTATCGTTTGCACTTTTGCCATGATTGTTTGGACCTGTTATGATATGAATTAGCCATAGCTCAGTGTTCATCTTTTGTCGTGCATCTTATGTAGATTATTGTCATATGCTTTGTTGCCATGTTTGGGTGCAGTAGCTTAATTATTTGTTGATTGCTAAGTAGCATCATGCTGTTAATGGCAGATTATTGTCATTCTTGTATTGCTTGTCATTTGCAAACCGTGCATCCGATGCCGGTGTTCTTTATATCGATTTCAACCGAAATCACCTCATCTATCCAGTGGAATACTTGGTTTGCCAAGATTATGCCTTGTTCATCCTTTTCCTTCCGGAGCATGCATATGCATTGCATACCATCTCGCATATCATGCCATGTTTATGTGTTGGTTGTTTACTTTGTTGTTTGCTTCTTTCCGGTGTTGCTTCTTCGGGTTAGTTCCGATACCGCTGCGATCGTGAGGATTCGTTCGTCTACGTCCGTTTGTCTTCTTCATGCACTCGTTCTTCTTCCTTGCGGGATCACAGGCAAGATGACCATACCCTCGAAATCACTTCTATCTTTGCTTGCTAGATTGCTCGCTCTTTTGCTATGCCTATGCTGCGATACCTACCACTTGCTTATCATGCCTCCCATATTTTCAAACCAAGCCTCTAACCCACCTTGTCCTAGCAAACCGTTGTTTGGCTATGTTACCGCTTTGCTCAGCCCCTCTTATAGCGTTGTTAGTTGCAGGTGAAGATGAAGTTTGTTCCTTGTTGGAACATGGAGATGTTGTTCCTTGTTGGAACATGTTTACTTGTTGGGATATCACAATATATCTTATTTAATTAATGCATCTATATACTTGGTAAAGGGTGGAAGGCTCGGCCTTATGCCTGGTGTTTTGTTCCACTCTTGCCGCCCTAGTTTCCGTCATATCGGTGTTATGTTCCCGGATTTTGCATCCCTAACGCGGTCGGGTGATTTATGGGACCCCCTTGACAGTTCGCTTTGAATAAGACTTTTCCAGCAAGGCCCAACTTTGGTTTTACCATTTGCCTACCACCTATACCTTTCCCTTGGGAGTAGCTAACCCGAGGGTCATCTTTATTTAGCCCCCCGGGCCAATGCTTGTCTAAGTGTTGGTCCAAACCGTCAGCCGCCGGTGGCCACCAGGGGCAACTCTGGGTTTGCCTACCGGAAGTTTGGACAATCCGGTGTTGCCCTGAGACCGAGATATGTGCAGCTCCTATCAGGATGTCGGCGCATCGGGCGGCTTTGCTGGACTTGTTTTATTACTGTCGAAATGTCTTGTAGCCGGGATTCCGAGACTGATCGGGTCTTCCCGGGGAGAAGTAATATCCTTCGTTGATCGCGAGAGCTTGTCATGGGCTAAGTTGGGACACCCCTACAGGGTTTGAACTTTCGAAAGCCGTGCCCGCGGTTATGTGGCAGATGGGAATTTGTTAATGTCCGGTTGTAGAAAACCCGAAGTCGATCTTAACAAAAATGCACCAACCGCGTGTGTAACCGTGATGGTCTCTTCTCGGCGGGGTCTGGGAAGTGAACACGGTTGTTGGAGTTATGCTTGACGTAAGTAGTTTCAGGATCACTTCTTGATCATAGTTGTTCGACCGTGCTTTTGCCTTCTCTTCTCGCTCTCATTTGCGTATGTTAGCCACCATATATGCTAGTTGCTTGCTGCAGCTCCACCTCACTACCCTGTCCTACCTTTAAGCTTAAATAGTCTTGATCTCGCGGGTGTGGGATTGCTGAGTCCTCGTGACTCACCAGATACTTCCAAACCAGTTTGCAGGTGCCGATGAGACCGTGCAGGTGACGCACCCGAGCTCAAGGTGGAGCTTGATGAAGATCTTGTTCTTTGTGTTGTTTCGTTCTAGTCAATCAGTAGTGGAGCCCAGTTGGGGTCGATCTTGGTCCTTTGTCGCTTCTGGGGTTTCTTCTTTTATTTTGGCTCCGTAGTCGGGCCCTGATTGTAACTGTATGATGTAATGTTTCATTCTTGTATTTGTGTGAAGTGGCGATTGTAAGCCAACTATGTACCTTTTCCCTTATGTATTACATGGATTGTGTGAAGATTACCTCACTTGCGACATTGCTTTCAATGCGGTTATGCCTCTAAGTCGTGCTTCGACACGTGGGAGATATAGCCGCATCGAGGGCGTTACAAGTTGGTATCAGAGCCTTCCTCGACCTTAGGAGCCCCCACTGATTGATCGTTTTTAGTGGCCGAGTTGTGTCTAGAAAAATGTTTTGAGTCAATTAGGAATTATATATCGGAGAGTTTAGGAATTCTTTTTACTTCCCAGTCCCTTCGACCTTCTGGTAAGGCATCCTGACGTAGAGTTTTGACTCTTCTCTTCTCAAATTTCACTAAAAAAAATTTAGGATCACGCGGGTATATTACAATCGTTCCGATGGTTTTATGATGACAACATTGTCTTGGTTGCCTCCTGACATTTAGGGGTTGTGGCAGTGTCCCGGGGAGTTGAGCTCCAAGGTGTTGTCGTCATAATTTTATCGTTGCGGTTTTGGAATACCTGAGTTTAGTACGCCGACATCGAAAATCTCTTTTGTATAGTTGTTGGTGAGATAACCCCGATAGCCCAGTACTGAGGCGAGTGCGGGAGTATTGCCATGACTTGTATAACGGATGTGTTTTCGAAGGTTGAGGTAGACGATTTCCGAAGGTTTCTTGGTTATGTGTTGAAGGATGGATACAGCTGAAGCTAGGTATTGTTAGTTTGGGTGATATATTTTGTGTCCCCTGTATCCCCAACACCTGATTGCATAACCAGAAAGTTTCGGGAGTTTATAAGTGGGAATTCAAGTATCTCGTAGGAATTCTTTCCAACAGACACATGATACGATATGGGATCTATCATATGTTTGTTTCCGGCTTATTCTGCAAGACAAATCCCCTTGTTTTTGTTTTGTTTTGTGGTATTCGAGTTGCTTCAATGTCAAATGTTGAATCCATACCTTTCAAGCGGTGTTCTCATATTCCTATGTGGATACCAATCCTTCATGATAACTGTGAGTGCCATGTCAATTCTTTTTCAACCGGTGTGTCTCTCTTCAAGTGGATCCAATCACTTCAACATTCGCAAGATCAATTATCAGTTTTTCTCAACGGTGTTTGCTTCATCCGTTCCAAATTGTCTTTGTTTTCCCGCCCTCCCACCCTCTTTCTTTAAGGACTCAGATTTCTTAATCAAATATCATTTTATTGATGGAAGTTTCTTCATTCTTTCCTTCAATGTTCTTATTCGGTGTTTATCATGAAGATGGTCAACAGTTTCAAGTTCATCATTTGTCATTCTTTTCTTCTCCGATGGTTCCAATTCAAGCTTTATCGATCATATTCTTGTCCTCGTTTCTAATGTTTTTCTCGTACCGGTGCATCTCTTAATCATTCAACTCTCGCTATTCATTTATTCCAGAGTAATGAACATATCTCAGAAGATTCAAGTTTCCATTTTCATTTCACTCAAGTTCTTTTGGGGATGTTATCTCAGTCAAGCCATTTAATTCAACCGGTGCAATCTCCCTTTCAAGCAATCGTTCAACAGTGTTTCTTTTGAGTGGGCCCTAACCCACAGGTCTTTTTCCAGGATCTTTCCTGACTCTTCTAATTTTCCCGGAGCTATTCTCAAATTCTTTTCAAAGTTTGATGTAAGAATGTATTCCATCAGTCATATGTCTTTCTCCAAGATCTTCCAAATTATTTCATCGTTGGTTCAACCTTTCTAATTCTCATTCCGGAGTGCCTCAACAATTCATGGTGGTGTTTCTCATCATCATTCTCAACAGTTGAAGACCGAAGAAGAGTTTCTCTTAAATCTGGTCCATTCTCTTCAAGACTCATTATTCTAGCATGTTGCCATCATCTCATAATTGTTTCGATTGTGAGAATTCTTTTCACCCATCCGGAGCATTTCAGAAGTCTTTTCAGTTTGACTCTCCGGAGCCCATCATCTCAGAATTATTCATTCTCAGCTTCGTCTATCGTTATCCAAATCTTACCGGTGCATCATTCAATATTCTCTAATCAGTTCATGATCTCTTCATAATCTTATAGCTAAATTCTCTCAAGTATCTTCGTTCATTTTTCTAATTCTTCCCGGTGCTTCCTTATCTTTTCTTGTTCATTTTCAATTTTTACGGTGGTTCGTTCAAGAGTTCTCTTCCTTGGTTATCATATCAATTCATTCGTTCTTTCCAATCCTACCGGTGGTTCGTTGAAGAACTTCCCAAGTTTACGCTATATCTATCTTAATCCTTTCTACGAGATTAAGTAGTATGCCAAATCCATTGCTTGTCATCAATTTAATTGGTGAAGGATGAGCATAATGTAATTCTTATTCTTGTTTCAACCAAGTGATTAATTCCTTATTCCGGAGGTTCATCAAAATTCTTGATTTCATTTGTTCAACTTTCTTTCCGGAGTTCCAAGTTTTTCTCGGTTATATCATCACGAAGATCCATCTAATCATCGCAAGGCTTCACTTTGTGTTCAGTTCTCTTTCTTTTATCATCCTCTTATTACCGGAGTTCTTCATGGAGGCTACATGATGATTCACAAAGGATTTAATTCCTTCTTGAAGTGTTCATCGAGATTCTGTTCAGAGGAGCTCAAGTATTCTTTATCTTGCATTTTAAAGTGCAATCCTTTCAACCGTATCATTCGAGGTGGTGTTATGTCATTCTTGACAATTTCCCTTCATGCTTCATGATTCACATGTTGTCAAGAATGAGGTATTTTAAATCCATCAATCTCTTCATTGGAGTTATCTTGGGTTATATTTCACCTAAAGCTTTCCCTAAGGATTGTTGCTATTTATGGTGCTTCTCAATGACCCAAGCTTGCTCTTTATCCTCTTGGTGGAACACGTTTTCACCTCTTCGCTGATCTCAAGCAAGCAATTGTTTTAGTTAGTGGTACAAGTTCACCTCAAGTTTTGAGATGTCTCAATAAGCCCCCGAGGATCATATCTTTTCGTTGTTGGTTTTCCCAACAACTCCGTTCTAATCTTCTTGGAAGGGTGCTCTCCAATCTCATTTGTGACAGAAATTGTCATTTCCTTCTACATTCTTTTATTCCAATGATCTATCTTCTATTCTCTCTTCTCGAGGCAATGTGTTGCTGCTCTCTTCGCTCATCATCTTGAATTGTGAAGATCGTGTTCTTTTCGTGCTTATCCATTTAACCGGAGTGTTATGTCTTCTCTTTAAGTCTTTTCATCTTATCAAGTTTTCCTTCTCTTTTCTACCGGAGTGCTGTCCAATTTATGTCATTCTTGTTCCATTGCTATCTCGTTATACCACTGTGGTTTCATATTCTTTTCGTTCGTTAAGCTCTTGTTTCATGCCCTTCAACCTACAAGGTTCTCGAATGTTCCTTGTTCCTCTTGCTGAACGGAGGGTTTAAATTTTGTTCACCTCCGTCGTGTCATTTCTTCAAGCTCTGCGACCCCTCAAGGTTCTTTGGTTTCTTTTGTCAAAGAAGAAACTTAGCTTTACCTCTTCTCTTTCTCTTCCGTTTTCCCCTCCGGTGCCATTCTAGATCTCGGGACGAGATCCTCTCGTAGTGGTGGAGTGTTGTAACGCCCCGGATCTGATGCGCCAGGTGTCCGCCAGTTATTCGCCGTCGTTGCCATGTCATCATCTGCATTTCATATCATGTCATCATGTGCATCGCATTTGCATACGTGTTCGTCTCATGAATCCGAGCATCTTTCCCGTTGTCCGTTTTGCAATCCGGCGCTCCTATGTTCCCCGGCGTCCCCTTTTACTTTTTTCCGTGAGCGGGTATTAAACTTTCTCGGAATGGACCGAGATTTGCCAAGCGGCCTTGGTATAGCACCGGTAGACCGCCTGTCAAGTTTCGGGTCAATCGGAGGCTGTTTGATACTCCAACTGTTAACCGGGTAACCGCAAAGGCCTCTTTTGGCGCAGCCCAACACCCTTTCAAAGTGGCCCAAAACCCATCTAAGTCATCTCCATGTTATCAGTCGTTCGATCACGATCGCGTGGCCGAAAACCGCACTCCATTTGGAGCTTCCTAGCCCCCTCTACCTATAAATATGTGCCTCCCGTCCAAATTCGTGGTTGATTTCCACCCTAACCCTAGCTTCGTCCTCCTCCCGCAGCCGGACGCGTCCGCCCCCGCTGACGGACATGTCCGCCGCGCCGTCCGGCCTCTCCCGCGCTGCCATGTGGCACTCGCTCCGCCCCGCCGCCGAAGCCCGCCAGGGCCCGAGGCCGGCCCGCCCCGGGCCGCAGCTGGGCCGCGCCGCCCCGCGTCCGCCCGGATCCCGCGCCTGCGCCTCCTCCTCCGGCCGCCGCCGGTGCCCCTCGTTCGCCGCCCGCCGCGCCGGAGCGCGCAGCCCTTGCGCCGCCGCCCTTGCTCCGCCCCGCCGCCGTGCGCCTCGCTGCCGCTTCGCCCGCGCCGCCCCCGCACGCATCCCGCAGCGCCGCGCCCCGCGCGCGCCTCCGCCGCCGCTGCGCCGCGCCCCGCTCGCCGGCCTCGCCGGGATCCGCCGTCGCCGGCCGCCTCTTCGCCGGATCCGGCAGGTGGGACGAGATCCACCCGCCCGCCGATCCAAACGGCCGCGCCCCGTCCCGGATCTCCTCGTCCCGCACGTCCTCGTCCCGTTGACTTTCGGAGGGTATTTTTTTTACTAAGTCCCCGACATTCAGACATTATCATGCCATGTTCATCGCATCATAACTCTCTGCATGTAGCTCCCTTTTGGGTGTGTACTATGTCAAATTGTTCGCATCAAAGAGTACGTCATTTTGTTCCATTGCATCATTTTCATTTGAGGTCATCTTGATGCCCGAAATGATGTTAGAAGAGGGCTAGTTGATGTTAGTTGCTGGATCTTATCTGAACATGCATTTTTGTCATTTTTGCCATGATTGATGTGTACCTCCTATGAAGTTGAGTCCTACATGAGTTTTGTAATATGCCATGTTACCTTTCTAGAGAATTTTGCCATGTATTTTCGTGATCTATGTGGTGACTAGCACAAGCATGCAAACTAGGTATCTTGATGTTGCTGATTTCAGAGACTTAGTGTTTTCACCAAGTCCCTGACTTCTGTTATTTTCATGCCATGTATTCATGTTGTTTCTGAGGGATCTATGCATAATTTGAGCATGGTCAGTAAGGGAGTTTTGGACTTGGGTATTTTATATATCCATCCATGCCTTTTTTTGCAATTATGGAGTGCCATAGATTGAGCTAATCGAGCTCTACTTTTGCTTCAAAATGTTGCTGGCAGATTGTTTACATGTTATTCGATTTTGCCAAGCTTGGTGTAGTTGATCCTTGCATGATATGATGTTTTTATTGCCATGTATTGTTACTATGCCATGTCTTATAGATGTATGTATGCTTAGTTTATCATGCAATGCTCTGTAGTGAGTGCATCGAGCTCACGAACATGCCTAGTCGTTCATAATTTCTGCCATGTCCAGTTTTCTGCCAAGTCTGAAACCTGTAACGAATCTTGCTTAATTGACATGGGTGTAATCATATTTTGTAATCCTTTTTGGCTGATGGTTAGTAAGGGACTTTTGTCAAGTGCTTTGAGTAGATTCATTCCATGCCTTGCTTTGCTATATTCTGAACTTTAAGAATATTGTTTCATTGCTCTGAACATGTCATCCTGATGTTAGTTTCTGCTATGTTGTTAATTTCACCAAGTCTGAGAACTTGTTATCGTTTGCACTTTTTCCATGATTGTTTGGACCTGTTATGGTGTGAATTAGCCGTAGCTCAGTGTTCATCTTTTGTCGTGCATCTTCTGTAGATTATTGTCATATGCTTTGTTGCCATGTTTGGATGCAGTAGCTTAATTATTTGTTGATTGCTACGTAGTATCATGCTGTTAATGGCAGATTATTGTCATTCTTGTATTGCTTGTCATTTGCAAACCGTGCATCCGATGCCGGTGTTCTTTATATCGATTTCAACCGAAATCACCTCATCTATCCAGTGGCATACTTGGTTTGCCAAGATTATGCCTTGTTCATTCTTTTCCTTCCGGAGCATGCATATGCATAGCATACCATCTCGCATATCATGCCATGTTTATGTGTTGGTTGTTTACTTTGTTGTTTGCTTCTTTCCGGTGTTGCTTCTTCGGGTTAGTTCCGATACCGTTGCGATCGTGAGGATTCGTTCGTCTACGTCCGTTTGTCTTCTTCATGGACTCGTTCTTCTTCCTTGCGGGATCTCAGGCAAGATGACCATACCCTCGAAATCACTTCTATCTTTGCTTGCTAGATTGCTCGCTCTTTTGCTATGCCTATGCTGCGATGCCTACCACTTGCTTATCATGCCTCCCATATTGTCAAACCAAGCCTCTAACCCACCTTGTCCTAGCAAACCGTTGTTTGGCTATGTTACCGCTTTGCTCAGCCCCTCTTATAGCGTTGTTAGTTGCAGGTGAAGATGAAGTTTGTTCCTTGTTGGAACATGGAGATGTTGTTCCTTGTTGGAACATGTTTACTTGTTGGGATATCACAATATATCTTATTTAATTAATGCATCTATATACTTGGTAAAGGGTGGAAGGCTCGGCCTTATGCCTGGTGTTTTGTTCCACTCTTGCCGCCCTAGTTTCCGTCATATCGGTGTTATGTTCCCGGATTTTGCGTCCCTAACGCGGTCGGGTGATTTATGGGACCCCCTTGACAGTTCGCTTTGAATAAGACTTTTCCAGCAAGGCCCAACTTTGGTTTTACCATTTGCCTACCACCTATACCTTTCCCTTGGGAGTAGTTAACCCGAGGGTCATCTTTATTTAGCCCCCCGGGCCAATGCTTGTCTAAGTGTTGGTCCAAACCGTCAGCCGCTGGTGGCCACCAGGGGCAACTCTGGGTTCGCCTACCCGAAGTTTGGACAATCCGGTGTTGCCCTGAGACCGAGATATGTGCAGCTCCTATCAGGATGTCGGCGCATCGGGCGGCTTTGCTGGACTTGTTTTATTACTGTCGAAATGTCTTGTAGCCGGGATTCCGAGACTGATCGGGTCTTCCCGGGGAGAAGGAATATCCTTCGTTGATCGCGAGAGCTTATCATGGGCTAAGTTGGGACACCCCTGCAGGGTTTGAACTTTCGAAAGCCATGCCCGCGGTTATGTGGCAGATGGGAATTTGTTAATGTCCGGTTGTAGAAAACCCGAAGTCGATCTTAACAAAAATACACCAACCGCGTGTGTAACCGTGATGGTCTCTTCTCGGCGGGGTCTGGGAAGTGAACACGGTTGTTGGAGTTATGCTTGACGTAAGTAGTTTCAGGATCACTTCTTGATCATAGTTGTTCGACCGTGCTTTTGCCTTCTCTTCTCGCTCTCATTTGCGTATGTTAGCCACCATATATGCTAGTCGCTTGCTGCAGCTCCACCTCACTACCCTGTCCTACCTTTAAGCTTAAATAGCCTTGATCTCGCGGGTGTGAGATTGCTGAGTCCTTGTGACTCACCAGATACTTCCAAACCAGTTTGCAGGTGCCGATGAGACCGTGCAGGTGACGCACCCGAGCTCAAGGTGGAGCTTGATGAAGATCTTGTTCTTTGTGTTGTTTCGTTCTAGTCGATCAGTAGTGGAGCCCAGTTGGGGTCGATCTTGGTCCTTTGTCGCTTTTGGGGTTTCTTCTTTTATTTTGGCTCCGTAGTCGGGCCCTGATTGTAACTGTATGATGTAATGTTTCATTCTTGTATATGTGTGAAGTGGCGATTGTAAGCCAACTATGTACCTTTTCCCTTATGTATTACATGGGTTGTGTGAAGATTACCTCACTTGCGACATTGCTTTCAATGCGGTTATGCCTCTAAGTCGTGCTTCGACACGTGGGAGATATAGCCGCATCGAGGGCGTTACAACGGTGGTCGCCCAGGAGGAGCAAAGCCCAGGAGGCCGATCTTGCCCAAGCCCTTAAAGAGGCCGAGGAAGCGCAGGCCGACTCCTGAGTTGCTCATGAGGAGATCCAGCAAGCCGAGCAGACTGCGCCTGGTAAGCCTTTTCTTTTACGGAGTATATTCGGTAATTAGAAGTATGTTTTAATCACGCGGTTGTGGAATGCTCCACATGTCTTTGCGGATCTTCCAAAGAGTACCGCCGATACCGCGCAGTTCTTTCGGGCTCAGGAGGGACACGCGATGGAGGGGCTATTCTGGTCACGGTTCGAGGCGCGGGAGCACCCATCGATGCTAAGTGACTAGATGGCGTGGTGGGTCGAGCTGCATAGGATGTCTGGATCGTCCATGAGGGACGTCATAGTTCGGCTGTGGCCAACCGAACCCGTTTCGAGCAGCTATTTTGGCCTATTGCAGCGACTTGTTGACGCACTGCCCCGTATTGACGCGGTCAAACGGTCGTCATGTATAGAAGGTGCGCGGATGGCCTTTGCCCGTGTCAAGATGCACTGGGCCAAGATGAAGGCCGCCAGCGAGGTCGTTGAAGGTCCGCCTGGAGAAAAGGTCCACCATATGCCGGAGCGCTATTTTGATGACATCCTGGAAGGTTCCCGCTTAGTAGAGGGACAGTGCTCAAAGGACATCTTGTTCGAGTAAATGTGTCTGAACTGCCGAGATGGTTGTATAAACCAAAGCTTTGTAAAATATTTATGTTGTTTGTCTTTAAAAGCGTTTTCCCTCCCGTGCGGCCATTTGTATCACTGAGAGTTTTCCCGTCGTCGGCTTTAGCCCCCACGTAGATACTACAGGGGTGTTCGGAATAGCACATGACCACGTGTTAGCCAAACATCTTGGTCCGTAAAGGAGGCGTCAGTGCAGCGAACCATGCAATGGGACTATGTGGCTTTACCACTCTCACTTAGCCATAGGAGTTTGACAATGGGGTTATAAGATAGCCCCTGGTGCGTATGCAGTTATCGAACTTGGATGCCTTAGACACATGACTGAAAAAGGTCAGCCCTTCATGTAATACGGAAGAAATTCCTAGAGATTTTGTAAGTCGCCGAATTGCTGACCGGCTCTCGATGTATCATGACAGTCAGTTTTGGACTTTCTTTACTGAGGTGCTTGACTAGACGATTCGGAAACACAATCGCAGTAGTTCTCCCTTTACTATCTTTGCCGAACGAGCGGAACGAAAGGTAGCAAACACAGGAGCCGGGCAACCCAAGTATTGACCACAGACATGACTCGGAGCCGATGCATATACTGCAATATTCAGGACACGGAAATATACTCTAAGAGTATTCAGACTTTTCTGTTTTCGCAAATATATATGGCTAAATAGAGCCCCTGGCGATTTAAGTCGTACCAAGGTGTATATGCCAATCTGACGTAAAAAAGAAAAGGGGGAAAAGGATTTAAGAAATAAGTCGATACCAAACAAGGCTGGGCAAAACTGTTTCCATTATAGTCTGATTGGTACGTCAAAACGTATTTTTACAGAAGATGTAATAAGCATCATGGCTATTTTACATGCCGAGAACAAGGGAAAGCTATATACATGTCCTAAATTTGAAAAGATGATCTAGAAGATCCTTTGGACACTCTACCGCATGTCTGCATCGCTTTTCACCTAGGTGTAGGATCCTTTGAGAGGATCGACAATCGAGTATGTATAAGGGGCCTAAAAGGGGGCCCTTGTTAGCTCTAGAAATTGATGGGTTGTAAAGAACCTGAAAAATAAGAACAAGAAGAAAAAGGTGGAGCAATATGAAGGTCCGGATAGGGTCGAGCCGTACTGTGGACCTTATGTTTAACCTGCCTCCGTCATTGCCCATGGAATTTTTAACGCGTAGTTATGCACGCGCGGTACGTATGCCGCTATCAAGCTGGGGCATTGATGGAGGCCGAATTTTTAATCTAGCTTTGGATGAGCCGTACTGTCGTTCTGCAGGGTAGACCGGACTCGTTTAACAGTGTCCGAGGGCTTGACTACCAGTGTAGTATTCGGCTTAGCGAGGCCCCCCTGCACCTCGGCTGCGAGGGCCGCGGTATGCTCCTCTGTACGGAGGGAGCGCTCCATGTTTCCATTAACTGTTATAATGCCACGTGGTCCAGGCATCTTGAGCTTTAGATAAGCATAGTGCGGGACTGTGTTGAAACAGGCGAAAGCGGTTCGTCCGAGTAGCGCGTGATAGCCACTTCAGAACGGGACGATGTCGAAGATCAGGTCTTCGCTCCGAAAGTTATCTGGTGAGCCGAAGAAGACTTCCAGCGTTATGGATCCTGTGCAACAGGCCTCTACACCGGGTATTACCACTTTAAAGGTGGTTTTAGTGGGCTTGATTCTTGATGGATCAATGCCCATTTTACGGATGGTGTCCTGATAGAGCAGATTGAGACTGCTGCCGCCGTCCATATGGACACGAGTGAGGTGGAATCCGTCAATAATTGGATCGAGGACCAATGCAGCCAAACCTCCGTGACAGATACTGGTCAGATGGTCTCTGTGATCAAAGGTGAACGGACAGGCTGACCATGGATTAAATTTTGGGGTGACTGGCTCTATGGCGTAGACGTCCCTTAACGCGCGCTTGCGCTCCTGTTTAGGGATATGAGTAACATAGATCATGTTCACCGTTTTGACCTTGGGGGGAATTTCTTATGCCCCCCTGTGTTCGGTGGGCGAGGCTCTTCATCGTCGTCCTCGCTGGGTGGTCCTTTCCCCTTGTGTTTGGTGTTGATCTTGCCGACCTGTTTAAAGACCCAACAATTTCGGTTGGTATGATTGGCAGGCTTATCAGGGGTGCCATGAATCTAGCAAGGCCGATCGAGTATTCTGTGCAAACTAGATGGACCATCCTTGTTTCCTTTGAATGGCTTCCTCTGCTGACTGGGCTTAGAGCCATTGAATCCGGCATTGACCTCCGTGTCTTCAGTATCTTCGTTATATCTTTGACGATTGTGACTGTTGCGTCGTGGCTTGCCATTGCCATCCCTGGCTTCGGAGGTGCCAGGGCTGCTGGTGCTGTTGCTTCTACGAGCTAGCTAGCTATCTTCTCCCGTGCAAAAGCGGGTCATAAGTGCCATAAGTGCTGCCATGGACTTCGGCTTTTCTTGGCCGAGGTGTCGGGCGAGCCACTTGTCTCAGACGCTGTGTTTGAAGGCCGCAAGGCTTCATCGTCCGGACAATCCACAATTTGGTTCTTTTTAATTAAGAACCTGGTCCAGAGTTTCCGGGCTGATTCTCTGGGTTGTTGGACTATGTGACTAAGGCCATCGGCGTCTGGAGGCCGAACATAGGTACCTTGGAAGTTGTCTCTAAATGAAAAGTTCCCACTAGTATATGAAAGTGACAAAACAAGAGACCCTCTATCATGAAGCCAAGTTCTATAATGAAAAGATCCCACTAGTATATGAAAGTGACAAAACAAGAGACCCTCTATCATGAAGATTATGGTGCTACTTTGAAGCACAAGTGTGGCAAAGGATAGTAGCATTGTCCCTTCTCTCTTTTTCTCTCATTATTTTTGGGCCTTCTCTATTTTTATGGCCTTTCCCCTTTTTTTTGGGCCTTCTCTTTTTATATGGCCTTTCTCTATTTTTGTTTTATATATTCCTCACTTGGGACAATGCTCTAGAAAATGATGATCATCACACTTCTATTTATTTACAACTCAATGATTACAACTCGATACTAGAACAAAGTATGACTCTATATGAATGCCTCCGGCGGTGTACCGGGATATGCAATGAATCAAGAGTGACATGTAAGAAAGAATTATGAACGGTGGCTTTGCCACAAATACTATGTCAACTACATGATCATGCTAAGCAATATGACAATGACGAATGTGTCATGATAAACGGAATGGTGGAAAGTTGCATGGCAATATATCTCGGAATGGCTATGGAAATGCCATAATAGGTAGGTATGGTGGCTGTTTTGAGGAAGATATAAGGAGGTTTATGTGTGAAAGAGTGTATCATATCACGGGGTTTGGATGCACTGGCGAAGTTTGCACCAACTCTCAATGTGAGAAAGGGCAATGCACGGTGCTGAAGAGGCTAGCAATGATGGAAGGCTGAGAGTGCGTATAATCCATGGACTCAACATTAGTCATAAAGAACTCACATACTTATTGCAAAAATCTACAAGTCATCAAAAACCAAGCACTACGCGGATGCTCCTAGGGGGATAGATTGGTAGGAAAAGACCATCGCTCGTCCCCGACCGCCACTCATAAGGAAGACAATCAAAGAACACCTCATGTTTCAAATTTGTTACATAACGTTTACCATACGCGCATGCTACGGGATTTGCAAACTTCAACACAAGTATTTCTCAAATTCACAACTACTCAACTAGCACAACTTCAATATCACTACCTCCATATCTCAAAACAATCATCAAGCATCAAACTTCTCTTAGTATTCAAAACACTCATAAGAAAGTTTTTACTAATCTTGAATACCTAGCATATTAAGATTATTTAAGAAAATTACCATGCTATTTAAGACTCTCAAAATAATCTAAGTGAATCATGAGAGTTCATCTATTTCTTCAAAATAAATCTACCGCCATGCTCTAAAAGATATAAGTGAAGCACTAGAGCAACAACAAACTACTCTGAAAGATATAAGTGAAGATCAATGAGTAGTCGAATAATTATGCAACTATGTGAAGACTCTACCATTTTTGGAATTTCAGATCTTGGTACTTTATTCAAACAGCAAGCAAAGCGAAATAAAATTACATAACGCTCCAAGCAAAACACATATCATGTGGTGAATAAAAATATAGCTCCAAGTAAAGTTACCGATGAACGAAGACGAAAGAGGGGATGTCTTTCGGGGCATCCCCAAGCTTAGGCTCTTGGTTATCCTTGAATATTACCTTGGGTTGCCTTGGGCATCCCCAAGCTTAGGCTCTTGCCACTCCTTATTCCATAGTCCATCGAATCTTTACCCAAAACTTGAAAACTTCACAACACAAAACTTAACAGAAAACTCGTAAGCTCCATTAGCGAAAGAAAACAAAACACCACTTCAAGGTACTTTAATGAACTCATTATTTATTTATATTGGTGTTAAACCTACTGTATTCCAACTTCTCTATGGTTTATAAACTATTTTACTAGCCATAGATTCATCAAAATAAGCAAGCAACACAAAAAAACAGAATCTGTCAAAAACAGAATAGTCTGTAGTAATCTGCAACTAACGCAAACTTCTGGAGCTCCAAAAATTCTAAAATAAATTGGTGGTCCTGAGGAATTTGTATAGTAATCATCTGCAAAAAGAATCAACTAAATAGCACTCTCCAGTAAAAAAGTTGAAGCTAATCTCGTGAGGGCTAAAGTTTCTGTTTTTTACAGCATTATCATAAAGACTTCACCCAAGTCTTCCCAAAGGTTCTACTTGGCACAAACACTAACTAAAACATAAAACCACATCTAAACATAAGATATATGGATTATTTATTACTAAAAAGAACCAAAAAGCAAGATACTAAAATAAAATTGGGTTGCCTCCCAACAAGCGCTATCGTTTAACGCCCCTAGCTAGGCATGATGGTTTCAATGATGCTGACATAAAAGATAAGAATTGAAACATAAAGAGAGCATCATGAAGAATATGACTAGCACATTTAAGTCTAACCCACTTCCTATGCATAGGGATTTTGTGAGCAAACAACTTATGGGAACAACAATCAACTAGCATAGGAAGGAAAAACAAGCATAACTTCAAAACTTTAAGCACATAGAGAGGAAACTTGATATTATTGCAATATGTAGAAGCATATGATCCTCTCTCATAATAATTTTCAGTAGCATCATGAATGAATTCAACAATATAACCAGCACCTAAAGCATTCTTTTCATGATGCATAAACATAGAATTTTTATTACTCTCCACATAAGCAAATCTATTCTCATCAATAGTAGTGGGAGCAAACTCAACAAAATAACTATCATGTGATTGAAAATTAAGATCAAGATGACAAGTTTCATGGTTATCATTATTCTTTATAGCATACGTGTCATCACAATAATCATCATAGATAGGACGCATGCTTTCATCATAGTAAATTTGCTCATCAAAACTTGGGGGACAAAAAATATCATCTTGATCAAACATAGCTTCCCCAAGCTTGTGGCTTCGCATATCATTAGCATCATGGATATTCAAGGAATTCATACTAACAACATTGCAATCATGCTCATCATTCAAATATTTAGTGCCAAACATTATAATGCATTCTTTCTCTAGCAATTGAGCACAATTTTCCTTCCCATCATACTCACAAAAGATATTAAAAAGGTGAAGCGTATGAGGTAAACTCAATTCCATTTTTCCGTAGTTTTCCTTTATAAACTAAACTAGTGCTAAAACAAGAAAGAAAAAGATTCGATTGCAAGATCTAAAGATATACCTTCAAGCACTCACCTCCCCGGCAACAGCGCCCGAAAAGAGCTTAGTTGACGGGGTGTGAGTGCCGCTTACCTAGCCTCCCCGGCAATAGCGCCCGAAAAGAGCTTAGTTGATGGGGTGTGAGTGCCGCTTACCTAGCCTCCCCGGCAACAGCGCCAGAAAATAGCTTGATGTCTACTACACAACCTTCTTCTTGTAGACGTTGTTGGGCCTCCAAGTGCAGAGGTTTGTAGGACAGTAGCAAATTTCCCTCAAGTGGATGACCTAAGGTTTATCAATCTGTGGGAGGCGTAGGATGAAGATGGTCTCTCTCAAGCAACCCTGCAACCAAATAACAAAGAGTCTCTTGTGTCCCCAACACACCCAATACAATGGTAAATTGTGTAGGTGCACTAGTTCGGCAAAGATATGGTGATACAAGTGCAATATGGATGGTAGATATAGGTTTTTGTAATCTGAAAATATAAAACAGCAAGGTAACTAATTGTAAAAGTGAGCGTAAACGGTATTGCAATGCTAGGAAATAAGGCCTAGGGTTCATACTTTCACTAGTGCAAGTTCTCTCAACAATAATAACACAATTGGATCATATAACTATCCCTCAACATGCAACAAAGAGTCACTCCAAAGTCATTAATAGTGGAGAACAAACGAAGAGATTATGGTAGGGTACGAAACCACCTCAAAGTTATTCTTTCCAATCGATCTGTTGGGCTATTCCTATAAGTGTCACAAACAGCCCTAGAGTTCGTACTAGAATAACATATTAATATACAAATCAACCAAAACCCTAATGTCACCTAGATACTCCAATGTCACCTCAAGTATCTGTGGGTATGATTATACGATATGCATCACACAATCTCAGATTCATCTATTCAATCCAACACAAAGTACTTCAAAGAGTGCCCCAAAGTCTCTATCGGAGAATCAAGACAAAAACGTGTGGCAACCCCTATGCATAGGTTCATGGGCGGAACCCGCAAGTTGATCACCAGAACATACATCAAGTGAATCACGTGATATCCCATTGTCACCACAGATATGCACGGCAAGACATACATCAAGTGTTCTCAAATCATTAAAGACTCAATCCGATAAGATTACTTCAAGGGGAAAACTCAATCCATTACAAGAGAGTAGAGGGGGATAAGCAACATAAGATCCAACAATAATAGCAAAGCTCGCGATACATCAAGATCGTGCCAAATAAAGAACACGAGAGAGACAGAGATCAAACACATAGCTACTGGTACATACCCTCAGCCCCGAGGGTGAACTACTCCCTCCTCGTCATGAAGAGCGTCGGGATGATGAAGATGGCCACCGGTGAGGGCTCCCCCCTCGGGCAGGGTGCTGGAACAGGGTCCCGATTGGTTTTTGGTGGCTACACAGGCTTGCGGCGGCGGAACTCCCGGTCTATTATGTTCCCCGAAGTTTTTAGGGTATAGGGAGATATATAGGCGGAAGAAGTACGTCGGTGGACCTCCGGGCTGTCCACGAGGCAGGGGGCGCACCCCCCACCCTCGTGGGCAGCCCGGGACTCCCCTGGTGCAACTCCGGTACTCCGTGGGCTTCTTCTGGTCCAAAAATAAGTTCCGTGGAGTTTCAGGTCAATTAGACTCCGTTTGATATTCCTTTTCTTCGAAACACTGAAATAGGCAAAAACAGCAATTCTGGGCTGGGCCTCCGGTTAATAGGTTAGTCCCAAAAATAACATAAAAGTGGATAATAAAGCCCAATATTGTCCAAAACAGTAGATAATATAGCATGGAGCAATCAAAAATTATAGATACGTTGGAGACGTATCACGGGCCAGGGAGAGGAGTAGGCGGGCGTCACATGCGTCAGTTTCATATCCGCGCCGACGCAAATGAGGCCTGAATTTGGGCCCAGAAAGGGTCATGCAGTGAACAAAAAGCGGACGTGCGTCCATTTGGCTCGCCGCGTTGGGCCGACTTTTCTATTCGTTTTGACCCAAACGAACACGAGCAGACAGTTTGCGCCGCTCATTGGAGTTGCCCTAAGAGATTATTTTTTTTCAGAATCCAGGCCACACGTCTTCTACAAGTGTGGATTCATCATCCGCCTTTCGAACCTTCAGACAACATCGACACTTCCAGCTGGCACCTTGAAAGCTCGGTCATGGATTGGTGGGTCAAGCGTTCAGATGTCCACACCAATGATCTGATGGCCATGGCATCTCTCACTATGCTCATTAGTTGGACCGTATAGAGTGAGTGAAATGCACGTGTGTTCTGTCATAAGAGTGCCCTGCCACCTTTCTTGCACAATATTATTACGGATGAGGCCCGTCTGTGGGTTGCCACAGGTGCAAAAAAGTTGGGTTTATTAGAGCATGGTTAATAGTATAGCCAGCTGATAGCTATATGATATTGACATGTCATCTACAACCAACGCTATAGCCGGCAAATACAATAGTAAGATATGAAGATGTGCTACTTTATTAATACATGACCAAGTTTCCACTCTCACACAGTGTCTAGGAGCACGTGTTGCAGCTGGCTCTTATTCTATCGTCGGCTCCTTTTCTCTCTCGTCTTCTCTTCCCTCCATATCAGCAGAAAAATAATATTTTAACTCTTATAGCCTGCTCACATAAGCTTATTGCACTCGCTCTTATCATGGGAGAGTAATCTGTTTGTTGTGATGGGCTTGTAGACACATTCTTTTTGGAAAGCGTTCTAAATAAACCGGATGATTTTTTCGTGCGTAAGCCGTCTCCCACCCGCGCTACGCGTCCGATGAGCCCCACACGCCGCTTATTTCTCTCCCTACCTTCTCTCTTCCTCGGTTGCGTTGAGCCGCTCGTTCCTTTCTTCCTTTTTCTTCTTCCTCCAGCACACTCACCACACAACAGCACCAGCGCTGTCGCTGTAGACCGGCATCGCCATCACCTCGTGTTGCTGCACCGCTGCTACAAACCACCGTCACCTACTGCCGTTGCACCGCTGCTGCATATGGCTGTCTCCGCTCACCTCGCGCCGCTATAGGCTAGGCTAGGGCAAAGCTGCTGCCATGGCCGGCGGGAGCTATGTGTAGCAGATGAAGCAGGGGGGCTCGCCGACGTTGCAATGAAGCAGCGAGAGGGCCGCTGGAGCTACAGTGAAGCATGGTGGCGCCGACGGTGTACTGCTACAGGCTAGCCGACAGGTTGCAACAACTGGTAAAGCACATGGGGCCTCGCCGGAGTTGCGATGAAGCATCAGCGGGACCGTCGGAGTTGCAGTGAAGCATGCGTGGTTGCAAGGAAGCGCCGCCGAAGTTGCATTGAAGCCCGTCGGAGTTTCAATGAAGCGCGGCGTGGGCCATTGAAGCTTCGCCGGCGCTGCAATGGAGCAACGTCGGGCGGTGGTGTTGTAATGGAGCGGCGCTGGGTGCCATCGGTGTTGCACAACGCTGCCATGAAGCTACTGCGTGGGGCTGCCATGGAGCTGCTCAATCACTAGAGATGTTGCAACGCAGCACGGCGGCGGCGGCCACCGGAGTTGAGGGATATGCTCTTGCTCGCGTCTCAGCGAGTGCAGTAGCAGGCAGCAACACGGCCTCGTTGCCGCAACGGAATGCAACGTTATCTTCAGAGAGATGCAGCCCATGCGGGGGTGTCAAACTGAACGGGATGACAGGAGAGAAAGACTCGAGCTGCTGGTGAAATCAAACGTCAACCAGCGTGAGATCGGATGGCTAGCTACCCGGATGATTTTCTAGAAAAATCATCCGGCTGATTTGTAGCAGCCGCCTTCTTTTTCCTCTTATTTAATATATGAGGCAATTTTTTTGTCTCGGTTTAAGAAGAAGTATTCCAGAAAATACGGAGAGAAGTTGTTCATGGGTATGGGGACGCTTTTCTGATAGCGAATAGCTGATTTCGGTTTACTCATGAGCATAGCATGGAATTATTTCTTTTTTCAGGGCAACGAGTTATTTCTAATGTGTTTAGAGCGTCTTCAACAGTTCCCTATCCATAAAAATTCTATAGCTTAGAAGAACTTGGGTAAAAGAAAGTGCTCCAATGGATCTGTAAATGCGATGCGATTTTACAATCTACCCAACTTCTTGTACTCATAAAGCTGGAAGTCTCTGAGGGATGCTTGAAGTAACAAGACAACAACGGAATACATCCTCCAAGCACTAATATTAATGTGTAATACCACGCATCGTCCAATATCTAAAATTGAAACACAAACTAAATAATTTGGAGCTAGTATCGCAACAACAAAATCATAAATCATCGGATAACACTTTCCAATTCTCAAGCAGTCATATATTCTCTTTGTAACTTAATATACAATGTTTTTTAACATTGTCATAGACTAAAAATTGTCTTGTAAAAAGTTACATAGGGTAGTACATGCTCAAGTTTTTGGAGGAAAAGAATCCGGGTGCCATATTCAGTCGATGGTAACACCCCACTAGCAGTTTGCTAGTTTGATAAGCAAATCGAGCATCTTTGAAAACAAAGATGAAATCAAAAGGGACTAGACACATCAAATAGAATAAAACTGAGAACAGAAAATCCAAGACTATGTATATATGTGCAATTATAGGACTTTGTATGAAAAACAAACAAGTTCGTACTGTTACATATGCACAAAAAACTGGATGGGGCCTTTGAAGGGATTGGCGATTGATTGATAGGCCTCTCACCAACATGGATTGAGGCCAGCTTAAGAGAACCTCCAATGGGGCGACCCATTTCGTCCGCGGCCATCCCTTTGGATCGGCGCGGACAAAAAAGGTGGCAACACGCCGACCTAAACGGACGCGCGCCCGTTTTTTGTCCACGGGCGACCCATTTCCAGCCCATTTTTTAGTCTGATTTGCGTCGGCGCGGACCCGCGACGGACGCGCGCGTGCTCGCCTACTCCTGTCTCCGTGCCCGCTGGTCTGTGGCACATCGGCCTCCCCTCTCCCCGGCCAACAAGCAACCCTCGCCCCCGCCTCCTCCATCACCGACGCCGCCGCCCATTTTTGCCGGCGACTCTTCCAGCTACCGCCGCCTCCACATCCGCCCAGCAACACCGCCCCTGCCCCCAGTCGCCCGCCGCCGCCGTTTTGCCACCGGGAGCAAACTGGTTCTCGCCGCCGCTTCCCCCACCGCCCAGCCGCCCGCGACCAAGAAGACGCCTCGCCGCCCCCGCCACATATGACCGGCACGCTCGTCGGACTCCGGCAGGGCAGCTAGCTGGTCTGTGGGCACCGCGTCTCCCCTCGCCGGTCATCTCCTTCTTCGACACCTTTGTAGGATCGAAAGTATATCTAGAGGGGGGGTGATTAGACTACTTGACCAAATAAAAATCTAGCCTTTTCCCAATTTTAGTTCTTGGCAAATTTTAGCTATCTTAGCACAAGTCAAGCAATCTCCACACAATTCAAGCAAGCATGCAAAAGAGTATATGAGCAGCAGAAAGTAAAGCATGCAACTTGCAAGAATGTAAAGGGAAGGGTTTGGCGTATTCAAACGCAATTGGAGACACAGATGTTTTTGTCGTGGTTCCGATAGGTGGTGCTATCGTACATCCACGTTGATGGAGACTTCAACCCACGGAGGGTAACGGTTGCGCGAGTCCACGGAGGGCTCCACCCACGAAGGGTCCACGAAGAAGCAACCTTGTCTATTCCATCATGGCCGTCGCCCACGAAGGACTTGCCTCACTAGCGGTAGATCTTCATGAAGTAGGCGATCTCCTTGCCCTTACAAACTCCTTGGTTCAACTCCACAATCTTGTCAGAGGATCCCAAGTGACACCTAGCCAATCTAGGAGACACCACTCTCCAAGAAGTAACAAATGGTGTGCTGATGATGAACTCCTTGCTCTTGTGCTTCAAATGATAGTCTCCCCAACACTCAACTCTCTCTCTCTCTCTCTCTCTCTCTCTCAGGATTTGGATTTGGTGGAAAGAAGATTTGAGTGGAAAGCAACTTGGGGAAGGCTAGAGATCAAGATTCATATGGTAGGAATGGAATATCTTGACCTCAACACAAGTGTAGGTGGTTCTCTCTCAGAAAATGTGTATTGGAAGTCTAGGTATGTTCTGATGGCTCTCTCCACGAATGAAGAGTGGGTGGAGGGGTATATATATCCTCCACACAAAATCTAACCGTTACACATAGTTTGCCAAACTCGGTGGGATCGAATAGTTAAACTCGGTCGGACCGATTCAGCAAACCTAGTGACCGTTAGGATTTTCGCTGGGACTGAGATGCAACTCGGTAGGACCGATATGGTTAGGATGAGGGCATAACGTAATCTCGGTGTGACCGATTACACAAACTCGGTGGGACCAATTTTGGTAATAAGCTAACCAGAGAGTTGGTGAGGTAAACTCGGTGAGACCGAGATGTTACAAAAGGGAAACAGAGAGTTTACATTATAATCTCGGTGGGACCAATCGCTCATCTCGGTTGTACCGAAACGTTACGAAGGGAAACAGAGAGATTACAATCCCATCTCGGTGAGACCGAGATCCCTATCGGTGAGACCGATTTGCCTAGGGTTTGTGGCAGTGGCTATGACATTTGAAACTCGGTGGCGCCGGATAGATAGAATCGGTGGGGCCGAGTTTGACTTTTGGTTTAAGTCATATGTGGATGTGGGAAGGTAGTTGAGGATTTTGGAGCATATCTCTAAGCATTTTGAGCAAGTAAGCCATTAAGCAACACCTCATCCCTCCTTGATAGTATTGGCTTTTCCTATAAACTCAATGTGATCTTGGATCACTAAAATATAAAATGTAGAGTCTTGAGCTTCAAGCTTGAGCCAAACTTTTTGTCCTTAGAATTTTGAGGGATCCACTTTCCTCATCCATGCCATGCCATTCATTGAGCTTTTCCTGAAATATTAATCTTGGAATAATGTTAGCTCAATGAGCTATATGTTGTTAGGAATTACCAGAACCACCCAGGGATAGTTGCACTTTCAATCTCCCCCTTTTTGGTAATTGATGACAACATATAGATCAAAGCTTCGACAAATGATAATAAGAGTGAAAGATATTGTCGCTTTGAGAAGTATGTGGAAAGCAAGAGCTTCCCCTAAATTTGTGCATATCTTAAGATTTTCTTTGGACTGCAAATGCACAATGAGTTAGGATCATGGGTTACTCTTCCATGTCACATACATCTTGGTGGAGCGCTCAAAATGATAAGAATTAAATACATGCACTCATCACCAAGCAAAGTGAATGATCAAATAGGGATAAAATGATAGTATCATCCAACAAGCATTAATGTAGCATATGATCAAACACACATGATCATCCAAGTATCACTAATAGGCATAAAGTATCTCAAGCAAGCAAAGCAAATAAAGTTCAACCACCAAAGCAAGAGAGAATAAAAAGCAACGCTCTTATTTCACATACATCTTGGTGGAGCGCTCAAAATGATAAGAATTAAATACATGCACTCATCACCAAGCAAAGTGAATGACCAAATAGGGATAAAATGATAGTATCATCCAACAAGCATTAATGTAGCATATGATCAAACTCACATGATCATCCAAGTATCACTAACAGGCATAAAGTATCTCAATCAAGCAAAGCAAATAAAGTTCAACCACCAAAGCAAGAGAGAATCAAAAGCAACGCTCTCTCTCGAAGCCTATGATCTGTACATTTTTCTCCCCCTTTGGCAACAAGTTACCAAAAAGTTCATAGAAAATGCATCGCACTAAAACGACTCTCAGGCTTGATCTTCAGGTGGTGGTGTCCGGATAACGCCAAGGACGAAGGCTTCTGTCGAAGTAGATGGAGCTGAAGGGGTCACTAGTAGAAAACCGGCCTTTTGTCCCGGTTCGTAAGGGCCTTTAGTCCCGGTTCCTGAACCGGGACTAAAGGTTCGTTACTAATACCCTCACCCTTTAGTCCCGGTTCAAACCAGAACCAGGACAGATGGGCCTCCATGTGGCCTGTACGCCGAGCCCAGGCAGGAGGGCCTTTGGTCCTGATTGGTGGCACCAACCGGGACTAATAGACCTCCACGCGTCAGCATTTCTGTGGCTGGGGTTTTTGGTTTTTTTTAAAGGGGGGTTTAGGGGTTTTAGGGGTTAATTTAGGTATTTCATATATTGTGTTAGATATAGCTAATTAATAGAGAGAAGTGTCCTCTCTTATGTCCGTGCTTGGTCGACGCTACGTACTATACATACGTATAGAGAGGACTAGGCACGCTAACTAGCTAGTAAGCAAACGAAGGAAACAGAAGATCGTCATAAACATATATGCATACAGAGAGAAGTGATATCGACCACCTCTCCTTCTCCGAGAGATTGGTCGAACAACAAGTTCTCGTATATCTATCGTCCGACACTACCGGCTACATATATACAATAATTATCTCTTACAAATATAATCTCCTACATTATGGACGCATGGTCCACATAGTATTCTCCGTCTTCAGCGATCATGTGGTCAAGAAAGAATGCCACCAATTCCTCTTGAATTGCTCGCATGCGATCTGGTGCTAGGAGTTCATCCCGCTGCCGAAACATCTAATTTGAAGAAGGGGGTCAATACATACATACATACATATATATATATATATATATATATATATATATATATATATATGAATGAATGAAACTCAACACAAATGATGGTAATAAAAAAAATTGTGAATATTATTTCTTACGCACTTCATATTGTTCGTCAGAGTACCTGCCCCGCTCACAGGTCGAGTGGCGGATGGACTCGCAAATGTAGTATCCACAGAAATCATTCCCTTGTTCCTGCCACAACCACTTTACAAGAAATAGAGGTCAATCAAATAGATAAGCAAGAATGCCAAATGGTATTGATGAAACTAGCGCTTGAGTCAATAGCTAGGAGACACGCGGAACATGCTACTATAGTACTTACTTTCGGGTATCTAAATTGCAGCATCTTCGGCAGTCCCGGGATTTTGTGGTGAATTTTCTCCAAACCCTGCCAGACAAAAGAAAACAATTACTTGATATCAGGAAATGAACAAAGTTGCTGATATGGTGGATAATGATCGATTTAACTTACTTCTCGAGGATTTCAGTCATGTCCGCATACTCCTGGGGATCTTTTCGTTTAGAGTCCAAGACAGTTACTACTCCCTGCTCAAGCCTAATCTCTAGGAGAATATAGTGGTACCTGCGCACGCATGCATAACTCATCAATTACATTACTATAATCTGGACTAATATATAAGGGAAACCGAATATGCACAAGACAGTAACACTCACTTGAAGTTGTAAGGAAAGAGTATTATATCTTTGTTTTCATTTATTTTGAATGATCGTAGCAAGTTGGCCTCGGTTTCTGCGGCATGATCTTTAACCTAAAATGCATCTATGAGATTTGTGTTAATGAACCCAATATCACCGATTTGTCTTTTCTTCAATTCGGCGATCTTCAATCTGCATAATATAGTGAGGATAATTATAAATACATGCAATGAAAGAGCTGAGCTATATAGAGAGACTTAATGACAGAAGTAGTAGTACTTACAGACAGTAGCAGGTGACCGTTGCTTTATCAAGGGCCAATTGATTGAAGAACTGATAGAACTCCTCAAATGGAATAGGCAACAGATCAATTCCAACAAGGTCATGCTCCGGTTTAACTCTCGCATACAAAGTAGTCCTCCCCCCAGACTCTCTGCACATTTTCAAGTACCAATCATGCAATCTTCGCATCATCGTTGTTAGAGATTTCTCATCTTTGACGAGAGGCTTCCCGTACTCGTATCTGTGTATCTGCACGTCCAGGAAATCGTAATGTACTTCGTCGGGCAGGTAATCGTCAAGATTGTTATAACCGGGCACCATCCTCGGATCGATGCTAGGCACCTTGAGCGGGCGGCACCATTGATTCCCTTGTTCGTCGAGCTGGGCAATTTGTTTCCCAGCTGCTCGTCGTTCTTTCAACCTTTGATCACTGACTGTATTTCCTGACCTCTCCGCTTCAGCCCATGTCTTTGCAATAATGCGCTCATAGTTGCCTTTCGGCGGAGACATGGGTGGTTTTTCCAGGGCAGCCAGAGTGCGCTTCGCTTTCATCGGATCTACCTTTTTCTCCGGAGGTGGATGTCTCTTTGCTTTCAACCCTTGAAACCATTCATTCGCTTCGGTTCGCACGATCTTCGCGTTCTCCTCCGGGCTCATCTCATATGGTAACTTCTCTGGAGTCTTCAGAGAAGGACCGAATCTGTATGTCCTCCCGCCTCTGGCTGTACTGCTAGACGCCGGCAGAGCAGACGGAGCGACAGTCTTCTTTACTTGCTTACGAGGCGGAGGAGAAGGACTACGACGTGCAGGAGCAGCTGTCGGAGCGGCGGCGGGTCTCTTCCGCCCTTGCTGACGAGGCGGAGAAGGAGTAGGCTGGCTGATCGGACGCGCCGGCGCAGGCGGAGAAGGAGGCGGAGTGCCGCCATGCGCCGGAGAAGGAGCCGGCTGAGGGCCCTGATCGTCACTCGCCGGAGGAGGAGGCGATGGAGGAGGCGGAATTCCCTGACTCGCCGGAGGAGGAGGAGGAGGCGGAGGCGTCCAGTTCGGAAGGTTGATGAGCTCCTTCCGCCATAGGCATGGAGTCTTCAGAGCAGAACCCAGCCGAGTCTCCCCTTCTCCGGTAGGGTGGTCAAGCGGGAGGTCCTCAAATCCCTCCGTTATTTCATCCACCATCACCTTAGCATATCCTTCTGGAATCGGCCGGCAGTGAAAAGTTGCCCAGGGTTCATTAGGAAAAACAGAGCCAACAGCCGCCTTGACCTTCATATTCATCCATTGCGTCATAAGGTGGCAATTTTGAGCCTCCGTGATAGCATCCACGGGATAGCTGGCAGGAGCCGTCAAGACAAGCTCTGGCCGAAGCAGCTCGGTGGAAGCCATGCTGCTTCTTCGCTCAGATGGCGGGGTAGCTTCAGGGGAAGCTTCGGCAGTTCGTTTGCTGCGATTTGCTTCTCGTTCCTCTATCCCGAGTACCCTTGCTTTAAGCGCCTGCAGTTTGGACTGCTGCACTTTCTTCCTCCTCTCCTGGCTTTTGTAACCGCCTGCGTCTGGAAACCCAGCCTTCCACGGAATGGAGCCTGGCGTGCCTCGTGTCCGTCCAGGGTGCTCAGGATTCCCGAGGGCCTTTGTGAGCTTGTCGTTCTCTTTGTCTGGAAGGAACGTCCCTTGCTGCGCTGCATTGATATAGTACCGAAGCTTCTTCAAGGGTATGTCAAGTTGCTCGTCCGTCCAAATGCACTTCCCTGTTACAGGGTCCAAGGTTACGCCAGCCCCGAAGAACCAAGTTTGGCAACGGTCTGGCCGGCTCATTGTCTCTGGTTCGATCCCTTTTTCAACCGGATCATTCTCAGCCTTGGCCCACTTAGGTCGGGATACGAGGTAGCCACCTGACCCCGTGCGATGGTGAAGCTTCTTCTTCGTAGCATTTTTCTTGTTTGTCCCCGACATCTTCTTACTCTTTTCCGATGTCTTGTGGGCCACAAATGCAGGCCAGTCATCTCTGATCTTCTCATATATGCCCTTGAATTCTGGTATCTCTTTTTTCTCGACAAACCTATTCAGGTCTTTCTTCCACCTCCTGAATAGGTCTGCCATCCTCTTAAGAGCAAAAGACTTGATTAATTGCTCTTTAACTGGCTTCTCCGGATCATCCTCTGGCGGTAGGGTGAAATTTGTCTTCATCTCAGTCCAAAGATCATTTTTCTGCATATCATTGACGTAAGACACCTCAGGGTCTTCTGTAGCCGGCTTAAACCATTGTTGGATGCTGATCGGGATCTTGTCCCTAACCAGAACCCCGCACTGAGCAACAAATGCCTTCTTTGTTCGGATGGGTTCAATAGGTTGGCCGTCGGGTGCGATTGCTATGATCTCAAACCTTTCATCCGAGCTCAACTTTTTCTTCGGGCCTCGTCTCTTTACCTCAGTTGTGCTCGATCCGGAGGGCTAAAAAAATAACAAAGACTTAATTAATATGTGTACATACCAAAAAATGAATGCATCAATTAGCTAGTCAGCACAGGCTTAACTAATATATATATACCTGGCCGGACTCGGTTCGGTCACCGGACCCGTCATCACGTTCTTCTTCTTGCACCGGCATTAGGTCACCGGAGCCAGCTTCTTCACCCTCTCCTTCCACACCATCGGTGTCGTTGAGAAACAACGAGACGGCATCACTTCCTTCTGCGATTATGTCCCTCAACAACGCTTCTTTTGCTTCGTCTCGGGCGGTGTCCCTAGTTTCTACAAACATTTACAACATGGCAATTATTATTCAAACATGACAAATGGATATATTAGTGGCAAACGTAGAACTAGCTAGCTAATCATAGTAAGGAATCATATATATTAATTAGTGGCCTCGACGCTGCTTCTCTAGGGTTTGGAGTGGCCTCGACAATGCTTCAAGGGTTTGGGGTGGCCTCGAGAACGCTTCAAGGAGGGGGTAATATCGAGCCCCCCCCCACGTGTTGAAGCTATCGGGAGGGGGTATATCGACAACGACGACACTACATCTATGTCCCTCGACGACCCACGTTCCCGATAAAAAAAAGAGGAAGAAGAAGAAAAAAAGAGGAGAAGAAAGAATAGAGGAGAAGAACTCCTCTATTCTTTCTGATCCTCTTTTTTTTTCCTCTTCTTTTTTTATCCTCTTCATCCTCTCATGTTCGAGAGGATCGCCGAGGGGTCGGGAGGTTGCCTAGTGTCGAGTGATCCTCGACCCCTCGAACCCTCGACGACCCTGGAACCCTCGGCCCCTAGACGACCCTGGAACCCTCGACCCTCGATCCCTAGACCCTATAGAACCCTCGAACCCTCGACCCTGAAACCCTCGACCCTTGACCCCTTAACGACCCTCGACCCTAGTTCCCGACCCTCGACCCCTCGGCGATCCTCGACACCCTAGTTCCCGATAAAAAGAAGAAGAAAAAGAGGAGAAGGTCGAAGAAAAAAAAGAAGAAAAAAAAGAGGAGAAGAAGAAAGGAATAGTGGAGAAGAAGAGAAAATAGAAAATTCTATTTTCTCTTCCTCTCCAAAGGAATAGTGGAGAAGAAGAGAAAATAGAAAATTCTATTTTCTCTTCCTCTCCACTATTCCTTTCTTCTTCTCCTCTTCTTTTTCTTCTTTTTTCTTCTTCTTATTTATTTCTCCTCTTCATTTCCTCTCCTCTTCTTCTTTCTTTCCTCTTCTTATTTTTTTCTTTCCTATTCTTCTTTTTCTAAAATTGTAAATTTTGCATATATAAAACTTTTCTAAAATTGTAACTTTCTATATATGAACAAAAAACTTTCTATGAACAAAAAAACATTTTTAACATATATATTTAGCAAATTCTAGCCACATACATCACATACACATATACATTATAGCCACATACACATATACATCACATATGAACAAAAAAATAAACTAATAAAAATTTAAAAACATATTGCAACATATGAACAGAAACATATGGCCACATACATACACATACATTATATATATATATGAAAAAAAATGTTGGCGCCGACGGGCCGGCGCAGAGGGGCATGGCGGCAGCGGTGGCGCCGGCAGGGCAGGGCAGGGGCGGCTGGGCGGCGTGCGGCGCCAGCGCAGTGCAGGGGCGGCGCACGGCAGCCGCACAGGGCAGGGGCTGCGGCGCGGCGGCCGCACCAGGAGAGGGGCGCAGGGGCGCGGGACGGGAGGGGGCTGTGCTCACAGGAGGCAGCGGCGACGGCGAAGGCGATCAGCCTGACGGCGTCGGTGGCGGCAGCGACGGCGAAGGCGAGCAGCCTGACGGCGTCGGTGGCGATGGTGACGAGGAGGAGCAGGGGCGTCGGGCGGCGACGGCGACGAGGAGGAGCAGGGGGCGTCGGGGGAGAAGTGCGTGATTTGGTCGAAAACTGCTAAGTGTTTGCTTATATAGAAAAGGCTTTGGTCCCAGTTCATGGCACAAACCAGGACTAATGCCCCCTTTAGTCCCAGTTGGTGCCACCATCCGGGACCAAAGGCCTATTTTCAGCAGCCCAAAGGGCGGGAAGCGGCGGCCTTTGGTCCCGGTTGGTGGCACCAACCGGGACTAAAGGGCGGCATTGGCCCCGGTTTGTGCCACGAACCGGGACCAATGCCCCCCTTTAGTCTCGGTTGGTGCCACCAACCGGGACCAAAGGCATTGTGCTGCCCCGCGCTCAAATATTTAGTCCCACCTCGCTAGTTGAGAGGGAGCCGCACCTGTTTATAAGGTGCGGTGCGCCTTCCCTCTCGAGCTCCTCTCTAAAGCAGGCTTTCGGGCCTAACCGTGCAATCTGTGCCTGTGGGCCTGCTGGGCCTCCCGCGGGCCTGAATCCTGGCCCATGGTAGGGTTTCTAGTCGTCTTCAGGCCGTGGGTGCCCAGTAGGTGGCACTTTTTCTGTTTTTTTGTTTTTTTTTTGTTTCTACTTACAACAAAATACTTATTGTTGCTATATTTAATTTGTTTTCCAGTTTTTTGTTTTGTTTTCTGCATTATTTATTTTCTTTTGTTTCTTGCTTTATTTTTTAATTCTTTTAGCTTTTAGTTTTAGAAAAATTATAAAGTTTCTGTTAGTGCCATTAGTTTTCAAATTTGAAAACACTTTTTTAGTTTTTTTGTTTTCTTTGTTGCTTTATTTATTTTATTTTGTTTTTGCTATATTTTTAAATTCTTTTTGCTTTTTGGTCAGCAAAATTATAAACTTTCTGTTAGTGCCATTAGTTTTCAAATTTGAATAGTTAAAATTTGAATTCTTTGAAAGTCCTAATGTGTTCACATGTAATCCAGTCGTCGCACTGCTCCGGGTGTTTGGAGCGTAGACTGTTCTTGTGTTCATCGACATACGGGGTCACCAAGGTAGAGTTCTGTAGAACTGTGTAGTGTGCTTGAGACCAAGAATGCCCATCCCTGCATATTATTGAGTCCGCTCCTAGCGTGCCTTTTCCAGTCAGTCTCCCCTCATACCGCGATTTAGGGAGACCTATCTTCTTAAGGCCAGGAATGAAGTCAACACAAAACCCGATGACATCCTCTGTTTGATGGCCCATGGAGATGCTTCCTTCTGGCCTAGCGCGATTACGGACATATTTCTTTAGGACTCCCATGAACCTCTCAAGGGGGAACATATTGTGTAGAAATACGGGCCCCAGAATGACAATCTCGTCGACTAGATGAACTAGGACATGCGTCATGATATTGAAGAAGGATGGTGGGAACACCAGCTCGAAACTGACAAGACATTGCGCCACATCACTCCTTAGCCTTGGTACGATTTCTGGATCGATCACCTTCTAAGAGATTGCATTGAGGAATGCACATAGCTTCACAATGGCTAATCGGACGTTTTCCGGTAGAAGCCCCCTCAATGCAACCGGAAGCAGTTGCGTCATAATCACGTGGCAGTCATGAGACTTTAGGTTCTGGAACTTTTTCTTTGGGATATTTATTATTCCCTTTATATTAGACGAGAAGCCAGTCGGGACCTTCATACTGAGCAGGCATTCAAAGAAGATTTCTTTCTCTTCTTTCGTAAGAGCATAGCTGGCAGGACCTTCATACTGCTTCGGAGGCATGCCGTCTTTTTCGTGGAAACATTGCAGGTCCTCCCGTGCCTCAGGTGTATCTTTTGTCTTTCCATACACACCCAAGAAGCCTAGCAGGTTCACGCAAAGGTTCTTCGTCACGTGCATCACGTCGATTGAAGAGGGGACCTCTAGGTCTTTCCAGTAGGGTAGGTCCCAAAATATAGATTTCTTCTTCCACATGGGTGCGTGTCCCTTAGCGTCATTCGGAACAGCTAGTGCGCCGGGACCCTTTCCAAAGATTACGTGTAAATCATTGACCATAGCAAGTACGTGATCACCGGTACACATGGCGGGCTTCTTCCGGTGACCTACCTCGCCTTTGAAATGCTTGCCTTTATTTCGACATTGATGGTTGGTGGGAAGAAATCGACGATGGCCTAGGTACACATTCTTCCTGCATTTGTCCAGGTATATACTTTCAGTGTCATCTAAATAGTGTGTGCATGCGTGGTATCCTTTGTTTGTCTGTCCTGAAAGGTTACTGAGAGCGGGCCAATCGTTGATGGTAACGAACAGCAACGCCTTTAGGTTAAATTCCTCTTGTCCGTGCTCATCCCACGTACATACACCGTTTCCATTCCACAACTGTAAAAGTTCTTCAACTAATGGCCTTAGGTACACATCAATGTCGTTGCCGGGTTGCTTAGGGCCTTGGATGAGAACTGGCATCATAATGAACTTCCGCTTCATGCACATCCAAGGAGGAAGGTTATACATACATAGAGTCACAGGCCAGGTGCTGTGATTGCTGCTCTGCTCCCCGAAAGGATTAATGCCATCCGCGCTTAAAGCAAACCATACGTTCCTTGGGTCCTTTGCAAACTCATCCCAGTACTTTCTCACGATTTTTCTCCACTGCGACCCGTCAGCGGGTGCTCTCAACTTCTCGTCTTTCTTACGGTCCTCACTGTGCCATCGCATCGACTTGGCATGCTCTCCGTTTCTGAACAGACGTTTCAACCGTGGTATTATAGGAGCATACCACATCACCTTCGTAGGAACCCTCTTCCCGCGGGGCTCGCCGTGAACATCACCAGGGTCATCTCGTCTGATCTTATACCGCAATGCACCGCATACCGGGCATGCGTTCAGATCCTTGTATGCACCGCGGTATAGGATGCAGTCATTAGGGCATGCATGTATCTTCTCCAACTCCAATCCTAGAGGGCATACGACCTTCTTTGCTGTGTATGTACTGTCGGGCAATTCGTTATCCTTTGGAAGCTTCTTCTTCAATATTTTTAGTAGTTTCTCAAATCCTTTGTCAGGCACAGCATTCTCTACCTTCCACTGCAGCAATTCCAGTATGGTACCGAGCTTTGTGTTGCCATCTTCGCAATTGGGGTACAACCCTTTTTTGTGATCCTCTAACATGCGATCGAACTTCAGCTTCTCCTTTGGACTTTCGCATTGCGTCCTTGCATCGACAATGACCCGGCGGAGATCATCATCATCGGGCACATCGTCTGGTTCCTCTTGATCTTCACCAGCTCCCCCCGTTGCAGCATCACGGTATTCAGGGGGCACATAGTTGTCATCGTACTCTTCTTCTTCGTCGTCTTCCATCATAACCCCTATTTCTCCGTGCCTCGTCCAAACATTATAGTGTGGCATGAAATGCTTGTAAAGCAGGTGGGTGTGAAGGATTTTCCGGTCAAAGTAAGACTTCGTATTCCCACAATCAGGGCATGGACAACACATAAAACCATTCTTCTTGTTTGCCTCAGCCGCATCGAGAAACTCATGCACGCCCTTAATGTACTCGGAGGTGTGTCTGTCACCGTACATCCATTGCCGGTTCATCTGCGTGCATTATATATAATTAAGTGTCCAAATTAATAGAAATTCATCATCACATTAAAACCAAAGTACATACATAGTTCTCATCTAACAACATATAGCTCTCCAGAGCATCTAATTAATTAAACCATACATTGATACTATGTAAAACATTTAAATGCAAAAACAAAGGCGATCATAATCGCAACCAAGGTAACAATTGATCCAACGGCATAATGATACCAAGCCTCGGTATGAATGGCATATTTTCTAATCTTTCTAATCTTCAAGCGCATTGCACCCATCTTGATCTTGTGATCACCGACGACATCCGCAACATGCAACTCCAATATCATCTTCTCCTCCTCAATTTTTTTATTTTTTCCTTCAAGAAATTGTTTTCTTCTTCAACTAAATTTAACCTCTCGACAATAGGGTCGGTTGGAATTTCCGGTTCACATACATCCTAGATAAATAAAATCTATGCCACGTTGGTCCGCATAATTTTCATAAACAATAAATGAACCAATAGTTATAAAGATTAATATATATACCACATCCGAATCATAGACAGGACGAGGGCCGACGGGGGCGGATACCAAAACCATCGCACTATATAAGATGCAATAATAAAAGTAAGAAGATGATACAAGTATCTATCTAAACATACAAGTAAGAATATTTTTCCTTTTAGAAAGAAGATAAGAACAAGAGGCTCACCACGGTGGTGTCAGTGATGAGATCGGCGCGGGTGATCGACGGCGGTGAAGACGGGGGTGGGGCGTGACGGACCGCTAAATCTAGACAAATCTTGAGGAAAATGGAGCTTTGAGGTCGAGCTTCGAGGGGAGAAAGCTTAACTAGTGTGGCTCGGGCATTTCATCAAACACCTCATGTGCATAGGAGGTGAGCTAGAGCACCACAAACCCCTCCCCTCACCGGCCCAGAAAAACAGAGCACTGGAGTGCTCTGCTCTGGCGCGAGGGGTATATATAGGCAGCACCACTGGTCCCAGTTCGTGGTATGAACCGGGTCTAAATGGGAGCCTTTGGTCCCGGTTCATGCCACGAACCGGGACCAATGGTGGTGGGCCAGGAGCCAGGCCCATTGGTCCCGGTTCGTCCCACCAACCGGGACCAAAAGGTCTAGACGAACCGGGACCAATGGCCCACGTGGCCCGGCCGGCCCCCTGGGCTCACGAACCGGGACCAATGCCCCCATTGGTCCCGGTTCTAGATTGAATCGGGACTAATGGGCTGACCCGGCCTGGACCGTTGCCCCATTTTCTACTAGTGGGTAGGTGCGGGAGCTGGTGGCACTCAAGCTGTAGCTGGTGCAGATGAAGTGGCTCTAGTGTCTGTTACTGGCTCTGCAGATGATCTCTGAGCTCGAGGCACTCTGGCAAATGCATCAGTGGTTGTGCTGCCCTTCCTCTCCTGCATGTCATCCTGTAGCTGCTCCACAACTGACTGAATCTCAGTTACTTTGACATCTAAATCATAGAATTTTTGTTCCATGATTCTTTCCAGGTTCTCCTGGTTTTGAGTTAGGGTGGCCAACCCCTTCTCAATCCTCAGAGTTGATGCTATCAAATAACCAAGCTGGTCCTGCTTGCTTTTCAAAAAGTACTCAGATGCCTCTTCTTGAGTTGGCATCTTGGCAGCCTTCTCTTTCTTCTCTTGAGCTTGTACTGATGATGGTTCATCTTCATTCATCACAACTTGGTTGTCCTCAAAGTCTGGGTAGATAGGCAAGTGTTCCTTATCCAACAAGTATGTGCCTGTGCCCATCTTTGAGTTTATCAACTCCTGGATCTGTGGGGCATATCCACAACTTCTTTTCTGGTCAGCTGCAGTCCTCTTGATAGTCTCAACTATAAGGCTCATGACCTTGAATTTCTGTGGCACATCAAATATGTGTAGCAAATTAATTGCATGCCCTCTGATCATGTTGTGGTCACCTGACTTGGGAAAAAGAGTGTGCCTTAGGATCCAGTTGATCGTTGGCAGTCCTGACAAAAGAAAATGGACTGACCCAAACTTGAAAGTCTCAAGAGCTTTGTCTGGGATCTCCTTGTACATCTGTGACATAGAATTGTGATCCATCTTTTTCTTGGCATAAACATCCAAGTCATCTTCACTTTCCTTTGGGGCATTGATCAGATTGGCCCATTCCTCAATAGTTGATTGGTACCTTGTACCTTCAGACATCCATACTATCCTGCCATCTGGATAGAAGTGTGTTCTGGAGTAGAATTGCATTATGAGCTCCTCATTCCACTTTGTGAGCTTCTGCCCAACAAAGTCTGTAACTCCACAAGCACTGAAGCTGTCATACACTCCAGGATAGTGTTCCTCATTCTCCTTCATGTAGGTCCAGTCGACCCACCTCATGTCACACACTATAGGTTTCTTGTCCAGCAGCACTGTCTCATAGAAATCTTGTTGTTCCTTTGTGTGGAACCTATAATCAACAGCAGTCCTTCTCCTGGTAGCATATGGATCTGTCTCTCTCCATTTCCTCAGTCCTGAGTCTCTCCTGATCTTCATGTTCTCAGCCACAGGATGAGCATCATTGTGATCTGGAATCTTGGGTTTGAGCTTCCTCAGGACTTGTCCTTCATCATCTTCATCAGCAGCAACTTCAGGCACTGGGGCCTTGTTCTTCTCAGCAGCTGGTATACTCCTGGTATTCCTCTTAGGTGCAGTCTTGGGATTGGAGGCAGCTTTGGGTGCTTCTTTGGGCTTTGATGAAGCAGCCCCTGTCTTGATAGCATCACCCATAAACTTCTGGGCCTTAGGTGCTGGTGCAGCAACCTCTTCCTCTTCTTTTTCTTCTTCTTCAGAAGAGTGCTTCTCAAATTCTGCCATTGGATCCACTTTCTTGCACCATATGCCCCTCTTTCTTTCCTTCTTCTCTTTTGCAGCCTCATCTCCAATAGTTAACTTGGAGGGTTTCTGAGAGGATGCCCTGGCTTTGGACATTGGTTGTCTTCCTGCTGTCCTTTTGGTCTTCAGACCTGGCTTTGTGGCTGCAGCTGAGCCATATTCCTTTTTCAGCACTTTCTTCTTTGATGTGGCTTCCTCTTCCTCTGCCACATAATCTTCATCCTCAGACTCTGAAGTTCTTTTCTTGCTTTCTCTAGTGGCAGCCTTTGGCAAATTGCTTGGGGTGCTTCTGCTACCCTCATCTGAGCTGCTAGAGGGACTAGTGCCCTCACTCATGTGCACCTGCTCCTCTGACTTGTTCTGGCTGTCACTCTGGTCAGACATGTTGCAAACACTAACCGTAGACCCTGTGAATAGATTGTAGATGAGATAGAGTGGATGAGCATCACAAAATACAGAGATTTTTGCAAAACAATGAGTCAAAAACTTAGTTTTAGTTTTCCACAAAAAGCATTTCGGGTCAACCGATTTGTAAACTTGATGATACCGAAGCAGCTGTTGGAACCTAAACTAGTGAACTCGGTCAGGCCGAGTCATAGTTCGGTGGCACCGAGACTGCTAGGGTTTCACAAAGTCCTGAACTTGGTCACACCGATTTGCAATTCTCGGTCAGACCGAGAACCACATGTGCAATGGCCTGAGCCGAATCGGTGGTACCGAGTTCCACAACTCGGATGGTCCAAGATGGTTTCGGCGGAAACCTAAACATAAATTTTCAATTCAACTCTAATCTAAAGAGTGTTTTGACTGGATAAGATCGTTTCAATCGTGGCAAGATTCATGGCAAACACAATGTGCTAGGAATCGGACGGGGATAGCACTGTGATCGAGTCCATACCCTAGTTCGGCGATGAACTCGCTACGGCGGCAATGGCAGGGAGGAATTCCGTTGAAGGCGGCGAAGACCAGCGACAGGAGGCGGCTGGCAACGAGGAGGACGATCCGGAGACCCAGGAGGCAGAGCGAGCTATGCGCGGGCGAAGGGGTTTTGGAGAAATTTCCAAAATTTTGCCCGTGAGTATATATAGCCCGACCCTGTCAGTGTGACCGAGTGAAACAACTCGGTGGCACCGAGATGCATAACTGTTGACAGTTACAGCAACTCGGCGTGACCAAAAAGTTCAAACCGGTTGCACCGAGATTGAAAACCTAGATCGACTTAGTGATCTCGGTATGACCGAAATGGAGGAATCGGTCAGACCGAAACACACAAAGAAGTTTTGAAAGTTTAAGTCTATGACGAATCGGGGACTGCGAGTGCTCCTCACACAGAGTGGTTCGAATCTGACTTGTTCAAATTTTGTGATGTAGCATGAATAGAGTTTGAGACGAGAAAAGCATAGATAACTAGAGAGGGTTCTTAGGCATTCTTGTCCATCCACTTGGCCAAAGAAAAAGAAACCAATCAATCAAAACAACAAGTGGACGTCCTCGAATGAGTGAAATATGCAACCAACATGCTCACACAATAAAATGACAAATGAAATATGTGGCAAAGCATGCACAACCACTTCTAGCATCTATCAAACAATTTGCGATGACTAGGTCATCTATATATGAGTATATTGACTTAGGAGTCAAATGAGAACATTTGATCATAGGTCATACTCATCGTTTAAGCACAAGTGGGGTTACCACTTTTACATAAAAGCATTGTTGTGTTCACACCATTAGAGTTGCTTTAGCTCAATTTAGAGTAAAGCTCCCCCTAGATGTGAGATCCCCCCTAAGAGGGATGAACTAACCTTGGGTTTTGTCGATGATGACTTCATGTAGATGTTGAAGATGTGGATGCTCAATGTTGATGTAGATCATTTGGAGCTATCCATTGGAGTGAGTTGCACTTTCAATACCTACACGGGTTAGTCCCACAAGGAACAAACAAGGATATCCATAGACATAGAGTGATGCACACACAAGATGATGTCTATGAAAGCGTTTAGGTTACCTTGTCCCTTGTCTTACCAATAAGAGGGTTTGTGACTCCTTGAACTAGTGCAAGATGTGGAAGTTGATTGTACTTGTTCTTGCCAAGATGATAAGAGTGAAGTATGTTGGCGGAGTCACCCTCAAGGACTCTCTAGTTCTTCTTCTTCGGGATCCACAGCATCTTGATGGGAATCCTCGGGGTTGTAGTTGTACTTGATGAAGTGGAACTTGAGGTAGTCTTGGGAACCCACTTGACCAAGGCCTTAGGAGCTTCTTCAAATGCATCAATTTCCTCTTGAAGCTTGTCCTTGCCTTTTTACTTGTGGTCTTGTGGTGGAAGATCATCTTGAGCTTGTGTCCCTTTGAAAGAAGTAGGATCATACTTCTCTCGTTGAGGAACAAACTTCGTCTTGGGGTATTGATCTTCTTCCCACTCAACTCCATTGGCATTGAACTTCCGTTCAAAACCAACACCTTGGTTCTTCCGGTGCCTTCCTTGCTTGCGTACAATTTCCTCGAATTGCTTACTTCTGGCAAGGCTCTTGTAAACACCTTTCTCTATAATTCCCTTCAATAAGCTATTTTCTTGCTCAAGTGTAACTTGGCTAAGAGAATCATTAGTGGAATCAAGAGAACTATTAGAAGCAACAATATTGGATATAGCATGATTATTGTTACTACTAGAGGAAGAATCTTTCTTGTTCTTGTTACTAGACTTGACTTGAGGCATGTAAGTGGATAAGAGTAAACGCTTGGCAATGTAAGAAGAACTTTTCTTACGAAGATCATCATTGATTGCTTTTAAGAACTCATGCTCTTGCTCAAGATTGAGCTTTTCAAAGCGTAATTTCTCATGAGTCCTTAAAAGTTCTCGATGATCCCCTAATATAGTTTCATGAGCTAACTTAAGAGTGTTTAGTTCTTTAGTTAAGACTCAATCTTCTCCTTATCATTGTCATTCGTTTTATCTTGATTAGCATGATTAATTGACGTTTCATCATAGTATTCATCACTAAAGTTGTCAACAAGTAAATCATCATCACCTAACAAGTCATCTTCATCACTATTGAAATCAACATACTCGGGGTGTGATACCTTTGGGCCTTTAGCCATGAAGCATATTCCAACTCCTTCATTTGGTGAGTCAAATATGTCGTAGGAGTTGGTTGTCACAAGTGCTAGACCGGCAACACCTTCATCTTGAGTATATTCGGAGTCGGAGTGATAGCTTCTCTCAGAGTGGTTGTCGGAGTCGGAGTCGGATACCCATTCACCAACATGAGCTTGATGTCTTCATTTTGTGTAGCTCCTTGATGACTTGTCCTTTCTTTCCGAATCCTTGCTTCTCCGTGAGGGTCTTCGTTCATAACGATCATCTCTACTCCTTCTTTCTCTAGATGGTGATTTTTCTCTTCTACTTCTTCTCTTGGGAGAATCTTCTCTTCTCTTGTAGGGGGCCGAACACTCATTGGAATAGTGTCCGGGCCTTCCACAATTGTAGCAGTTTCGCTCTCGACTAGAAGATCTTTTGTCATTGTAGGACCTTGACTTGGAGCTTCTCTCTTTGCTTCTACTCTTGTAGAACTTGTTGAAGTTCTTCACCATTAAGCTCAATTCTTCATTGAAGGTTTGTTTCTCACTCGATGATGTGGGGGCTTCACATGAGGCTTTGTAAGCACCACTTGATTTGTTGCGAAGTTCCTCTTTATCCTTGAGTGACATCTCATGAGCAACAATTCTTCCAATGACTTCCGTTGGCTTGAGATCTTTGTAATTGGGCTCATTTGGATCAATGTGCACACGGTATCATTTTCCATCCAAGGCTCTTAGTATCTTCTGATGATGAATCTATCGGTCATCTCTTCACTCCCTAAGCCGGCAATATCATTTGTGATAAGAGCAAGCCTAGAGTACATTTCAGCGACACCTTCACCATCCTTCATTTTGAAATTGTCAAGTTGACTTTGAAGCACACCCAATTTGGATTCCTTGACGGAGTCGGTACCTTCGTGCATATCAATCAAAGTATCCCAAATTTCCTTTGCACTCTCAAGACGGCTGATTTTGTTGAATTCTTCGGGGCACAATCCATTGAAGAGGGTATCACAAGCTTGAGCGTTGTATTGCAGCATTTTTCAACTCTTCCGCGGTAGCTTCACGGTTCGGTTCTTTCCCATCAAAGAATTCACCTTGCAAGCCAATACACACAATAGCCCAAACGGCGGGGTTATGTCCAAGAATATGCATTTTCATCTTATGCTTCCAACTAGCAAAATTAGTACCATCAAAATAAGGACCTCTACGGTGATAATTTCCCTCGCTAGACGCCATACTCTCATAGGTTATGAAACCAAGGCTATGATCACCAAAAGCTATGGAAATCAAAGCAAATGGAGACCAAAGCTCTGATACCACTTGTAGGATCAAAAGTATGTCTAGAGGGGGGTGATTAGACTACTTGACCAAATAAAAATCTAGCCTTTTCCCAATTTTAGTTCTTGGCAGATTTTAGCTATCTTAGCACAAGTCAAGCAATCTCCACACAATTCAAGCAAGCATGCAAAAGAGTATATGAGCAGCGAAAAGTAAAGCTTGCAACTTGCAAGAATGTAAAGGGAAGGGTTTTGAGTATTCAAACGCAATTGGAGACACGGATGTTTTTGTCGTGGTTCCGATAGGTGGTGCTAGCGTACATCCACGTTGATGGAGACTTCAACCCACGGAGGGTAACGGTTGCGCGAGTCCACGGAGGGCTCCACCCACGAAGGGTCCACGAAGAAGCAACCTTGTCTATTCCATCATGGCCGTCGCCCACGAAGGACTTGCCTCACTAGCGGTAGATCTTCATGAAGTAGGCGATCTCCTTGCCCTTACAAACTCCTTGGTTCAACTCCACAATCTTGTCAGAGGATCCCAAGTGACACCTAGCCAATCTAGGAGACACCACTCTCCAAGAAGTAACAAATGGTGTGCTGATGATGAACTCCTTGCTCTTGTGCTTCAAATGATAGTCTCCCCAACACTCAACTCTCTCTCTCTCTCTCTCTCTCTCTCTCAGGATTTGGATTTGGTGGAAAGAAGATTTGAGTGGAAAGCAACTTGGGGAAGGCTAGAGATCAAGATTCATATGGTAGGAATGGAATATCTTGACCTCAACACAAGTGTAGGTGGTTCTCTCTCAGAAAATGTGTATTGGAAGTGTAGGTATGTTCTGATGGCTCTCTCCACGAATAAAGAGTGGGTAGAGGGGTATATATAGCCTCCACACAAAATCTAACCGTTACACATAATGTGCCAAACTCGGTGGGATCGAATAGTTAAACTCAGTCGGACCAATTTAGCAAACCTAGTGACCGTTAGGATTTTCGGTGGGACTGAGATGCAACTTGGTAGGACCAATATGGTTAGGATTAGGGCATAACGTAATCTCGGTGCGACCGATTACACAAACTTGGTGGGACCGATTTTGGTAATAAGCTAACCAGACAGTTGGTCAGGTAAACTCGGTGGGACCGATTCGCTTATCTCGGTGAGACCGAAATGTTACAAAAGGAAAACAGAGAGTTTACATTGCAATCTCGGTGGGACCGATCGCTCATCTCGGTTGTACCGAAACGTTATGAAGGGAAACAGAGAGATTACAATCCCATCTCGGTGAGACCGAGATCCCTATCGGTGAGACCGATTTGCCTAGGGTTTGTGGTAGTGGCTATGACATTTGAAACTCGGTGGCGCCGGATAGATAGAATCGGTGGGGCCGAGTTTGACTTTTGGTTTAGGTCATATGTGGATGTGGGAAGGTAGTTGAGGATTTTGGAGCACACTAAGCATTTTGAGCAAGTAAGCCATTAAGAAACACCTCATCCCTCCTTGATAGTATTGGCTTTTCCTATAGACTCAATGTGATCTTGGATCACTAAAATATAAAATGTAGAGTCTTGAGCTTCAAGCTTGAGCCAAACTTTTTGTCCTTAGAATTTTGAGGGATCCACTTTCCTCATCCATGCCATGCCATTCATTGAGCTTTTTCTGAAATATTCATCTTGGAATAATGTTAGCTCAATGAGCTATATGTTGTTAGGAATTACCAAAACCACCCAGGGATAGTTGCACTTTCAGCCCGCAAGTTGTTCGACAGTTTGCCAAGGTACGAAAATGGACTCCGCCGACGAGTTCTTTTTCCGCAATTTCATTTGCGACTCCGACGATTCGTCGTCCGACGAGGAGGAGATATTGGCTGCCATGTTGGTCCATCACCACCTCAACAACCAGCGGCCGTTGTTCCGTGGCTCCATTCTGGGCCACCTTCCGGCGTTGAATCGTAACCGGGAGAGCGGGCATTTCCTTCTCTTGAAGGACTACTTTGATACAACAAACCCGTTGTTCAAACATCACAAATTCCGCCGCCGGTTCCGTATGAGTAGGCATGTTTTCAACCGTATTAGAGAGGGAGTGGTCGTCTATGATGACTACTTTGAGTGCAAGGAGGATGCCGTCGGCAAGATTGGTTTCTCCTCTTATCAGAAATGCACTGCTGCCATCTGAATGCTTGCATACGGAGTGCCCGGTGATCTCATTGACGAGTACTCCCTCCGTTCGGAATTACTTGTCTCGAAAATGGATGTATCTAGAACTAAAATACGTCTAAGATACATCCATTTCTGCGACAAGTAATTCCGAACGGAGGGAGTACGTCCATATGAGCGAGTCTACATGCCTAGAGTCCCTGTATAAGTTCTGCAAGGCTGTGATTGCTGTGTTTGGCCCTGAGTACTTGAGAGAGCCGACAGCTGAAGATACAGCCCGTTTGTTGGCGATGAATGCTAGCAGGGGCTTCCCGGGGATGCTTGGCAGCATAGACTGCATGCACTGGGAGTGGAAGAACTGCCCTTCTGCTTGGCAAGGGCAGTATAAGGGACATGTCAGGGCTTGCACTGTCATACTAGAGGTTGTGGCGTCTCAAGATCTCTGGATCTGGCACTCTTTCTTTGGCATGGCTGGATCACACAATGATATCAACGTGCTTCAGCGCTCGCCGGTGTTTGCTAGGCTTGCCGAAGGCAACAACCCACCGGTGAACTTTACTGTCAACGGCCACAACTGCGACAAAGGGTACTATTTGGGTGACGGTATCTATTCTCAGTGGACCACTATTGTAAAGACAATACCCAACCCTGTCGAAGAGAAAAGGAAAAGATTTGCCCAAAAGTAAGAGTGCTAGAAAGGATGTCGAGCGTGCCTTTGGTGTTTTGCAATCTCGATGGGGCATCGTTCGGTATCCTGCTAATACTTGGAGCACGCAGAAACTATGGAATGTGATGACTGCTTGTGTGATCATGCACAATATGATCGTAGAAGACGAGCGCTTGGAACGTCTGTACGATCAAGGCTTTCAGTTTCAGGGTGAGAATGTTGTGCCTGAGCATGGAATAGCGGCAACATTTGAGCAGTTCACTCAGTTTCATGAAGACATGCGTGATTAGGAAACTCACGTGCAACTGCAAAATGATTTGGTTGAGCATATGTGGACTCATGTTGGCAACCAATAGATGTATCTTCTTTTATTCGTTTGCAAACTATGTGAAACATTTTTATTTTTATTTGGCCTGTAAAACTATACTATTTATTTAGGCGGCTAAACTATTTTGCTTGTTAAATTTTTATTTCATAATATGTTGAATGCAATGTATTGGGCGGCCAGCCGGCGCGTTGGGCGCGCTGTCGACCCATATGAAAAACAGGGCGGACGCCGGGCGGGCGGCCGACCCAAACGGACAAAAAGCGGACGAAATCACCGTCCGTTTGGGTCGGCCCGTTGGAGTTGCTCTAAGATACAGAGAAAAACACAAGACATATGAAAACTTAATCAAAGCATTGCCTCTTAACCCCTGAATGCAACACAACCATTTCCACTGATTTAACACAGCATAATCAAAATATCTATGAACCACAAGTGGCCCAAGGTTATAGAATTGCTCAATAGCTTTGCTAGATGATACTCGATCACAGTAGCCAGTCTTTGAGTGCCACAAGATTTCATAATTGCTCAACAGCTCCAGCCAGATGATACTAAATCACAGTAGCCTGTCTTTCAAAAAGGTAAATGGAAACCACCAAATTTCAAAGGTAAAATGGAAACCACCAAATTTCAAAGGTACACGCAAACTACAATCAGCAACAGACCCTACCATTATTTGGAACCATTGGCATACCTAGAGAACCCTAATAATTCAAGAATAGATTCTCAACACCTCATCAACACATGGCATTTCTCAACAAACCAGATAGGCTGGCTCAGATATAACCATCTCATATTAAAATGTTTACATATCTAATCAGGCTAAGAGTACACGAGACGGGATGCTCATGCTTCATTACTCGACTCATCATCTCTACTAAATATGTCGGCATCAAAACTAACTTTTTGTGCCCCACAACGAAATCACTAGAATTACACGAGCAGATTAGATGTCACTAGGCATAATTCACAGCAAACAGCGATCCATATACATTATTTCTTATTCTTACTGCACTGTTGTTACCATATGAATATATGATTATCTCGCAACATAAATATTAAAAACGATGCGGGTGAGCAAAAGTGGTGTTACGGCATAAAGTTACTGTACAAACACGAGGACCCTCTCGGCCCCGGAGCCTCCTAGGATGGCGGCTCCGTCAGCGTTGCCATCGCCCTCGTCAGGAACGGCACCCTTGGGCACGGTGACGATGAGCTCGCCCTCGGCGTAGGTTGCTGTGGCCATGGTGGGGCGCGTGCAAGGCGGGAGACGGAACCGCCACCGATCGAGCTCGAAGGTAGCGGCGCGGTCATCGGCGCCGATGCCGGTGGACAGGTCCCGTACGACGACCTTGGTGACGCCAGGGTGGATCTCGAGGGCGTGGGCGCAGGCGCCGCCTGGGGAGAAGCCTTCCGTGGCGGCGACGAAGCGGAGCTCCGCTGCGTCTTCCTCAACGGCGACGTCGGCGTCGGCGGCGAAAGGGAGCTCGAGCACCTTCGCGAAGATGTGCGGGAGGCGCCGCAGCTTCTTGGCGCCGCCCGCTGCGCTTAGGGCGGCCGCGGCGCAGCGCTGCACGGCGATGGTGCGCTTCCGCGGGGCCGGGTGGACCCTCATGGCGAGCAGATGCGGCTGCGGCAGGAGGACGACGGGAGGAGGGGGCTCCAAACACAAACCTAGGCGCGCGCGGGGAGGAGATCGGGCGCTGGGAAGAGGCCAGAGGTGCTTTAAATTGCGTGCTGTCGATGCGGAGCTCCGTGGCTGTGCGTGGGTTGGGGGATTTAGGAGGAAGACGAGGCGAGATGGAGACGGAAAGGTGTGGGAGTTGATGTCATAATAGTTTCCGATTTCCTTTTCTTAAGGAAAAAAACCCACATGTTCATTGCAAAGTAATTCCCCCGTAAACAAACATAAAAGCATTTAAATTACTACTTCTTTCGTTCCTAAATACTATTTGTCTTTTTAAAAATTTCAAATAGACTACCACATACCGATGTATATAGACATATTTTATAGTATAGATTCACTCATTTTGCTTCATATGTAGTCACTCGTTGAAATCTCTAGAAAAACAAATATTTAGGAACGGAGAGAGTATAAAATAGTGATCTAAACACTCTTATATTTCTTTACAAATAGAGTAATTAAGATACCACGTGGACCATATGAACAGTACCAGAGAATGAGTCTTTATTTTGAACGAAGGGGATGACTCTCTTTGGCATAGAATCAAATAGGATGCGCTGGACGCCGGGTTGATCGTGCAACACAACATGTAGCCGTCCAATTTATGCCCTATTTCATCGTCTTCTTTCTCCGTCATTGGAAAAAAAGTTGTCGTTGATGGCGCGCTCGCTCACAACGGCAGGGCACGCGCTTTCTCGGGCGGCGATGCTTGCCGAAGAACCTCCCCTTGGTCGTTGGTTTCGGTTGCAGATCCGTCGATCACCGATTGCAACTCCTGCTCATCGACACTCTATGGTCGTAGCACTCTAGTGTGCCGCTCGCCGCCATCGCTATCAACGCATAACTATTGGGCCTAAGAGATTGCATTGTGGAGTAGTTATTAGATGATGGGTTGCTAGAGTGACAGAAGCTTAAACCTTAGTTTATGCGCTATTTCGTAAGGGACTAATTTGGATCCATATGTTTAATGCCATGGTTATATTTTATCTTAATAGTTTTCTCGTAGTTGCGGATGCTTGCGAGGGGGTTAATCATAAGTGTGAGGCTTGTTAAAGTAAGAACAACACCCAAGCACGGGTCCATCCACATATCAAATTATCAAAGTAGCAAACGCGAGCCAAACCAACATGATGAAAGTGATTAGATGAAATTTCAGTGCGCCCTCAAGAACACTTTGCTTATTATAAAAGACTGTTTTGGCATGTTCCTTGTTACAAAATGGATTGGGCTATCTTGTACACTTTATTTACCGTTACCATTACTTGTCCATTACAAATTATCTTACTATTAAACTACCTGTTACCGACAATTTCAATGCTTGCAGAAATTATCTTACTGAAAACCACTTGTCATTTCCTTCTACTCCTTTTTGGGTTCGACACTCTTACTTATCGAAAGGACTATGATTGATTCCTTATACTTGTGGGTCATCAAGACTCTTTTCTGGTGTCGTTGCCGGGGAATGAAACGCTCTTGGTAAGTGGAAATCGGTAAGGAAAAATTTATACTACGTGATGAAATTTATTGTCACTTACTACTATGGAAAACAATCCTTTGAGGGGTTTGTTCGGGGTATCTTCACCTCGAACGGAAACACAAAGAGTTTCCCCTCAACCTACTGCACCCACTGAAAATATTAGTTATGAAATTCTTTCGGGTATGATAGAACAACTGCTAGCTAATCCTTATGCAGGAGATGGAACAGAACATCCTGACATGCACTTGATCCATATGGATGAAATTTGTGGATTATTTAAGCTTGCATGTTTACCTAGAGATGAAGTTAAGAAGAAGGTTTTCCCTTTATCTTTGAAGGGAAAAACATTGACATGATATAGGCTATGCGATGATATTCGATCTTGGATCTGGAATTGATTGAAATTGGAATTTCACCAAAAAAATTATCCTATGCATGTAGTTCATCGTGATCAGAATTATATATATGATTTCTGACCTCGTGAAGGAGAAAGTATCGCTCTAGCTTGGGGGGGGGGGAGGCTTAAGTTAATGTTATATTCATGCCCCAATCATGATCTCTCGAAAGAAATTATTATTCAGAATTTTTATGCTCGGCTTTCTCGTGATGATTGATCCATACTCGATACTTCTTGTACTGGTTCTTTTATGAAGAAGACTACTAAATTCAGGTGGGATCTTTTAGAAAGAATTAAACGCAACTCTGAAGATTGTGAACTAAAAGAAGGTAAAGAGTTGGGTATTAAGCTTGAGTATGATTGTGTTAAATCTTTTATGAATACCGATGCTTTTCACAAGTTTAGCACTAAATATGGAATTGACTCTGAGATATATAGTAGCCTCCTTTTGTGAATCATTTGTTACTCGTGTTGATCTCCCTAAGGAGAAGTGGTTTAAATACCATCCCCCTAGAAGAAATTAAAGAACCGATTAAAGCTAAGGATGAAACTATTATTTACAATGTTGATATAGTTCTGTCTAGTGCTTACATTGAAAAACCACCTTTTCCTGTTAGGATGAAGGAACATGCTAAGGTATCAATTGCGGTTCGCAAAAGTAATATTAAAGCACCTAAACCTTACGAGCAAACTAAATTAGAACCTAGTGTTGCTATTGTTAAAGATCTCTTGGTAGAAAATATTGATGGTCATGTTATTTATTTCTGTAATGAAGCTGTTAGAATTGCCAAACCTGATGAAAAAGATAAACATAGACCTGTTGTTGGCATGCATGTTGTTTTAGTTAAAATAGGAGATCATTGTTATCATGGTTTATGTGACTTAGGTGCTAGTGTGAGTGCTATCCCTTTTACCCTATATCAAGAAATTATGAATGATATAACACCCGCTGAAATAGAAGATAGAGATGTTACTATTAAACTTGCAAATAGAGACACTATCACACCACTTGGGATTGTTAGAGATGTTGAAGTCTTGTGTGAGAAAATAAAATATCCTACTGATTTTCTAGTTCTTGGTTCCCTACAAGATGGCTTTTATCCCATAATTTTTGGTAGACCTTTCTTGAACACTGTCAATGCTAAAACATATTGTGAGAAAGAAACTATCAGTGTTAGCTTTGGTGATGTGACTCATGAGTTTAATTTCTCTAAGTTTTGTAGACAACCTCATGATAAAGAATTACCTAATAAGGATGAAATAATTGGTCTTGCTTCTACTGTCGTACCTCCTACTGATCCACTAGAACAATATTTGCTAGGCCATGAAAATGATATGCACTTGCATGAAAGAAACGAAATAGATAAAATTTTCTTTGAACAACAACCACTCCTTAAAAACAATTTGCCTATTAAAACTTTAGGAGGTCCTCCTCCACCTAAAGGTGATCCTATGTTTGAATTAAATCAATTGCCTCACACTCTAAAATATCCTTATCTTGATGAGAAAAAAGATATATCTTGTTACTATTAGTGCTAACCTATCAGAACATGAAGAAGAGAGATTATTAAAAATTCTGAAGAAGCACCGTGATGCTATTGGATATACTCTTGATAATCTTAAGGGCATTAGTTCCACTCTCTGTCAGCACAAGATTAATATGGAACGTGATGCTAAACCTGTTGTTGATCACCAATGACGTTTGAATTCTAAAATGAAAGAAGTGGTGAGAACTGAAATACTAAAGATTCTGGAAGCAGGCATAATCTATCTCATAGCTGATAGTAGATGGGTAAGTCATGTTCATTATGTCCCTAAGAAAGGAGGTATTACTATTGTTCCTAATGATAAAAATGAACTCATTCCACAAACAATTGTTGCTGGCTATAGAATGGTAATTGATTTTAGAAAATTAAATAAAGCTACCAGAAAAGATTATTACCCTCTACCTTTTATTGATCAAATTTTAGAAAGACTATCAAAGCACACACTTTTGATTTCTTGATGGATATTCTGGTTTCTGTCAAATACCTGTTTCACAACCTAATCAAGAGAAAACCACATTTACTTGCCATTTTGGAACTTATGCCTATGGACATATGCCTTTTGGTTTATGCAATGCACCTTCTACCTTTCAAAGATGTATGACTGCTATATTCTCTGATTTTTGTGAGAAGATTGTTGAGGTTTTGATGTAGGGTAGAACCCTAGATGCACAATCTTTCACGATTGGAGCGGATCCCGCGAATAACACAAAGAACACGAGGGGAAAACACGAGAGGAATCACTGAAACCAAAAAGATTCAATTACACATGTGCTAGATCCTCGAAACACAAAGAGATACACGATCCACGGTCAACAAGGGGCGATACAAGTAACAAGTTCTTCTCCATGAGGAGGTCTTGAAGGTCTTCCCGTTAGGGGTCTTGAATCCAAGGTGGATCTTCTCCGTAGAGGCCGCGATCTCTCTCGATGGAGTAGATTCGAATGGATGAGCAAAGCTCTATCTCAAATGAGCTAAACCTATGCTGGCCTTGGAATGGAGGAGGGGGATGAGTATATATATTGGTAGCCACAAAGGGGTAAGTGAGGGGCGAAAGGGTACATGGCCTCGGGCCGAGTCTCTACGCGCAGGCAGGGCCAGAAGTTCCGGGGACGGGCGTAAAAGTCCGAGCGCTGGAGGTTCCGGGCGAAGGTCCGGCCAGGGTCTGGGCTATCCAGGGAGTTGGCACACTCTCAGACGGCTTCGATGCGTCGAGGCCGGAAGTTCCGGGCAGGAGGCCGGAGGTTCTGGGCTTTCCAGAAGCTTGTCCATGCTTCTTCTTCCTTCTCTTCCATGCTTCCCGCGCGGATGGTGTAGTTGTACTATTGTGCTCTTACTCCTCCTCATCATCCGTGGTGCTCCGATAATACCTATGCATGCACATGGGAGAAGTGTCAAGTAGTACACCATCCTCGAAGGGGTCAAGTGAGCACGTGTAAAGGAGATGATTCACCTTTATGTATGTGAAGTAGATGTCGCACGTGTCACTTGCCGAATGAACTCTTGACATAGTGATGTCCGTAGGATGCTCCGCATCAGGTTTTCATGGATGATTTTTTCGTTTACGGAACTTCTTTTGATGTTTGCTTAAGCAACCTTGATCGAGTTTTGCAGAGATGTGAACAAAACTAATCTTGTCTTGAATTGGGAGAAGTGCCACTTTATGGTTAATGAAGGTATTGTCTTGGGGCATAAAATTTCTGGACGAGGTATTGAGGTGCATAAAGCTAAAGTTGATGCAATTGAGAAAATGCCATGTCCTAAAGATATAAAAGGTATTGTAGTTTCCTTGGTCATGCTGGTTTCTATAGGAGGTGTATTAAAGACTTCTCTAAATTTCTAGGCCTCTTAAAAATCTTTTACAAAAGGATGTTCCATTTGTTTTTGATGATGATTGTGTAGAAGCCTTTGAAACACTTAAGAAAGCCTTAACTTCTACACCTATTGTCCAGCCACCCGATTGGAACTTGCCTATTGAAATTATGTATGATGCTAGTGATTACGCTGTGGTGCTGTTCTAGGACACAGAGTTGATAAGAACTTAAATGTTATCCATTATGCTAGCAAAACTCTAGACAGTGCCCAAATAAATTATGCTACCACTAAGAAAGAATTTTCAGCAGTTGTGTTTGCTTGTGATAAATTCAGATCTTACATTGTTGATTCTAAAGTAATTTTTCACACTGATCATGCTGCTATAAAATATCTTATGGAAAAGAAAGATGCTAAACCTAGACTCATTATGTGGGTTCTCTTGCTACAAGAATTTGACTTAGATATTATTGATAGAAAAGGAGTTGAGAACCCCGTAGCTGATAACTTGTCTAGGCTAGAAAATATCCTTGATGACCCACTACCTATTGATGATAGCTTTCTTGATGAACAATTAGCTCTAATAAATGCTTCTCAAAATACTCCTTGCTATGCTGACTATGCTAATTATATTGTTGCTAAATTTATACCACCTAGTTTCACATACCAACAAAAGAAAAAAATTCTTCTATGATTTAAGACATTACTTTTGGTACGACCCACATCTTTATAAAAAAGGAGTAGATGCTATTATTAGACGTTGTGTACCTGAGTATGAATAGGAACAAATCCTACGGAAATGTCACTCCGAAGCTTATGGAGGCCATCATCCGGGAGATAGAACTGCGCATAAGGTATTACAATCTGGTTTTTATTGGTCTACTCTTTTTAAGGATGCACGTAAGTTTGTCTTGTATTGTGATGAATGTTAAAGAATAGGTAATATTGGTAAGCGTCAGGAAATGCCTATGAATTATTCACTTGTTGTTGAATCATTTGATGTTTGGGGATTTGATTATATGGGACATTTTCCTTCCTCTAATGGGTATACACATATTTTAGTTGTTGTTGATTACGTTACTAAGTGGGTAGGAGCTATTCCAACTAGTAGTGCTGATCATAACACCTCCATTAAAATGCTTAAAGAAGTTATTTTCCCAAGGTTTGTAGTCCCTAGATATTTAATGACTGATGGTGGTTCACTCTTTTATTCATGGTGCTTTCCGTAACATGCTTGCTAAGTATGATGTTGACCATAGAATTACATCACCCTATCATCCTCATTCTAGGAGGGGCAGGCGTGCCCTAGTGGGTAGTGGGCCCCTCAGGCACCTTCCCGGCCCCGTTTTCCTTCCATTTGCTTGTTTCCCAAGATAAAACATCTATATATACTCCCCTGACGTATTGACCACCATGTCGTGGAGAAATCTTCTGTTATTGTTTCGTGTTATTTTTCTGACGGATCTAGATCGCCATGGCCGCTCCAAGCTCCTCCTAGGACAAGTTCTTCGAGAGGGTTATCAACCCCTACTTGTCGGAGGTGATGAAGCACCCTCAAGCCATTGAGATGCATGAGGGGCTGCTCCACATCCGGGATGTTCAAGGGCCCAAGAAGACGGGAACCATGGAGGCCAGGCTCGAGGCAGTGGAGCACAATATCTTCACGTGCCAAGGGATGGTGGAGCATGGGCTTAGTGCCAATCACCTCATGATTACGGAATTCACTCGTGGTCACAAGGTGGATGGCCGGTCTATGAAGGAAATCGTCTTCACCTTCAACGAGCAAATCAATTTTCTACAAAGCCAAATCTATGATCTTCAAAATCAAGTCTTTGAGTATGAGGCAAGATTTTAAGGTATGAGTTTAGCTGCCAGTTGCAGGACTCAGAAGACTCATGCTTCCTCTTATGATGGTGAGCTGCTTCCATGGAAGCCAGAGGATAAGTTTGCTACCACTTCAGCATCACCACTATCACCATCTTCATCGACAAAGAAGGAGACTTGAGTTCACGGGTATGGGCACTCCCCTTGGCTTTTACCAAGCTTGGGGGAGATGCCCCGGTATCGTATCGCCATCACTTTTATTACCTTTACCTATATTAGTTCAATCTTTAGCTATCTCATGATTTGGTTGAATAAAAGTTTAGTATGATCTATTTTCGAGTGCTAGTTTCGTGATCTATCTATCTATGTAATTGAGTGAGAGTTACATAACAAAGTTTAGTTTGAGTTTTGTTTCTTTACTTTTTTGCTTCAATCAAAATAAAAGGAAATAATGAAAAAGTTCATATTCCAATCTTATGGTAAGTAATGACATCACATGAGGAAAAGTATAAGTGTCAAAATTTGTTGGAAGTTGACAAACATATCATTGCTCAATAATGCAATTCATGAAAAAGTTAATAAGGGAAGAGAAGATTCACACGCAAATACACTATCTTGGACATCTTTTGTGATTGTGAGCCCCCACTAAATATCTTATGCCAAAATTCTTAACGTTGGACAAGGAAGTCAACGTAATGATTTATGTTTGTCCATATTCACATAGAAGTTATATTGTCATAGATCCTTCAACATGTGGTGTGATGTCTGTTGGAAATATGCCCTAGAGGCAATAATAAAAGCATTATTATTATATTTCCTTGTTCATGATAATTATCTTTATTCATGCTAAAGTTGTGTTATCCGGAAATCGTAATACATGTGTGAATAATAGACACCAACATGTCCCTAGTAAGCCTCTAGTTGACTAGCTCGTTGATCAATAGATAGTCATGATTTCCTGACTATGGGCATTGGATGTCATTGATAACGAGATCACATCATTAGGAGAATGATGTGATGGACAAGACCCAATCCTAACATAGCATAAGATCGTATGGTTCGTTTGCTAGAGTTTTTCCAATGTCAAGTATCCTTTCCTTAGACCATGAGATCGTGTAACTCCCGGATACCGTAGGAGTGCTTCGGGTGTGCCAAACGTCACAACGTAACTGGGTGACTATAAAGGTATACTGCGGGTATCTCCGAAAGTGTCTGTTGGGTTGACACGGATTGAGACTGGGATTTGTCACTCCGCATGACGGAGAGGTATCACCGGGCCCACTCGGTAATGCATCATCATAATGAGCTCAATGTGATAAAAGTGTTTGATCATGGGATCATGCATTACGGTACGAGTAAAGTGACTTGCCGGTAACGAGATTGAACAAGGTATTGGGATACCGACGATCGAATCTCGGGCAAGTAAAATACCGATTGACAAAGGGAATTGTATACGGGATTAATTGAATCCTCGACATCGTGGTTCATCCGATGAGATCATCGTGGAGCATGTGGGAGCCAACATGGGTATCCAGATCCCACTGTTGGTTATTGCCCGAGAGCCGTCTCGGTCATGTCTGCATGTCTCCCGAACCCGTAGGGTCTACACACTTAAGGTTCGGTGACGCTAGGGTTGTGAAGATATGTATATGCAGTAACCCGAATGTTGTTCGGAGTCCCGGATGAGATCCCGGACGTCACGAGGAGTTTCGGAATAGTACGGAGGTAAAGAATTACATATAGGAAGTGCTGTTTCGGCCATCGGGACAAGTTTCGGGGTCATCGGTATTGTACTGGGACCACCAGAAGGGTCCCGGGGGTCCACCGGGTGGGGCCACCCATCCCGGAGGGCCCCATGGGCCAAAGTGGGGAGGGGAACCAGCCCATAGTGGGCTGGTGCGCCCCCCTAGGCCCACCCCATGCGCCTAGGGTTGAAACCCTAGGGGTGGGGGGCGCCCCACCTTGGCTTGGGGGCCACTCCAGCCCTTGGCCGCCGCCCCCCCTAGGAGATCCAATCTCCTAGGGCCGGCGCCCCCCCTAGGGGGCTATATATATGGGGGGGAAGGGGCAGCCGCACCTGAGTCCTGGCGCCTCCCTCTCTCCCTGCTACACCTCTTCCTCTCGTAGTACAAGGCGAAGCCCTGCTGCTGTGACGCCCTGCATCCACCACCACGCCGTCGTGCTGCTGGATCTTCATCAACCTCTCCTTCCCCTTGCTGGATCAAGAAGGAGGAGACGTCACGCTGACCGTACGTGTGTTGAACGCGGAGGTGCCGTCCGTTCGGTGCTAGGATCTCCGGTGATTTGGATCACGTCGTGTACGACTACCTCATCCCCGTTCTCTGAACGCTTCCGCTCGCGATCTACAAAGGTATGTAGATGCATCCGATCACTCGTTGCTAGATGAACTCATAGATGGATCTTGGTGAAACCGTAGGAAAATTTTTGTTTTCTGCAACGTTCCCCAACAGTGGTATCAGAGCTAGGTCTATGCATAGTTCTTCTTGCGCGAGTAGAACACAATTTGTTGTGGGCGTAGATTTGTCAACTTTCTTGCCGCTACTAGTCTTATCTTGCTTCAGCGGTATTGTGGGATGAAGCGGCCCGGACCAACCTTACACGTACGCTTACGTGAGACCGGTTCCACCGACTAACATGCACTAGTTGCATAAGGTGGCTGGCGGGTGTCTGACTCTCCCACTTTAGTTGGAACGGATTCGATGAAAAGGGTCCTTATGAAGGGTAAATAGAAGTTGACAAATCACGTCGTGGCTTTCACGTAGGTAAGAAAACGTTCTTGCTAGCACCCTAATTCAGCCACGTAAAACTTGCAACAACAATTAGAGGACGTCTAACTTGTTTTTGCAGCAAGCGCTTTGTGATATGATATGGCCAAAGTTGTGATGAATGATGAATGATCTATATGCGATGTATGAGATGTTCATGCTATTGTAATAGGAATCACGACTTGCATGTCGATGAGTATGACAACCGGCAGGAGCCATAGGAGTTGTCTTTATTTTTTGTATGACCTGTGTGTCATTGAGAAACGCCATGTAAATTACTTTACTTTATTGCTAAACGCGTTAGCCGTAGTAGTAGAAGTAATAGTTGGCGAGCAACTTCATGGAGACACGATGATGATGATCATGATGATGGAGATCATGGTGTCAAGCCGGTGACAAGATGATCATGGAGCCCCAAGATGGAGATCAAAGGAGCTATATGATATTGGCCATATCATGTCACTTTTATTAATTGATTGCATGTGATGTTTATCATGTTTTGCATCTTGTTTACTTAGAACGACGGTAGTAAATAAGATGATCCCTCATAATAATTTCAAGAAGTGTTCCCCCTAACTGTGCACCGTTGCGACAGTTCGTTGTTTCGAAGCACCACGTGATGATCGGGTGTGATAGATTCTAGCGTTCACATACAACGGGTGTAAGACAGATTTACACATGCAAACACTTAGGTTGACTTGACGAGCCTAGCATGTACAGACATGGCCTCGGAACACAGAAGACCGAAAGGTCGAGCATGAGTCGTATAGAAGATACGATCAACATGAAGATGTTCACCGATGTTGACTAGTCCGTCTCACGTGATGATCGGACACGGCCTAGTTGACTCGGATCATGTTATACTTAGATGACTAGAAGAGGGATGTCTATCTAAGTGGGAGTTCATTAAATAATTTGATTAGATGAACTTTATTATCATGAACTTAGTCTAAAATATTTACAATATGTCTTGTAGATCAAATTGCCAACGTAGTCCTCAACTTCAACGCGTTCCTAGAGAAAACCAAGCTGAAAGACGATGGCAGCAACTACACGGACTGGGTCCGGAACCTGAGGATCATCCTCATAGCTGCCAAGAAAGATTATGTCCTACAAGCATCGCTGGGTGACGCACCTGTTCTCCCTGCAGAACAAGACGTTATGAACGCTTGGCAGGCACGCACCGATGACTACTCCCTCGTTCAGTGCGGCATGCTTTACAGCTTAGAGCCGATGCTCCAAAAGCGTTTTGAGAGACATGGAGCATATGAGATGTTCGAAGAGCTGAAAATGGTTTTCCAAGCTCATGCCCGGGTCGAGAGATATGAAGTCTCCGACAAATTCTTCAGCTGTAAGATGGAGGAAAATAGTTCTGTCAGTGAGCACATACTCACTATGTCTTGGTTACATAACCGCTTGACCCAGCTGGGAGTTAATCTCCCGGACGACGCGGTCATTGACAGAATCCTCCAGTCGCTTCCACCAAGCTACAAGAGCTTTGTGATGAACTTCAATATGCAGGGGATGGAAAAGACCATTCCTGAAGTATTTGCTATGCTAAAATCAGCAGAGGTAGAAGTCAAGAAGGAACATCAAGTGTTGATGGTGAATAAAACCACTAAGTTCAAGAAGGGCAAGGGTAAAAAGAACTTCAAGAAGGACGGCAAGGAAGTTGCCGCGCCCGGCAAGCAAGCTGCGGGGAAGAAGCCAAAGAATGGACCCAAGCCCGAGACTGAGTGCTTTTATTGCAAGGGAAGTGGTCACTGGAAGCGGAATTGCCCCAAATACATAGCAGACAAGAAGGCCGGCAAAACAAAAGGTATATGTGATATACATGTAATTGATGTGTACCTTACCAGTACTCGTAGTAGCTCTTGGGTATTTGATACCGGTGCAGTTGCTCATATTTGTAACTCAAAGCAGGAGCTGCGGAATAAGCGGAGACTGGCGAAGGACGAGGTGACGATGCGCGTCGGGAATGGTTCCAAGGTCGATGTGATCGCCGTCGGCGCGCTACCTCTACATTTACCTACGGGATTAGTTTTAAACCTCAATAATTGTTATTTAGTGCCAAGTTTGAGCATGAACATTGTATCTGGATCTCGTTTAATTCGAGATGGCTACTCATTTAAATCCGAGAATAATGGTTGTTCTATTTATATGAGTGATATGTTTTATGGTCATGCTCCGATGGTTCATGGTTTATTCTTAATGAATCTCGTACGTGATGATACACATATTCATAGTGTGAATACCAAAAGAGTTAAAGTTGATAACAATAGTCCCACATACTTGTGGCACTGCCGCCTTGGTCACATAGGTGTCAAACGCATGAAGAAGCTCCATGCAGATGGACTTTTAGAGTCTCTTGATTATGAATCATTTGACACGTGCGAACCATGCCTCATGGGTAAAATGACCAAGACTCCGTTCTCAGGAACAATGGAGCGAGCAACCAACTTATTGGAAATCATACATACTGATGTGCGGTCCAATGAGTGTTGAGGCCCGCGGTGGCTATCGTTATGTTCTCACCCTCACTGATGACTTGAGTAGATATGGGTATATCTACTTAATGAAACACAAGTCTGAGACCTTTGAAAAGTTCAAGGAATTTCAGAGTGAGGTTGAAAATCAACGTGACAGAAAGATCAAGTTTCTACGATCAGATTGTGGAGGAGAATACTTGAGTCACGAATTTGGCACACACTTAAGAAAATGTGGAATAGTTTCACAACTCACGCCGCCTGGAACACCTCAGCGTAATGGTGTGTCCGAACGTTGTAATCGCACTCTATTAGATATGGTGCGATCTATGATGTCTCTTACCGATTTACCGCTATCTTTTTGGGGCTATGCTTTAGAGACTGCCGCATTCACTTTAAATAGGGCTCCGTCGAAATCCGTTGAGACGACACCGTATGAATTATGGTTTGGGAAGAAACCTAAGCTGTCGTTTCTAAAAGTTTGGGGATGCGATGCTTATGTCAAGAAACTTCAACCTGAAAAGCTCGAACCCAAGTCGGAAAAATGCGTCTTCATAGGATACCCTAAAGAAACTATTGGGTATACCTTCTACCTCAGATCCGAAGGCAAGATCTTTGTTGCCAAGAATGGATCCTTTCTAGAGAAGGAGTTTCTCTCGAAAGAAGTAAGTGGGAGGAAAGTAGAACTTGATGAAGTGTTACCTCTTGAACCGGAAAATGGCGCAACTCAAGAAAACGTTCCTGAGGTGCCTGCACCGACTAGAGAGGAAATTAATGATGATGATCAAGATACTTCTGATCAAGCTCCTACTGAAATTCGTAGGTCCACAAGGACACGTTCTGCACCAGAGTGGTACGGCAACCCTGTCTTGGAAATCATGTTGTTAGACAACGGTGAACCTTCGAACTATGAAGAAGCAATGGCGGGCCCGGATTCCGACAAATGGCTGGAAGCCATGAAATCCGAGATAGGATCCATGTATGAAAACAAAGTATGGACTTTGACTGACTTGCCCGTTGAGCGGCTAGCCATAGAAAATAAATGGATCTTTAAGAAGAAGACAGACACGGATGGTAATGTGACCATCTATAAAGCTTGGCTTGTCGCTAAGGGTTATCGACAAGTTCAAGGGGTTGACTACGATGAGACTTTCTCACCTGTAGCGAAGCTAAAGTCCGTCCGAATCATGTTAGCAATTGTCGCGTTCTACGATTATGAGATATGGCAAATGGACGTCAAAACGGCATTCCTTAATGGTTTCCTTAAGGAAGAATTGTATATGATGCAGCCGGAAGGTTTTGTCGATCCTAAGAATGCTGACAAGGTGTGCAAGCTCCAACGCTCGATTTATGGGCTAGTGCAAGCATCTCGGAGTTGGTACATTCGCTTTGATGAGATGATCAAAGCGTTTGGGTTTACACAGACTTATGGAGAAGCCTGTGTTTACAAGAAAGTGAGTGGGAGCTCTGTAGCATTTCTCATATTATATGTAGATGACATACTTTTGATGGGAAATGATATAGAACTCTTGGACAACATTAAGGCCTACTTGAATAAGAGTTTTTCAATGAAGGACCTTGGAGAAGCTGCTTATATATTAGGCATCAAGATCTATAGAGATAGATCAAGACGCCTCATAGGTCTTTCACAAAGCACATACCTTGATAAGATATTGAAGAAGTTCAATATGGATCAATCTAAGAAGGGGTTCTTACCTGTGTTACAAGGTGTGAAATTGAGCTCAGCTCAATGTCCGACCACGGCAGAAGATATAGAAGAGATGAGTGTCATCCCCTATGCCTCAGCCATAGGTTCTATTATGTATGCCATGCTGTGTACCAGACCTGATGTAAACCTTGCCGTGAGTTTGGTAGGAAGGTACCAAAGTAATCCCGGCAAGGAACACTGGACAGCGGTCAAGAATATCCTGAAGTACCTGAAAAGGACTAAGGAAATGTTCCTCGTTTATGGAGGTGACGAAGAGCTCGTCGTAAAGGGTTACGTCGACGCTAGCTTCGACACCGATCTGGATGACTCTAAGTCACAAACCGGATACGTGTATATATTGAATGGTGGGGCAGTAAGCTGGTGCAGTTGCAAGCAGAGCGTCGTGGCGGGATCTACATGTGAAGCGGAGTACATGGCAGCCTCGGAGGCAGCACATGAAGCAATTTGGGTGAAGGAGTTCATCACCGACCTCGGAGTCATACCCAATGCGTCGGGGCCAATCAAACTCTTCTGTGACAACACTGGAGCTATTGCACTTGCCAAGGAGCCCAGGTTTCACAAGAAGACCAGTCACATCAAGCGTCGCTTCAACTCCATTCGTGAAAATGTTCAAGATGGAGACATAGATATTTGTAAAGTACATACGGACCTAAATGTAGCAGATCCATTGACTAAACCTCTCCCTAGAGCAAAACATGATCAACACCAGAATTCCATGGGTGTTCGATTCATCACAATGTAACTAGATTATTGACTCTAGTGCAAGTGGGAGACTGTTGGAAATATGCCCTAGAGGCAATAATAAAAGCATTATTATTATATTTCCTTGTTCATGATAATTGTCTTTATTCATGCTAAAATTGTGTTATCCGGAAATCGTAATACATGTGTGAATAATAGACACCAACATGTCCCTAGTAAGCCTCTAGTTGACTAGCTCGTTGATCAATAGATAGTCATGATTTCCTGACTATGGGCATTGGATGTCATTGATAACGAGATCACATCATTAGGAGAATGATGTGATGGACAAGACCCAATCCTAACATAGCATAAGATCGTATGGTTCGTTTGCTAGAGTTTTTCCAATGTCAAGTATCCTTTCCTTAGACCATGAGATCGTGTAACTCCCGGATACCGTAGGAGTGCTTCGGGTGTGCCAAACGTCACAACGTAACTGGGTGACTATAAAGGTATACTGCGGGTATCTCCGAAAGTGTCTGTTGGGTTGACACGGATCGAGACTGGGATTTGTCACTCCGCATGACGGAGAGGTATCACCGGGCCCACTCGGTAATGCATCATCATAATGAGCTCAATGTGATAAAAGTGTTTGATCACGGGATCATGCATTACGGTACGAGTAAAGTGACTTGCCGGTAACGAGATTGAACAAGGTATTGGGATACAGACGATCGAATCTCGGGCAAGTAAAATACCGATTGACAAAGGGAATTGTGTACGGGATTAATTGAATCCTCGACATCGTGGTTCATCCGATGAGATCATCATGGAGCATGTGGGAGCCAACATGGGTATCCAGATCCCGCTGTTGGTTATTGCCCGAGAGCCGTCTCGGTCATGTCTGCATGTCTCCCGAACCCGTAGGGTCTACACACTTAAGGTTCGGTGACGCTAGGGTTGTGAAGATATGTATATGCAGTAACCCGAATGTTGTTCAGAGTCCCGGATGATATCCCGGACGTCACGAGGAGTTTCGGAATAGTCCGGAGGTAAAGAATTATATATAGGAAGTGCTGTTTCGGCCATCGGGACAAGTTTCGGGGTCATCGGTATTGTACCGGGACCACCAGAAGGGTCCCGGGGGTCCACCGGGTGGGGACACCCATCCCGGAGGGCCCCATGGGCCAAAGTGGGGAGGGGAACCAGCCCATAGTGGGCTGGTGCGCCCCCCTAGGCCCACCCCATGCGCCTCGGGTTGAAACCCTAGGGGTGGGGGGGCACCCCACCTTGGCTTGGGGGCCACTCCAGCCCTTGGCCGCCGCCCCCCTAGGAGATCCAATCTCCTAGGGCCGGCGCCCCCCTAGGGGGCTATATATATGGGGGGGGGGAGGGGCAGCCGCACCTGAGTCCTGGCGCCTCCCTCTCTCCCTGCTACACCTCTTCCTCTTGTAGTACACGGCGAAGCCCTGCTGCTGTGACGCCCTGCATCCACCACCACGTTGTCGTGCTGCTGGATCTTCATCAACCTCTCCTTCCCCTTGCTGGATCAAGAAGGAGGAGACGTCACGCTGACCGTACGTGTGTTGAACGCGGAGGTGCCGTCCGTTCGGTGCTAGGATCTCCGGTGATTTGGATCACGTCGTGTACGACTACCTCATCCCCGTTCTCTGAACGCTTCCGCTCGTGATCTACAAAGGTATGTAGATGCATCCGATCACTCGTTGCTAGATGAAATCATAGATGGATCTTGGTGAAACCGTAGGAAAATTTTTGTTTTCTGCAACGTTCCCCAACAATGTCTACTACACAACCTTCTTCTTGTAGACGTTGTTGGGCCTGCAAGTGCACAGGTTTGTAGGACAGTAGCAAATTTCCCTCATGAGGATGACCTAAGGTTTATCAATCCGTAGGAGGCGTGAGGATGAAGATGGTCTCTCTCAAGCAACCCTGCAACCAAATAACAAAGAGTCTCTTGTGTCCCCAACACACCCAATACAATGGTAAATTGTATAGGTGCACTAGTTCGGCGAAGAGATGGTGATACAAGTGCAATATGGATAGAAGATATAGGTTTTTGTAAACTGAAAATATAAAAACAGCAAGGTAACAAGTGGTAAAAGTGAGCGTAAACGGTATTGCAATGATAGGAAACAAGGCCTAGGGTTCATACTTTCGCTAGTGCAAGTTCTCTCAACAATAATAACATAGATAGAACATATGACAATCCCTCAACATGCAACAAAGAGTCACTCCAAAGCCACTAATAGCGGAGAACAAACGTAGAGATTATGGTCGGGTACGATACCACCACAAAGTTATTCTTTCAAATCAATCCGTTGGGCTATTCCTATAAGTGTCATAAACAACCCTGGAGTTTTTACTAGAATAACACCTTAAGATACAAATAAACCAAAACCCTAATGTCACCTAGATACTCCATTGTCACCTCAAGTATCCGTGGGCATGATTATACGATATGCATCACACAATCTCATATTTATCCAACCAACATAAAAGTACTTCAAAGAGTGCCCCGAAGTTTCTACCGGAGAATCAAGAACGTGTGCCAACCCCTATGCATAGGTTCCCAATGTCACAAAACCCGCAAGTTGATCACCAATACATACATCAAGTGTTCTCATAAAGACTCAATCCGATAAGATTACTTCAAAAGGGGAAACTCAATTCATCACAAAGGAGTAGAGGGGGAGAAACATCATAAGATCCAACTACAATAGCAAAGCTCGGGATACATCAAGATCGTGCCGTAGAGGAACACGAGAGAGAACACGAGAGAGAGATCAAACACATAGCTACTGGTACATACCCTCAGCCCCGAGGGTGGACTACTCCCTCCTCGTCATGGCGAGCGCCGGGATGATGAAGATGGCCACCGGAGATGGATCCCCCCTCCGGCAGGGTACCGGAAAGGGGTCCCGATTGGTTTTTGGTGGTTCTGGAGGCTTGCGGCGGAGGAACTCCTGATCTATCTTCTTTTCTGGAAGTTTTAGGGTACGACGGTATATATGGGTGAAGGGGGAACGTTGGTGGAGCTACGGGGGCCCCACGAGGCAGGGGGCGCGCCCAGGGGGGAGGGCGCGCCCTCGTGACCGCCTCGTTGCTCTTCTGACGTGGGGTCCAAGTCCATCAGGTGAGTTTCCTTCCAAAAATAACTTCTCCAGTTGATTTCGTTCCGTTTTAACTCCGTCTGATATTCCTTTTCCTCGAAATACTGAAATAGGCATAAAACAACAAATCTGGGCTGGGCCTCCGGTTAATAGGTTAGTCCCAAAAATAATATAAAAGTGGAAAATAAAGCGCAATATAGTCCAAAACAGTAGATAAAGTAGCATGGAGCAATCAAAAATTATAGATGCGTTGGAGACGTATCAGGCATCCCCAAGCTTAATTCTTGCTCGTCCTCGAGTAGGTAAATGATAAAAAGAGAATTTTTGATGCGGAGTGATACTTTGGCATAATTTCAATGTAATTCTTCTTACTTGTGATATGAATATTCAGATCCGAAAAATTTAAGACAAAAGTTCATATTGACACAAAAATAATAATACTTCGAGCATGCTAACTAAGCAATTATGTCATCTCAAAATAGCATGGCCAAAGAAAGTTCATCCCTACAAAATCATATGGTTAAGCTATGCTTCATTTTCGTCACACAAAGATGTTCCCAACTTCTATACCCCCGATGACAAGCCAAGCAATTGTTTCATACTCAAATTATCTCAAACCTTTTCAACCTTCACGCAATACATGAGCGTGAGCCATGGACATAGCACTATTGGTGGTATAGAATATGATGATGGGGATTGTGTGGAGAAGACAAAAAAGGAGAAAGTCTCATATCAACGAGGCTAATCAATGAACTATGGAGATGCCCATCGATTGATGTTAATGCAAGGAGTAGGGATTGCCATGCAACAGATGCACTAGAGATAAGAATGCTCAACAAAAGAAAACTAGTGGGTGTGCATCCAACTTGCTTGCTCATGAAGACCTAGGGCATTTTGAGGAAGCCCATCGTTGGAATATACAAGCCAAGTTCTATAATGAAAAATTCCCACTAGTATGAACAAGACAACTTATGAGACTCACTATATGAAAATCATGGTGCTACTTTGAAGCACAATATATGAGACTCACTTCATGAAGAACAAGGTGCTACTTTGAAGCACAAGTGTGGAAAAATAGATAGTAGCATTGCCCTTTTTATTTTCTCTTTTTTCTGGGCCTTCCCTTTTTTTGGCCTTTCTCCTTTTTTTTGATTGGGCAATGCTCTAATAATGATGATCATCACACTTCTATTGATTACAACATAATGATTACAAATCGGTACTAGAACAAGATATGACTCTATTATGAATGCCTCCGGCGGTGTACCGGGATGGTGCAATGAATCAAGAGTGACATGTATGAAAAATAATGCATGGTGGCTTTGCCACAAATACGATGTCAACTACAAGATCATGCAATGGCAATATGACAAAAGTAAAGCATGTCATGATGATGATGATGATGATGATGGTGGAAGTTGCATGACAATATATCTCGGAATGGCTATGGAAATGCCATGATAGGTAGGTATGGTGGCTGTTTTGAGGAAGATATAGGGAGGTTTATGTGTGAAAGAGTGTATCATATCACGGGGTTTGGATGCACCGGCGAAGTTTGCACCAACTCTCAATGTGAGAAAGGGCAATGCACGGTACCGAAGAGGCTAGCAAATGGCGGAAAGGTAAAAGTGCGTATAATCCATGGACTCAACATATACTTATTGCAAAAATTTAGAAGTCATCAAAAATCAAGTACTACGCGCATGCTCCTAGGGGGATAGATTGGTAGGAAAAGACCATCGCTCGTCCCCGACCGCCACTCATAAGGATGCACAAGTCAGGTACACTTCATGCTTCAAATTTGTTACACAACTTTACCCATACGTGCATGCTACGGGACTTGCAAACTTCAACACAAGTATTTCTCAAGTTCACAATTACTCAACTAGCACGACTATGATATTATCACCTCCATATCTCAAAACAATTATCAAGCATCAAACTTATCTTAGTATTCAACCCACTAAAAAGAAAGTTTCACATATCTTGAATACCAAGTATATTAACATTAAGCAAATTACCATGCTATTAACGACTCTCAAAATAATCTAAGTGAAGCATGAGAGATCAAGTTTCTTTTAAATAAAACCACCATTGTGCTCTAAAAGATATAAGTGAAGCACTAGAGCAAATGACAAACTACTCCAACAAGATATAAGTGAAGATCAATGAGTAGCTAAATAATTATTATGCAACTATGTGAAGACTCTCTCTCATTTAAAAATTTCAGATCTTGGTATTTTATTCAAACAGCAAGCAAAGCTAAAGAAAATAAAATGACGCTCCAAGCAAAACACATATCATGTGGTGAATAAAAATATAGCTCCAAGTAAAGTTACCGATGAACGAAGACGAAAGAGGGGATGCCATCCGGGGCATCCCCAAGCTTAGGCTCTTGGTTGTCCTTGAATATTACCTTGGGGTGCCTTGGGCATCCCCAAGATTAGGCTCTTGCCACTCCTTATTCCATAGTCCATCGAAGCCTTACCCAAAACTTGAAAACTTCACAACACAAAACTTAACAGAAAACTCGTGAGCTCCATTAGCGAAAGAAAACAAAACACCACTTCAAGTTACTGTAATGAACTCATTCTGATAGAGGCAAAGGTGTCTCGATGTTTCGATGAGATGGTGGCTATCGTTTTTGTGGGAGTCGACCTTGACGATCCGACTACGAACGTGCGAGACGTCGCGCCTTAGCAATCGCTAAACCAACTTCCGAGGGTTATTGACCACGCCGGAGCACGATCAACCTGACCACGAGGGCCTGTTTCCTGCGAGCAAACGAAGAACAAGCAAGAAACTAAGATTGCAATCTGGATATTGCGAATATAAGAGGAAAGCTTTATTAATGAAGATGGGGTTCTGTGACGCCTTGGTCTGGTCGTTGAACACAAACGAAGTACGCGAAGTTGTAGCTATGGCGAACTTTTGATCTAAACAAAACCCAAAGTCTAAACGATGCCCTAGGGGCTGTATATATGGAGGAAGAGGGGGGGAATTTTGTGGCCCTTGGAGGAGGGGTATGAAACCCACCCTAACTCTTGTTTCCCCACACATACGAACTCTAAAAACAACCTATATTGAAGTATTTCGAAATTACATGGGCCTGGCCCAAAAAGAAGGTGACGCAGCACCTAGAATAGCCTCTGGACGAAAATTATGAAGTGGCATCTTGTATATTTCGTCCAAGGCTTCATGCACTCATTATGGTGGCTTCAAAGTCCTGAAATCATCACTTGAAACTCTGTTCTTGTCTCCCTTGCGCATGCCATCAACTCCATGCTTGTTCTTGCTCCAATGAACATCCTTCTCCAAGCTAGGCCCTTCATTTGTAAGCAGAACAAATGTATCCAATTTAGGCAACATCATATTCTCATGAACATTAGAATCATTACCAAGAAACGAAAGTACCTGATAATTCAATTGGCGTGCGTGCGCTCTAGTAATTGGTCCAGTATGTATAGCAGCAGGAGCTGTGGGTGTAAAAATGGTATTGATGTCCCCATCATCCTCCCCTTCTTGAAATGAAGTCGTCCTCGACGGAAGCTCATCTTCCTCACCCAAATAAGGCTTCAAATCTGCAATGTTAAAAGTGGGACTAACCCCAAAATCTGCAGGCAACTCAAGTTTATATGCATTATCATTTATTTTCCCTAACACCTTAAAAGGACCCTCAGCACGTGGCATTAGCTTTGATTTGCGCAAATTAGGAAATCTATCCTTACGCAAATGTAACCAAACAAGATCTCCAGGTGCAAACACAACATGTTTTCTACCCTTATCTCCAGCAAGTTTATATTTAGCATTCATACGCTCAATGTTTTCCTTAGTTAACTCATGCATTTTTAAAATCAATTCAGTATGTTCTTTAGCATCAAAATTAACCTTTTGCGAAGATGGAAGAGGCAACAAATCAATAGGTGCATGAGGTAGGAAACCATACACAATTTCAAAAGGGCACATCTTAGTAGTAGAATGCAATGAACGATTATAAGCAAATTCAATATGAGGCAAGCATTCTTCCCACATTTTCTCATTATTCTTCAAAACAGCCCTAAGCATAGTAGACAATGTTCTATTGACTACTTCAGTTTGTCCATCAGTTTGGGGGTGACAAGTAGTACTAAAAAGAAGTTTAGTCCCCAACTTAGCCCATAAACATCTCCAAAAGTGGCTAACAAATTTAGTATCACGATCTGAAACAATAGTATTTGGCACACCATGCAAGCGAATAATTTCACGAAAGAACAAATCAGCAATATTAACAGCATCATCGCTTTTATGACATGGTATAAAGTGTGCCATTTTCGAGAATCTATCCACGACAACAAATATACTATCCCTCCCCTTGTTTGTTCGAGGTAAACCTAAAACAAAGTCCATAGATATATCCTCCCAAGGAACACTAGGTACAGGCAAAGTCATATATAAACCATGAGGATTGAGTCGTGACTTAGCTTTTTGACATGTAGTGCAGCGAGCAACAAAACGCTCAACATCCCGTCTCATCTTTGGCCAAAATAAATGTGTAGCAAGTATATCCTCCGTCTTCTTCACGCCAAAGTGTCCCATTAGTCCTCCTCCATGCGCCTCCTGCAACAACAAAAGACGAACGGAGCTAGCTGGAATGCATAGCTTGTTAGAACGAAACACAAATCCATCATTAACGATGAACTTGTTCCATGTTCTTCCTTCTTTACAATTCTGCAATACATCTTTAAATTCAGCATCATGCACATATTGATCTTTGATGGTCTCCAAACCAAATATTTTAAAGTCAAGTTGTGAAAGCATAGTATAACGACGAGACAATGCATCAGCAATAACATTTTCTTTACCCTTCTTGTGTTTAATGACATAAGGGAAAGTCTCAATGAATTCAACCCATTTAGCATGTCTACGGTTCAGTTTAGCTTGACTTTTAATGTGTTTCAAAGATTCATGATCAGAATGTATAACAAATTCTTTGGGCCATAAATAATGTTGCCATGTTTCTAAGGTCCGAACAAGAGCATATAATTCTTTATCATAAGTAGAATAGTTCAGACTAGGCCCACTCAATTTTTCAGAAAAGTATGCAACAGGTTTGCCATCTTGTAATAACACACCTCCTAATCCAATTCCACTAGCATCACATTCAAGCTCAAAAGTCTTATTGAAATCAGGAAGTTGGAGTAAAGGAGCATGTGTCAACTTATCTTTCAATACCGTGAAGGCTTCTTCCTGTGCGGTACCCCAAACAAAAGGCACATCCTTCTTTGTAAGCTCGTTGAGAGGTGCAGCAATGGTGCTGAAATCTCTCACAAAACTCCTATAGAAACCAGCGAGGCCAAGGAAACTCCTCACTTGTGTGACCATTTTGGGCTGCGGCCAACTCTCAATAGCTTCAATCTTGGCTTTATCAACTTCAATTCCCTGTGGAGTAACAACATAGCCAAGAAAAGATACTCGGTCGGTGCAAAAGGTGCACTTCCCAAGGTTACCAAACAAACGCGCATCACGTAGAGCATTAAAAACAACACGTAAATGTTCCAAATGTTCTTCCAAAGATTTGCTATAAATCAGTATATCATCAAAATAGACGACCACAAATCGTCCAATGAAAGCACGTAAAACTTCGTTCATTAGTCTCATGAAAGTACTAGGTGCATTAGTTAACCCAAAAGGCATGACTAACCACTCATATAAACCAAACTTAGTTTTAAATGCTGTTTTCCATTCACCTCCCAATTTCATACGAATTTGATGGTATCCACTACGCAAATCAACTTTGGAGAATGTTGTAGAGCCACTCAATTCATCAAGCATATCATCTAGCCTAGGAATAGGATGACGATAACGAATAGTAATATTATTAATGCCTCTACAATAAACACACATATGTGACGTACCATCCTTTTTAGGCACGAGTATAATAGGAACAGCACAAGGACTAAGAGATTCGCGTATATAACCTTTGTCGAGCAGCTCCTGTACTTGACGCATAATCTCCTTCGCCTCCTCTGGATTGGTACGGTATGGTGCACGGTTGGGTAGCGATGCACCAGGAATTAAGTCAATTTGATGCTCAATCCCTCGAATAGGTGGTAACCCCGGTGGCACGTCTTGTGGGAAGACGTCAGCGAACTCCTGCAAAATGTTAGTGACAACAGGGGGCAAAGAGGAAGGCACGTCCTCGAATGAAAATAATGCCTCTTTGCACACAAAAGCATAGCAAACAGATTTGCTAAAATCTAGCTCATCAATATCAGATTTGGTGGCAAGTAAACATGCACTTTTCAATTTAATTTCAGAAGCAACAGTAGATGGTTTATTATTAGGCTTCATTTGTTTCTCAAATTCTTTTGCCACAATCTGATTTTCACTCTTATTTTTCTCCTGTTTTGCTTTATTAGCTCTATTAATATCATCTTTCAAAATGGAATCAGGAGTCATAGGAAGCAAAGTAATATTTTTATCCTTATGAACAAGAGTATACTGATTGTTTCTACCATGGTGTACAGAATTTTTATCAAATTGCCCTGGTCTACCAAGTAATAAGGAACATGCTTGCATAGGTACCACATCACAATCAACATAATCAGCATATGTAGAGATACTAAAATGCACACGAACAGTACGTGTTACCTTAACCTTGCCGCTGTTGTTGAACCATTGGATGTAGTAAGGGTGTGGATGTGGTCTTGTGGTGAGAGAAAGCTTCTCCACCATATCCATGCTAGCCAAGTTGTTGCAGCTCCCTCCATCTATGATGACGCGAATAGAACGTTCCTTCACAACTCCCTTTGTATGGAACAAATTATGCCTCTATTTTTGCTCAGCTTGTGTAACCTGCACACTCAAAACACGTTGAGCAACTAAACATTCATACCTGTCAGCATCTTCAGCAGCCATGTATTGTGTCTCATGATCAGAATCATCTCCACCGTGTTCTTCATGTGTAATAAGAGCCAAAGTCTCCTCATCATAGTCACTAGCGGACTCATACCCACCATCCTCAGTAACAATCATCACACGCTTAGATGGGCATTCTCTCGCATAATGACCTCCACCCTTGCAACGTCGACAAATAATATCATGTGTTTGCCCTGTTGATGCCATGGATGAATAAGAGCTCTTTGCAGGCCCAGAAGGTGTGCTCTTGGTAGATAGTGGTGATTGTGCCTGCTTTACTGTATCACGGTTGGAGGTGGCAGCCGACGGAGGTGCCGGTGTAGCAGAACGTGTGGAAGTAGATGATGCACGTGGTGTCCATGATGAAGGTCGACCTGCAGAAAAGTTAGTTCGCGCCAATGCCTGTCGATCCTGCACTTCACGTTCAGCTTTACAAGCAAGATGGAATAAACGAGTGATATTATTATAATCCTTATAGTCTAGAATGGTCTGAATCTCTCTATTTAATCCACCCAGAAAACGTGCAATCATAGCTTCATTCTCCTCAACAATACCACATCTAATCAAGCCAGTTTGTAATTCCTGATAATATTCTTCTACCGAATTTTTTCCTTGTCTTAAGCGCTGCAATTTTTGAAGTAATTCACGTTGATAATATGGTGGAACCCAACGAGTACGCATAGCAGTTTTCAAAGCAGCCCAAGTAGCTGGAACAGGATATAATCTACAATGTTCAGACCACCAAACACATGCAAAGCTAGTGAAAGCACAAACAGCAGCAGGAACACGTCTCTCTTCAGGATATTGTAAACATGTAAATCGTTGTTCAGTTTCTAACTCCCAAGTAAGATATATATCAGGAACATATCTACCCTCAAATGGTGGAATATTCAATTTCAGTGTAGGGAAATGGTTATGATCTCGTACCTGAGGGGGAGCCCTAACATTGCCATTATTTGCATGTGGACGACCTGGTGGTTGTGGTGCTGGTGGTTGCACGTAGTTCTGATGTTGATCAACCTCATCCTCGTAATCTCCCACATAATCATCCTCCCCCACATCAGCAGCAGGAGCCACAGAAGTATCAACAGCAGCACCAACAGCTTGGCCAGGCTGAAGAGGGACACGGGTCGTACGGCGGAGGGCTGTTTCGCGATGTGGAGGTAGTCGTTGTTGCTGTTGTAGAGGTGCATTAGGTGCAGCCGGTGGTGGTGGTGGTAGACGCGCGAGCAATTCATTGAACTTGTTATCAAGCTTTGTTTCGAACGCCTTCTCAATGCCATCTATCTTCTCCATGGCCTCTTCAAATCTATTTAGCACATCTTCCACCTGTCCACTCATCATTTGCTGAAACTTATCATGTAACGCTTTGTTTGTCATGTTCTCCCAGTCAGTCTCGTCGGCTTGTGATCCTGCCATGGTTAGCAGCAATAGAAACACACAAGAATATGATCCTATAGACTACTAACAAGAGGTGGTGGTGGGAGTCACAAATCCGTCAAGCAAAACTTAAATTCTTACCAGTTCTTACCCAGCAGCAGGCGGTGATCGGCAACCGATGTAGTCAAAACTCTCAAAGCTTGGATAGAGCGATTACCAGGGAGAGTGAAACGCACGATGTAGATGTATGTGGAGCTGGGAAGGCTTTTAATATGGTAGCAAAAAGGGTCAGCAATAATCAATTCAGAGATGCAAAGTTGAATAAACGCTCAACGACGGTACTGTGCTGGTCCTAGGCTAGACCGTACTAGAGACGCGAGCCTAGAACACTAACAAAATCATGGCGCAGCACGTAAACAAGGGAGGAGCACACGCTGATTTTTTTTCTGTTTTTTCACTTTTTTTCACTTTTTTTCCTCTTTTTTTTTGCTCCGCAACAATTTTTTTTCGAAAAAGTCTACAAATGTCCTAAAAACCGCCTAGCCAGAATTTTCCAGACTTAGTTTTTTTTAAACTGGAACTATTTTTCTTCTGCGGGTAGCACGAAAGTTGGGGAGTCCTTCTCTGTCACGACTCAGATTATCGTGTGATCTGGAAATCAAGAACAAAGCAACAATTACTGGACTCGGACTAGGACTCGTGGCGGAGATGAATCTGGTGGAAACTTAGACTGGTGGCGGATATTTGCAGGGCGATGGAACACGGACTGGTGGCGAATCTGTGATGGAGGTGGACTCGGATTAGCGTGATGGCGGTGGATATGTGGTATATGGTAGCGGCGATGACGATGGTGGTATATGGCATCTGTGATGACGATGGTGGTATATGGCAGCGGTGATGATGATGATGCGGTGGTGATATATGGCAGCGGCGACGTGACAACCTGTGAACAGAACTCGAAACTCTAAAGGACTAGACGCTAAGACCAGCAACTTGACACGACGATGCAACCGCAAATTCAACAAAGCAAATACAGAAAAGATTATGCAAAGGCTCAGATTGGTTCGGATAGGATGAACTAACCCTAATTTTTTTTGGCTTTTTCGTGGACTGTAGGTATGAAAAACAGACTCGATCTAAACTATGAAAAACTGTAAAATCTCACCGAGCAACCTGAAAATCTGATACCACTTGATAGAGGCAAAGGTGTCCCGATGTTTCGATGAGATGGTGGCTATCGTTTCTGTGGGAGTCGACCTTGACGATCCGACTACGAACGTGCGAGACGTCGCACCTTAGCAATCGCTAAACCAACTTCCGAGGGTTATTGACCACGCCGGAGCACGATCAACCTGACCACGAGGGCCTGTTTCCTGCGAGCAAACGAAGAACGAGCAAGAAACTAAGATTTCAATCTGGATATTGCGAATATAAGAGGAAAGCTTTATTAATGAAGATGGGGTTCTGTGACGCCTTGGTCTGGTCGTTGAACACAAACAAAGTACGCGAAGTTGCAGCTATGGCGAACTTTTGATCTAAACAAAACCCAAAGTCTAAACGATGCCCTAGGGGCTGTATATATGGAGGAAGAGGGGGGGGATTTCGTGGCCCTTGGAGGAGGGGTCCGAAACCCACCCTAACTCTTGTTTCCCCACACATACGGACTCTAAAAACAACCTATATTGAAGTATTTCGAAATTACATGGGCCTGGCCCAAAAAGAAGGTGACGCAGCACCTAGAATAGCCTCTGGACGAAAATTATGAAGTGGCATCTTGTATATTTCGTCCAAGGCTTCATGCACTCATTATGGTGGCTTCAAAGTCCTGAAATCATCACTTGAAACTCTGTTCTTGTCTCCCTTGCGCATGCCATCAACTCCATGCTTGTTCTTGCTCCAATGATCATCCTTCTCCAAGCTAGGCCCTTCATTTGTAAGCAAAACAAATGTATCCAATTTAGGCAGCATCATATTCTCATGAACATTAGAATCATTACCAAGAAACGAAAGTACCTGATAATTCAATTGGCGTGCGCGAGCTCTAGTAATTGGTCCAGTATGTATAGCAGCAGGGGCTGTGGGTGTAACAATGGTATTGATGTACTCATCACATTCTTTATTTATATTGGTGTTAAACCTACTATATTCCAACTTCTCTATGGTTTATAAACTATTTTACTAGCCATAGATTCATCAAAATACGCAAACAACAGAATGAAAACAGAATCTGTCAAAAACAGAACAGTCTATAGTAATCTATAACTAACGCAAACTTCTAGAACTCCAAAAATTCTAAAATAAATTGGTGGACCTGAGGAATTTGTCTAGTAATCATCTGCAAAAATAATCAACTAAATAGCACTCTGCAGTAAAAAGTTCTAGCTAATCTCGTGAGCGCTAAAGTTTCTGTTTTTTACAACATGATCATAAAGACTTCACCCAAGTCTTTCCAAAGGTTCTACTTGGCACAAACACTAATTAAAACATAAAACCACATCTAAACAGAGGCTAGATGGATTATCTATTCCTAAACAGAACCAAAAAGAAAGAAACTAAAATAAAATTGGGTTGCCTCCCAACAAGCGCTATCGTTTAACGCCCCTAGCTAGGCATGATGATTTCAATGATGCTCACATAAAAGATAGGAGTTGAAACATAAAGAGAGCATCATGAAGAATATGACTAGCACATTTAAGTCTAACCCACTTCCTATGCATAGGGAGTTTGTGAGCAAACAACTTATGGGAACAAGAATCAACTTGCATAGGAAGGTAAAACAAGCATAACTTCAAGATTTTAAGCACATAGAGAGGAAACTTGACATTATTGCTATTCCTACAAGCATATATTCCTCCCTCATAATAATTTCAGTAGCATCATGAATTAATTCAACAATATAACCAGCACCTAAAGCATTCCTTTCATGATCTACAAGCATAGAAATTTTATTACTCTCCACAGAAGCAAAATTCTTCTCATTCGGAATAGTGGGAGTATCATAAGAGACTTGAATACTATAAATTGCTTCCACATTAAAAGAGTAATGTTCAGAGAAAGGATACTCATAATCATGACAAGTTTTATAAATATAATCATCACTACTTTTTATAGCATAAGTTTTATCACAATAATCATCATAAGTAGCAACTTTGTTCTCATCATAATCACTTTGCATATCAAAACATGGAAGGCTAAAAATATCATCATTATTAAACGTAGCATCCCCAAGCTTGGGACAAACATTAATTGCAGCAAATATATTCTCAAATATGTCATCCTCATCAAACATAGCTTCCCCAAGCTTGGGCCTTTTCGTGTCATAAGCATAATCACTCTCATCATTAATAGTATGGATAGCACCAATAGTATAGCAAACATTATTATCATATTCTTCCAAGCAAGTGCCAAAAAGATTTTCAAGATCATAAGGAGTATCATTATCTTCCCAATCATAATCATCACAACAAGCAATAGGCATAACGAGATCATCATCAAGTGTATCATCTTCATTTTAATTGGGCATAGCAATAATAGGAGCAACTTTATTTGGGAGATTTACCTTTTTACCACTCTTCCTTTTTATTTTCTTCCTCTTCACCACATCTTGTGTGGGTTCAATCCTCTTTTTGGAGCTCCTTATTAATGAGATTGGTTGAATAGAAGGCTCCTCCTCGTTACCTGATTCATCATAAGAAATAATAGGAGGATATTGGGAAGTCTCTTCCCTTTCATTAGTATTCTCTTCATCTTCTATTTGTTTTCTTTTCTTTATGTAATTGGCAATATAAGGATTTTCAATACAATTCACCGCACAACACATATAAATCTTCTCTAGATCAAAATCAAGAAATTTATAAAGATTAAATTTTGGAATACCCCCAGTTATACGTTTCATTTCTTCGTAGCCCAAAAAAAGGCTAAGCTCTTTATGATGCTCAAGGGTAATCAAATTATCACAATATTTGGACACGACTTGATCATGAAACAAATAGCATTGGAGCTTTAAATGACCATGTTCATGGCAAAGTTCACAAGGGGTACTATAAATATTGAATCTTTCAGCGCATTCATCTAGCTCTTCTTGCAACAATTTGGTTTCTAAGTACTTGTGCCTCTTGCAATATCTATCTTCCATATTTGGTGTGTACTTACAAACCCAATCTACTCCACAAAAATTGACATATTTATAGGAGACATTTTCATCATAACTAGTGCAATCATCATTAGCATCATGGATATTCAAAGAATTCGTACTAACAACATTGCAATCATGCTCATCATTCAAATATTTAGTGCCAAACATTTTAGAGATTTCTTCTTCTAGCACTTGAGCACAACTATCCTTTCCATCATACTCACGAAAGATATTAAAAAGATGAAGCGTATGAGACAAACTCAATTCCATTTTTTAGTTTTATTTTATAATACTAACTAGTGATAAAACAAGAAACAAAAAGATTCGATTGCAAGATCTAAAGATATACCTTCACTTACCTAGCCTCCCCGGCAACGGCGCCAGAAAAGAGCTTGATGTCTACTACAGAACCTTCTTCTTGTAGACGTTGTTGGGCCTGCAAGTGCACAGGTTTGTAGGACAGTAGCAAATTTCCCTCAAGTGGATGACCTAAGGTTTATCAATCCGTAGGAGGCGTGAGGATGAAGATGCTCTCTCTCAAGCAACCCTGCAACCAAATAACAAAGAGTCTCTTGTGTCCCCAACACACCCAATACAATGGTAAATTGTATAGGTGCACTAGTTTGGCGAAGAGATGGTGATACAAGTGCAATATGGATAGAAGATATAGGTTTTTGTAAACTGAAAATATAAAAACAGCAAGGTAACAAGTGGTAAAAGTGAGCGTAAACGGTATTGCAATGATAGGAAACAAGGCCTAGGATTCATACTTTCGCTAGTGCAAGTTCTCTCAACAATAATAACATAGATAGAACATATGACAAGCCCTCAACATGCAACAAAGAGTCACTCCGAAGCCACTAATAGCGGAGAACAAACGTAGAGATTATGGTCGGGTACAAAACCACCAAAAAGTCATTCTTTCAAATCAATCCGTTGGGATATTCTTATAAGTGTCACTAACAACCTGGAGTTTTTACTAGAATAACACCTTAAGATACAAATCAACCAAAACCCTAATGTCACCTAGATACTCCATTGTCACCTCAAGTATCCGTGTGCATGATTATACGATATGCATCACACAATCTTAGATTTATCCAACCAACATAAAAGTACTTCAAAGAGCGCCCCAAAGTTTCTACCGGAGAATCAAGAACATGTGCCAACCCCTATGCATAGGTTCCCAATGTCACGAAACCCGCAAGTTGATCACCAAGACATACATCAAGTGTTCTCATAAAGACTCAACCCGATAAGATTACTTCAAAAGGGGAAACTCAATTCATCACAAAGGAGTAGAGGGGGAGAAACATCATAAGATCCAACTACAATAGCAAAGCTCGGGATACATCAAGATCGTGCCATAGAGGAACACGAGAGAGAACATGAGAGAGAGAGAGATCAAACACATAGCTACTGGTACATACCCTCAGCCCCGAGGGTGAACTACTCCCTCCTCGTCATGGAGAGCGTCGGGATGATGAAGATGGCCACCGGAGATGGATCCCCCCTCCGGCAGGGTACCGGAAAGGGGTCCCGATTGGTTTTTGGTGGTTCTGAAGGCTTGCAACGGCGGAACTCCCGATCTATCTTCTTTTCTGGAAGTTTTAGGGTACGACGGTATACATGGGTGAAGGGGGAACATCGGTGGAGCTACGGGGGCCCCACGAGGCAGGGGGCGCACCCAGGGGGAGGGCGCGCCCTCCACCCTCGTGACCGCCTCGTGGCTCTTCTGACATGGGGTCCAAGTCCATCAGGTGAGTTTTCTTCCAAAAATAACTTCTCCAGTTGATTTCGTTCCGTTTTGACTCCGTCTGATATTCCTTTTCCTCGAAATACTGAAATAGGCATAAAACAACAAATCTGGGCTGGGCCTCCGGTTAATAGGTTAGTCCCAAAAATAATATAAAAGTGGAAAATAAAGCCCAGTATAGTCCAAAACAGTAGATAAAGTAGCATGGAGCAATCAAAAATTATAGATACGTTGGAGACGTATCATGGTGCTTAACCGATATCCTTGCTAGCCAAAATTTCACACTAAGTAGAGATACTACTTATGCATCAAAAAACTCTTAAACCCAAAATCTTGTTTTGAGAATCCACCATACCTACCTATGAACTGACCAAGATCCTTCAAGTAAGTTGTCATCGGTGTAATAAGGCAATAAAATTGCTTCTAAATGTCTTTGATCATTTGTTGTAAGAGAAATTAAGTGTTGCACGAACTTGTGTGTCGGTGCAACAAACCCTGGGTCTATTACCAGACCGTGCACAGGCCCAAGATCAAGATTACTTCATCCAAGACCAGACCAAGCTCAAGGAATCAGCTCTTTGAAGAATCAGAGTGCAGATCAAGAAGACCAAGTCAAGTTAAAGAAGCAAATATACCACTAAGTAGGAGACCTCCCTTGCCGGGCAGGCGAGCCTGGCAAGGTCAAGGTTACCCCGGAAGCAAGCCTCAAGACTGTCTCGGCAGACATGCCGGGGCTTACGGATGCAAACTACCCCACCAAGGCTCCACCGGACCACCGACCACCTCACAGCGACTCAGGTCATCAATCGGTGCGGTGTCAAGCCTCCAGGTGACTAAGTGGCTGTTCTTTACCACATGGCAGCCACTTCCTACAGAGATCACCTCCAAATGACACCTGTCCAGCAACGTGTCACGCAGACAGGAGAGAAGGTGGCCGAATAGCCCGACAAGGCTTGTCGGGCAGGCCTTAATGTGACGCTAAGCGGCGCATTTAATGAGCTCTGCCCTATCTGCAGAGTTAGGTATGGTAGCACTATTTGCTATCTAATCTATGCATTACTGCCCCAATAATTTAGGTATGATTTACAAAGGCCATGATATCAAATTCAAATAATTGAATGGACTTCATGTTGAATTCGAATTTTTGAACCACCTTAAGTTGAATTCGAATGTATGCTAGTTCATAGCTAGCTATTTATAATGTTCATTATGTAACTTTTGTATGTATAATGTGCTTTACACACACAACATGAACTATACTCACGTTTATATTTGATTGCTAAAGCGATGCATTGTCTGGAGTTCAAAATACTAACTCTGTGGATCAATTATGTCGAATAATAACATAGACATGCTAAAATTCGATAGAATATAGATGTCTGATGGATCAATGACCGTTCCTTACGCGAATCGCGAATATCATGATCCCATCCTAATATTTGGATACAATTTATATCAGTCTTTTATGTGTAGTTTCACTCTCCATAGACCCCTCCTCACACACATGCTGACTTTCTCTCTCACACATACGCGCACACGGTGTATATCCATCGGTGGTCTCTCACACATGCTCACACACTCTCTCCCGAGGTGTCTTTCTCACAGACATGCTCTCCATATAACCCTCCCTCCCTCTCGCAACCATTTACGACTGTTTTCACTAACCTTTATCACATGCACTCTTCCTCTCACAAGCATACACACGCACAATCCCCATTGACCTTTTCTATATACATAGACATGCCTACATGTGTCCCTCACGCACATTATCTCTAGGCATGTCTCTCACGCATTGTCTCCACCTCTCTTCCTAATTGAAGAGTATGATTCCAGCAGAGCATTCTGTAGGATGCCCCTTAAAGTTAGGTTGGATGAATGGTAATATCAGAGATAAGGGGTTACCTTAGTTCGAGGACCTAGGGTTACAAATCCTAGCCGGCTTTGTCAGTGGACACAGAATCCTTCATGACTTTGCTATCTTTGTCTTGTACGACTAGTCCTCTATGGGTCTTCCTGAATGTGTCACGGGCCGACCAATGTGAAGCAGGACGGAACCGAACCAAGGGCCTCACCTCGGCCTACCGAACCTCACCCGGTGACACACCCTCTGCCCCCAGGCCTCGTTATCTTCTCATACCCACACATACCAACACAGACACCACACAAAATATTTTCTCCCGTGCCTCTGTCCCCTCCCCCCTTGCCTATACACACTCAAGGGCATCTCTCGCCGTGACATCCTATTTGTCTCTCTCTCTCTAGACCTCTCTCCTTTCATTTTCTATCTCTCCCACGCCCCCTCACCGAGCCCCTATCCATGCCTCTCTCGAATACGTAATACATACACATGCCTCTCTAGGCCCTGCCAAATACATCAACTACACATTCACACATGTTACATCATGTACCCCATTGATCTAAAAAGCCCTCTCTTCATGTTTATTTCGCATACAACATTCCTTTTGAATAAAACCACACAAAGTGTGGCCAAAAAGTCATTTTAGAATTTCTACATATATACAACATTACAAAGTTATATGGAGGAGTATGAACGTTAATTTGCATTTCATGGTGCGCCCAATGATATTATTCCGCACTGTGAATTTTTATATTTGTATACTATATATAAAGTTAGTCATAATAAAGAGAAACGAAGAGCATCTCTCTCTCCATCCATATACCCCCTCTACGCCCCTTTCACGTACGCACACAAACTATCTCCGGGTCCTCTAAAAGTACGCCCCCAGCACATTCACGCATGTTTCATCTTTCTCTCGTGATATATATAGTGATGATCATTGTATTGTACGTACATTGGACTTCAGAATCCACTCATTACGGTCACCATTTATGTTTTATGGTTATTATACAGTCACGGGCTCACCGTACATCTCTGTATTTGCTCAAGACACGACAAGTTGACCAGTTAAACGCTCCACGTGGCACCTCTAGTGTTGCATCACATTATCTCACTACCATTGGGCCCACCTGTTGGCGTGTATAAGAATGGAAACAAACGATAAAAAAAAATATTGGACGGTGGTTCGAAGTCATGTCCGCGGGCACAACGGACAAGGTGGCCTTGTATTGGTTTGCTGAGCCGTCTGTTTTAACACACACGAGCTGGTGTGGTGATTATACACACACGCAAGCATGCACACGAACTGCATGCAAGCAAAACTCCCACAAACACACGCAGCTAAGCACACACGCAACACTCACACGTACACACACAGCCACGGACGCATGCAACACTCACACGCACACACGCGCGCATGCATGCACACACCACACGACCAACACACACTCTCATGCTCAAGTGCTCAACCTACACATGCATGCGCACACATCAGGACCTAAGAGACACATACACAACCAGGTGGTTCCCGCGCACAGGTTGGAGTCTTGTCGTGCCTGCGTAAATTTGTGTTTATCTGAACTTTTTCCTATGCAAACTGACAGGTGGGACCCACAAGGAACATGGTCAATTTAACTAGTCAACATAGTGCCACACAGACTATTTGGCCGGTCAACATAGTGCAATCCAATGCTATACGGTGAGCAAGTGACCGTATAATCACCGCAAAATGTATATAGTGATTGTAATGAGCGTATTCTGAAGTCGGTGACCATATTACGCTTTTCGCTTGAAATACACTAACCGCCCGTGTATTTATCTCTTCTCTCGCTCTCTATGTGGAGTTGAGTAGGCCAACATGGCATTGCCTAATTTGGCGCACGCCACCCCATTTTTGTTGTACTGGTTTCATAAGAGCGAACAAGCATTCATGTCTACGTAAAAACTGTAGATATGAGTTACAAATGCTATGAAGACGAATACAAATATTTGAATCCACTTTATGCCCAATTTCTCTCTGTAGGCCCTCCAAAAGTACATCTCTACACGTTATCGCATGTTACGTCTAACAACTATGCAATACAACACTACTACTACACTCTAACACAATAAATCATATGTGTTTTTAGTTTTACTAGATCTCATATTGTTGCTTAATTATTCAATTTGCATACATTAAAATTGCCTTTGAAATGTATGGCTAGTATCATCTACCGCGCGGGAAAAATCCTGCCCTTGCCTGTTTAATCGAGGTTGTATCCATGGATCGTGCGAAACCGCAAAACTACTATAGTACAAGTAACAGTTCACTAGGCGCCGTCTTGTGTACTCCCCCGTCATAAGAGTGGGGCGCTCACTTCCATAAATGCTCTAGTCCCTATCGCCGACATGTGGGACATCAAGCAACTGGGTCCACGTGCCATACCAAAATAACAGCGCAGAGCAGTAGGGGTGAAGCACTCCAGTCATGGCGCCGGCGTAGTAATGAGCAATGAGGCGTCAAATCACAAAGTTGCACCTTTCCCACATTCAATTTGGAGGGACGAAGTAATAATTCTAAAAAAAGAAGTTGGAGGGACGAAGCAACCATCATTTCACTCGTTGTTGAATCCGCTTCTCCCTCATCTTCTTCAAGTTAACCTCGTATTGCTTCTGTCGTTGTTCTGCCTCATGTGGGACGCGGATCGGCTTGGTAAAGCATTGACACATGGGACCGCATGTTAGCAAACCTCCAGGCCAATGTCCTCTCTGAAAATAAGAAACCTCCCCCGCCATCCGCGCGGCAAAATCACCTCCTTTTTGTCAGATGTGGGGTTCCGGCAAACCCTTAAGGTTCGAACACTAGGGTGCGCACGAAGTCCTTCCCTCCTACCGATCTACGCTCTAGCTCGCCTAGATCTTGTGGACGAACTCGACGAACTCATAACACAGAAAGACACGGGGTTTATACTGGTTCGGGCCACCGTTGTGGTGTAATACCCTACTCCAGTGTGGTGGTGGTGGATTGCCTCTCGGGCTGATGATGAATAGTACAAGGGAAGAACAACCTCCTGAGGTTGAGGTGTTCTTGTGTTTGTGTAGCTAAGGAAGATCTGAGCCAGTTCTCAATCCGTCCTCCTACTGTGGTGGCTAGTCTTATTTATAGAGGCCCTGGTCCTCTTCCCAAATATCGAGCGGGAAGGGAGCCAACAACGGCAGGCAAGTTTGAAGGGGGACAACTAGTACAAGCTATCCTGACAAAAGCAGTCTTCGCCTGCGAAAGGCTCTGGGGTGACGCCGTCTTGGGCTCCATGATGACCTCCGCCTTGCGGTCCTCCTGGTCTTGGTATTGTTGCACCAATATGGCAACCTTTGCCTAATGCCTCGGTACTCTTCATCTGCACTGGCCTCCTTAGCACCAAAGAGGAAACAAGGACGCTGCGCGCACTGGCGCCCGCCTGGCGCCTGTCTGGCACCGTCGTCATGGATCACATCACGAGAGCCTTGTGAGGTTTTGCCCGCCTTGATATCTCCGCTCCTCGCGAGCATGCCTAGCTAGGACACTCCAGAGGAGATCTTGCATCGTCCTCCTCGCGAGGGTCTTGAGTGCCTTGTCGACGAAGATGGGTTGTACGGCCTGCCGCTTGGCCACTCGGTGGGCCGCAGGCAGGCAAGTCTGGGGAACCCCGTTCCCAGAATGCGGACAATAGCCCCCGGGCCCAAGGTGAGCTTGGGCTTGGCTTCACGGTGAAGCCAAGGGCCAAGTTCGGAGCACCGCGGGCCCCGAAAGCCTGCGGCCTCGATCGACGCGTGGCGGTTGATTGGACGTGGGCGTCTCCGCTTCCCCACGCTGCCTCGGCAACTGCACGACTTGACAAGTCCCTGTGACATGCAAGGAAAACCATCATTACCTGCGATCGTGGGAGACGCCGGTTGGCATTCTCTCACTATAAATGGGGAGGGGGCGGATCCCCCATTGCCCATCTCTTCCTCGCTTGCTCGCTCCTCTGCTCCATTGCTTGCAGTGCCATCGATGGCACCACGAAAGAAGTTCTTCGCCGCCGAGAAAGGAAAGGCCCGTCGTGAGGGCCCCGGTTCCCCGATGCCCAAGCGCGGTCGTGGCCGTCCGCGCAAGTACGCCGCGACCCCCGCCGCGGCCCACCGTCGAGGCGGTGCCGCGGCACGCGGGGGGGGGGATCATCCCATCCATGGTGGTCCGGCCAACGAGGGGAGGCATGCGATAGTGGCGCGGCCTCCCCGCCCGCGCCTCCATTCGACTGAGGTGTCGCCGGAGTTCGTTGTCTAGTCGGAGAGCCCGGTCGGCAACTGGCTCCAACTTCCGCGCTTCTTCGCCGGCGAACTGCAGGCCTCTGGTCCGGGCGGGCTCTGGCTGCAGGCGGACGGCTGCTGCAGCAGGGCCTCTTGGGTCGCGGTCGAGACTTCCGCCACGGGCAACATAGCCCTGGCTCGCGGCTGGCAGACGTTCGCCCGCGCGCGCGGCCTGGGGAGGCGATGCATGATGTCTACTACACAACCTTCTTCTTGTAGACATTGTTGGGCCTGCAAGTGCACAGGTTTGTAGGACGGTAGCAAATTTCCCTCAAGTGGATGACCTAACGTTTATCATTCCGTAGGAGGCGTGAGGATGAAGATGGTCTCTCTCAAGCAACCCTGCAACCAAATAACAAAGAGTCTCTTGTGTCCCCAATACACCAAATACAATGGTAAATTGTATAGGTGCACTAGTTCGGCGAAGAGATGGTGATACAAGTGCAATATTGATAGAAGATATAGGTTTTTGTAAACTGAAAATATAAAAACAGCAAGGTAACAAGTGGTAAAAGTGAGCGTAAACGGTATTGCAATGATAGGAAACAAGGCCTAGGGTTCATACTTTCGCTAGTGCAAGTTCTCTCAACAATAATAACATAGATAGAACATATGACAAGCCCTCAACATGCAACAAAGAGTCACTCCAAAGCCACTAATAGCGGAGAACAAAAGTAGAGATTATGGTCGGGTACGAAACCACCACAAAGTTATTCTTTCAAATCAATCCGTTGGGCTATTCCTATAAGTGTCACAAACAACCCTGGAGTTTTTACTAGAATAACACCTTAAGATACAAATCAACCAAAACCCTAATGTCACCTAGATACTCCATTGTCACCTCAAGTATCCGTGGGCATGATTATACGGTATGCATCACACAATCTCAGATTTATCCAACCAACATAAAAGTGCTTCAAAGAGCTCCCCAAAGTTCCTACCGGAGAATCAAAAACGTGTGCCAACCCCTATGCATAGGTTCCCAATGTCACGAAACCCGCAAGTTGATCACCAAGACATACATCAAGTGTTCTCATAAAGACTCAATCCGATAAGATTGCTTCAAAAGGGGAAACTCAATTCATCACAAAGGAGTAGAGGGGGAGAAACATCATAAGATCCAACTACAATAGCAAAGCTCGGGATACATCAAGATCATGCCATAGAGGAGCACAAGAGAGAACACGAGAGAGAGAGAGAGATCAAACACATAGCTACTGGTACATACCCTCAGCCCCGAGGGTGAACTACTCCCTCCTCGTCATGGAGAGCGCCGGGATGATGAAGATGGCCACCGGAGATGGATCCCCCCTCCGGCAGGGTACCAGAAAGGGGTCCCGATTGGTTTTTGGTGGTTCTGGAGGCTTGCGGCGGCAGAACTCCCGATCTATCTTCTGTTCTGGAAGTTTTAGGGTACGACGGTATATATGGGTGAAGGGGGAACGTCAGTGGAGCTACGGGGGCCCCACGAGGCACGGGGGCGCACCCAGGGGGAGGGCGCGCCCTCCACCCTCGTGACCACCTCGTGGCTCATCTGACGTGGGGTCCAAGTCCATCAGGTGGGTTTCCTTCCAAAAATAACTTCTCTAGTTGATTTCGTTCCGTTTTGACTCCGTCTGATATTCCTTTTCCTCGAAATACTGAAATAGGCATAAAACAGCAAATATGGGCTGGGCCTCCGGTTAATAGGTTAGTCCCAAAAATAATATAAAGTGGATAATAAAGCCCAATGTTGCCTAAAATAGTAGATAAAGTAGCATGGAGCAATCAAAAATTATAGATACGTTGGAGACGTATCAGGCATCCGCAAGCTTAATTCCTGCTCGTCCTCGAGTAGGTAAATGATAAAAAGAGAATTTTTGATGCGGAGTGATACTTTGGCATAATTTCAATGTAAATCTTCTTTTAATCATGGTATGAATATTCATATCCGAAAGGTTCAAGACAAAAGTTCATATTGACACAAAAATAATAATACTTCAAGCAGACTAATCAAACAATTATGTCATCTCAAAATAACATGGCCAAAGGAAGTTCATCCATACAAAATCATATAGTTAGGCTATGCTTCATTTTCGTCACACAAAGATGTTCCCAACTTTTATACCCCCGGTGACAAGCCAAGCAATTGTTTCATACCAAATAATCTCAAACTTTTTCAACCTTCACGCAATACATGAGCGCGAGCCATGGACATAGCACTATGGGTGGTATAGAATATGATGATGGGGATTGTATGGAGAAGACAAAAAAAGAGAAAGTCTCACATTAACGAGGCTAATCAATGAGCTATGGAGATGCCCATCAATTGATGTTAATGCAAGGAGTAGGGATTGCCATGCAACGGATGCACTAGAGCTAAGAATGCTCAACAAAAGAAAACTAGTGGGTGTGCATCCAACTTGCTTGCTCATGAAGACCTAGGGCATTTTGAGGAAGCCCATCGTTGGAATATACAAGCCAAGTTCTATAATGAAAAATTCCCAATAGTACGAACAAGACAACTTATGAGACTCACTATATGAAAATCATGGTGCTACTTTGAAGCACAATATATGAGACTCACTACATGAAGAACAAGGTGCTACTTTGAAGCACAAGTGTGGAAAAAGAAATAGTAGCATTGCCCTTTCTCTTTTTTTTGGGCCTTTTTTTTATTTTTGGCATTTCTCTTTTTTTTGATTGGGCAGTGCTCTAATAATGATGATCATCACACTTCTATTGATTACAACATAATGATTACAACTCGATACTAGAACAAGATATGACTCTATATGAATGCCTCCGGCGGTGTACCGGGATGGTGCAATGAATCAAGAGTGACATGTATGAAAAATAATGCATGGTGGCTTTGCCACAAATACGATGTCAACTACAAGATCATGCAATGGCAATATGACAAAAGTAAAGCATGTCATGATGATGATGATGATGGTGGAAGTTGCATGGCAATATATCTCGGAATGGCTATGGAAATGCCATGATAGGTAGGTATGGTGGCTGTTTTCAGGAAGATATAGGGAGGTTTATGTGTGAAAGAGCGTATCATATCACGGGGTTTGGATGCACCGGCGAAGTTTGCACCAACTCTCAATGTGAGAAAGGGCAATGCACGGTACCGAAGAGGCTAGCAAATGGCGGAAAGGTAAAAGTGTGTATAATCCATGGACTCAACATTAGTCAAAAGAACTCATATACTTATTGAAAAAATTTAGAAGTCATCAAAAATCAAGTACTACGCGCATGCTCCTAGGGGGATAGATTGGTAGGAAAAGACCATCGCTCGTCCCCGACCGCCACTCATAAGGATGCACAAGCCAGGTACACTTCATGCTTCAAATTTGTTACACAACTTTAACCATACGTGCATGCTACGGGACTTGCTAACTTCAACACAAGTATTTCTCAAATTCACAACTACTCAACTAGCACGACTATGATATTATCACCTCCATATCTCATAACAATTATCAAGCATCAAACTTATCTTAGTATTCAACCCACTAAAAAGAAAGTTTCACATATCTTGAATACCAAGTATATTAACATTAAGCAAATTACCATGCTATTAAAGACTATCAAAATAATATAAATGAAGCATGAGAGTTCATCTATTTCTTCAAAATAAAACCACCATTGTGCTCTAAAATATATAAGTGAAGCACTAGAGCAAATGACAAGCTACTCCAACAAGATATAAGTGAAGATCAATGAGTAGCTAAATAATTATTATGCAACTATGTGAAGACTCTCTCTCATTTAAAATTTTGAGATCTTGGTATTTTATTCAAACAGCAAGCAAAGCTAAAGAAAAAAAATGACACTCCAAGCAAAACACATATCATGTGGTGAATAAAAATATAGCTCCAAGTAAAGTTACCGATGAACGAAGACGAAAGAGGGGATGCCATCCAGGGCATCCCCAAGCTTAGGCTCTTGGTTGTCCTTGAATATTACCTTGGGGTGCCTTGGGCATCCCCAAGCTTAGGCGCTTGCCACTCCTTATTCCATAGTCCATCGAAGCCTTACCCAAAACTTGAAAACTTCACAACACAAAACTTAACAGAAAACTCGTGAGCTCCGTTAGCGAAAGAAAACAAAACACCACTTCAAGTTACTGTAATGAACTCATTATTTATTTATATTGGTTTTAAACCTACTGTATTCCAACTTCTCTATGGTTTATAAACTATTTTACTAGCCATAGATTCATCAAAATATGCAAACAACACAATGAAAACAGAATCTGTCAAAAACAGAACAGTCTGTAGTAATCTGTAACTAACGCAAACTTCTGGATCTCCAAAAATTCTAAAATAAATTGGTGGACCTTAGGAATTTGTCTAGTAATCATCTTCAAAAAGAACCAACTAAATAGCACTCTGCAGTAAAAAGTTCTATCTAATCTCGTGAGTGCTATAGTTTCTGTTTTTTTTACAGCATGATGATAAAGACTTCACCCAAGTCTTCCCAAAGGTTCTACTTGGCACAAACACTAATTAGAACACAAAACCACATATAAACAGAGGCTAGATGGATTATCTATTCCTAAATATAACTAAAAATAAAGAAACTAAAGTAAAATTGGGTTGCCTCCCAACAAGCACTATCGTTTAACGCCCCTAGCTAGGCATGATGATTTCAATGGTGCTCACATAAAAGATAAGAATTGAAACATAAAGAGAGCATCATGAAGAATATGACTAGCACATTTAAGTCTAACCCACTTCCTATGCATAGCGAGTTTGTGAGCAAACAACTTATGGGAACAAGAATCAACTTGCATAGGAAGGTAAAACAAGCATAACTTCAAGATTTTAAGCACATAGAGAGGAAACTTGACATTATTGCTATTCCTACAAGCATATATTCCTCCCTCATAATAATTTTCAGTAGCATCATGAATTAATTCAACAATAAAACCAGCACCTAAAGCATTCTTTCATGATCTACAATCATAGAAATTTTACTACTCTCCACACAAGCAAAATTCTTCTCTTTCGGAATAGTGGGAGTATCATAAGAGACTTGAATACTATAAATTTCTTCCTAATTAAAAGAGTAATGTTCAGATAAAGGGTACTCATAATCATGGCAAGTTTTATAAATATAATCATCACTACTTTTTATAGCATAAGTTTTATCACAATAATCATCATAAGTAGCAACTTTGTTCTCATCATAAGCGATTGGAACCTCTTCCGAAATAGTGGATACATCACTAAATAAAGTCATGACCTCTCCAAATCCACTTTCATAAATATTATAAGATTCAACATCCTCCAAAATAGTGGGATCATTACTTCCTGAAGTTGACACTCTTCCAAACCCACTTTCATCAATATATTCATCATAGTTAGAAGGCATGCTATCATCATAACAACTTTGCATATCAAAACTTGGGAGGCTAAAAATATAATAATTATTAAACTTAGCATCCCCAAGCTTGGGACAAACATTAATTGCAGCAAATATATTCTCAAAAACATCATCTTCATCAAACATAGCTTCCCCAAGCTTGGGCCTTTTCGTATCATAAGCATAATCACTCTCATCATTAATAGTATGGATAGCACCAATAGTATAGCAATTATCATATTCTTCCAAGCGAGTGCCAAAAAGATTTTCAAGATCATAAGGGGTATCATTATCTTCCCAATCATAATCATCACAACAAGCAATAGGCATAACGAGATCATCATCAAGTGTATCATCTTCATTTTCATGAGGCACAACAATAATAGGAGCAACTTTATTTGGGGTAGGTACCTTTTTACCTCTCTTCCTTTTTCTTTTCTTCTTCACCTCATGTGTGGGTTCAATCCTCTTTTTGGAGCTCCTTATTAATGAGATTTGTTGAATAGAGGGCTCCTCCTCGTTACCTGATTCATCATAAGAAATAATAGGAGGATATTGGGAAGTCTCTCCCCTTTCATTAGCATTCTATTCATCTTCTATTTGTTTTCTTTTCTTTATGTAATTGGCAATATAAGGATTTTCAATGCAATTCATCGCACAATACATATAAATTTCTTCTAGATCAAAATGAAGAACTCTACCAAGGGCAAATTCTGGGATAACCTTAGTTATATGTTTCAGTTCTTCATAACCCAAGAGCAAACTAAGTTCATTATGATGTGCAAGGGAAATCAAGTCATCACAATTTTTGGACACGATACGATCATGAAACAATTGGCATTGGGTACTGAAATGATCACGTTCATTGTAAAGTTCACAAGTATGGCTAAGAAAAAATAAATTTTCAGCACAAGCATCTAGCCTTTCTTGCAACCATTTAGTTTCTAAGTACTTATGCCTCTTGCAATATCTATCTTCCCTATTTGGTGTGTACTTGCAATCCCAATATACTCCACAAAAATTGACATGCTTATAGGAGATATTTTCATCATAACTAGTGCAATCATCATTAGTACCATGGATATTCAAGGAGTTCATACTAACAACATTGCAATCATGCTCATCATTCAAAGATTTAGTGCCAAACATTTTATAGCATTCTTCTAACACTTTGGCACAATTTTCTTTTCCATCATACTCATGAAAGATATTAAAAAGATGAAGCGTATGAGACAAACTCAATTCCATTTTTTTGTAGTTTTCTTTTATAAACTAGACTAGTGCTAAAACAAGAAACAAAAAGATTCGATTGCAAGATCTAAAGATATACCTTCAAGCACTCACCTCCCCGGCAACGGCGCCAGAAAAGAGCTTGATGTCTACTACACAACCTTCTTGTTGTAGACGTTGTTGGGCCTGCAAGTGCACAGGTTTGTAGGACAGTAGCAAATTTCCCTCAAGTGGATGACCTAAGGTTTATCAATCCGTAGGAGGCGTGATGATGAAGATGGTCTCTCTCAAGCAACCCTGCAACCAAATAACAAAGAGTCTCTTGTGTCCCCAACACACCCAATACAATGGTAAATTGTATAGGTGCACTAATTCGGCAAAGAGATGGTGATACAAGTGCAATATGGATAGAAGATATAGGTTTTTGTAAACTGAAAATATAAAAACAGCAAGGTAACAAGTGGTAAAAGTGAGCGTAAACGGTATTGCAATGATAGGAAACAAGGCCTAGGGTTCATACTTTCGCTAGTGCAAGTTCTCTCAACAATAATAACATAGATAGAACATATGACAAGCCCTCAACATGCAACAAAGAGTCACTCCAAAGCCACTAATAGCGGAGAACAAACGTAGAGATTATGGTCGGGTGCGAAACCACCACAAAGTTATTCTTTCAAATCAATCCGTTGGGCTATTCCTATAAGTGTCACAAACAACCCTGGAGTTTTTACTAGAATAACACCTTAAGATACAAATAAACCAAAACCCTAATGTCACCTAGATACTCCATTGTCACCTCAAGTATCCGTGGGCATGATTATACGATATGCATCACACAATCTTAGATTTATCCAACCAACATAAAAGTACTTCAAAGAGCGCCCCAAAGTTTCTACCGGAGAATCAAGAACGTGTGCCAACCCCTATGCATAGGTTCCCAATGTCACGAAACCCGCAAGTTGATCACGAAGACATACATCAAGTGTTCTCATTAAGACTCAATCCGATAAGATTACTTCAAAAGGGGAAACTCAATTCATCACAAAGGAGTAGAGGGGGAGAAACATCATAAGATCCAACTACAATAGCAAAGCTCGGGATACATCAAGATCATGCCATAGAGGAGCACAAGAGAGAACACGAGAGAGAGAGAGAGATCAAACACATAGCTACTGGTACATACCCTCAGCCCCGAGGGTGAACTACTCCCTCCTCGTCATGGAGAGCGCCGGGATGATGAAGATGGCCACCGGAGATGGATTCCCCCTCCGGCAGGGTACCGGAAAGGGGCCCCGATTGGTTTTTGGTGGTTCTGGAGGCTTGCGGCGGCGGAACTCCCGATCTATCTTCTGTTCTGGAAGTTTTAGGGTACGACAGTATATATGGGTGAAGGGGGAACGTCGGTGGAGCTACGGGGGCCCCACGAGGCAGGGGGCGCGCCCGGGGGGAAGGCGCGCCCTCCACCCTCATGACTGCCTCGTGGCTCTTCTGACGTGGGGTCCAAGTCCATCAGGTGGGTTTCCTTCCAAAAATAACTTCTCCAGTTGATTTCGTTCCGTTTTGACTCCGTCTGATATTCCTTTTCCTCGAAATACTGAAATAGGCATAAAACAGCAAATCTGGGTTGGGCCTCCGGTTAATAGGTTAGTCCCAAAAATAATATAGAAGTGGATAATAAAGCCCAATATTGCCTAAAATAGTAGATAAGGTAGCATGGAGCAATCAAAAATTATAGATACGTTGGAGACGTATCAATGCACCCTCCATTTCAGGTACGACGGTGAGTCGACCCTTTATGTGAGGGTGTTCGGGGAGGATGGTCGCCGCGCCGGCTGCTTCCCAGAGGCGAACAACGGTGAGGAGGTGCTCGGCCTTGGTGACGATCCCGATGAGGATGGGGGCGAGCCTGCCATTGGCGGCGACCGCGTCTCCTCCAGCTATGGTGGATCTTCCTCCGGTGACAGCTCCAGCAGCAGTGGCTACGATCAGCCGCCACGCCGCCGCGCTCGCTTCGAAGGAGGCAGCGGGTCATCTCGTCGCCGCGCCTCAGTGAAGCGCGAGGAGGGGTCTGACTAGGCTCGGGGCGTCGCCTAGGGCCCGCCTCTGCGGATTGCTGCAACACTGATTTACTTAGCTTTTCTTTCTTTCCAGCATCGGAAAAACGAAACCGGTTTGGGCCCAGAGGGGCGTGTATCGAATTGTGGCTCTTTGGTTAATGCACTGTGTGCGTCGTTCCCATGTCGTGTTGCTATTTTGCGCAAGGATAACTTAACCTGGTGCGCTTGGAACGCCCTTTCCCTCACGAGGTGTCTGCATTTGCCCAGAAACTGCAACAAAAATACGTTAGGGGGTGCGCTGGTGGATTTGTTGTCCACCCAAGCCCTGGCTTGGCGCTTTGAATCGCGGTACCTGAGGGGCATGGATCGGGAGAGATGTGACAACTTTCAGGCTCGAACGAGGGTGGCTCGCGAGAAGGCAGAGAGAAGAAAAATGCTCGCGAGGACACCTGCCTAGCCCCCTCGCGAGGTATGCGAGAGAGAGAACATGAGCAAACTAGAGCCAAAAAATGCGGTAAAAGGCTAGGGAACCAAATCAGCAACGAACACCAAGAGCAACTTCGATTAAGGAAAAGCGAGCCAACTACGGAAAGCAAATGAAAAGTCGCGTCCGGCACCTAATCTAGTCTTCGAGTCTTCTCACCAGCGCGGAGCTAAGTGTTGTTCACTAGGCGTGGGAGGGAGCCCTAGGGCCTGAGGCCGGCGCTCCTAAGACTCCAGGGCATGTACAACCCCAACTCAGTATTACGTGAGAGTGTCACGGGCGGCGATTCTTCACAGGCACCGGGCCTTCTTCACAGGCTCTGGGCCTTTCTTCTCAGGCTCCGGGCCTTGCTTTATGGATAGAACTTCCGGAGGTGCTGAATGTTCCAAGCGTTCTGGATGGGTATCCCGTCCTGCGTCTCCAGGCGCGCTGCACCCGGTCTGGAGACATGGACGACCCTTAACGGGCCCTCCCACATAGGCGAGAGCTTGTGCAGCCCTTCTCTGGAGAGGACCCGCCTTAGGATGAGGTCGCCTATCTCGAGCGTCCTGGAGCGGATGTGGCGGCAGTGGTACCGCCGCAGGGCCTGTTGGTACCTTGCCGCCCTCAATGCGGCTTCGCGGCGGCGTTCCTCCCCCAATACAAGGTCCATCCCCCGCATGGCGTCCTGCTGCATTTCGTCGAACGCTACGACCCGCGCGGAGCGATGCTTGACCTCGTGAGGAAGGACCGCTTCAGCTCCGCATATGAGGAATAATGGAGTCTCTCCCGTCGGCTTGGTGGCGGTGGTTCGGATGGACCACAGCACGGACTGGAGCTCGTCGTGCCAGCCCCTGTTGCAGGCCTCCAACTTCTTCTTGAAGGTCCTGGTCTTGAGGCCCGTCAGGACCTCAGCGTTGGCGCGTTCGGCTTGACATTGCTCCTGGGGTGGGCCACCGAGGCGTAGCAGATCTGTGTTCCAAGGTTAGCATAGTAGGTTTTGAAGAGGTTACTGGTAAACTGCGAACCGTTACCGGTGATGACGTGGTTGGGGACCCCGAAGCGGCTCACGAGGCCCTTGATGAACTTGACAACCGAGCCGGCCGGGATAGTACGGACGGCTTCCACTTCCGCCCACTTAGTGAACTTGTCGATGGCGACGTAGAGATATCGGTAGCCTCCTGGCGCTCGTGGGAACGGGCCCAGGATGTCCAGCCCCCAGAGCACGAACGGCCACGTGAGCGGAATGGTTTGGAGGCCCTGAGCGGGATGATGGATTTGCTTGGCGTGGAATTGGCAAGCTTTGCAGGTCTTCACCAGCTTGGCTGCATCGTTGAGCACTGTGGGCCAATAGAATCCGCTGCGGAAGGCCTTGCCGACAAGGGTCCGTGATGATGAGTGATGTCCACAGTCCCCGCCGTGTATGTCAATCAGTAGCTCCCTCCCTTGATCGCTGGAGATGCAGTGCAGCGTGACGTCATTCGGCCGTTTCCTGTACAACTCGCCGTCTTGAATGCAGTATGCCGTGGCCTGTCGGGCCATGCGCTCCGCGTCCTCTTCCTTCTCCGGCAGTGTCCCATGCATCAGGTACTCCTTGAATTCCTTGGTCCAGCACTCCTCCTGGGGCTTGAGCGCCAAGAGTAGCCGAGCTCCTGAGGTTGGGCCACAAGCTGGGGCTCCCGTGACCAGGGGCTATGGGAGCACCTCCCGAGGCTGAGTCATGCTTGAAAGAGGAGGCGTAGCTGACGGCTTGAAGAGCCGCTCTTCGAAGACGCCAGGTTCTTGTGGTTGCCGCTTGGATGCTCTCTTAGCGATGTCGTCAGCTTCCTTGTTGGTGCCTCGGGGCACGTGCTGCAGCTCCAAGCGTGAGAACTGCTTTTCCATTTTTCGCACCTCCGCAAGATAGGCCTCCATGTGCTCGTCCTTTGGCTCGTACACTTTGTTGGAGAAGTTGACAAGGAGCTGCGAGTCGCCCTTGACGGTAAGGCGTCTCACCCCCAGAGCCGCCGCGGCCTTCAGGCCAGCTGTGAGGCCTTCGTATTCTGCGATATTGTTGGAGACCTTCTCGTCGTGCTGGAAGCAGAGTTGCACAGCGTAGTAAAGCTTGTCCTGAGTGGGCGAGACGAGCACTGCTCCAGCCCCCGCGCCCTGGTGGGCAAAGGCGCCATCGAAATACATGACCCAGCCGTCTGGTGCCTCATGCCCTGGGGAGGTGGACCGGTCTTCTCCTTCCTCAAGAGCCGGGGCATCTGTCCATTCTGCCACAAAATCGGTGAGCGCGGCTCCCTTGATGACCCTGGTGGTGCTGAACTCCAGCTGGAATGCTTGCAGCTCGATGTTCCATTCAGCGACCCTTCCGACTGAGTTTGGGCTCCTGAGCACCCTCTCCAATGGGTAAGATGAGACAACCTTGATGGGGTGCCCCTGGAAGTAGTGTCGCAGCTTGCGCGAGGCCACCAAGAGTGTGAGCAGGAGCTTTTGCAGCATGGGGTAGCGCGCCCTTGCGTCCCGTAGTACGGTGCTGACGAAGTACACCGGGTGCTCGATGAGGGATGGCACACTCGTGAGGCTTAGGTCTTGCGGAGGTTGGGGCGTATCCTGAGGTAGAGGGTTTACCGTGACTTGGCCGTCCTCAGGAGCCTCCGTGATGCTGCTCTGCCGAGCTTGATCTTCCACTGCTGATGGCTCCGGTGTGCCTTCCTGACCCTGCGCTGCATCAACTCTGGCTTGGCGGAGCACACCCTTGTCTTGGCGCTCCTCGCGAACCGCCACCAGCGCCGCGCTGGCGGAGTACGGGGTGGCGGCAAGGTAGAGTACCAGAGGCTCGAGAGGCCGTGGCGCCACCATCACTCGGGGTTGGTGAGGTATTTCTTGAGTTCTTGGAAGGCCCGGTCGGCCTCAGGGGTCCACTCAAAGGGGCCCTTCTTCTTCATGAGCTTAAAGAAGGGCAAGGCGCGCTCGCCTAGCTTTGAGATGAAACGCCCTAACGCGGTCACCCGCCCCGCTAGCTTCTGCATCTCCTTGAGGGTCTGTGGTGGGATCATGTCTTCGATGGACTTGATCTTCTCAGGGTTCGCCTCGATCCCTCTGTGGGATACGAGGAAGCCTAGTAGCTTGCTGGAGGGGACGCCGAACACGCACTTCTCCGAGTTAAGCCCCAGGTTCACCTGGCACAAACTTTGAAAGGTCCCCTCCAAGTCTTGAATCAACGTCCTCGCCTCGCGAGATTTGACTACTATGTCATCAATGTAGGCCTCTGTGTTCCTCCCGAGCTGCTGCCCCAAAGCGATGTGCATCAGCCACTGAAAGGTTGCACCCGCGTTGTGAAGGCCGAAAGGCATGCAGGTGTAGCAATACACCCCACATGGTGTCAAGAAGGCCGTCTTCTCCACATCCTCCACAACCATCTTGATCTAATGGTATCCAGAGAACGCGTCCAGGACGGGGTTCGCCAGCCAATCAGGGTACCGAACCTCGCGAATGGTGTCAACCGCCTCTTGCTTGCGTGTCTCCTGGACAATGAAGGCCTGCTTCTAGGCAGACTGTCGCCTCGCCCGCTGCTTCACGGGGCGCATGTTGGGGACACCCTTAGATGATGCTGGATCACCTCTCTTGGGACCCCTACCAGCTGATTGGGCTCCCACGCGAATATTTCCTTATTCGCGCGCAAAATCTCACCAAAGCTTCTTCTTGTTCCCGATCTAGGCCGGTTCCTATGGTAAAGGTGGCCCCTGAAGACCCGTCCTCGTCAACCAACACTTGCTTGGTCTCCGCCTTGCATTGGGTGAACAATTGCTTCTTCTTGGCAGGTGCGGTCTCCTTGGCCTCAGGTGTACTGGCGCCGGCTGGCTGCACCGCTGCCGCGGTCTTGAAGGCGAGCTTGAGCGCCGTCACCACCTCCTTAGTGTCCCCCTTGATGGTGAGGATGCCCTTGCTTCCTGGCATCTTCATGAGGTTGTAGGTCGGGTGAGTCACCGCCATGAACTGAGCAAGAGCCAGGTACCCGAGTATGGCATTGTACAGGAGACCGATGCGGGCGATGTCGAAGTCCACTAACTCAGTACGATAGTTGTCGCGCGTGCCGAAGGTGACGGGGAGGCGGATCTGCCATAGAGGGTGGGCGGCTCCGCCGCCTATCCCTGAAAAAGGCTTGCTGAGGTTGAGCCTTTCGGGCGGCACGTGGAGGAGGCTGGAGGCTTCTACGGAGAGCAACTTGAGGCCGGCACCGCCGTCGATGAGGGTCTTGGTGACGGCCATGTTGCAGATGGTAGGCGTGCAGAGCATTGGGAGCATGCCGGAGCCAGCGGTGGAGCCGGGGTGGTATTCTGAGTCGAAGGTGAGGTCGGCCTCTGGCGCAACCCAACCTGGCGGAGCCCCTGGGCGCTTGGAGGCTGCCCCAATCTGACGGAAGAAAGGCTTGACGTGACGATCTGAAGGAGGTGCTTGAGAACCACCCAGCAGTGCCGCGACCGCGTGGTGTGCCGGCGTCGTGTAGCGCGCAATGACGAGGTTGCGGAGTTCCTCCCAGGACGCCACCATGGACCCTGGGAGGTTGAGCAGCCAGGCGCGTGGCTCGCTAGGGAGGGCCATGGGGAACCAGTTGGCCATGACCTTGCCGTCGTCGCTGGCATCGAGGACGGCCTCCTCGTACGCCTGCAGGAACGACGCCGGGTCTGCCGCGCCGTCGTAACGCGGCGGCATCTCCGGCTTGAACTTGGCTGGCCACTGCACTCGCCGCAGGGCGGGGGCCAGGGCTCGGTGCCCAGAGTCCCTACTGCTGGTGTCGGTCGAAGAGGCGGGTGGTAGCGCACCTGCCATGGGGAGCGAAGCATGGCGGCACCAGGCGCAGGTTGGTGGAGAGGGGCTTCGGCGCACCCTACCTGGCGCGCCAAATGTCGGATGTGGTTTTCCGGCAAACCCTTAAGGTTCGAACACCGGGGTGCGCATGAAGTCTTTCCCTCCTACCGATCTACGCTCTAGCTCGCCTAGATCTTGCGGACGAACTCGACGAACTCACAACACAGAAAGACACGGGATTTATACTGGTTCGGGCCACCATTGTGGTGTAATACCCTACTCCAGTGTGGTGGTGGTAGATTGCCTCTCGGGCTGATGATGAATAGTACAAGGGAAGAACAGCCTCCTGAGGTTGAGGTGTTCTTGTGTTTGTGTAGCTAAGGAAGATCTGAGCAAGTTCTCGATCCGTCCTCCTACTGTGGTGGCTAGTCCTATTTATAGAGGCCCTGGTCCTCTTCCCAAATATCGAGCGGGAAGGGAGCCAACAACGGCGGGCAGGTTTGAAGGGGGACAGCTAGTACAAGCTATCCTGACAAAAGCGGTCTTCACCTGAGAAAGGCTCTGGGGTGACGCCGTCTTGGGCTCCACGATGACCTCCGCCTTGTGTTCCTCCTGGTCTTGGTCTCGTTGCACCAATATGGCAACCTTTGCCTGATGCCTCGGTACTCTTCATCTGCGCTGGCCTCCTTAGCACCAAAGAGGAAACAAGGACGCTGCGCGCACTGGCGCCTGCCTGGCACCGTCATCATGGCTCACGTCACGAGAGCCTCGTGAGGTTTGCCCCGCCTTGATATCTCCGATCCTCGCGAGCCTGCCTAGCTAGGCCACTCCAGAGGAGGTCTTGCATCGTCCGCCTCGCGAGGCTTGGACCCTCGCGAGGGTCTTGAGTGCCTTGTCGATGAAGATGGGCCGTACGACCTGCTGCTTGGCCACGCGGTGGGCCGCAAGCAGGCAAGTCTGGGGACCCCCGTTCCCAGAACGCCGACACTTTTTACTAATCTTGATACTATATATTTTTAGATCAATATAATCGAGATTTGTATAGATAGCACACAGGAGCAAAACCAAGTGGTACAGTTAGGCATCCACAATGTGTAGCCAAATGTGACAATAGCTTTTGGCATCGATGGGAACCATTGTGGATGGTGCTGCCAAAGCCAAAAAGATGGAACCAAAGCACCCTAATTGACTGATTGAAGGAATAGAAAAATGCAACATCTCCCCTCTTTCTCCCGTGCTTTGACGCATGTACAGTATAGAGCACAGAGTCTACTCCCCTGTCCCTTCTATCACAAATCACAAAGCAGTGAGGCGTCAAATCACAAAGCACGTATGAAGAAACCATCATTTCACTCTTCGATGACTCCGCTTCTCCATCATCTTCTTCGAGAAACCACCTTACCGGACTAAGCTGGACGGACGACGCTATTGTGTAGTACTAGTACATTTACGCGTCCTTTGGTTCAACGGACTTCCTAGATGCAAAGAAGGCAATTGTCTCGGCTTGCAGGTGGCACTTGCGAACGACTTACCGTGGTCTCCCTCAATGGTGTGCTCCGTCGAACGCACTTCGCCAAACCACAACGTTCGAGATATCCTCAACGTCACCGCAATGGGGAAGGAAGTCAAATAGTTACTATCTCCATTTTTTGTATACAAGGCTAGTATGAAAATAAAAATTTGCAGAAGGCCACTTACACTAATCGAGGCAAAATTGATGGGGTTTGCCTCATACTAGCAACCAAGGACATTAATATACCCTTGCATGCATGCGGAAGGGAGAAGGTTGGTTTGCATGGCGCTGCATTAATCAAGCAATGAGGAGTGACATGTCAAATGAGGATTTTTATCGATCAATCCCTCGAAGGAAAGCTCCGCCTTTATTTTTTAACACAAGTAGTACGTACGTACTTGTATCATGTTTGGGTCTAGGCCTTGCATTGCCATACTTCGCCACACATTTTTGCCAAGCTTGCCTAAAGCTTTCGAAATGAAAAGGAGGTACACTTGCGCACGGCTGTCGCGGTCGCACCGCACCCTCACACAGTCACTCCTGCAAGCTGCAAACACAACCAAGGGAACGCACCCTCACTGACACATGCTACCGGATGTGATCAAACCAAACTCAGCCATCCTACCGCTGACAAATAATTTCCGTTCATACAGTATGTTTATCTAGACGCATGTTGGGGAAGATCCGTACGGCCCGTGCGGTGGTCTGTTGGGGAAGAAGAGGAGGTGAGGAAGAAGAAGGGTTAGGAGACGTAGGATACTCATCCAATCGCCTGAAATGGTCGACTGACCCAAATGATGAAAGTCAGGCGACTTCCATAAATATATGATTTCACACAATAAAAGATCCCTAAAAAAACAACATAAAGAAAAACTATAACTACTCGCGGAATGAGATGGCCTCGTCGTCTTTGGCTGCCGGCGCGAATCAGCCATAGCTGCCGACGTGTGTCTCCGCACCGTGGTTGCCCTCGGCCTCCAGCTACTCGTTCATGCGGAGCATGCGGGCACTCTGCACAGACGCGAGCACCGCCCGGTTCAAGTCCAGGACGTCCAGTTCCGCCTGCAGGGGGCCTCGATGGCAGCAGCATCCGCGCGCTCTGCTTCGAGTTGAGCCTCTGCCGCCCGGTTCAAGTCCAGGACGTCCGGTTCCGCCTGCAGGAGAGCCTCGATGGCATCGACATTGATACGTCCATTTTGCATCATGCTTTTATATCGATATTTATTGCATTATGGGTTGTTATTACACATTATGTCAGAATACTTATGCCTATTCTCTCTTAATTTACAAGGTTTTCACGAAGAGGGAGAATGCCGGCAGCTGGGATTCTGGGCTAGAAAAGGAGCAAATATTAGAGACCTATTCTGCACAACTCTAAAAGTCCTGAAACTCCACGAAAGTCAGTTTTGGAATATACAAAAAATATTGGGCAAAGAAAGCACCAAAGGGGGGCCACCCACCATCCACGAGGGTGGGGGGCGCGCCCTACCCCCTGGGCGCGCCCCCTGCCTCGTGGGCCCCCTGGCAGGCCTCCGGTGCCCATCTTTCGCTATATGAAATCTTTTGCCCTTGAAAAAATCAGAAGGAAGCTTTCAGGATGAAGCGCCGCCGTCTTGAGACGGAACCTGACGAAACCAATCCACGTCTCCGGCGAAGCTGTTCTGCAGGGGAAACATACCTCCGGGAGGGGGAAATAATCACCATCATCATCACCATCGATCCTCTCATCAGGAAGGGCCCAATCTCCATCAACATCTTCACCAGCACCATCTCATCTCAAACCCTAGTTCATCTCTTGTATCCAATCTTTGTCCCAAAATCTCAGATTGGTACCTGTGGGTTGCTAGTAGTGTTGATTACTCCTTGTAGTTGATGCTAGTTGTTTTATTTGGTGGAAGATCATACGTTCAGATCCTTTATGCATATTAATACCCCTCTAATTATGAACATGAATATGATTTGTGAGCAGTTACGTTTGTTGCCGAGGACATGGGAGTAGTCTTGTTATAAGTAGTCATGTGAATTTGGTATTCGTTCAATATTTTGATGAGATGTATGTTGTGTTTCCTCTAGTGGTGTTATGTGAATGTGGACTACATGACACTTCACCATTATTTGGGCCTAGAGGAAGGCATTTGGAAGTAATAAGTAGATGATGGGTTGCTAGAGTGACAGAAGCTTAAACCCTAGTTTATGTGTTGCTTCATAAGGGGCTGATTTGGATCCATATGTTTCATGCTAAGGTTAGGTTTACCTTAATACTCCTTTTGTAGTTGCGGATGCTTGCAAGAGGGGTTAATCATAACTGGGATGCTTGTCCAAGGAAGGGCAGTACCCAAGCACCGATCCACCCACATATGAAATTATCAAAATAATGAACGTGAATCATATGAGCATGATGAAAACTAGCTTGACGATAATTCCCATGTGTCCTCGGGAGCGTTTTCCTTTATATAAGAGTTTGTCCAGGCTTGTCCTTTGATACAAAAAGGATTGGGCCACCTTTCTGCACCTTGTTTACATTTGTTACTTGTTACCCGTTACAAATTACCTTATTACATTTGTTACTTGTTACCGATAATTTCAGTGCTTGCAGAGAATACCTTACTGAAAACCGCTTGTCATTTCCTTCTGCTCCTTGTTGGGTTTGACACTCTTACTTTTCGAAAAGACTACAATAGATCCCCTATACTTGTGAGTCATTAAGACTCTTTTCTGGCGCCGTTGCCGGGGAGTGAAGCGCCTTTAGTAAGTGGATTTTGGTAAGGAAAAATGTATGTAGTGTGCTGAAATTTACTGTCACTTGTTACTATGGAAAGTAATCCTTTGAGGGGCTTGTTCGGGGTATATTCACCCCGACCAGTAGAGAAAATAGTTGCTCCTCAACCTACTGAACCTACTGAAAATGTTCACTTTGAAATTCCTTCAGGTATGATAGAGAAACTGCTAGCTAATCCTTTTACAAGTGATGGAACATTACATCCCGATTTGCACCTAATCTATGTGGATGAAGTTTGTGGATTATTTAAGCTTGCAGGTATGCCCGAGGATGTTATCAAGAAGAAGGTCTTCCCTTTATCTTTGAAGGGGAAGGCATTGACATGGTTTAGGCTATGCAATGATATTGGATCATGGAACTACAACCGATTGAAATTGGAATTTCATCAGAAGGTTTATCCTATGCATCTGGTTCATCATGACCGTAATTATATATATAATTTTTGGCCTTGCCAAGGAGAAAGTATCGCTCAAGCTTGGGAGAGGCTTAAGTCAATGTTATATTCATGCCCCAATCATGAGCTCTCAAGAGAAATTATTATTCAAAAAATTTATGCTCGCCTTTCTCTCAATAATCGCTCCATGCTCGGTTCTTCTTGTACTAGTTCTTTTATGATGAAGATTATTAAATTCAGATGGGATTTATTTGAAAGAGTTAAATGCAACTCTGAAGATTGGGAACTCGACGAAGGTAAGGAGTCAGGTATAACACCTAAGTTTGATTGTGTTAAATCTTTTATGGATACCGATGCTTTTCGTGAATTTAGCACTAAATATGGACTTGACTCTGAGATAGTAGCTTCTTTCTGTGAATCCTTTTCTACTCATGTTGATCTCCCTAAGGAGAAGTGGTTTAAATATCATCCTCCCATTGAAGTAAAAGTAGTTGAACCTATTAAAGTTGAAGAAAAGGCTATCACTTATAATGTTGATCCTATTGTTCCTACCGCTTATATTGAGAAACCACCTTTCCCTGCTAGAATAAAGAATCATGCTAAAGCTTCAACTGTGGTTCATAAGAATAATACTAGAACACCTACACCCCCTAAGCAAATTAAAGTTGAACCTAGTATTGCTATGGTTAAAGATATCTTGGTCGATAATATGGGCATGTTATTTACTTCTAAGATGAAGCTGCTAGAATTGCTAGACCTGATACTAAAAATAAACATAGACATGTTGTAGGCATGCCTGTTATTTCTGTTAAAATAGGAGGTCATTGTTATCATGGATTATGTGATATGGGTGCTAGTGCGAGTGCAATACCTCATTCTTTATACGAAGAAATTATGCATGATACTGCGCCTGCTGAGATAGAAGATATTGATGTTACTATTAAGCTTGCCAATAGAGATACTATTTCACCAGTTGGGATTGTTAGAGATGTTGAAGTCTTGTGCGAGAAAGTTAAATATCCTACTGATTTTCTTGTTCTTGGTTCCCCACAAGATGACTTTTGTCCCATTATATTTGGTAGACCCTTCTTAAATACTGTTAATGCTAAGATAGATTGCAAAAAGGATGTTGTTACTATTGGTTTAGGGGATATGTCTCATGATTTTAATTTTGCTAAATTTCGTAGACAACCCCATGATAAAGAATTGCCTAGTAAAGATGAAATTATTGGTCTTGCTTCTATTGTCGTGCCTCTGAATGATCCTTTAGAGCAATATTTGCTAGACCATGAAAATGATATGTTTATGAATGAAAGAAAGGAAATATATGAAGTATTCTTTAAACAGGGACCTATTTTGAAACAGAACTTGCCTGTTGAAATTCTAGGGGATCCTCCTCCACCCAAGGGTGATCCCGTGTTTGAGCTTAAACCATTACCTGATACTCTTAAATATGCTTATCTTGATGAGAAGAAGATATATCCTGTTATTATTAGTGCTAACCTTTCAGAGCAGGAAGAAGAGAAATTATTGAAAACTCTGAAGAAGCATTGTGCTGCTATTGGATATACTTTTGATGATCTTAAGGGAATTAGTCCCACTCTATGCCAGCACAAAATAAAATTGGAGAAAGACGCTAAACCGATTGTTGATCACCAACGACGATTAAATCCTAAGATGAAAGAACTGGTAAGAAAAGAAATACTAAAGCTTCTAGAGGCAGGTATAATTTATCCTGTTGCTGATAGTCAGTGGGTAAGTCCTGTCCATTGTGTCCCTAAGAAGGGAGGTATTACTGTTGTTCCTAATGATAAAGATGAATTGATCCCACAAAGAATTGTTACAGGTTATAGAATGGTAATTGATTTCCGCAAATTAAATAAAGCTACTAAAAAGGAACATTACCCTTTACCTTTTATTGATCAAATGCTAGAAAGATTATCCAAACATACACATTTTTGCTTTCTAGACGGTTATTTTGGTTTCTCTCAAATACATGTGTCAAAAGAGGATCAATAAAAGAACACTTTCACTTGCCCTTTCGGTACCTGTGCTTATAGACGTATGCCTTTTGGTTTATGCAATGCACCTGCTACTTTTCAAAGATGTATGACTGCTATATTCTCTGACTTTTGTGAAAAGATTGTTGAGGTTTTCATGGATGATTTCTCCTTTTATGGAACTTCTTTTGATGACGGCCTAAGAAACCTTGATCGAGTTTTGCAGAGATGTGAAGAAACTAATCTTGTCTTGAATTGGGAGAAGTGCCACTTTATTGTTAATGAAGGTATTGTCTTGGGCCATAAAATTCCTGAAAGAGGCATTGAAGTTGATAAAGCTAAAGTTGATGCTATTGAAAAGATGTCGTGTCCTAAGGACATTAAAGGTATAAGAAGTTTCCCTGGTCATGCCGATTTTTATAGGAGGTTCATTAAAGACTTCTCAAAAATTTCTAGGCCTCTGACTAATCTCTTACAAAAAGATGTTCCTTTTGTCTTTGATGATGATTGTGTAGAAGCATTTGAAATACTTAAGAAAGCCTTGATTTCTGCACCTATTGTCCAGCCACCTGATTGGAGTTTACCCTTTGAAATTATGTGTGATGCTAGTGATTATGTTGTAGGTGTTGTTCTAGGACAAAGAGTTGATAAGAAATTAAATGTTATTCAATATGCTAGTAAAACTCTAGACAGTGCCCAAAGAAATTATGCTACTACCGAAAAAGAATTTTTAGCAGTTGTATTTGCTTGTGATAAGTTCAGACCTTATATTGTTGATTCTAAAGTAACTGTTCACACTGATCATGCTGCTATTAAATATCTTATGGAAAAGAATGACGCTAAACCTAGACTTATTAGATGGGTTCTCTTGCTTCAAGAATTTGATTTGCATATTATTGATAGAAAGGGAGTCGAGAACCCCGTTGCAGACAACTTATCTAGGTTAGAGAATGTTCTTGATGACCCACTACCTATTGATGATAGCTTTCCCGATGAACAATTAGCTATCATAAATGCTTCTCGTACTGCTCCATGGTATGCTAATTATGCTAATTACATTGTTGCTAAATTTATACCACCTAGTTTCACATATCAACAAAAGAAAAAGATTTTCTATGACTTAAGACAGTACTTCTGGGATGACCCACATCTTCATAAAGAAGGAGTAGATGGTGTTATTGGACGTTGTGTACCCGAGCATGAATAGGAACAGATCCTACGCAAGTGTCACTCCGAGGCTTATGGAGGACACCACGCTGGATATAGAACTGCACATAAGGTATTGCAATCCGATTTTTACTGGCCTACTCTTTTCAAGGACGTCCGGAAGTTTGTCTTGTCTTGTGATGAATGTCAAAGAATTGGTACTATTAGTAGACGTCAAGAAATGCCTATGAACTATTCACTTGTTATTGAACCATTTGATGTTTAGGGCTTTGATTATATGGGACCGTTTCCTTCCTCTAATGGGTATACACATATTTTAGTTGCTATTGATTACATTACTAAGTGGGTAGAAGCTATTCCAACTAGTAGTGGTGATCATAACACCTCTATTAAGATGCTTAAAGAAGTTATTTTTCTGAGGTTTGGAGTCCCTAGATACTTAATAACTGATGGTCGTTCACATTTTATTCATGGTGTTTTTCGTAAAATGCTTGCTAAGTATGATGTTAATCATAGAATTGCATCCCCATATCACCCACAGTCTAGTGGTCAAGTAGAACTGAGTAATAGAGAGATTAAATTAATTTTGGAAAAGACTGTTAATAGATCTAGAAAGAATTGGTCCAAGAAACTTGATGATGCATTATGGGCCTATAGAACTGCATATAAAAATCCTATGGGTATGTCTCCATATAAAATGGTTTATGGAAAAGAATGTCACTTACCTCTCGAACTAGAACATAAGGCATATTGGGTCATTAAAGAGCTCAATTATGATTTCAAACTTGCCGGCGAGAAGAGACTATTTGACATTAGTTCACTTGATGAGTGGAGAACCAAGGCCTATGAGAATGCCAAACTGTTTAAAGAAAAAGTTAAAAGATGGCATGACATAAGGATACAAAAGCGTGAGTTTAATATAGGTGACTATGTTTTGCTATACAACTCTTGTTTAAGACTTTTTGCAGGAAAACTCCTCTCTAAATGGGAAGGTCCTTACGTTATCAAGGAGGTCTATCGTTCCGGTGCCATAAAAATCAACAACTTTAAAGGCACAAATCCGAAGGTGGTGAACGGTCAAAGAATCAAACATTATATCTCAGGTAATCCAATAAATGTTGAACTAATGTTATTGAAACCGTAACCCTGGAGGAATACATAAGGGACACTTTCCAGAACATTTCAGACTCCGAAAATGAATAGGTATGTGGTACGGTAAGTAAGCCGAATCCAAAACAGTTCTAATAGCATTTTTTCTCCATTTTGGAATATTTAAGAAAATAGGAAAAATAAGAAGTAGTCCGAAGAGGACACGAGGCATCCATGAGGGTGGAGGGCGCTCCCTACCACCCCGGGCGCGCCCCCTGCCTCGTGGGCACCTCGTGTGCCCTCCAGACTCTGTTTTCTTGCACGATACTTCTTTTGGTAGGTAAAAATTCATTATATAATCTCCCGAAGGTTTTGACCATCGTACCACGCAAATATCCTCTGTTTTTGTTTTGAGCTGTTTCTATAGCAGATTTAGAGCAAGATGTCATCTCAGGACTCCGACGGAGAGAGCTATGTCTCACATCTCATTGCTGACCCAAAGACCTATGGGGACCTATCTCCTTGTGGTCGAACTACAGATGATGAGGAGGATGCTCATTTGAGGAGGATCAATGATTCAAGTTCAGAGGAGGAGGATGTTCCCCTACCTCAACCTGGGGATATGCACGTGAAGTTCAAGAAGTCTAGTGTCCCTAAGAGGGCTAAGCTGTCTAACAACCGATCTGTTCCTTCTAGTTTTCGGCAGAAAAGCAAAGGGGATTTATGTGACAAGATCTTGAAGCTGGAATCGGAGGTCGATGATTTAAAGGAGGAAATTGCTCTTCTCAATTACAATATGAAAAAGTTGAAGGCACAATTATCTTCATCATCACCATCCTCTTCACCTCCGAAGAAGGAGACATAATCACATGGGTAGGGCACTCCCCTTGGCAACTGCCAAGCTTGGGGGAGGTGCCCCGTATGGTATCACCATCACACTTCTATCTTTACCGTTTTTCTTAGTTCGATCCTTTTGGTAATATCTTGATCTAGTAGAATAAAGTTTTAGTATGATCTAGTTTTGGTTATGCTTTATGATCCTTCTATGTAATCGAGTATGTGAGCTATATATAATAAAGATTAGTTTTGAGTCGAGGGCTTGGTTATCTTGCTATGATCTTGAGGGAATAAAAGAAATAATAAAAATAATTAAGGAGATCATATTGATCTTATGGAGAGTAATAACTTCACACATAAAGAGTATGATGAATAAAAGTTGTTGATTGTTGGCAAACATAGTTTTGGTCACCGTTGCAATTAATAGGAAGTAATAAAGAAAGAGAGGTTATCACATATAAATATACTATATTGGACATCTTTTATGATTGTGAGCACTCATTAAAATATGACATGCTAAAAAGTTGATGTTGGACAAGGAAGACAACATAATGGGTTATGTTTTCTTATATCCGAAATAAAGTATATTGTCATGGATCATCCAACATGTTGGCTTGCCTTTCCCCCTCATGCTAGCCAAATTCCTTGCACCAAGTAGAGATACTACTTGTGATTCCGAATATCCTTAAACCCAGTTTTGCCATGACTGTCCACCATAACTACCTATGGATTGAGTAAGATCCTTCAAGTAAGTTGTCATTGTTGCATGCAATAAAAATTGCTCTCTAAATATGTATGATCTATTAGTGTGGAGAAAATAAGCTTTATACGATCTTGTGATATGGAAGCAATAGAAGCGACAGACTGCATAATAAAGACCCTATCACAAGTGGCAATATAAAGTGACGTTCTTTCGCATTAAGATTTTGTGCATCCAACCATAAAAGCACATGACAACCTCTGCTTCCCTCTGCGAAGGGCCTATCTTTTGTTTTTGCTTTATGTCTTATGCAAGAGTCGCAGTGATCTTCACCTTTCCCTATTGTGTTGGAAAGATCTTGATATATATATCCAATTGGATGTAAGTTATCATGAACTATTATTGTTGACATTACCCTTGAGGTAAAAGGTTGAGAGGCAACACTATAAGCCCCTATCTTTCTCTGTGTCCGATTAAAACTCCATACCCATAAGTATTGTGTGAGTGTTAACAATTGTGAAAGACTAAATGATAGTTCAGTATGTGGACTTGCTGAAAAGCTCTTATATTGACTCTTTCCGATGTTATGATAAATTGTAGTTGCTCAATGACCGAGATCATAGTTTGTTGGTTTTCAATGAAGTTTCTGATTCATACTTGAAATTGTGAATAGATTGTTACTTTAGCATAAGAAATCATATGATTATATATATATATATATATATATATATATGTTGTTGTTGTTATAAGAATGATCATGATGCCCTCATGTCCGTATTTTATTTTATCGACACCTCTATCTCTAAACATGTGGACATATTTTTTGTTATCGGCTTCCGCTTGAGGACAAGCAAGGTCTAAGCTTGGGGGAGTTCATACGTCCATTTTGCATCATGCTTTTATATCGATATTTATTGCATTATGGGCTGTTAATACACATTATGTCAGAATACTTATGCCTATTCTCTCTTATTTTACAAGGTTTACACGAAGAGGGAGAATGCCGGCAGCTGGGATTCTGGGATGGAAAAGGAGCAAATCTTAGAGACCTATTCTGCACAACTCCAAAAGTCCTGAAACTCCACGGAAGTTAGTTTTGCAATATACAAAAAATATTGGGCGAAGAAAGCACCAGAGGGGGCCACCCACCATCCACGAGGGTGGGGGGCGCGCCCTACCCCCTGGGCGCACCCCCTGCCTCGTGGGCCCCCTGGCAGGCCTCCAGTGCCCATCTTTGGCTATATGAAGTCTTTCGCCGTGGAAATAATCAGAAGGAAGCTTTCAGGACGAAGCGCCGCCGTCTTGAGGCGGAACCTGGCGAAACGAATCTAGGGCTCCGGCGGAGCTGTTCTGCCGGGGAAACATCCCTCCGGGAGGGGGAAATCATCACCATCATCATCACCATCGATCCTCTCATCGGGAAGGGGTCAATCTCCATCAACATCTTCACCAGCACCATCTCATCTCAAACCCTAGTTCATCTCTTGTATCCAATCTTTGTCCCAAAACCTCAGATTGGTACCTATGGGTTGCTAGTAGTGTTGATTACTCCTTGTAGTTGATGCTAGTTGGTTTATTTGGTGGAAGATCATATGTTCAGATCCTTCATGCATATTAATACCCCTCTGATTATGAACATGAATATGATTTGTGAGTAGTTATGTTTTGTTGCTGAGGACATGGGAGAAGTCTTGCTATAAGTAGTCATGTGAATTTGGTATTCGTTCGATATTTTGATGAGATGTATGTTGTCTTTCCTCTAGTGGTGTTCTGTGAACGTCGACTAGATGACACTTCACCATTATTTGGGCATAGAGGAAGGCATTGGGAAGTAATAAGTAGATGATGGGTTGCTAGAGTGACAGAAGCTTAAACCCTAGTTTATGTGTTGCTTCGTAAGGGGCTGATTTGGATCCATATGTTTCATGCTAAGGTTAGGTTTACCTTAATACTTCTTTAGTTGCGGATGCTTGCAAGAGGGGTTAATCATAAGTGGGATGCTTGTCCAAGGAAGGGCAGTACCCAAGCATCGGTCCACTCACATATCAAATTATCAAAGTAACGAACGCGAATCATATGAGCATGATGAAAACTAGCTTGACGATAATTCCCATGTGTCCTCGGGAGCGTTTTCCTTTATATAAGAGTTTGTCCAGGCTTGTACTTTGCTACAAAAAGTATTGGGCCACCTTGCTGCACCTTTTTTTACATTTGTTGCTTGTTACCCGTTACAAATTACCTTATCACAAAACTATCTATTACCGATAACTTCAGTGCTTGCAGAGAATACCTTATTGAAAACCACGTGTCATTTCCTTCTGCTCCTCTTTGGGTTCGACACTCTTACTTATCGAAAGGACTACGATAGATCCCATATACTTGTGGGTCATCAGGCATCCGTGCATCGCATCAAGTTGAGCCTCCGCCGCCCGGTTCACATCCACAACATCCGGTTCCGCCTGCAGGAGGGCCTCGATGGCAACAGCATCCATGCGCTCCGCGTCGAGTTGAGCCTCCGCCTCCCGGTCCTCCTTTAAGATCGCCAAGTTAAACCGCTGGTCCGCCTGCACCATGGGGGACCCAGACGCCGGCACGAAGTCGACGTCCATCGTCTCGTACGCATCGGGGGCCTTCTGCGCCGCGACCTCCGCCATGAACATTTGATCGGCTTCCTCCTCCTCCAAGCTTGGCTCCAGAGAACTCGGGGATTGGCCCGCCACAAAGTGTGCTTGGGAATGGAGGTCTGTGGCGCTGACCACCGGTGCAATTTCTGCTCGGCGCCCCGGCATCAGGATCTTGTAGTACGTGATCTTGCAACGCACCATGGCTTTCCAGCGAACTATGGGACATTTGATGCGGGCTAGGGGATCGAAAGGTGGAGGAATGGGCTGGAGAGGAGGTGTGGTTTTGGGGCAGAGGGACCGGCCGGCAAGTAGCTGGCATAGGCTGAGCAGCGAAGGTTCTGGTGTGAATAGTGGTTCTGGTGACGACCGGTCAATTGGTTTTGACTGTGCAAAGTTTGCAAAGCCGGATGGCTGGAGCCTGGAGACTTGTGGGATGGGATGGAGTGTACCAAAGTTTTGGAGTTTCATGTGGCAGATGTCCGGACCTCCCCACCGTTCCTGTCGACGACGAGGCGGTGTCTTCGTAAATCTCAAGATGACTAGCAAGATGCCCGTGCATTGCACGGGACATCAGGATGCATTTTTTAATAATATTTCAAGAATTTCATCGGAAAATGGTATCTCGAGAATGATGAGAGATAAGGTGAGGAGGAGTGGGGTGCGGTGGTGATTGGTGGTTGGACTTAGCGGAGGCATGGGAAAGGATGACACCAACAACAACCACCATGCCAGATTGTTCTAGAGGCTTCCTTTTTTAATTACTCAACAATGAAGTTGTGGGAGATAAGGATGAATGATAGAGGTGCGAGTATCCTTCTGCAAAATTGCCATAGTTTTCTTTCTATCCGTCAGATATAGATCAGACGGTCTATATTGCAAGATGGCAGACACACCATCATCACCGAGAGTAGATATAGAGGTATGACGGCTCAGTCTCTCAAAGGTGCTCACAGGGGTAGGGTGTGCGTGTGTGCGTTCATAGGGGTGAGTGTATGCGCGCATGTATGAGAGCTTGTGTCTGTTGTGTTAAAAAAGGAGTACTTGAAGTATGCAAGTTCATAAGGAACAGACGGTGTACATCACTCTTGTCGCGTTCGCGTTGCACCCCGGCACGCTGGACCCTCCACATCACTCACCGAATGGAACACGCTTCATCTTGCATTTTAGCTCGCTTGTGGGACCGCAGTTGAGAGCAAAATGACATCCCTCCCCCTCCTCCGCCCGCGCCATTTATACTACTAGAAGAGAGAGAGGTCGGCAGAGTGTTACTAGTACTCCCTCCGTTTTATGCGGAGTAAATAAAAACGGAGGGAATATACTACTAGTACTATGATCACTGCATACTCTACTGCAGATGTTGTCAGTACTCCACTTGTACTACTACTTCTACTACTATTGGACAGGGAGCTTAAAAAAGTTACTATTGGACTGGCTATACGTGGAGAAGTCCTAGTAGGAAGAGCATGCGCGATAACAAGCACATTCACATGTTTGAAAACAAATTGGAAACCATCTCTGTTTGAATATAAATCTAGGAGTACGTACGAATCTAACAATATTGATTGGGCGTTGTTGAGTGTTGATACTTTTTCTGTAAGTTTGATCAAAGTAGAGATACTTTGACTACACATAAAACATATATATAAACTAAAAAGGACCGGAGGGAGTATATTGTACGTTCAAAAGCGAAACGAACATTGAATACCCTTTATATATGATTTGCTCATGCTATGGTCACCGGTTCAAACATTTGAATCTGCCTTAGGTATCACACATGCACCGACTCGTTCTCTCTCGGTTTCATCTCAGGGTCCGGAGATCGATTATAAGAGGAGTAGGGTGGGTACAGTACGTTCATTTCGCTTTTGAACGTACAATATACTCCCTCTGATCCACACAGATCCCCCCAGTCATTTCTATCATAGAAACACACCAAGCCTTTATCTCCTTGCACGACACGCACTTGATCTCTCAACATCAATCGATCTCGTCAAGATGTGTCGGGGCATGAACCGAATGGGATGTCAAAACTAAGATGGGAAGTGACACGTAGTGGAGGCAAAGTGAAACTTTAAACGAACTATTTGTCTGTATGCAAGTCGGTATATACTTTGAAAGAACCATTTGTATGTATGCAAAGAAAAAATATGAACATTTACAATAGGAAATCTATATGATGTGAAAGTATATTCAATAATGAATATAATGGTATTCATTTGTTATTGTATATGTTACTATTTCTGTCTATAAACTTTGTCAAAGTTTACAAAGTTTGACTTTGAGCAAAGCTAAAATGCGGAGTAAACAAAAACAGAGGGAGTACGTAGGGACTAGTATATAGTTACTACTGCCGGAACATGGTAAGTTGGACCCCTAAATGTGGGCACAGACCGGGCACACCTCAATTATTCCTTCAAACAGTCGGACAGCTACATTAGCACACCATCCGGCTACTCAATCAAGTGTTACGCTTCACTAGTCGAAAAGGAAAAGGGTGGTACCGTACCCAAAACCACCACACTTGGTGCTAGGGTAACAACTTGGTACTATACCACATTTGAACCAGGGCACAAAAACCACCTATTCTGTGCCTAATGTGTAACGCGGAGCACTAACGCTCGAATTTGGCCGGGAAATAGGGAAACCAACATGTGGGGCACACCGGTCAGGATGATGTGGCACAGACTAGTCCAATGGAGGAGCTGGCCCACGACCTCCTCGCCACCGACAACCGTTCATGTGGGTCGTGGAGGCCAGCAACGTGGCACAGCTCCCGCACCGCCTCTGGACATGGCGACCGTGGTGAGCGACACGCTCATCATCGCTGGACACGCTGGGCTTTAGGGTGCCGAGGGTGGCGTTAGCGTTGTGGCACGACCAGCAGATCAACACCTGTTTCATCGAGGACGCACGGGGTGCTGAAGTGCGTGTCAGTTGAGTGTTTTAGCACGACCAATTATATCCCCAGGACCTGAGACCATGCCGGGTCGTCTTGCTTTTTCAATGACATGTGGGGATCACATGTGAGCAAAGGGCATCTCCAACGTTGCCACGACCGCAACTGACTACCCTGGCACACCAAAAACCCTCGTCGCTCGTGCCGTGGCGTGATGTGTTCCCAGCTGGTGCCAGCTGCCCGCATTCATGTCGTCCGTCTGTATGCCACCATTAAGAGGCTCGACGCACAAGGAACCAACTCCGGTGACTTAATGACGCATCCGGACGCTTGGCCTCACCAGAATGCGCTACTTAAGGCGGCAACGCCCAACCAAAATTCACATCATAGCTCATCTTCCTGCTACCTGGCACCACATCCACCATGACCGTGAGCGTGAACACTCTACGGGAGAGCTTGTCTTTGGAGATGAAGCTCGAGGTCGCCGCCCTCGCTCAAGTCGCCGCTTGCAATGCAATAGCGGTGTAGCCAGATGCGACGTGACCGCACAAGCGGTGGCCACGCTGGTGGCCAACGACGTGAGCACCGTCAGCCACACGTCCTACTTGTCGTCGTCCAACATTTCGGTGGCGCATGTGTCAGGTGAAGCGATGGACCGTCCACGTCCATCATCATCGACCTCATGTCCACCGGCACCGCCGAGGTCGGGGACTCCTCCAAGGATGAGTAGGGCATGGGAGGTGGCAGGGCATGGTGTGCCAACTGGCGGGTCCGTCTCTCGTGTTCTACTCTCCTCGCCGGAGACCGCACCTTCACTTCATGGGTCTTGAACCCCGCCCCGTATATGGAGATGGCAAATGGAGGACGTCGTTCGCCGTAGTAGAAAAGGTTTAGGGTTGGGTTTCTTTTATTTTTCTGTCCTATAAAAGTTCAAAATTCAATGAAAATCTGTCGTGTTTGCATGAATTTCGTCTGGTGTATATGAAATTTCACAATAATAGTAAGATATATTGTAGGAGTATGAAAATATCTGGAATGATGATTCGTTTTTGTGTGTACAAACTTAGAAGGTTTGACCCGAGACAAAGCTAACATGCGAAGTAAATAAACACATAGGGTCTACATACATAATTTATCTTAGGCACTCCAATAGTACGTCCACTACACATTCACACATTTCACATCTTTCCACATCTACGGGAACCTACGAAAGGGTTAACGTAAATTGCCTCTCTCTCTCTCCCCCCTGATTTTCATGGTGGTGGGCCCCTCCCTCCCCCTAATCGCCAATCAACAGCCCACATGTTTCACATTACGTTAATTACGTAACTGGGATTACGTAGGTGTAGCACTACTCGTCCTAAAAAACCCAACTAAACCAACCTCCTAGCATATCCCGCGGGAAAAGACCTGGCCGCGCCGTTTTAGTCGGGATTACCGGATTACTAGTAGTAGTATCGATGGATCGCGCGAAGCACCAAGTTTGAAAGGAAAAAGGCGGTACACTCACAGCTCGCCTCTCGTGGTCGCATTGCACCCCTCACACAGTCGGTCTTGCACACGGCTCACGCAAACGGAACACGCTTCGGCTTGCCTCTTCACTGACATGTGGGACGCACTTGGATAAACTGACCATGCGCCAAACTCCCCCGCCCACCGCGCGAAAATTCCCCCAAAAACTTCCCCCCAAATCCCAAATTCAAACGCCCTTCGGCTAACTAGCCAATAATATTCCCCAAACCCCCTCCCGCCCGGCCCCTCCACTCCATTTTCTCTGCCAAAGCCGCCCTCCCCGCCACGCTGATATGTCGGCGTCATGGTTCGTCGAGGGGATGCACGACGATTCTCTCGCTCCCATAGTACACTCTCGTAGACTGCCGTCCTCTAGCCGCGCCGCCGCCGCTGGTGACGTTCTTGTGGAGACGCACAACGGTCAGCTTCTCCCATGGTACGCGCATTCTAGACTGAGGCCCCGTGCATGTCGGAGTAGCGCTGAATGTTAGCTGATAGACGTTGTTAATCTCACTATTTGCCGAAATAGTTTACAGTCAATATGCTCTGCTTAAGAAGCTTCCTTGCCCTGTTCTGCACTCAATTTTTTTAGCTGAGATGGCATGTGACACCCGTTTAGTTGCTAAAATATCCTGCCATATATTTATTATGACATAGATTACCATGGTCTAGTAGCCAATCTGTTTGGTGAAATAGCTCTAGACCATTTTATACTCGATCTTTGTTGTTGAGATGGCCTTCGATGGCTGTGTGCTCGGCCTCATTGACTGCTGAAATAGCCTGCAATAATTTAGCACTGAAATTTGTTTGTTGAATTACCTTTACATATATTTCGTTACTTAGATCTGCTTGTCCAAATATCTTGCCATAGCTTTAGACATCGACCTAGGTATTATTTTATGGACTTCATAAAAAAACATATATGTTTTTCCTGTAATATCTAGTAGAAGAACTAATTTGTATGTCTAACAGATGGGCAGGACTTGGATAACTTCTGCTCAAAGATTTTCTCCTGCATATGTCAAGGGGGTTGAAAACTTCATGAACTTTATCAAAGCTGAGTACGGTGGTCCGAAATCAGATGTGCTTGATATGTCTCCGTCGTATCTATAATTTTTGATTGTTCTATGCCAATATTATTCAACTTTCATATACTTTTGGCAACGTTTTACATTATTTTTGGGACTAACATATTGATCCAGTGCCAGTTCCTGTTTGTTGCATGTTTTATGTTTCACAGAAACCCCATACCAAACGGAATCCAAACAGGATGAAAACGGACGAAGAATATTTTTGGAATATTTGGAAAATCTGGGAGGAAGAATCAACGTGAAACGGTGTACGAGGTGGGCACGAGGCAAGGGGGCGCGCCCCACCCCCAGGGCGCGCCCCTGACCCTCGTGGTCCACCCTTAGGTCTCGATGTGAGAAGAAGGAAGAGAGGCAACAGCTCAAGCTTGGGGATGCCCAAGGCACCCCAAGTAAATATTCAAGGAGACTCAAGCGTGTAAGCTTGGGGATGCCCCGGAAGGCATCCCCTCTTTCTTCAACAAGTATCAGTATGTTTTTGGATTCGTTTCGTTCATGCGATTTGTGCAATCTTGGAGCGTATTTTGCATTTAGTTTTCATTTTTCTTTTATGCACCATGCTGGTATGAGATGGTCCTTGGCTGATTTATAGAATGCTCTTTGCACTTCACTTATATCTTTTGAGTATGGCTTTGTAGAATGCTTCATGTGCTTCACTTATATCATTTAAAGTTTGGATTGCCTGTTTCTCTTCACTTAGACAACCGCCATTTGTAGAATGCTCTTTTGCTTCACTTATATTTGTTAGAGCGTGGGCATATCTTTTGTAGAAAGAATTAAACTCTCTTGCTTTACTTATATCTATTTAGAGAGATGACGAGAACTGGTCATTCACATGGTTAGTCATAAAATCCTACATAAAACTTGTAGATCACTGAATATGATATGTTTGATTCCTTGCAATAGTTTTGCGATATAAAGATGGTGATATTAGAGTCATGCTAGTGGGTAGTTGTGGATTAGTAGAAATACTTCTGTTGAGGTTTGTGATTCCCGTAGCATGCACGTATGCTGAACCGTTATGCAACAAATTCGAAGCATGAGGTATTTATTGATTGTCTTCCTTATGAGTGGCGGTCAGGGACGAGCGATGGTCTTTTCCTACCAATCTATCCTCCTAGGGGCATGCGTAGTAGTACTTTGCTTCGAGGGCTAATAAACTTTTGCAATAAGTATATGAGTTCTTTATGACTAATCTGAGTCCATGGATTATACGCACTTTCACCCTTCCATCATTGCTAGCCTCTTCGGTACCGTGCATTGCCCTTTCTCACCTCGAGAGTTGGTGCAAACTTCGCCGGTGCATCCAAACCCCGTGATACGATACACTCTATCACACATAAGCCTCATTATATCTTCCTCAAAACAGCCACCATACCTACCTATCATGGCATTTCCATAGCCATTCCGAGATATATTGCCATGCAACTTCCATCATCATCATATACATGACTTGAGCATTTATTGTCATATTGCTTTGCATGATCGTAAGATAGCTAGCATGATGTTTTCATGGCTTGTCCTTTTTTTATGTCATGGCTACGCTAGATCATTGCACATCCCGGTACACCACCGGAGGCATTCATATAGAGTCATATCTTTGTTCTAGTATCGAGTTGTAATATCGAGTTGTAAGTAAATAAAAGTGTGATGATCATCATTATTATAGCATTGCCCCATCAAAAAAAAGGGGGCCAACGAAGTCCGCAAAAAAAAGAAAAAGGGGCAATGTGTCGGTGTACTAAAGTAGGGGTACTCTAGTATCCCGAACTTGTGCACGGGCAGTCGCAGCACCCCGCGGCAAGACCCGCCAGGCGATCACCAAGGCTCTCTATGGTTCCTTTGAAGCCATTCGAGAACAAAATATTTAAGTCAAGAAGACAAGTCCCCGGCAAGAGTAGCTTGCCGGGAAGGCCATTCAAGGTATGAGACCCCGGCAAGAGGAGCTTGCCGGGAAGCCCAACAAAAGCATCTCAAAGAACCTGCCGCGGCACGCCACGCGTCCCGGCAGGACCCGGCGAGCGACAAGTTCCCGGGCGCGACAAGGCAACGGCCGCGGCAAGGCACTTGCCGCGGCAGGCAGTCACTCTATACCCGCGCTCCAGCTCACCCACCTACGTGTCGCTCCGGGACCCTTCCCAGCGTACGTGGCGGGAGGCTGTGCAGCCAGGGGTACACTGTGGCATGCAGCGCTGAGAGGATCGCCATCGTGGCGAGCGATAGCGCCCCTGACGGTCCCTTTTCTGCACCGTCTGGGCGACGTAGACGGGCATTTAATGCCTTTGTCCCCTGCCGTCAGGGTTAGGTATGATACACTGTGTAGGTAGTTGTACCTACCGCAGCATATTTACACTTTTACCCTTACCTACGTTGCCACCTGTTGGAGACCCCTTGGACATATAAAAGGAGGCCCATGCACAACGTAGGGAGGGACGGATCCTCAGAGAAGCGCTCGGTCTCGTTAGCTGCTCGAGTGTACTGTAGCACTCGGCGCTCCCGAGCGAGAACTCAATACAATCCACAGAGCAGCAGTAGGAGTATAATCTCTACGGAGAGCTCTGAAGCTGGGTAAAAACCCCTCGTGTGCCTCGCCTCGATCCGCTCTTTGCGCGGCCTCCGGCCCCCGCCGAACCGAGAAGGGGCTCCGTCCCCATAGGTGCTCGGGGAGCCCAGGAAAACCCCGGCATCTCTGGCGCGCCAGGTAGGGGGCGTCGAGGTCGTGTGGATCTGATCCGGCGTTCACGCGAGCTGAATCTTCATCGACATGCTGCCGAAGAAGAAGGCTTTGGAGGCGGCTGCGCCGTCCGCGTCGAATCCACCGCCGCCACAGCAAACGGCCGGCGGGGAGAACACCGGCGGTGGAACGGGCGCCGACGAGGGAGCCCATGGTGCCAACAAGTCCAAGGACAAGACCGCGCTGCCCGCTGGCGGCGTAGTCGGCTCCCCCGACGACCGGGCGTCCATAGACGCACCGCGCCCATCTCAAGAGGCGCAGGACCGGCAGCGTCGTGGTACTCACGGTACCATACGCTCGCTGGACCCAAATCGAGCTAGCGGATCCCGGGACGCTCAAGGCCAACATGCACGCCGACGTGCTGGCGCGAGCGAGGCACGGTCGCCTGGACGGAATACTACTCCTTCCAACATCGTTGGGAGCCCGAGCATATCCCACTCCTCGCACCATTCGCCACCGCTACCCGCCACCCCAGCAGAAGCTCTAGCGCGAGCTCAACTGCTCCTAGACTTCCCTCCAGCGCCAGACAAGATCGACGACTAGAGGGCCACCATTCAGAGTCTCATCGGCTTCGCCAACGGCGACACTCCGCGGCCAGCGACCACATCGCAGTCGCGGCAGGCCAGCCAAGTGCGAGCCGATGGCGACAAAACCGGTGGGGGTGCAACCACCGTGCACTCTCCGCCCCGAAGGCCAAGATCGCCGACTCGCCGGGTCCGCCACGATAGCGACTCCACTGATTCCTCAGATCCGCGAACTCGTCGTGATCAGCGCCACGTTCTTCACGAACGGCAGCAAGAAGACGCCCGTACCCGCATCGAGCGCCGGAGCGAAACGCGGCGTCAATCAGACCGACACGCTGGCCCCACTGTCGATATGCAAGTGCCAGGGGAACCAGGCGACCTGCCGTACGCGGTAGGTTACCGTGCGTTTACCCGTGAGCTGCGGCAAGTCCAGTGGCCCAGCACGAAGAATTTCAAGCCAGACGTACCAGAGAAGTACGACGGCAGGCTGCATCCGTCGGAGTTCCTCAGCATCTACACCATTGCGGTGCAAGCTGCCGGGGGGCGAGACGACAAGATCCTCGCCAATTACTTCCCTCTGGTGCTCAAGCCCAACGTCAGGTCCTGGCTCATGCACTTGCCGGAAAACTCCATATCTTCCTGGGCGGACCTATGCCATCAGTTTGTCGGCGCCTTTACAGGCGGCCACAAACCCCATGGCCAGGAGAGTGATCTTCACCTGCTTGCCCAGAAGGAAGGGGAGCCTCTGCGTAAGTACATCCAGAGATTCAGCCAAGTGCAACGCAACATCCCAGACGTCCACCCTGCCGCGGTCATCAGTGCGTTCCATCAGAACGTGCGCAACCGCAGGATGCGGGAGGAGATGGCAATGTGCAAGATCAGAGACGTCAGCGAACTGTATGCCCTGGCCGACAGATGTGCACATGCTGAGGAAGGGAGGAAACTCCCCGGAGAGAACGTAGGAACCGCAGGATCTGACAGCGACGATGCCGCCCCAGCAAGCAAAAACAGGCGGTGGAACAACCGGAAGAGGAAAGGCAAAGATGTGCTAGTTGTCGAGCAATCCGGCAATGAAGGTGGCGCCAAGATAGCCAAGACTGAAGGCTCCGGCAAGGAGGTTGCCGCATGTGCCAACTGCCAGGCTGTGGTGGCCGCCGACAAGCAGGATGGCACCAACAAGCAGTACTGCAAGATTCATCGCACCAAAGGCCATGACCTCCAGAGCTGCAAGAAGGTCGAACAGCTCGTTGAGCTGCAAAAGCCGAGTACGAGCGATGCGACAAGGAGAAGGCCCAAGGAGGTGCTGGAGGATCTGGTACGAAGCGCACTGGCCGGGGGGGACGCCGCGGCAACACCAAGCAGCGGCAAGGCGACAGACCTCCCCGCGGCCGCGACAAGGATGAAGATGACGACGACGACGAAGACATGGATGACGCCGAGACCAGCGAGCAGGAGTTCCAGAAAGCCACAGAAGTTTTGTGCGTTGACGGCGGTGCTTCTCTGCATACTTCACACCGCCAACTCAAGCAGTGGGTGCGGGAAGTTAATGCAGCAGGACCACCCGTCGAGTCACGCAAGCTTCTGAAATGGTCCAGCACGCCTAACATCTTTGATATTGAGGACCACCCCGATCGCACAACTGCTGTCGGGTGTTTGCCGATGTTGGTCTCACCAACTATCCGCAACCTCAAGGTCACTAAGATGCTAGTTGACGGCGGGGCCGGCTTGAACCTGATCTCCTCCGCTGTACTTCGGAGACTCCAAGTCCCTAACAACGAGCTCGAAGAGACCGGCGCGTTCCAAGGAATCAACCCGGGAAGGAGCAAGCCGAAGGGGAAGATCACGCTGTCGGTGACATTTGGCAGTGAGTTGAACTTCAGGACTGAGAGGATCACTTTCGACGTTGCCGATTTCCCATTGCCTTACAATGGGATTCTCAGCCGTCCAGCGCTTGCCAAGTTCATGGCGGCCTCTCACTACGCGTACAACATGCTGAAGATGCCAGGCCCGATAAGTGTCATCTCTGTACATGGCGACAAGAAAGACGCTCTCATCTGTGCCGACAAGATCTACCGGGAAGCAGCAGCTGCCGCAGATCGCGAGACACTTGCCGCTGAAGCTCCCGGGGGGAAGAAGAAGACCAAGTCCGGCAAGAGCTATGATGCCCACTCCGGCAAGCGCACCTCTTCGGAGTGCTACGCTACCGTCGAGGACGCACCATCGAGCTCCACCGGCAAGTGTAAGAAGACAATGGCAGCTCCGCCAGCAACCAAGAATGTGTCTGCCAAGGAGGACGGCACTGGTGGTACCTTCACCATCAGTGCCACTCTCGACCCTAAATAGGAAAGCGCGCTCGTTGCTTTCCTGCGGGCGAATGTCGACGTGTTTGCGTGGCAACCGTCTGACATCCCCGGCGTTCCCAGGAAAGTAATCGAGCACCACCTCGCCGTCTGTCCTCACGCGCGACCCGTCAAGCAGAGAGTCAGGAAACAAGCGGTGGAGCGCCAAGAGTTCATCGCCGAAGAGATCAAGAAGTTGGGAGCAGCAGGCCTCGTCAGAGGAGTGCTCCATCCTACGTGGTTGGCCAATCCTGTAGTCGTGCGCAAGGCGAACGGGAAATGGAGACTTTGCATCGACTTCACCGATGTCAACAAAGCTTGTCCCAAAGACCCATTTCCCTTGCCGCGCATTGACCAGATTGTCGACTCCATAGCCGGATGCGACTTGCTTTCGTTTCTTGACGCATACTCAGGATACCATCAGATCTTCATGGCAGAAGATGATGAGGAGAAAACCGCGTTCATCACTCTGTGTGGCACGTACTGTTTTGTACGGATGCCTTTCGGTTTGAAGAATGCTGGTTCAACATTTGCAAGGGTCGTCCATACTGCTTTTGAGCCGCAAATACACAGAAATGTGGAAGCCTACATGGATGATATAGTGGTCAAAAGCAGGGACAAGTCAACTCTGATTCAAGATCTAGAAGAAACTTTTGCAAATCTGCGTAAGATCAACCTCAAGCTCAACCCCGAGAAGTGCGTGTTTGGAGTCCCTTCCGGAAAGCTTCTCGGGTTCTTTATGTCCCAGCGGGGGATTGAAGCCAATCCCGACAAGATCAAGGCCATTGAGCAGATCGAAGCACCGAAGAGCGTCAAGGATGTATGAAAACTTGCCGGCTGCGTGGCGGCTCTCAGCAGGTTTATCTCTAAGTCTACTGAGCGCGCCCTACCGTTTTTAAAAATCTTGAAAAAGGCAGGTCCAATGAAGTGGACTCCGGAAGCGGAGGCTGCGCTGCAGGACTTGAAGAGATACCTGTCCTCCACTCCAATACTTGTCGCACCTAAACCACAAGAGAAGTTGCTGCTATATCTGGCGGCAACCAATCAAGTGGTTAGTGCCGCGTTAGTAGCGGAGAGAGAGGCAGATGATGAGCCAGCAACCGCGGCAAGCGCACCCAGCGGCAAGCAAGGGGCTTCACCGACGAGCTCTGGTCCCGACGAAGATAGATCTGCGCAGATGTGCAAAGGGATACAGAAGAAAATGGTGCAGCGCCCAGTCTACTTCGTAAGTTCCCTTCTACAGGGGGCTAGGTCGAGGTACTCTGGTGTGCAGAAATTGCTTTTCGGCCTTCTTATGGCCTCGAGAAAGCTGCGCCATTACTTCCAAGCACATGAGATCACAGTTGTCACTCGCTTTCCGCTGAAGAGGATACTGCAGAATCCAGAAGCAACAGGCAGGATTGTTGAGTGGGCATTGGAACTGTCGAGCTTTGGCCTCAAGTTTGAGAGCACTTCAACTATTCAAAGCAGAGCATTGGCAGAATTCATAGCAGAGTGGACGCCAACACATGACGAAGAAACCCCAGAGACGAGCATCCCCGTCAAGGAAGCAAACAAGGAGTGGCTGATGTACTTTGATGGCGCGTTCTCGCTGCAAGGCGCCGGTGCTGGCGTGCTGCTTATCGCACCAACCGGAGAGCACCTCAAGTACGTGGTCCAGATGCACTTTCCCAAGGAGCAAGCAACAAACAATAATGCAGAGTATGAAGGGTTGCTTGCCGGTCTCAGGATCGTGGCAGACCTTGGGATCAAGCAGCTCATTGTCAGGGGGGACTCGCAGCTTGTCGTCCGCCAAGTAAACAAGGATTATCAGAGTCCGTTGATGGAAGCTTACGTTGATGAAGTGAGGAAGCTGGAAGAGCGCTTTGTCGGCCTACAGATGGAACATGTTCCTAGAGCTCAGAACGACATCGCTGACGGCCTGTCAAAGTGCGCAGCATTTAAGTTACCTGTGGAACCAGGAATCTTTGTGCTCAAGCTGACTCAGCCATCCGTGATGCCACCAACTAGACAGAGCAGGAAGAGGAAGTTGATTTCCGGCGACTATCTTCCGGCTAAGCTTCCCGAAGCCGCCGCCAAGAGGGTCCCCAAGATCAACGCCAAGAGTGCTGAGGAGCAGTCTGCTCCGACAAGCCCCAAGGTTTGTTTCGTTGAAGCAGATGCTCCCGACAAGTTTCGCTCCGGCAAACTTGCCGGGGATCATCAAGCTCCGGCTGAGCCACAGGTTCTCGCCGTAGAAGCGGATGTTCCCGCAGCAACAGTTATGCCTTTTGTCCTTGTTGTCAAGCCGCAGGCTCCAGCATGGGCACAGCAGATCGTCAGTTTCCTCCAGTCAGGAGAACCTCCCGAAGAGCCAGAAGAAGCGGAAAGAGTAGCCCGGCAGTCTAGTATGTACCAGTTCGTTGACAACGCACTGTACAGAAGAAGGCTCAACGGAGTGAAATTGAAGTGTATTCCCCGGGAAGATGGACAGAAGCTGTTGGCAGAGGTGCATGGAGGCATATGTGGTCATCACATTGGCGCCAGAGCACTTGCCGGCAAAGCGTTCCGGCAAGGTTTCTTTTGGCCGACAGCCCTCCAGGATGCAACTGCACAAGTAACCAAGTGTGAAGCGTGCCAGTTCCATTCCAAGCAGATACACCAACCAGATCAAGCTCTCAAGACAATCCCTTTATCCTGGCCATTTTCGGTCTGGGGGCTCGACATCCTCGGCCCTTTCCCCCGAGCTGTCGGGGGCTTTGAGTACTTGTACGTCGCAATCGACAAGTTCACAAAGTGGCCAGAAGTGGAGCCAGTGAGGAAGGTGACAGCACAGTCAGCAGTCAAGTTCTTCAGGTCGATTGTTTGCCACTTCGGAATCCCTAACAGGATCATCACCGACAACGGTACACAATTCACGAGTCGCAACTTCATGCAGTACGTCCGAGACCTTGGCGCCAAGGTCTGCTTCGCTTCTGTTGCTCACCCCAGGAGCAACGGTCAAGCAGAGAGGGCAAATGCTGAAGTGCTGCGTGGACTCAAGACCCGGACTTTCGACAGGCTGCACAAGTGCGGAAGAAACTGGATCGAGGAGCTACCGGTGGTTCTTTGGTCGATCAGGACGACGCCAAATCGAGCCACTGTCCAGACACCTTTCGCTCTAGTCTATGGAGCAGAGGCAGTTACCCCCACGGAACTCGTATACGGGTCACCTCGGGTGCTCGCTTATGATGAGCTTGAGCAAGAGCAGCTGCGGCGAGATGACGCGCTGCTCCTTGAGGAAGACCGTCTTCAGGCTGCTGTACGAGCTGCTCGATACCAGCAAGCTTTGCACCGCTACCATAGCCGCAAAGTTAAAGCCAGAAGTCTCGAGGAAGGCGACCTTGTTCTTCGGCGTGTTCATTCCGCCAAGAATTCCAACAAGTTGACGCCGAAGTGGGAAGGCCCTTACCGGGTGAAACGAGTCACGAGGCCTGGCGCTGTCCGCCTTGAGACCGAGGATGGCTTTCCGGTGAGCAACTCCTGGAACATCGAGCATCTTCGTAAGTTTTACCTGTAAGGCGCGGTTGTCGGACCCTGTTCGGCAACCACCATTTTGTACAAGTCTTGCCGCTGTTTCATGTAATCCTTTGTACAAAGCCAGGCGCAGACCCTGAGCGAAGATAAAGTGCTGGCGCCCTGAGTTTTAGCATGCATGCTGAGTCGAGTCTCGTCCTTGGTTAGGGTTGATAGTGCTTAGTAGTGGCTAACCCCTAACTTAGAGGTCGAGTGTGCGTCCCTTTGCCGTTATTTCGTTTCCCTGGTTCGCGGACTCACCATATCCTTGCCGGACCACTTGAGGACGAAAAGGAGAAGGAGGACGGACCAACATCTGGACCTTGGCAAGCCAGTGTTGCCGGGGGCTGCAAGACCCCGGCAAGCCAGTAATGCCGGGGGATGCAAGTGCAAGGATTAGCCCACGGCGAACCAAAGTTGTCGGGGGCTGCTATCTCAGATAAGTTTTTCATCCCTTATCATGCATTCTCTTATGGATGGAGGTATGCGAAACCTCATTTCTTCCTGAAAGTTACCATGCTCCCTTAACTCTAGGCCCTAGGGCCCGACCCCAGGGCCAGGTAAGGTCGTAGTCGCGGTAGCTAAGGGACGAAGCGAGGAGCCTGATCCCGCCTCCTCCCTACCTCCGCCAAGAGCGTGAGAAAGGGCGAGCGACGTGGGAAGAAGGCAGGGTCTGCTGCCGGGAAAGAAAGTGTCTATCTTAAGAGATATAAAGGATTCGCTCCTTGACGTGGGTTCCACCCGCGAGACAAGTGACCCGGCAAGCATCCCCTTTTCATTAAAAAGCATTCCACTCAGGTACAGTTCATAAGAGGATGAAGAACATGAGTAATGGGATTACAAGTTTTAAACGCAACTAAGGCCCGAGGGCTTACAAACTAAAAAGAGATAAGGTGCCCGTAATCCCTCTCTTGTCCCTATCTTCAAGAGACAGGTCAAGGAGGCAAAAAGGGCAAAAGGGGCGCCTAGATGAACTACGGGTGCCAGAAGACACCAAAAGGGCGTCGCGGCAGCATGGTGATGGCGGCGCCGGAGGCAGAAGCTTGAAGACGAGGCGGCAAGACGTCAGCACGCTGTCGAGGGCGTCGTGCCCTCGTACTCCGAGTTGACGGCCTTGCCGCCTTCCCTCTTCCTCTTCCGCAGGCTCCCCGAGAAGCCCCAGGAACCAGCGACGCGGATGATGGGGTCGCAGGTGCCCCGCGGAGCGGCGCCCGACACCTAGTCGGACCCGTCATCCCGCCGCCCGTTACCCTCGTCGCCGCTGTCGTTGTCCTCCTCGTCACTCCCGCTCGAGGAGGAGCCTTCGCTATCGGAGGAGCTCTCCACGCAGCACCGTGCCCGAGTCCCGAAGCACCCGAAGACCTTGACGGAGAGGAGACCGCCCTCCATCAGCTTAAAATGGAGGGTGAGGCCCGCCGTCAAGCTGTGGATGCGGGTGAACGTCTTCCACCCTCGACCAAGATACATCACATCAGGGGCCGGGAAGTCGACGCGGACTCGCGTACCGCTGATTCCGCAGCCCCTCATGTGCAACCTCAGTGTCTCGGGCGGATCCAACTCCATCGCACTCGCAAATGGAGTCGGGAGACGAAGGCGACGACGAGGCGGCCGACGCAGCCTGACGAAGAACTCGCAAGGGTCGTCCTCGATATGGTCCACCACCGGGAGAGGATCTGCTGGCGGAGGCAAGGCCGGCGAGCTGCCTCGTCCGCCTCTTCCCCGACCGCCTCGACCTCTCCCTCGACCTCGCCCGCGGCCTCGTCCCCTCCCTCTTCCCCTTGCGGCTGGCTCTGCCGCCACAGGTGCGGGGGGAGGAGGAACGCGTTGCCTAGCGGCAACCCTCGTCACTACCGTCGAAGGACCAGGGTTCCCTTTCTCCATGGCGGATGGAAGAAAGAGGAGCAGAAGCTGAAGAAGGAAGAAGATGAGAGAATGCGGGCTTCCGTCCCCCCCATCTCGCTCCTTATAAAGGAGCGGGGTGGGGGCTCGGCCACCCCACTCAGCCAATCGAGACGCAGAAGGCGCAGGGAACTGGGCCCGACCTGCTGCCTCGACCCGTGGCGACCCGGTTTTCCGCCTCCACCGTTCACCACTCCAAGCGCATGGAAGCCGCGTGGCGGGAGGGCAGTGTTGAGGCGGCGGATGAGGCGACCTCTCCCCACCCCGTGATCGTGGGGGGGTGGACGCCTCGAAGACCACGCCTCCACGCCTCCCTCCATTTATGAGGAAGATACGAACCACCAGGGGGCGGACGTTTCGCCTTTCTGAGTAAGGGAACCACCCACGACCTCCCCCACGACGCCGCAATCGACGCGTGCCGTTCGGGGGGGCGTGATGGGTGTGGAGCCAGGTACAACGCGACCCAGGCCGTGCGTGCCCGTGCCCTGTTTTGGGCCTGGCCCAACAACGCTCGGCATCGTGTGTGGCCCAGGCCCGGGGGCTCCTGTCGGTGTACTAAAGTTGGGGTACTCTAGTATCCCGAACTTGTGCACGAGCAGTCGCAGCACCCCGCGGCAAGACCCGCCAGGCGATCACCAAGGCTCTCTATGGTTCCTTTGAAGCCATTCGAGAACAAAATATTTAAGTCAAGAAGACAAGTCCCCGGCAAGAGGAGCTTGCCGGGAAGTCCATTCAAGGTATGAGACCCCGGCAAGAGGAGCTTGCTGGGAAGCCCAACAAGAGCATCTCAAAGAACCTGCCGCGGCACGCCACGCGTCCCGGCAGGACCCAGCGAGCGACAAGTTCCCGGGCGCGACAAGGCAACGGCCGCGGCAAGGCACTTGCCGCGGCAGGCAGTCACTCTGTACCCGCGCTCCAGCTCACCCACCTACGTGTCGCTCCGGGACCCTTCGCAGCGTACGTGGCGGGAGGCTGTGTAGCCAGGGGTACACTGTGGCATGCAGCGCTGAGAGGATCGCCATCTTGGCGAGCGATAGCGCCCCTGACGGTCCCTTTTCTGCACCGTCTGGGCGACGTAGACGGGCATTTAATGCCTTTGTCCCCTGCCGTCAGGGTTAGGTATGATACACTGTGTAGGTAGCTGTACCTACCGCAGCATATTTACACTTTTACCCATACCTACGTTGCCACCTGTTGGAGACCCCTTGGACATATAAAAGGAGGCCCATGCACAACGTAGGGAGGGAGGGATCCTCAAAGAAGCGCTCGGTCTCGTTAGCTGCTCGAGTGTACTGTAGCACTCGGCGCTCCCGAGCGAGAACTCAATACAATCCACAAAGCAGCAGTAGGAGTATTATCTCTCCGGAGAGCTCCCAAGCTGGGTAAAAACCCCTTGTGTGCCTCACCTCGATCCGCTCTTTGCGCGGCCTCCGCCCCCCGCCGAACCGAGAAGGGGCTCCGTCCCCATAGGTGCTCGGGGAGCCCAGGAAAACCCCGGCACAATGTTACTATCCTTTTACCACACTTGTGCTTCAAAGTAGCACCATGTTCTTCATGATAGAGAGTCTCTTTAGTTATCACTTTCATATACTAGTGGGAATTTTCATTATAGAACTTGGCTTGTATATTCCAACGATGGGCTTCCTCAAATGCCCTAGGTTTTCATGAGCAAGCAAGTTGGATGCACACCCACTTAGTTTCAGTTTGAGCTTTCATATACTTATAGCTCTGGTGCATCTGTTGCATGGCAATCCCTACTCCTCACATTGACATCAATTGATGGGCATCTCCATAGCACGTTGATTAGCCGCGTCGATGTGAGACTTTCTCCCTTTTTTGTCTTCTCCACATAACCTCCATCATCATATTTTATTCCACCCATAGTGCTATATCCATGGCTTGCGCTCATGTATTGCGTGAAGGTTCAAAATGTTGAAGCGCGTTAAAAAGTATGAACCAATTGCTCAGCTTGTCATCGGGGTTGTGCATGATGTGAATAATTTATGTGGTGAAGATGGAGCATAGCCAGACTATATAATTTTGTAGAGATAACTTTCTTTGGCCTTGTTATTTTGAAAAGACATGATTGCTTTATTAGTAGGCTTGAAGTATTATTGTTTTTATGTCAAATGATAGACTATTGCTTTGTATCACTCATGTCTTAACAATCATGCCATGATTAGATATATGATCAAGATTATGCTAGGTAGCATTCCACATCAAAAATTATGTTTTTTATCATTTACCTACTCAAGGACGAGCAGGAATTAAGCTTGGGGATGCTGATACGTCTCCGTCGTATCTATAATTTTTGATTGTTCCATGCAAATACTATTCAACTTTCATATACTTTTGGCAACTTTTTATATTATTTTTGGGACTAACATATTGATCCAGTGCCCAATGCTAGTTCCTGTTTGTTGCATGTTTTATGTTTCGCAGAAACCCCATATCAAACGGAATCCAAACAGGATGAAAACGTACGGACAATATTTTTGGAATATTTGGAAAATCTGGGAGGAAGAATCAACGCGAAACGGTGTCCGAGGTGGGCACGAGGCAGGGGGCGCGCCCCACCCCCTAGGAGCGCCCCTAACCCTCGTGGTCCACCCTTAAGGCGGTTGATGCCCTTCTTCGGCCGCAAGAAAGCTAATTTCATAAAAAATCACGGCAAAGGTTTCAGTCCAATCGGAGTTACGGATCTCCATATATATACGAAACGGTGAAAGGGCAGCAGAACAGAACGCAGAAACAAAGAGAAACAAAGAGACAGATCCAATCTCGGAGGGGCTCTTGCCCCTCCTACTCCAAGGAGGCCAAGGACCAGAGGGGAAACCCTTCTCCCATCTAGGCAGGAGGTCGAGGAAGAAGAAGACGAAGGGGCCCCCTCTTCCGGTGGCGCTGGAACGCCGTCGTGGCCATCATCATCACCGCACTCTTCACCAACAACTTCACCGCCATTATCACCAACTCTTCCCCCCTCTATGCAGTGGTGTAACCTCTCTCTTACCCTCTGTAATCTCTACTTAAACATGGTGCTCAACGCTATATATTATTTCCCAATGATGTATGGCTATCCTATGATGTTTGAGTAGATCCGTTTTGTCCTATGGGTTAATTGATGATCGTGATTGGTTTGAGTTGCATGTTTCATTATTGGTAATGTCCTATGGTGCTCTCCGTGTCGCGCAAGCGTGAGGGATTCCTGCTGTAGGGTTTGCAATATTTTCATGATTTGCTTATGGTGGGTGGCGTGAGTGACAGAAGCACATACCCGAGTAAGTAGGTTGTTTGCGTATGGGATAAAGAGGACTTGATGCTTTAATGCTATGGTTGGGTCATACCTTAATGATCTTTAGTAGTTGCGGATGCTTGCTAGAGTTCCAATCATAAGTGCATATGATCCAAGTAGAGAAAGTATGTTAGCTTATGCCTCTCCCTCAAATAAAATTGCAATAATGATTACCGGTCTAGTTATCGATTGCCTAGGGACAAATAACTTTCTTGTGACAAAAAGCTCTCTACTAAAACTAATTTAGTTGTGTCTTTACTTAAACAACCCCTACCTTTTATTTATGCGCTCTTTATTATCTTGCAAACCTATCCAAAAACACCTACAAAGTACTTCTAGTTTGATACTTGTTCTAGGTAAAGCGAACGTCAAGCGTGCGTAGAGTTGTATCGGTGGTCGATAGAACTTGAGGGAATATTTGTTCTACCTTTAGCTCCTCGTTGGGTTCGACACTCTTACTTATCGAAAGAGGCTACAATTGATCCCCTATACTTGTGGGTTATCAGTGCTCTGCCCGTGTAGTAGTTGTATGAATTCAGTTACAAGACCCCAGTCAACTGTGCAAAATCATCTACACTTGTATGGGATGTCGGTCACATATACTAGGTGGGTTCATCATGGTGAAGCTGTGAACGTCAATGTTACTGACTATGTGGAAGCAGCAGATCACCATATTGATTTGCCTGATGCTCAAGTGGAAGAGGAGGAGGAGGTGGTGGTGGCAGAGCCAGTGAGTTTGACCAACATTGAAACAATGCTACAAAATTCCTGCACGCCGTCTTGCTGGCTGTGATCCCATCTACTTCTCGTCCTTCGCTTGCTAGGTCAACAAGGAGGAGACGCCATCGAGCTGCATGTGTGCTAACTCGGAGGTGTCGTCCGTTCGGCACTAGATTCGTTGGATCGTGATTGGATCGTGAAGAGTACGACTACATCAACCGTGTTTTATATGGTTCCACTTTTGGTCTACAAGGGTACGCACTCCCCTCTCGTTGTTATGCATCTCCTAGATTAGATGTTGGGTGTTTGTAGGACATTTTTTGACTTTGATGCTTCGTTCCACATCAGTTATAGCATAGAATGTAAACTATACTTATAAACTTGGAAATAAATAATACATAAATATTATTGCCTCTAGGGCATATTTCCAGCATGTGGCGTGGCAACTGAACCACCGTCTTCACTGATGAGTACCCTACGTCTTGCTTTTGATTGTATTCATATGGGGTGTAATACAGAGTACATGTATCTACCACGAGATTGTTCTAATGAATATCAGATCATCTATTGACTAGCCTGGCCTCGGTTTATATAATGTACCAGAGGCCTAGGGTTTAGAAGGGTCCTCAGCTTGGGCGCCAAGTCTTGTGGAATCTCCCCTGTATGCGGCAAGGGCTGCCCGGAGTGGCCCATGAGAAGACCGCCATGGGGATCCTTTGCCCGATCCACCTGGTCGGGAGACGATGTGGTGAGTACCCCTAGTCCAGGAAACCATCATTAGCCCCCTGAAAGGATCTATATAGTTGACTAGAGGGGGGGGTCACGCACAATGCGACCCTATCCTAAAGGAACTTGAAGATCCCACCAAGGATAGAAGCGCATCTTGAAGACGCTTTTGCAAGGTGGATATCATTACATCAACATTACATAATAGTGGGGATACATCCAATACATACCAAGTCACATGAATACAACAATACATCATACAAGAGAAACAACATCCAGCTACGGATGAAGCATAAACAGAAACTCAAACGACATCCACCCTGCTAGCCCAGGCTGCCGACCTGGAACCTATCCCTTGATCGAAGAAGCAGAAGAAGAAGAAGAACTCCAAAACAAGTAAACATCACTCTCACGTCATGATCATCGCAAAACATGTACCTGCAACTGTTGGTGTAGTAATCTGTGAGCCACGAGGACTCAGCAATCCCATTACCATGGGTATCAAGACTAGCAAAGCTTAAAGGGTAAGGAAGGGGTAAAGTGGTGAGGTTGCAACAGCGACTAAGCATGTATGGTGGCTAACTTACGCAAATAAGAGCGAGAAGAGAAACAAAGCAAGCGGTCGTCAACTAGTAATGATCAAGAAGAGATCCTGAACTCCTACTTACGTCAGACATAACCCAGAAACCGTGTTCTCCTCTCGAACAACCCCGAAAAGAGACCATCACGGTTACGCACACGGTTGGTGTATTTTAGGAGAGTTTACTTTAAGTTTACTACAACCGGACATTAACAAATTCCCATCTGCCACATAACCGCGGGCATGGCTTTCGAAAGTTCAAACCCTGCAGGGGTGTCCCAACTTAGCCCATTATAAGCTCTCGCGATCAACAAAGGATATTCCTTCTCCAGGGAAGACCCGATCAGTCTCGGAATCCCGGCTACAAGACATTTCGACAAAGGTAAAACAAGACCAGCAAAGCCGCCCGGATGTGCCGACAAATCCTGATAGGAGCTGCACATATCTTGTTCTCAGGGCACACCGGATTGTCCAAACTTCCGGTAGGCGAGCCCAGAGTTGCCCCTGGTGGCCACCGGCGGCTGACAGTTTGGACCAGCACTCACGACGAGCACTGGCCCGGGGGGTAAAATAAGATGACCCTCGAGAGCGCGACTCCCAAGGGAAAAAGGGCTAGGTGAGGCAAATGTAAAACCAAGGTTGGGCCTTGCTGGAGGAGTCTTACTCAAAGCGAACTGTCAAGTGGGTCCCATAAATCACCCAACCGTGTTAGGGACGCAAAATCCGGGAACATAACACCAATATGACGGAAACTAGGGCGGCAAGAGTGGAACAAAACACCAGGCATAAGGCCGAGCCTTCCACCCTTTACCAAGTATATAGATGCATTAATAATATAAGAGATATTGTCATATCCCAACATAAACATAAACATAATCCAACATGGAGCAATCTGCATCTTCACCTGCAACTAGCAACGCTATAAGAGGGGTTGAGCAAAAGCGGTAACATATCCAATCAACGGTTTGCTTGGAAGGGTAACAACGGTTAGAGGTTCATGGCAATTTGGGAGGCTTGATAAGCAAGTGGTAGGTAACGCGGCAATAGCGATAGAACGAAGCAACTAGCATAGCAATGATAGTAATGAGATCCAAGGTGACGGTCATCTTGCCTGAAATCCCGCAAGGAAGAAGAACGAATCCATGAAGAAGATGAAGCCATGAAGACGAATCCTCACGATCGCAACGAAACAGGAACGAACGAAAAGAAGCACACAACATGGTAAACACACCACACATGAACAAGGCATGATGCTCAACCAAGTATGATGCAAGACAAGGCTACATGAAGCTACTCATGGCAAGGAATGATGCATACAAGAGCAACACAACAAGGCAAGTTTAGATGAGGCCGGAAGCAACATATAACAATTCATGTAAGTCCTCATATGCAAATTTCGAAATTGGTCCATATCTGAATAAACCTTATGTTCAAGTTGTTAAACAACAAGTCAAGATGCACCACGATGATCTACACGAAATTCTAGTCAAGTTACATATAAAGTTCATTAAATTCGGAGCTACGGCCTAGGAGATATGAGCAAAACAAGATAAGCATGACATTGATGCAAAATGCATTCAACCATCAAGCAAACACCTCAAAGCATGGATGCAACAAGGTAATATGAAGCTACATGCAAAACTAAGCAAGTTTCATATAGAGCACACTCAAAACGGAGCAACGGGTCAACACATACACATGAAACAAGTTTAAAGGACATGTTGTCCAAAACAGCAACTAGACATATTGCTAGCATCAAAACAACAAGCTACAGAATCTCAACATGAAAACAGCATGGACATGATCCACAGGTAAAGCATTACAAAACATGAACACGGAACTATCTCCATAAACTATTAGAACATACTCAAAAGGACATGGCAAGATTGCAAATAATAACAGGTTCACAGACTTAGTGGAAATCACTGGGCATGGCAGACATAACATCAGGTTGCAATGTTTAGAGCTATCAAACAACATGCTACAAGAAGAGATCATAGCAACCAAAGGCACGTCAAGAATTTAATCAAAGCATAGGACAAAATTCCCTTACTGGCCATCAGCCAAAAAGGCACAGAAGATATGATGGCACCCATGTAAACATAGCAAGTTTTATTATCAGGTTCAGACTTAGCAGAAAAACAGAGCATGACATAAACAGCAGCATGAAGGCAACTTTACGAGCTCGATTCACTCACCACAATGCATTGAATAACAAGATAATCATAGAATCGTCAAGAAGACATGTACATGAAGCTAAAAATGGCAAGATCAAGTTCATAGCATGCTTGGATCAACTATAACAACCTTGGCAAAATTGAATAACATGTAAACAATCTGCCAGAAACATTTTATAGCAAAAGTAGAGCAAGATTAAGACATACTAGAGCACTCCATAAATGCAAACAGAGGCATGGATGATAGAGCATAATCATATGTCCAAAACATCCTTAATGAACAAACTCAAAAGAGGCATGGATCTCACTATAGCAACATGAATACATGGCATGAAGATAACAGCAGAGCAATGACTTAGAGAAATTCTAAGTCTCTGAAATCAGCAACATCACGGAGGCTATTTTGCAAGCTTGAAACAATCAATACATGGCATATCATAAAGAATGGGTTGCACCACAGCAAATATGGTATGTTTTGGCTCATAACACATGTAGACTTCGTGCTTAAAAGAAAATCACACAAAAAGATGCAAAAATGACAAATGAGCATGTTCTGATTAACTACAGCAGACAACATTATATGGCACTTTTGCAACGATGATTAGGGCATCAAGATGAACTCAAATGAACATGGCACAATGGAATTAAATGAAGAATACATCCAGGTGAACATTTCTGTATATCGTGCATGCAAAATGGAGCAGTATTCTAGCAGATATGGCATGTCAAAAAGGGCACCCGAATGTAAATTATTTCGGGACTTGGGCAAAATTCGGGGTCAACCTCGTCTGGATCTGGCGCGGATTTTGAGGACCACCGGGGCGCTCGCCGGAGATGAGGAAGGAGGAGGGGCGGCGAGCTCGGCGGCGAGGGAGGAGGGCGGATCTGGCCGGGCCCTCGCCGGATCCGGCCGGGGCGACGAGGTGGCGGCATCCCGCGGTCGCGGCGGCGGCGGGCGCGGCCGCGGGCGGCGAGGTACGGGCGGCGCGGGAGACCGGCAGCGGGGCGGCGGAGTCGCTGCGGCGGGCGGCGCGAGGTCCGGGGTCGGCGGCAGTGGTTAGGCGGCGGCGCGAGGCATTGAGGCGGCGGCGCGGGGGCGCGGGCGCGCGCTGGCGAGAGGAGGTGGCGGCGCGGCGGCGGGGCCAGCGAGCGGGCATCACTTGGGCGTGCGGCGGTGTGGGAGCGGGAGGAGCGTGGCGCGACGGGGCGGCGCGGGGCCCGGTCGCGGCCCGGGGCGGGCCGGCTGCGGGCCAGGCGGGCCACGGCGGTGGGAGGCGGCGCAAGGACAGGTGGCGGCGGCGGATTCGTCGGGGGCGGCGGCTGGACATGTCCGGCACCGTCCGGACGTGTCCGGCGCGGGGAGGAGGAAGAAAGCTAGGGTAGGGTGGTTTTGCCCGAAATTTCGGGGGAGAGGGGGTTTATATAGGTAGAGGGAGCTAGGGTAGTCCAAATGGAGTGCGGTTTTCGGCCACGCTATCGTGATCGAACGGCCGAGAGGATGGAGGTGACTTAGATGGGTTATTGGGCTGTCTTGAAGGGGTGTTGGGCTGCAACACAAAGAGGGCTTTGCGGTTACCCGGTTAATCGTTGGAGCATCAAACAGACTCCAAATGACCCGAAACTTGACAGACGGTCTACCGGTGGTATACCAAGGCCGCTTGGCAAACCTCGGGCCATTCCGAGAAAGTTTAACACCCGCTCACAAAAAGAGGCAAAAGGGGGCACCGGAGGACATAGGAGTGCCGGATTGCAAAACGGACAACGGGGAAATGCTCGGATGCATGAGACAAACACGTATGCAAATGCGATGCACATGATGACATGGCAAAATGCAACACGCAAGCAAATGACATGGCAACGACGGCGAATAACTGGCGGACACCTGGCGCATCAAATCCGGGGTGTTACAGGGGGTGAATAGGCAACTAACAATTTTTAGTTTTTCTTTACCAATTTAAACTTTGCATCAAAGTAGGTTGTCTAGATATGCGACTGGGTGAGCAACCTATATGATGCAACAAAAACAAGCACACAAGCAAGCAAAGGATACAACACAATATAAGCTTGCACAAGTAAAGGTATGCGATAACCAAGAGTGCAGCCGGTGAAGACGAGGATGTGTTACCGAAGTTCCTTACTTTTGAGGGGAAGTACGTCTCCGTTGGAGCGGTGTGGAGGCACAATGCTCCCCAAGAAGCCACTAGGGCCACCATATTCTCCTCACGCCCCCCCCCCCCCACACACACACACACAATGCGAGATGCCGTTATTCCACTATTGGTGCCCTTGGAGGCGGCGACCGGACCTTTACAAACAAGGTTGGGGCAATCTCAACAACTTAATTGGAGGCTCCCAACGACACCACGAAGCTTCACCACAATGGAATATGGCTCCGCGGTGACCTCAACCGTTGATACGTCTATATCGATATTTATCGCATTATGGGCTGTTACTTCACTTTATGTCACAATACTTATGGCTATTCTCTCTTATTTCACAAGGTTTACATAAGGAAGGAGAATGCCAGCAGCTGGAATTCTGGGCTGGAAAAGGAGCAAATATTAGAGACCTATTCTGTGCAACTCCAAAAGTCCTGAAACTCCATGGAATATCTTAAAATAAATAATGAAAAATACCTGCCAAAGATGAAGGCCAGGGGGCCCACACCCTGTCCATGAGGGTGGGGGCGCGCCCCCTACCTCGTGGGCCCCCTGGTGGCTCTCCGATGCCCATCTTCTGCTATATGAAGTCTTTTGTCGAGAAAAAATAAAGAGGCAACCTTTCGGGACGAGACTCCGCCGCCACAAGGCGGAACCTTGGCGGAACCAATCTAGAGCTCCGGTAGAGCTGTTCTGCCGGGGATACTTCACTCGGGGAGGGGGAAATCATCGCCATCGTCATCACCAATGCTCCTCTCATCGGGAGAGGGCAATCCCCATCAACATCTTCACCAACACCATCTCATCTCCAAACCCTAGTTCATCTCTTGTATCCAATTCTTGTCTCCAAGTCTGGGATTTGTGCTAGTAGGTTGCTAGTAGTGTTGATTACTCCTTGCAGTTGATGCTAGCTGGTTTATTTGGTGGAAGATCATATGTTCAGATCCTTTATGAATAATATTACCCCTCTGATTATGAACATGAATATGCTTTGTGAGTAGTTATGTTTGTTCCTGAGGACAAGGGAGAAGTCTTGCTATTAGTAGTCATGTGAATTTGGTATTCGTTCGATATTTTGATGAGATGTATGTTGTCTAGCCTCTAGTGGTGTTATGTGAACGTCGACTACATAACACTTCACCATTATTTGGGCCTAGAGGAAGGCATTGGGAAGTAATAAGTAGATGATGGGTTGCTAGAGTGACAGAAGCTTAAACCCTAGTTTATGCGTTGCTTCGTAAGGGGCTGATTTGGATCCATATGTTTCATGCTATGGTTAGGTTTACCTTAATACTTTTGTTGTAGTTGCGGATGCTTGCAATAGAGGTTAATCATAATTGGGATGCTTGTTCAAGTAAGAACAACACCCAAGCACCGGTCCACCCACATATCAAATTATCAAAGTACCGAACATGAATCATATGAACGTGATGAAAACTAGCTTGACGATATTCCCATGTGTCCTCGGGAGCGCTTTTCCTTATATAAGAGTTTGTTCCGGCTTGTCCTTTGCTACAAAAAGGATTGGGCCACCTTGCTGCACCTTATTTACTTTTGTTATTTGTTGCTCGTTACAAATTATCCTATCACAAAACTATCTGGTACCACTTATTTCAGTACTTGCAGAGAATACCTTGCTGAAAATCGCTTATCATTTCCTTCTGCTCCTTGTTGGGTTCGACACTCTTACTTATCGAAAGGACTACGATAGATCCCCTATATTTGTGGGTCATCAAGACTCTTTTCTGGCATCGTTGCCGGGGAGTGTAGCGCCTTTGGTAGGTGGAATTTGGTAAGGAAAAATTTATATAGTGTGCTGAAATTTACTATCACTTGTTACTATGGAAAGTAATCCTCTGAGGAGCTTGTTCGGGGTATCTTCACCCCGTATAGTAGAGCAAAGAGTTGCTCCTCAACCTAATGAACCTATTGAAAATGAAACTCCTTTTGAATTTCCTTCGGGTATGATGGAAAAACTGCTAGCTAATCCTTTTACACGAGATGGAACAAAGCATCTCGATGAGCACTTATATATGTGGACGAAGTTTGTGGATTATTTAAGCTCGCAGGTATATCCGGTGATGTTGCTAAGAAGAAGGTCTTCCCTTTATCTTTGAAGGGAGACACATTGACATGGTATAGGCTATGTGATGATACGAGATCATGGAACTATAAAAGATTGAAATTGGAATTTCATCAAAAGTATTACCCTATGCATCTTGTTCATCGTGATCGCAATTATATGATTTTTGGCCTCGCGAAGGAGAAAGCATCGCTCAAGCTTGGGGGAGGCTTAAATCAATGTTATATTGATGCCCCAATCATGAGCTCTCAAGAGTGACAATTATTCCAAAAAATTATGCTCGGCTTTCTAAAAATAATCGCACCATGCTCGATACTTCTTGTGCTGGCTCTTTTATGATGAAGACTATTGAATTTAGATGGGATTTATTGGATAGAATTAAACGCAACTCTGAAGATTGGGATCTCGACAAAGGTAAGGAGTCAGGTATGACACCTAAGTTTGATTGTGTTAAATCTTTTATGGATACCGATATCTTCCGTAAGTTTAGCACTAAATATGGACTTGAATCTGAGATAGTAGCTTCTTTTTGTGAATCTTTTGATACTTATGTTGATCTCCCCAAGGAGAAGTGGTTTAAATATCATCCTCCCAAAGAAGTAAAAGTAGTTGCACCTATTATAGTTGAAGAAATGACTGTCACTTATAATGATGCTATTGTTCCTACTTCTTATGTTTAGAAACCACCTTTCCCTATTAGAATAAAGGATCATGCTAAAGCTTCAACTGTGGTTCGTAAAAGCAATATTAGAACTTATACACCCCCTGAGCAAGTTAAAGTAGAACCTAATATTTCTATTGTTAAAGATCTCTTGTCTGATAGTATTGATGGGCATGTTATTCAGTTCTGCGGTGAAACTACTAGAATTGCTAAACCTTGTGCTAAAGATAAACATAGACCTGTGGTAGGCGTGCCTGTTATTTCTGTTAATATAGGAGATCATTGTTATCATGGCTTATGTGACATGGGTGCTAGTGCTAGTGCAATACCCATTGATTTATACAAAGAAATTATGCATGATATTGCACCTATTGAGTTAGAAGAAATTGATGTCACAATTAAACCTACCAATAGGGATACTATATCACCAGTGGGAATTGTTAGATATGTTGAAGTCTTGTGTGGGAAAACTAAATATCCTGCTGATTTTCTTGTTCTTGGTTCCCCACAAGATAGCTTTTGTCCCATTATATTTGGTAGACCCTTCTAAAACACTGTTAATGCTAGGATAGATTGCGAAAAGAATGTTGTTACTATTGGCTTGGATGATATGATTCATGAGTTTAATTTATCTAAATTCACTAAACAACACCGTGAGGAAGAATTGCCTAGTAAGGATGAAATTATTGGTCTTGCTTCTATTACCGTACCTCCCAGTGATCCTTTAGAACATTATTTGCTAGACCATGAAAATGATATGTTCATGAATGAAAGAAGGGAAATAGATGAAGTATTCTTTAAACAGGAACCTATTCTGAAACACAATTTGCCTGTTGAAATCCTAGGGGATCCTCCTCCACCCAAGGGTGATCCCGTATTTGAGCTTAAACCGTTGCCTGATAATCTTAAATATGCTTATCTTGATGAAAAGAAGATATATCCTGTTATTATTAGTGCTAACCTTTTAGAGCATGAAGAAGAAAGACTATTGAAAACTCTAAATAAGCACCGTGCCGCTATTGGATATACTCTTGATGATCTTAAGGGCATTAGTCCCACTCTATGTCAACATAAAATAAATTTGGAAGCAGATGCCAAACCAGTTCGTGATCCTCAACGACCTCTAAATCCTAAAATGAAAGAAGTGGTAAGAAAAGAAATACTCAAGCTTCTGGAGGCAGGTATAATTTATCCCATTGCTGATAGTCAGTGGGTAAGTCATGTCCATTGTGTCCCTAAGAAGGGAGGTATTACTATTGTTCCTAATGATAAAGATGAATTGATCCCACAAAGAATTATCATAGGTTATAGGATGGTAATTGATTTCCGCAAATTAAATAAGGCTATTAAGAAAGATCACTACCCCTTACCTTTCATTGATCAAATGCTAGAAAGATTATGCAAACATACACATTACTGCTTTCTAGATGGTTATTCTGGATTCTCTCAAATACCTGTGTCGGCTAAAGATCAATCAAAAACTACGTTTACTTGCCCTTTTGGTACTTTTGCTTATAGACGTATGCCTTTTGTTTTATGTAATGCACATGCTACCTTTCAAAGATGCATGATGGCTTTTGTGAAAAGATTTGTGAGGTTTTCATGGACGACTTTTCCGTCTATGGATCTTCTTTTGATGATTGCTTGAGCAATCTTGATCGAGTTTTGTAGAGATGTGAAGAAACTAATCTTGTCTTGAATTGGGAAAAGGGCCACTTTATGGTAAATGAGGGTATTGTCTTGGGGCATAAAGTTTCTGAAAGAGGTATCGAAGTTGATAAAGCCAAGGTTGATGCTATTAAAAAGATGCCATGTCCCAAGGACATCAAAGGTATAAGAAGTTTCCTTGGTCATGCCGGATTTTATAGGAGGTTCATTAAGGACTTCTCAAAAATTTCTCGGCCTCTGACTAATTTATTGCAAAAAGATATACCATTTGTCTTTGATGATGATTGTGTAGAAGCATTTGAAATACTTAAGAGAGCATTAGTCTCTGCACCTGTTGTTCAGCCACCTGATTGGAATTTACCCTTTGAAATTATGTGTGATGCTAGTGATTATGTTGTAGGTGTTGTTCTAGGGCAAAGAGTTGATAAGAAATTAAATGTTATCCATTATGCTAGTAAGACTCTAGACAATGCTCAAAGAAATTATGCTACTACTGAAAAAGAACTTTTAGAAGTTGTATTTGCTTGTGATAAGTTCAGACCTTATATTGTTGATTCTAAAGTTACTATTCACACTGATCATGCTGCTATTAAATATCTTATGGAAAAGAAAGATGCTAAACCTAGACTTATTAGATGGGTTCTCTTGCTACAAGAATTTAATTTGCATATTGTTGATAGAAGAGGAGCTGAGAACCCCATTGCAGACAACTTATCTAGGTTAGAGAATGTTCTTGATGACCCACTACCTATTGATGGTAGCTTTCCTGATGAACAATTAAATGTCATAAGTACCTCTTGTAGTACTCCTTGGTATGCTGATTATGCTAATTACATAGTTGCTAAATTTATACCACCTAGCTTCACATACCAACAAAAGAAAAATTTCTTCTATGATTTGAGACATTACTTCTGGGATGACCCGCATCTTTATAAAGAAGGAGTAGATGGTGTTATTAGATATTGTGTGCCTGAGCATGAACAGGAACAGATCCTACGCAAGTGTCACTCCGAAGCTTATGGAGGACACCATGCTGGAGACAGAACTGCACATAAGGTATTGCAATCCGGTTTTTATTGGCCTACTCTCTTCAAGGATGCCCGTAAGTTTGTCTTGTCTTATGATGAATGTCAAAGAATTTGTAATATTAGCAGACGTCAAGAAATGCCTATGAATTATTCACTTGTTATTGAATCATTTGATGTTTGGGGCTTTGATTATGTGACCTTTTCCTGCCTCTAATGGGTATACACATATTTTAGTTGTTGTTGATTACGTTACTAAGTGGGTAGAAGCTATTCCAACTAGTAGTGCTTATCATAACACTTCTATTAAAATGCTTAAGGAAGTTATTTTTCCGAGGTTTGGAGTCCCTAGATATTTAATGACTGATGGTGGTTCACACTTTATTCATGGTGCTTTCCGTAAAATGCTTGCTAAGTATGATGTTAATCATAGAATTGCGTCTCCTTATCATCCTCAGTCTAGTGGTCAAGTACAATTGAGTAACAGAGAGCTCAAATTAATTTTGCAAAAGACTGTCAATATGTCTAGAAAGAATCGGTCCAAGAAACTTGATGATGCATTATGGGCATATAGAACTGCATATAAAAATCCTATGGGTATGTCTCCATATAAATTGGTTTATGGAAAAGCATGTCACTTACCTCTTGAACTAGAACATAAGGCATATTGGGCTATCAAAGAGCTCAATTACAATTTCAAACTTGCCGGTGAGAAGAGGTTATTTGATATTAGCTCACTTGATGAATGGAGAACCCAAGCTTATGAAAATGCCAAGTTGTTTAAAGAAAAAGTTAAAAGATGGCATGACAAAAGGATACAAAAGCGTGAGTTTAACGTAGGTGATTATGTATTGCTATACAACTCTCGTTTAAGATTTTTTGTAGGAAAACTTCTCTCTAAATGGGAAGGCCCCTACGTTATCGAGGAGGTATATCGTTCCGGTGCCATAAAAAACAACAACTTTGAAGGCACGAATCCGAAGGTGGTAAACGGTGAAAGAATCAAACATTATATCTCAGGTAATCTCATAAATGTTGAAACCAATATTATTGAAACCGTAACCCCGGAGGAATACATAAGAGACACTTTCCAAAACGTTTCAGACTCTGAAAAGGAATAGGTATATGGTACAGTAAGTAAACCAACTCCAAAACAATTTTTAAGGCAATATTTCTTCGTTTTGGAATATTTAGAAAAATAGAAAAATAAGTAGCAGTCAGGGAAGGACACGAGGGTGGTGGGCGCGCCCTACCCCCCTGGGCGCGCCCCCTACCTCGTGAGCACCTCGTGTGCCTTCCGGACTCCGTTTTCTTGCACGATACGTATTTTGGTCGGTAAAAATTCACTATATATTCTCCAGGTTTATCGCCTATTCGGGTTCCATCCGCGGGGAGATCCGGCCGGAGTTTCGCTCACAGCCCCAAATGATGTGTGCAGGGTTCCCGAGACACCAAACGGGCGCCCGGTACACCGTGCCATAGTGTATCTACTGCATCATAGCCAACCCCTAGGGTCAGCGCTACACACGTCCTCCAACACAAGTCCTACAAACACAAGAAACTAGTTGCAACTCCTGGACAGAGATCAAGGCGATTAATAAGTCGAGAGAGTTAATTAAGGATCCCAATGTGTGGTAGTAGCTGTTCATGGATCACAAACACAGAACTCAGTTCCTGAGGGTGATTTCAATGAGACAACCCACCATGTACTCCTACGTGGCCTCTCACCCCTACCTTTACCAAATCGTGTTCACACACTTAGCTCTCAACAGTAGGACATGTTCACAACTTCCCAATTCATCCCCGATGAAACAGACCTGACACAACTCTAAGCAATAGCAGGCATGACAACAAGCATGAATGAGTAGGCACATCAGGGCTCAAACAACTCCTACTCATGCTGAAGGAAATATGCCCTAGAGGCAATAATAAAGTTATTATTTATTTCCTTATATCATGATAAATGTTTATTATTCATGCTAGAATTGTATTAACTGGAAACATAATACATGTGTGAATACATAGACAAACAGAGTGTCACTAGTATGCCTCTACTTGACTAGCTCATTAATCAAAGATGGTTATGTTTCCTAGCCATGAACAAAGAGTTGTTATTTGATTAACGAGATCACATCATTAGTTGAATGATCTGATTGACATGACCCATTCCATTAGCATAGCACCCGATCGTTTAGTATGTTGCTATTGCTTTTATCCATGACTTATACATGTTCCTTTAACTATGAGATTATGCAACTCCCATTTACCGTAGGAACACTTTGTGTGCTACCAAACGTCACAACGTAACTGGGTGATTATAAAGGTGCTCTACAGGTGTCTCCGAAGGTACATATTGGGTTGGCGTATTTCGAGATTAGGATTTGTCACTCCGATTGTCGGAGAGGTATCTCAGGGCCTTCTCGGTAATGCACATCACATAAAGCCTTGCAAGCATTGCAACCAATGAGTTAGTTGCGAGATGATGTATTACAGAACGAGTAAACAGACTTGCCGGTAACGAGATTGAACTAGGTATTGGATACCGACGATCGAATCTCGGGCAAGTAACATACCGATGACAAAGGGAACAACGTATGTTGTTATGCGGTCTGACCGATAAAGATCTTCGTAGAATATGTAGGAGCCAATATGGGCATCCAGGTCCCGCTATTGGTTATTGACCGGAGACGTGTCTCGGTCATGTCTACATTGTTCTCGAACCGTAGGGTCCGCACGCTTAACGTTACGATGACAGTTATTATGAGTTTATGCATTTTGATGTACCGAAGGAGTTCGGAGTCCCGGATGTGATCACGGACGTGACGAGGATTCTCGAAATGGTCGAGACATAAATAATTATATATTGGAAGCCTATGTTTGGACATCGGATGCATTCCAGGTGAAATCAGGATTTTACCGGAATACCGGGAGGGTTACCGGAACCCCCCGGGAGCATAATGGGCCAACATGGGCCTTGGAGGAGAGGTGAGAGGGCTGCCCTAGGGGCTGCGCGCCTCCCCCCCTTCCCCTAGTCCTATTAGGACTAGGAGAGGTGGGCGCCCCCCTCTCTCTCTCTCCCCCCCTTGGAGAATCCTAGTCCAACTAGGATTGGGGGGGGGGGAATCCTACTCCCAGAGGGAGTAGGACTCTCCTGGCGCACCAAGAGTTGGCCGGCCAGCCCCTCCCCCTTGGCTCCTTTATATACGGGGGCAGGGGGCACCCCAAAGGCACACAAGTTGATCTACGGATCGTTCCTTAGCCGTGTGCGGTGCCCCCTTCCACCAAATTCCACCTCGATCATATCGTTGCAGTGCTTAGGCGAAGCCCTACGCCGGTAACACATCAAGATCGTCACCACGCCGTCGTGCTGACGGAACTCTTCCTCGACGCTTTGCTGGATCGGAGCCCGGGGATCGTCATCGAGCTGAACGTGTGCCAAGAACTCGGAGGTGCCGGAGTAACGGTGCTGTGATCGGTTGGATCGCGAGGAGAACGTACGACTACTTCCTCTACGTTGTGTCAACACTTACGCTTCGGTCTACGAGGGTACGTAGGCAACACTCTCCCCTCTCGTTGCTATGCATCACCATGATCTTGCGTGTGCGTAGGAAAATTTTTGAAATTACTACGTTCCCCAACAGTGGCATCCGAGCCTAGGTTTTATGGTTTAATGTTATTTGCACGAGTAGAACACAAGTGAGTTGTGGACGATACAAGTCATACTGCCTACCAGCATGTCATACTTTGGTTCAGCGGTATTGTTGGACGAGACGATCCGGACCAACCTTACGCGTACGCTTACGCGAGACCGGTTCCCTCGACGTGCTTTGCACATAGATGGCTTGCGGAAGACTGTCTCTCCAACTTTAGTTGAACCGAGTGTGGCTACGCCCGGTCCTTGAGAAGGTTAAAACGGAGTCTATTTGACAAACTATCGTTGTGGTTTTGATGCGTAGGTAAGATGAGTTCTTGCTTAAAGCCCGTAGCAGCCACGTAAAACTTGCAACAACAAAGTAGAGGACGTCTAACTTGTTTTTGCAGGGCATGTTGTGATGTGATATGGTCAAGACGTGATGCTAAATTTTATTGTATGAGATGATCATGTTTTGTAACCGAGTTATCGGCAACTGGCAGGAGCCATATGGTTGTCGCTTTATTGTATGCAATGCAATCGCGATGTAATGCTTTACTTTATTGCTAAGCAGTAGTGATAGTCGTAGAAGCATAAGATTGGCGAGACGACAACGATGCTGCGATGAAGATCAAGGTGTCGCGCCGGTGACGATGGTGATCATGACGGTGCTTCGAAGATGGAGATCACAAGCACAAGATGATGATGGCCATATCATATCACTTATATTGATTGCATGTGATGTTTATCCTTTTATGCATCTTATCTTGCTTTGATTGACGGTAGCATTATAAGATGATCTCTCACTAAATTATCAAGAAGTGTTCTCCCTGAGTATGCACCGTTGCGAAAGTTCTTCGTGCTGAGACACCACGTGATGATCGGGTGTGATAGGCTCTACGTTCAAATACAACGGGTGCAAAACAGTTGCACACGCGGAATACTCAGGTTTAACTTGACGAGCCTAGCATATAACAGATATGGCCTCGGAACACAGAGACCGAAAGGTCGAGCGTGAATCATATAGTAGATATGATCAACATAGTGATGTTCACCATTGAAACTACTCCATCTCACGTGATGATCGGACATGGTTTAGTTGATTTGGATCACGTGATCACTTAGAGGATTAGAGGGATGTCTATCTAAGTGGGAGTTCTTAAGTAATATGATTAATTGAACTTAAATTTATCATGAACTTAGTACCTGATAGTATCTTGCTTGTCTATGTTGTGTAGATAGATGGCTCGTGCTGTTGTTCCGTTGAATTTTAATGCGTTCCTTGAGAAAGCAAAGTTGAAAGATGATGGTAGCAATTACACGGACTGGGTCCGTAACTTGAGGATTATCCTCATTGCTGCATAGAAGAATTACGTCCTGGAAGCACCGCTGGGTGCCAGGCCTGGTGCAAGAGCTACGCCAGATGTTGTGAACGTCTGGCAAAGCAAAACTGATGACTACTCTATAGTTCAGTGTGCCATGCTTTACGGCTTAGAACCGGGACTTCAACGACGTTTTGAACACCATGGAGCATATGAGATGTTCTAGGAGTTGAAGTTAATATTTCAAGCAAATGCCTGGATTGAGAGATATGAAGTCTCCAATAAGTTCTATAGCTGTAAAATGGAGGAGAACGGTTCTGTCAGTGAGCATATACTCAGAATGTCTGGGTATAACAATCACTTGATTCAACTGGGAGTTAATCTTCCGGATGATTGCGTCATTGACAGAATTCTCCAATCACTGCCACCAAGCTACAAGAGCTTTGTGATGAACTATAATATGCAAGGGATGACCAAAACTATGCCCGAGCTCTTCGCGATGCTAAAAGCCGCGGAGGTAGAAATCAAAAAGGAGCATCAAGTGTTGATGGTTAACAAAACCACTAGTTTCAAGAAAAAGGGCAAAGGGAAGAAAAAGGGGAACTTCAAAAAGAACAGCAAGCAAGTTGCTACTCAAGAGAAGAAACCCAAGTCTGGACCTAAGCCTGAAACTGAGTGCTTCTATTGCAAGCAGACTGGTCACTGGAAGCGGAACTGCCCCAAGTATTTGGCGGATAAGAAGGATGGCAAGGTTAACAAAGGTATATATGATATACATGTTATTGATGTGTACCTTACTAATTCTCGCAGTAGCACCTGGGTATTTGATACTGGTTCTGTTGCTAATATTTGCAACTCAAAACAGGGGCTACGGATTAAGCAAAGATTGGCTAAGGACGAGGTGACGATGCGCGTGGGAAATGGTTCCAAAGTCGATGTGATCGCGGTCGGCACGCTACCTCTACATCTACCTTCGGGATTAATATTAGATCTAAATAATTGTTATTTAGTACCAGCGTTGAGCATGAACATTATATCTGGATCTTGTTTGATGCGAGACGGTTATTCATTTAAATCAGAGAATAATGGTTGTTCTATTTATATGAGTAATATCTTTTATGGTCATGCGCCATTAAAGAATGGTTTGTTCTTACTTAATCTCGATAGTAGTAATACACATATTCATAATGTTGAAACCAAAAGATGCAGAGTTGATAATGATAGTGCAACTTATTTGTGGCACTGCCGTTTAGGTCATATCGGTGTAAAACGCATGAAGAAACTCCATACTGATGGACTTTTGGAGTCACTTGATTACGAATCACTTGGCACTTGCGAACCGTGCCTTATGGGCAAGATGACTAAAACACCGTTCTCCGGTACTATGGAGAGAGCAACAGATTTATTGGAAATCATACATACTGATGTATGTGGTCCAATGAATGTTGAGGCTCGTGGCGGATATCGTTATTTTCTCACCTTCACTGATGATTTAAGCAGATATGGGTATATCTACTTAATGAAACACAAGTCTGAAACATTTGAAAAGTTCAAAGAATTTCAGAGTGAAGTGGAAAATCATCGTAACAAGAAAATAAAGTTTCTACGATCTGATCGTGGAGGAGAATATTTGAGTTACGAGTTTGGTCTACATTTGAAGCAATGCGGAATAGTTTCGCAACTCACGCCACCCGGAACACCACAACGTAATGGTGTGTCCGAACGTCGTAATCGTACTTTACTAGATATGGTGCGATCTATGATGTCTCTTACCGATTTACCGCTATCTTTTTGGGGTTATGCTCTAGAGACGGCCGCATTCACGTTAAATAGGGCACCATCAAAATCCGTTGAGACGACGCCTTATGAACTGTGGTTTGGCAAGAAACCAAAGTTGTCGTTTCTTAAAGTTTGGGGCTGCGATGCTTATGTGAAAAAGCTTCAACCTGATAAGCTCAAACCCAAATCGGAAAAATGTGTCTTCATAGGATACCCAAAGGAGACTATTGGGTATACCTTCTATCACAGATCCGAAGGCAAAAATTTTGTTGCTAAAGTCGGAAACTTTCTAGAGATGGAGTTTCTCTCGAAAGAAGTGAGTGGGAGGAAAGTAGAACTTGATGAGATAATAGTATCTACTCCCTTATTGAGAAGTAGTACATCACAGAAATTTGTTTCTGTGACACCTACATCAAATAGGGAGGAAGCTAATGATAATGATCATGAAACTTCAGATCAAGTTTCTACTGAACTTCGTAGATCAACCAGAGTAAGATCCGCACCAGAGTGGTACGGTAATCCTATTTTGGAAATCATGTTACTAGACCATGATGAACCTACGAACTATGAAGAAGCGATGGTGAGCCCAGATTCCGCAAAGTGGCTTGAGGCCATGAAATCTGAGATGGGATCCATGTATGAGAACAAAGTATGGACTTTGGTTGACTTGCCCGATGATCGGCAAGCAATTGAGAATAAATGGATTTTTAAGAAGAAGACTGACGCTGATGGTAATGTTACTGTCTATAAAGCTCGACTTGTTGCAAAAGGTTTTCGACAAGTTCAAGGGATTGACTACGATGAGACTTTCTCACCCGTAGCGATGCTTAAGTCTGTCCGAATCATGTTAGCAGTTGCCGCATTTTATGATTATGAAATTTGGCAAATGGATGTCAAAACTGCATTCCTGAATGGATTTCTGGAAGAAGAGTTGTATATGATGCAACCAGAAGGTTTTGTCGATCCGAAGGGAGCTAACAAAGTGTGCAAGCTCCAGCGATCCATTTATGGACTGGTGCAAGCCTCTCGGAGTTGGAATAAACGCTTTGATTGTGTGATCAAAGCATTTGGTTTTATACAGACTTTTGGAGAAGCCTGTATTTACAAGAAAGTGAGTGGGAGCTCTGTAGCATTTCTGATATTATATGTGGATGACATATTACTGATCGGAAATAATATAGAATTTCTGGATAGCATAAAGGGATACTTGAATAAGAGTTTTTCAATGAAAGACCTCGGTGAAGCTGCTTACATATTGGGCATTAAGATCTATAGAGATAGATCAAGACGCTTAATAGGACTTTCACAAAGCACATACCTTGACAAAGTTTTGAAAAAGTTCAAAATGGATCAGGCAAAGAAAGGGTTCTTGCCTGTGGCACAAGGTGTGAAGTTGAGTAAGACTCAATGCCCGACCACCGCAGAAGATAGAGAGAAAATGAAAAATGTTCCCTATGCTTCAGCCATAGGCTCTATCATGTATGCAATGCTGTGTACCAGACCTGATGTGTGCCTTGCTGTAAGTTTAGCAGGCAGGTACCAAAGTAATCCAGGAGTGGATCACTGGACAGCGGTCAAGAACATCCTTAAGTACTTGAGAAGGACTAAGGATATGTTTCTCATTTATGGAGGTGACAAAGAGCTCGTCGTAAACGGTTACGTCGATGCAAGCTTTGACACTGATCCGGACGATTCCAAATCGCAAACCGGATACGTATTTACATTAAACGGTGGAGCTGTTAGTTGGTGCAGTTCTAAACAAAGCGTCGTGGCGGGATCTACATGTGAAGCTGAGTACATAGCCGCTTCGGAAGCAGCTAATGAAGGAGTCTGGATGAAGGAGTTCATATCCGATCTAGGTGTTGTGCCTGGCGTATCGGGTCCAATGAAAATCTTTTGTGACAATACTGGTGCAATTGCCTTGGCAAAGGAATCCAGATTTCACAAAAGAACCAAACACATCAAAAGACGCTTCAACTCCATCCGGGATTTGGTCCAGGTGGGAGACATAGAGATATGCAAGATACATACGGATCTGAATGTTGCAGACCCGTTGACTAAGCCTCTTCCACGAGCAAAACATGATCAGCACCAAAACTCCATGGGTGTTAGAATCATTACTTTGTAATCTAGATTATTGACTCTAGTGCAAGTGGGAGACTGAAGGAAATATGCCCTAGAGGCAATAATAAAGTTATTATTTATTTCCTTATATCATGATAAATGTTTATTATTCATGCTAGAATTGTATTAACTGGAAACATAATACATGTGTGAATACATAGACAAACAGAGTGTCACTAGTATGCCTCTACTTGACTAGCTCATTAATCAAAGATGGTTATGTTTCCTAGCCATGAACAAAGAGTTGTTATTTGATTAAAGAGATCACATCATTAGTTGAATGATCTGATTGACATGACCCATTCCATTAGCATAGCACCCGATCGTTTAGTAAGTTGCTATTGCTTTTATCCATGACTTATACATGTTCCTTTAACTATGAGATTATGCAACTCCCATTTACCGTAGGAACACTTTGTGTGCTACCAAACGTCACAACGTAACTGGGTGATTATAAAGGTGCTCTACAGGTGTCTCCGAAGGTACATATTGGGTTGGCGTATTTCGAGATTAGGATTTGTCACTCCGATTGTCGGAGAGGTATCTCAGGGCCTTCTCGGTAATGCACATCACATAAAGCCTTGCAAGCATTGCAACCAATGAGTTAGTTGCGAGATGATGTATTACAGAACGAGTAAAGAGACTTGCCGGTAACGAGATTGAACTAGGTATTGGATACCGACGATCGAATCTCGGGCAAGTAACATACCGATGACAAAGGGAACAACGTATGTTGTTATGCGGTCTGACCGATAAAGATCTTCGTAGAATATGTAGGAGCCAATATGGGCATCCAGGTCCCGCTATTGGTTATTGACCGGAGACGTGTCTCGGTCATGTCTACATTGTTCTCGAACCGTAGGGTCCGCACGCTTAACGTTACAATGACAGTTATTATGAGTTTATGCATTTTGATGTACCGAAGGAGTTCGGAGTCCCGGATGTGATCACGGACGTGACGAGGAGTCTCGAAATGGTCGAGACATAAAGAATTATATATTGGAAGCCTATGTTTGGACATCGGATGCATTCCAGGTGAAATCAGGATTTTACCGGAATACCGGGAGGGTTACCGGAACCCCCCGGGAGCATAATGGGCCAACATGGGCCTTGGAGGAGAGGTGAGAGGGCTGCCCTAGGGGCTGCGCGCCTCCCCCCCTTCCCCTAGTCCTATTAGGACTAGGAGAGGTGGGCGCCCCCCTCTCTCTCTCTCTCTCCCCCTTGGAGAATCCTAGTCCAACTAGGATTGGGGGGGGAATCCTACTCCCAGAGGGAGTAGGACTCTCCTGGCGCACCAAGAGTTGGCCGGCCAGCCCCTCCCCCTTGGCTCCTTTATATACGGGGGCAGGGGGCACCCCAAAGGCACACAAGTTGATCTACGGATCGTTCCTTAGCCGTGTGCGGTGCCCCCTTCCACCAAATTCCACCTCGATCATATCGTTGCAGTGCTTAGGCGAAGCCCTACGCCGGTAACACATCAAGATCGTCACCACGCCGTCGTGCTGACGGAACTCTTCCTCGACGCTTTGCTGGATCGGAGCCCGGGGATCGTCATCGAGCTGAACGTGTGCCAAGAACTCGGAGGTGCCGGAGTAACGGTGCTGTGATCGGTTGGATCGCGAGGAGAACGTACGACTACTTCCTCTACGTTGTGTCAACGCTTCCGCTTCGGTCTACGAGGGTACGTAGACAACACTCTCCCCTCTCGTTGCTATGCATCACCATGATCTTGCGTGTGCGTAGGAAATTTTTTGAAATTACTACGTTCCCCAACACATGCTAGTGGGTTTCATCTATTTACTGTGACAATGACAGGTCATGCAGAGGAAAGGGGTTCAACTACCACAACATGTAACAGTTGAAACATTGTTGTCGTAGTAAAAGAGAGTAGGAGTGAGAGAGTGGGATTGTATCGGAATGAACAAGGGGTTTTTGCTTGCCTGCCACTTCTGAAGATAATATAGCTCTTCATCGGTGTCATCGAACTTATCGTCAAAACCTCGTCTACTGAGAGGGGACAAATACCGGAAAACAAGGAAGAACACAATCAATGCAATGCAACAATATGATGCATGATCATGACATGGCAATATGTTGTGGTTTGAGCTAATGCAACTAGTAACAGGTTAAATTGAGTTGGTTTGAATCCAAGATTCAAATTCAAACTCCATATGTGGATATTCAAATGCCATTTATATGATTTGTCCTAAACAGCAGCCATAAGTCGTTCTAACATGCATGAAAATGATGCAGATGGATGGATTGGATTTTTCTGATCATTTTTCATATATAATTTATTTCATTTGGAGTTACGATTTATTTTCTATGATTTTTAGAAGTTTAGGAAATTTTCTGGATTTTCTAATTATTTAGAAATAAACTAATTCCAGAAAATGCATTACTGCGTCAGCATGACGTAAGCGAGTCAACGGGTCCGCCCAGGTCAAACTGACCAGTGGGGCCCGCGTGTCAGTGGCTAACTAAACTAACCTAGTTTAATTAGCACTAACCTAGTTAAACTAATTAACTTTAAACCTAAACAAGATTAATTAGCCGGGCGGGGCCCGCATGTCATGGACTCAGGGGAGGTCAAATCCCCTGGTCAACCGGGGCTAAACCATCGGCTGTCAAAGCGGTCAACCCGCCGTCGTTTAGCCGCCGGCGAGGCCGAACGCGGCGGAGGCATCGGGAATCACCCACAGGCAACCATTTGCGCGGCGGAGAGGCTCTGCATGAAGAGGAGACTCGTCCGCGTCCACTGGTGCTCACAGCAGCAGCTCTAAACGACGGCGGCGGCGACTTGCGCGGTGGCAGGAGTTCGGCCGTCGACCAGATCGGTGTTGCGTGGAACAGCAGGAGCCGCGGGTGGTCGCGATTGACTCTTGGGAACGTGCTGAGCACGGTGGCGTGCTCGGTTGCGAGCTTGCACGGCTGTGACCACGGCTACGCCATGGCCGGTGGCGAGATGCTTCGGTCACGGTTGGGGATCAAGGCTAGAGCACGCGCGGAAGTGAGGGGACAGGGGGGAACGAAGGAGGAGCTCACGGTGATCTCGCAGAGCAGCTCAATGGGCTCGGGGAAGCTTTGGTTGCCGTGAGTTTGACGGCGGTGAGCCACGGCGGCCGAGGCCGAAGACAACGATGGTGGCGATGAAGTAGGGCCTCTGGCGTCGTGTAGCTCGGTGGAGAGGACGAGGAAGACGCGGCAGTGCTTCTGGGCTGCTCGAGGGAACGAGGGGGAGGCGATGGCCGCGGTGGTGCTCGTCGGCGGTGGCGGGCACGTTCGGTGAGAACAGGGGAGAGGGAGAGCGTTCGGGGGAGAGAAAGGGAGAGTCGGACGGCTCTGGGGGTCATGTGGCATCGTCTAGACGTGTCGAGGAGGAGCTAGGCAGACAGGGAGGGAGGAGGTGGCCGCGGCGTGTAGCTGCGCGCGTCAGGCATGCGCCCTCGCCTACTGGCGCGAGGAGGAAGGCGACAGGAGAGCGCCTGGTGGGCTGGGCCGCCAGGTAGGCTTAGGTAAGTTTCTGCTCTATTTTACTTTTCTTCTGTTTTCTATTTTTCTGTTGTTTGTCTTGATTTGATCTAAATACCAAATCAATTTGAAAATTCATGAAAATAATTGTGTAAGCTAAGTGGTCTTATCCAAAGCCACACAACAATTTTCAGAATTATTGAACATATATTTATTATATAATAAATATAGATCCAATTCAAATATTTGTTGGATTAATTCAAAGGCCCAAAATAATTGTTTCTGAGATTCTAAAAATATTGGTTTGAATTTTATCCCTTGCCAATATTTCTAGACATTCACAGGAACATTTTCTTGGACTTATTTGAAGCAATTTTTATCTTGGTCATTTTCGGAAATGATTTCTGAGGCTTTCGCATGTCCCCAATTCAAATTTATTGAAATTTAAACATGATGCACACATGACTAGCTAGTCTAGGTCATACTAAAACTAGGGATGTGACAACTCACCCCCACTAAACAAGAATCTCGTCCCGAGATTCAAGACGTGAGGTAAGAAGACAGAGGGGGCACAAGACCAACACAATCTTCGCGATCCAGGTTGCACCTCATAAGGTTGTTGATTCGTTGCATATGTTGATCTTGATATCCTCGCTTTTGAGATCTTCATCCACGCGATGACGACGGAAAGAAACTTTACTAGGATTGATCTTCTCGAAGATCGAGCTATACAAGATCAACTTGCGGAATGAGATGTTGAAACATCTCGAGTTGAGACACAAAACACATCGAGAGGGATGGAAGAACAAACGACGAGGTTTGAGGCAACAATCCCACGCTTAGAGAGATGGTGGATGGTGTCAAGGTGGCGAGGAAATAATTGCCATGATCCCATAACGGGGCACCTTGGGGGAGGTGACTCTTAGAGTTATTCCCTTAAATGGTAAAAAGAATTACTTTTGATATCTAGATCATTGAAATCTTTGTACCAGCCTAAGGCAATCACAATCGATCGTTTGGCAGAGTTCGAAGGAATGGCATATCCGGATTCGAATGGATGATGTGGACTACCTTGTTGAAGATAACGCGATGGATGATTTTGCTTATCATCGGAAATGGATGGGACCCATGGTAGGACCACTTTTGAAGATGATCATAAACAACAATTACTGAGAGGGCAGCCCATGGGAATTGGCACAATGGCGGTGCAAGCTGGGAACAAAATGCAACTGTTGGGAATGTTCCAACCATCATATCTGCATGAGATTCAGATCTGGTTGGTGTCAGGATATTCCAGACTCATCAAGTCTAGAAATAAAAATGAAGGTTTGCAACACAAATCGACGAGATGACGTTGCGAGATTCTCAGGGAGTTAACTACGATAGCAAGCTCCAAAACATGAGCTGGTTCTACTACATACATGTGAACACACTGTCCCAGACAAGCATGACCACATAGTAGTCTTACAACAAAACACTGCCGAGTTCTGGTTGGGAACCATCATTGCGGAGAGCGAAGCCCTTGCATAAGTCATATGATTATCTCTTATGAAGGAACTTCTTCTCCTTGAACAAGTCAATCAGTGGCTTGGTATGCTAGGAACACATATGGAGTGGAGGTGGCCAACCTATCAAACCATAGAGCACTTCGCACGTGCATGACTAACTTGGGATGATTCCAGAGGAGGCAAAAACAATCTTTCTCGAACTCACGGCGACAACTTACATCAAATGCACCTGAGTTAGAGGAAGTCACTTCTTTCATCCAAATGTATACCTCATGAGCGGAACATGAAGGTAATGCTTACAAAGTTTCCAATGCTAGCTTTAATGTTCCACATGAATCATGGGGAAGACAAGATGCTGTTGATGGGCTCAACACCAACTCATCGGAATTTCCATATCACTAGACTTCCACCATCATGTGAACACGATGATAACATTGGTCAGACCAAAAGATGTAATGGTGTATGCTCGAGGGATCAACCACGAGTAAGACGACAATATGAACATCGTTGGTTTTGATTTGACTTGACGATAGCCCATACTCAAGTCAAAGTTTTGACAAGGCAATAGATCCAACAACTGATCACGAGGACCAATCGATGGAGATATCATCTTTCTTCAACACACACACAAAAAAAAAAGATATCCCTTAACATGAACTAAGTCAGACAAGCTTTTATCTTCCAACTCTCCAAGTTGTTGTTTGGCTTAACCAACTATCTTAGGGGTATCCAACACAGATTCTTGGAGAATGGGTGGTTTGGAGAAAAGCCAACATGATCACGAACTCAGCATAGCGGTCAGGTGACAACCTGGTAATACTTCCGTGAAGATATTCTGAACATCACGAACCACCAATATGTTACTAAGATTGAGAACAATCTTGCTTTTCAGAGAAAGATGATATGATCAAAATAGTGAGGGATTGACACAATCCTAACTCATTGATCAAGGAGTGCACCAGAAATAAGGACTAGGTAGCACGGTCAATCTTAGGATGATGATTTAATAACCAACACGGTAAGAATGAGAATATTGTCCATTAACTACCAAGCAACACGGTTGCTAGGAGTATAGATTTCACACATCATGGTTCACTTGTCATCATTCCGGTTGCAACAACACGGGACCGAGGAATGAACGATAATGGCGAGAGTATCACTGCATCAAGAATTCATAAGAGAAGGTGCAATTCTCATGACATTCCTGACATAAAGTGGGTAATACTTCAGGGTAGAACAGAATCAAAAGCTTGATTGCATTTGATTTGCGGAATACAACTCCTTTGACCCAATCCTAGAAATGGATGAGGTACTGGAGTTTGTTTCTCCTAGTCATTCCGGAATAGAATGGCTTGACGGACCACAAGAATAATAGGGATCGATGAACACGAGTGCACAACTATTCCTGACTATCAATTGATAGACTAGGGTCGGAATACAGCTGAGGAGGGTCAACTCAAGGAACATATAACTTTCTGAGTTGTGGATGCATAGATTAGTATGTCGAACCAAGTTCAACATGTTTCTTTTGGATAACCCATGCAGAGAGGTAGGACTGGCAGAGTCACAATTATGAATGGAGAACTCCTCAAGAGTACTCTGATTGTGATCTTTTGGTTCAAATAACTTCTGCCTTAATGGTTCATGGTATTTGGAAGAAGGAAATTCCCCGGACCTCGAGGACTATCGCAAGGTTACTAATATCCTAAAGGAACGAGCAACACTATGTACACGAATTAAGTAGAGTGAACCTTGGGTTCAAGAACCCAGAAATAGAAGGCCTACTAACTAAGTGGCATCACGGGATGCTTTCGAGAATGATGGCCAGAATCATCACACTAGGAACACAAAACATGGCTAGATTACTAGGTGACTCCCTAAAACACCTAGGGTCATAATAATAGCTCCAACAGATATGTCGAGGTAGTGGAGTACCTCAACTCAACAATTAGTGTGGTTAATCTGGCCCAAAAGAACAAAAAAACCAGAGGAAAAGGATTTTGCAAATGCATCAGATGGTTTAGAAACCTGGGATGACTCGGACAGCATAATGGCTATAAATGCTCAAAGGATTTAAGACATCCTGCAAAAATGGGGGCATAACCACTCAGAAGCACAATATCAAGGTTTCGAGACCAACTATGAACACACAGAAGTAGTAGAAACTGAACAGAGGCTTGAATCCATCAATCCTATAAGTCTCTATCATAGTAACTCGTCATCCTGATAGATATATGAGAAGGCCTAGTTCTTAATCCCCGTAGATAAGAAGAGGATGACTCAGATCAGAAGGGCATAAGGTATAAGGAGTAAAAGGAGCCTTACGTTCCCTTCCACAATCAATTCCCTTATATAACTAAAGCATTTCTAGACTCAACTTCGACCAGTTTGGCTTGGTAGTCCTACAGGCAGTCAGGCTCTGATACGAACGCGGTCAGGACCCCGATTCCAAGTCACATCAATCCAGCCGGTAACACTTCATATCACTTTGCGGCCTCACACACGGTATTCCCACGGGTGTCGCCTTACCATGGCCTGGGACCGTTTGCGCCTTTTGGCTCACGCATATGATAGTGTCGCTAGCATCCATATGAGAGAGAACCCGGCCGACATGACTAATCCTGAACCCAAAGTGGCACTAACTTACGGGGACATGCATACATGAATCAACATCGAGCATGTCGGTCAGCAGCGTGCGAATCCGGGCTGTAGCACTGGGCTAACAGGACTCCGGTGAACCTGGCTGTAGCAGGCTAGGTAGGACTCCGGATGTCACCGCGTGACATTTCCCCGAAGGGACAGACACAGGAACAAAGTGAATCACATGCCGGCGAGTCAAGTGTTCCGGAGCAGTAGTGTTGGGCTAGCAGGACTCCGGTGAACCAGGCTATAGCGGACTACTATGGCTCATGGAAGCACAAGACTACATTTCCCCATAAGAGAGGCTACCAAGGATAGGCAACTAGGTTGTCGGATCCCACACATACCAAGCATTTCAATCATACACACAATATGATCGATATGTGTAAATACAACATGGCATCACAACAAGACTCTACGACTCAAAGTATTTATTCATTAGGCTCCGTGAAGCCAAGTATTACAAACATGGTCTCATGACCCAACATACAGAGCATACAAGCAACAAGCACATGCGGAAGCTTAACATGTCTGAGTACAGACATCTACAAATGAAAAATGCTGAGAAGCCTGACTATCTACCAGATCCTGCCGAGGGCACAAGATCGTAGCTGAGGTAACAAGCTAAACGTCGAAGTCCACACGGAACTACTAGCGAGACTGAAGTCTCTCTGCAAAAACATAAAATAGGCAAACATGAGTACAAATGTACCCAGCAAGACTTACATCAGAACTAGCTACATATGCATCAGTATCAACAAAGGGGGTGGAGGAGTTTAACTGCAGCAAGCCAGCTTTGACTCAGTGGCTAACCTGAACTACTACTGCAAGTAACTCTTTTGAGGTGGCGCACACGAGTCCACATATTCATCATATCAATACACCACTATGGATTCGCTCCCGTCTCCCTACGAGAACGCCGTCCATAGCACTCACGCTTATCTTGCGAGTTTTAGAGTATCCACTTTCACTTGTCTATGAACTATTATAGGCAACCCAGAAGTCCTTTACCGCGGACACGGCTAGTCGAATAGATTATGTTAACCCTGCAGGGGTGTACTTCTTCACACACGCTCTCGCCACTGACCACCATGTACACATCGTCTATCTCGGCAACCTTCAACCGGAAGCCTGGCGAGGGAGTCGGCCACGACCTGACTAACCACACAAGTCTCTAGTCCAGGTTTATCGCCTATTCGGGTTCCATCCGCGAGGAGATCCGGCCAGAGTTTCGCTCACAGCCCCAAATGATGTGTGCAGGGTTCCCGAGACACCAAACGGGCGGCCGGTACACCGTGCCACGGTGTATCTACCGCATCATAGTCCACCCCTAGGGTCAGCGCTACGCACGGACTCAAACGCATATCCTACAAACACCAGAAACTAGTTGCAACTCCTGGACAGAGATCAAGGCGATTAATAAGTCGAGAGAGTCAATTAAGGATCCCAATGTGTGTTAGTAGCTGTTCATGGATCACAAACACAGAACTCAGTTCTTGAGGACGGTTTCAATGAGACAACCCACCATGTACTCCTACATGGCCTCTCACCGCTAGCTTTACTAAATCATGTTCACACACTTAGCTCTCAACAGTAGGACATGTTCACAACTTCCCAATTCATCCCCGATGAAATAGACCTGACACAACTCTAAGCAATAGCAGGCATGACAACAAGCATGAATGAGTAGGCACATCAGGGCTCAAACAACTCCTATTCATGCTAGTGGGTTTCATCTATTTACTGTGGCAATGACAGGTCATGCAGAGGAAAGGGGTTCAACTACCGCAGCATGTAACAGTTGAAACATTGTTGTCCCGATGCAGTAAAAGAGAGCAGGAGCGAGAGAGTGGGATTGTATTAGAATGAGCAAGGGGTTTTTGCTTGCCTAGCACTTCTGAAGATAATATAGCTCTTCATCGGTGTCATCGAGCTCATCGTCGAAACCTCGTCTACTGAGAGGGGGCAAATATCGGCAAACAAGGAAGAACACAATCAATGCAATGCAACAATATGATGCATGACCATGACATGGCAATATGTTGTGGTTTGAGCTAATGCAACTAGTAACAAGTTAAATGGAGTTGGTTTGAATCCAACATTCAAATTCAAACTCCATATGTGGATATTCAAATGCCATTTATATGATTTGTCCTAAACAGCAGCCATAAGTTATTCTAACATGCATGAAAATGATACAGATGGATAGATTGGATTTTTTTTGATCATTTTTCATATATAATTTATTTCATTTGGAGTTATGGTTTATTTTCTATGATTTTTAGAAGTTTAGGCAATTTTCTGGATTTTCTAATTATTTAGAAATAAACTAATTCCAGAAAATGCATTACTGCGTCAGCATGACGTAAGCGAGTCAACGGGGCAGCCGAGGTCAAACTGAGCAGTGGGGCCTGCGTGTCAGTGGCTAACTAAACTAACCTACACTACTAGGGAAAACCTTGTACACAGAAATTTAGCAACAGCGCGGGTCAAAAAAGGGCGCTAGTGCTAGATAGCAGTAGCGGTTCAGAATAAACCGCGCTGCAGATACGATTGTAGCAGTAGCGCGTGTGACCGTAAAAGCGCTACTACTAATATTGCCATTGGTGGAACAATGGGCTACGCATAGCCATAGCGGGGTTGCAAGAAGCGCGCTACCGCTAGGGCATGAGTAGCAGCGCATTTCAGAGTAAGAGCGCTACTGCTAATGGAAATAAAATAAAATGAAAAACAAATAGAAAAGTAAATGAAAATGAAAGAAACAGAAAAAGGAGAAAGAAAAAAATAAAATGTAAAGCAAAATAAATGAAAAAGCGAAAAAACAGAGAAAGGCACAGCTGTAGCGTGTGTTAGTAAGAGGCACTATAGCTAACGTAGCTGCAGCGCGTTTCCAGGACCCCCGCTATAGAAACAGAAAAGGAAATAAAGAAGGGAGAAAATTACATAGGTATAGTAGTAGCACGTTTTGGAAAAAGCGCTATAGCTACCTTAGCTATAGCGCGTTCTGCGAAACGCGCTACCGCTAGTTTTGACTTAACCAAAAAACCGTTTCCCCCCGGCCACCACTTGCCCCTCAAATCTCTTGACCCACCCCGCCGCCATCTCCCCGATTCGCCGTCGCCCCACTTCGCCGCCGTCTCCTGCCAACGTCGACGGCCCCAGAGCCACCAGAGCCGTGCGCCGTCGGCGCCACCGGAGCCGCCCCCAACGCCACGGAGCCGCGCGGCCTCATCAACGCCACCGGAGCCGCCGTCGACGCCACCGGATCGTCCCTCGCCACAACTGCCTCCCTCGCCCTCACCGGAGATGCCCCTGCCTCCCTCAACACCACTGGAGCCATCCTCTGTAAGCCCCCACCCCTCCTCCTCTCTCTCTCTCATGCATAGGTTAGCTAGTTTAATTATGTTAATTATCTAGGTTAGGGCAAAAATTTAGTTAGGGCTTTGACAGAGAAGTAGTTAGGTTAACTAGTTTAATTAGGTTAATTACCTAGGTTAGTGCAAAATTTTAGTTAGTGGCTTTGTTGATTATATCTTTTCATTGAAGTGGTCATGTTGTTTGTGCCCAAGTTGCTTTGTTGTTTCAATGAAGCCGAGTGGCCTATATATATGTTTTGCCGGAATGTTGATTCATTTCCGTTTCGGCAAATTTCAGGTTCTCGATTTGTCCACTTTTTAGCAAAGGTCATGCCGAAATTTTCCGTGAATTTCGGCATGACTTGTGCTACAAACTAGGACATATCGAGTGCCCGGGATTTGCCGCACCAGGAAGGAGTCAATGTTCCTGCAAAACAATAGGCCTTTTATGTCATTATTCATTTTATTAGGTCTAGAATTAATTGACTAGATTTAATCATAGGAAACATGGCTAGCAACGATGAAGGACATGGTTTTGGTGATTGCGACGACGTCTACCGGGCGGCAGATGAATTTTTCAGCCTTGACGACGATCAACCGATGTTGTTGATGGGCCCACTGGTGGCATCGGGGACTGAGACCGACACGCAGACCGGTGTTGAGACTGAGACCGGCGATCAGACTCAGACCGACATCGAGACCGGCGCTGAGACTGAGACCGGCGCTGCCTCGGGGAGCGGACCCGATGCAGAACCGAAATCAAAGAGGCAACGGCTTCCTAACAAACTCAGGAGTACTAGACTGGTGGTCACGGAGGTGGACAACGAAAATTTTGAGCCAAAGGCGCCCGAGGAAGCGCGTCGATGCTACGGCAATCAAATAGGCTGCATCGTACGGACAACCGCCACCATCAATGATGAGAAACTACAGAAGATAGAAAATATGAGGAGCTCCCTCCTAAAGAAGTTTCACCAGATATTCTTGTTCCCGGGCCGGAATGAGAAGGACTATGAACATCCAGATGAGGACCCGGCAATGAAGAAGATAAACAAACACGCCATGACCAAGTTTAGCGACGCGTTGGCCGCCTGGAAAAATCGAGTGAAAGCAAAGATCATTGACAAGAAGGAACCCTACCCCGAGATTGTAAAGGATAATCCGACAATCACGGAAGATCAGTTTCAAATATTCAAGGAGGCTTGCGAGGCCGAATCTGCCAAAAAAAAGTCTAAGTACATGAAGGGGCTTCAAGAGAGGAACATTGGGAGCCACCACCTCGGAAGCCGTGGTTACGGCGGAAAGAGGTCCAAATGGGCCAAGGAGGACGCGGAAGCCGCGAGTTTGGGCATCCCAGCCCCTTGGCGGAGTTCACCGTCCCGCATGAGTGTGACGTCCTCAGGGCCCGGCACCGTTGGGACCAAGTGAAGAAGGTTTACGAGACAAAACCGGTCATTACGGAGTTCATGAGACTGCTGGTAATTTTAGTTTCTGATCAACTCGACTGCTCACGTTAGTCATATTTGTAAACGATCCTTGTGCCTTTTGCAAAGAGAGCAGCACAGGATTGCGGCCGAAAGCGACTTGCCGTCTGAGGCATTGGCGAGGCCCAAGTGGGACACTCCATTCAACCGGGCTTTGAACATATTGAAACGACAATCGGTGGATACTCGACCGTCGTATGGACGCGTGCACGGTGTCAGAGACGGCGCCACGTGGAAGAAGTACTACCGTGAGACCACGGAGGAGAGAAAGGAAAGAAGGAGGTTAAATGAAGAAAACATCGACAAGAAGGTTGAGATTGCGGTTGAGAAGAAATCAACTCAGACAGTCGCAACAGTGGTAGCTGCTGCAAAACAGGTGGCTGTAGATATTTCTACTTCCTTGGTTTCGGCCGTTTTCAATTGGACTAGGCAAAATCCAGAAAAAAATACAGAAGACTTTCCCCTTGCTGACTTCTTGGCGGGGAGCAGCTCAACTAGTGTTGCACCAACACCTGCAGCTGCACCTGCTCCCGCACCGGCTCCCGCACCGGACATGCTCGGCGGTGCTTCGTCTTTGGCTGAGCTCGACGCCCTCACGGTATCTGTCACACCGGCCCCCTTCAATATAAATGTATAATCTCCCGTTTTCGTTGCCTTTGGGATGTCTCACGTCACAGACTTTCTTTGCAGGCCGACGAAACCCCGTGCACCATATTGTACACCATCGGCGACCAGAAGGTGGACGTGGGGAAGGCGTCGATAATGGAGCCGAAGGAACCATTGTTCCACAGTCGGCCAATCCCCCCGAACGTCTTTGAGGTTTCTGTGGCCAGTGTCAAACCGAGCCACGAGAATTTTCCTCCTCCAATACTAGTGGAGGAAGACGACGAGACACCGCGGCGGCTTGGTGATTGTTGCAATGGGTGGGTCCTGTTGTGGCCAAAGAGTTTGCTTCGCCTGGAGGCGGCCGGGAGCACACCCACGAGCATGCAGCCTTAGCAAGGTATGAACATCAACACCCCACCTACCCAATTAGCGTCGGGTGTCAGGTTGAGTGATAGCGGACGGGGTAAGGAGGAGTCTCCATTAGTCGCTGATGACGTCGCCATGGATGAGGATGAGGACGACGATGGCGCTGAACAGTATGTCTATACTGGCGCCTCCTCAGGGTTTGAGCGTCATGAGTCGGTGCCTGAATTGCCGTCTCAATGTATTATGGACGACCTTCCGGTAGTAAAGAAGTCTAGGGAGAGAGCGAGGAAAGGCAAAAAAGCTGATTCTATGATCCAGCCGCCTCAGCAGCCTCAGCTTCAGGACCGTATAGATATCCCCGATGCGGATAAATGGCATATCCCCGGTCAACCAATCCTACCTGCAACAGCGCTACGGGTCAGATTTGGCGATCTAAGGAGACTTCATGACGATGTGCTGCGGGTAGAGAAAGGCCTCATCACCTCGAAAGATCCAGGATACCCATTCTACGTGGTTAACGTTCCGCGGCAAATGTCGTACGTCGACATCTTCCCCGCGGATAAGTTCTTCCTCCGATTTGATTACATATTCGACATGTTTCACGTGAAGAAGCTGGATTTTACGTGTGTCCGCCTTTATGCCTTGCACATGAACTACATCATCGGGGTTGAGCAGATATCTCATATCTGTGTCGCTGACCCGTACTACATGCACGAGGGCTTCTTGGGAGTCTGCGCAAAGCACCGTGAATACGCGAGGGATTACATCGTCAGTTTCATGCTCGCCAATAAGGACAAGGGGGCGATTCTCGTGCCTTATCATACCGTGTAAGTCATCCGTGCTGCTATCCTTCCTTCGATTTCAATCATTCATTTGCACGGTGGAGGCTAATTAATTTGAGGGGTACTTATTTTGCGCAGCAGCGGGCGCGCCGTCCTCATCATCCTCTACCCCCGATTCTCCCATGCTCTTTACTTGGACTCGTCGAAGAACATTCACAAAAAGGATTACACCCACATCAAGGATGTTCTCGACAGTGCTATGTTTTACTACCAAGCAAGGGGTGGAGAGGTCAGGGACAAGAAGAGAAGGGGCGGCAGGGTCGCCTTCGGCCATAAGACCGACTTCTGGTGCATCCAGCAACCGAACGATTCTCTTAATGATGGATTCTATGTCCTACACCACATGCTGGAGTACCGATGGGATCACCAGAACCTTCGCATGGCACCTAGATCCGGCGATTCCCATATTCTGCAATGGGCAAAGGACATAGGAGATAACAAGGATCATCGACTTCGAGCTAAGTTCTATAACATCCGGCGCGAACTTGCCCAAATCATCATGAAGGAGGTCGTCAGAAAAACAAGGATGTTCTACGGAGAAGGACAAATGTCGCGGGAAGACGTCCGAACATGGATAGCCTCTCAGCGTCTCGACATGAAGCCTTTCACTAAGGTCGAGGACTATCTCCCTGACTTGGATGGATGGAACGACATGTTGGAGTGATTGTCGATATATGACAATGTGTCAGTTTAGTCCATACTTTCTGTATGACAAAACTTTGAGTTATGCACGGTGAAACTTTATTTGTGATGTAATTAAACCGTCCTCCTCCTCGACTAGCAAAGATCACTCTAGTTAGGGCAGTTTGGGGTACGATGAACTTTGCTATTTATGCTTATGATATGTTGTTTCTATTTTTGCCAAGTCTTTCTCTTTCTGTTGCTCAACTATATATGTTGCATATCATCGACTCATGTGACGATGCAAGTGCATAGATCATAGATGGCGAAGAAGTGCTACGCCAGGAGTATATATACGACAAGTGGCCGGAGTGTCAGGCCCAGGTGTACCGGTTTCCGGTTTCCGAGCGACATGCAGTAGTTAGTTTAGGTTCATGCTAATTCGAGAGAGGGATAGGAACTCATGTACTCAAAGTGATAGCTCTTCTCGCGTATATCATTGTTTAGATGGATGACGATGTATTTCCAAGTAATCGAGACTTGTATCGCTATTTTCGAGATGATGACGAGAGATCACTTTGTGTTGGATGATGATTATGATGATGGCATGATTTGATGAGACTAATTGTATGTATATGCTATGATTACATGTGTATGTGTATGATATGCTAAAGATTATTGTATAAAGCCTATTCAAATACAAAACAAATATGTAGGGAAAATAATAATAAAACTAGTAATAGCGAGGGGGGAAATTTTAGCAGTAGCGCCGCCTTACCAGCAGCGCTTCCCAGTAAACAGCGCTGCAGATAATATCAGCAGCGCCCTTTTCTAAAGAGCGCTACAGCTATTCATGTATAGCAGTAGCGCGGGACAATAGGCGCTACTGCTATACGTTAGTTGTAGCGCCTTATTAGTAGCGCCGGTCCCTGCGCTACTGAGAGGCCCAAAACTCGCGCTGCTGCTAGGCTTTTCCCTAGTAGTGCTAGTTTAATTAGCACTAACCTAGGTTAAACTAATTAAGTTTAAACCTAAAGTAGATTAATTAGCCGGGCGGGGCCTGCATGTCATGGACTCAGGGGAGGTCAAATCCCCTGGTCAACTGGGGCTAAACCACCGGCGGTCAAAGCGGTCAACCTGCCGGCGTTTAGCCGCCGGCGAGGCCGAACGCGGCAGAGGCATCGGGAATCGCCCACAGGCGACCATTTGTGCGGCGGAGAGGCTCTACGTGATGAGGAGACTCATCCGCGTCAAGTGGTGCTCACAGCAGCAGCTCTAGTGGCCTAAAACGACGGCGGCAGCGACTTGCGCGGCGGCCGGAGTTTGGCCGTCGAGCCGATCGGCGTTGCATGGAACGACAGGAGCCGCGGGTGGTCGCGGTCGACTCTTGGGAATGTGCTGAGCACGGTGGCGTGCTCGGTTGCGAGCTTGCGCGGCTGTGGCCATGGCTACGCCATGGCCGGCGGCGAGATGCTTTGGTCACGGTTGGGGATCGGGGCTAGAGCACACGCGGAAGTGAGGGGACATGGGGGAACGAAGGAGGAGCTCACGGTGATCTCGCAGAGCAGCTCAATGGGCTCGGTGAAGCTTTGGTTCCCGCGAGTTCGATGGCGGTGATCCACGACGGCCGAGGCCTAGCGATGAAGCGGGGCCTCTGGCGTCGTGTAGCTCGGTGGAGAGGATGAGGAAGACGCGGCGGTGCTTCTAGGCTGCTAGATGGAACAAGGGGGAGGCGGTGGCCGCGGTGGTGCTCGTCGGCGGCGGCGGGCGCATTTGGTGAGAACAGGGGAGGGGGAGAGCATTCGGGGGAGTGAGAGGGAGAGCCGGACGGCTCTCGGGGTCGCGTGGCGCTGTCCAGACGCATCGAGGACAAGCCAGGCAGGCAGGGAGGGAGGAGGTGGCCGCGGCGTGTAGCTGCGCCCGTCGGGCACGTGCCCTCGCCTACTGGCGCGAGGTGGAAGGCGACAGGAGAGCGCCTGGTGGGTTGGGCCGCCAGCTGGGCCGCCAGGTAGGCTCAGGTAAGTTTCTGCTCTATTTTACTTTTCTTCTGTTTCCTATATTTCTGCTGTTTGTTTTGATTTGATCTAAATACCAAATCAATTTGAAACTTCATGAAAATAATTGTGTAAGCTAAGTGGTCTTATCCAAAGCCAAACAACAATTTTCAGAATTATTGAACATATATTTATTATTTAATAAATATAGATCCAATTCAAATATTTATTGGATTAATTCAAAGGCCCAAAATAATTGTTTCTGAGATTCTAAAAATATTGGTTTGAATTTTATCCCTTGCCAATATTTCCAGACATTCACAGGAACATTTTCTTGGACTTATTTGAAGCAATTTTTATCTTGGTCATTTTCAGAAATGATTTCTGAGGCTTTCGCATGTCCCCAATTCAAATTTATTGAAATTTAAACATGATGCACACATGACTAGCTAGTCTAGGTCATACCAAAAGTAGGGATGTGACAATATCATTACATCTTACCATATACGTACAACACAAATGAGGATACATACAAAGGCATACAATTGCCACATGAATACAACGAACATCATACAGAAGAGCAACATCCGACTACAGATGAAATCAAACGAAAAACACGAACGACATCCACCATGCTAGCCCGGGCTGCCGGCCAGGAACCTATCCCTCGATCGAAGAAGAAGAAGCAGTAGAACTCCTCCAAAACAAGCAATCATTGCTCTCACATCAAATCATCGCATTACCTGTACCAGCATTTGTTGTTGCAGTAAGTTGTGATCCACGAGGACTCAGCAATCCCATTTCCATGAGTATCAAGTCTAGCAAAGCTTAATGGGTATGGAATGGATAATTGGCGAGGTTGCAGCAGCACTAAGCATTGTATGGAGGCTAACTTACGACTACAAGAGTAAGAAGAGCAACTACGCATAACGGTTGCAAACTAGTAATGATCAATAAGTGATGTTGAACTACTTATGAATCAAACAAAACCCCGTGATGTTCTCTTCTCGAACTCACTCGAAAAGAGACGGTCATGGTTACGCAAGCAGTTGGTGTATTTTAATTCGGATCTGGTGTCAAGTTCTCTACAACTGGATATTATAAATTTCCAATCTGCCACATAACCGCGGGCAAGGCTCTCGAAAAGATTTAACCCGGCAGGGGTGTCACAACTTAGTCCATCATAAACTCTCACGATCCACAAAGGAAGAACCTCCATCTCGGGACAACCCGATCAAGATCGGAATCCCATTGCACAAGACCTTTCCGACACTGGTAAAACAAGTCCAGCAAGACCTCCCGACGTTTCGACAATCTAGATAGGAACCGTGTATCTCATTCTTAGGACACAGCGAATGAGCTACGCGTAGAGTAACTGACGTCTCGAGTTGCCCAGGTAGCCCGCACAGTGCTCTAGTTTGGACCAACACCATCACCACTGCCCCCCATATTATCTTGAATAACGAACCTCAGGTAGTGCTAACACCCTATGCGTCAAATTTATAATCATGTTTATTATTATGTTAGGAAAATGTTAAAACCAATGTTGGGCCTTGCTGGAGGAGTTTTATTCAAAGTGAACTATCAAGGGGGGCCCATAAACCCCGATCGTGTTACGAACGCAAATTAAGGAACATAACACCGGTATGATGGAAACTAGGGCGGCAAGAGTGGAACAAAACACCAGGCAAAAGGCCAAGCCTTCCACCCTTTACTAAGTATATAGATGCACTAATTAAATAAAAGAAATTGTGATATCCATGTCCCAACGTGAAACAACCTTCAACGAGCAACGCTATAAGAGGGGCTAAGCAAAGCAGTAACATAGCCAAACAATGGTTTGCTGGGAGGGTGAAAAGTTTAGAGGCTGTTTCATAGCAATTTGTGAGGCTGACAAAACAAATGGTAGATAGCGCAACATAGTGATAGCATCGAGACAACTAGCAAAGCAAAGATAGTAGTGATATCCAAAGTAACGGTCGTCTTGCCTGAAATCTCGCTCGAAAGACGATCGAGTCCATGAAGTAGATGAAGTAACGTAATCGAACGAATCCTCACAATCGCAACGAAACAGAGAACTATCCAGAAGAAGCACAACCCGAAAGAAGCAAACAACACGGTAAATCCACAAGCATAAACATGCCATGATGCACAACCAAGTATGATGCATGACAAGGTCAAATGTTGTTAACATGGAAAGAGGTGAAGCATATGCAAACTACCTATTTAGGCGAGTTTACATGAGGCCGAAAACGACAAACAACAATTCTGGAAACTTCCCATATGCAGATTTCGAATTTGGTAATGTTCTGCCCTAAATCATATTTTAATGTTGGTAAACATGCAAAGTAAATGCACCATGTTAATCTATGCATATTTCTACACCATTTACATATAAAGTTCATTTAATTCGGAGCTACGGTTAATTAGTTATGACATAAATCATTTTAGCATGTTATTTATGCAAATTAGATGCATATAGCATTTTTAACATGGATGAAAGTTGAATATTATGGAACTAAATGAAATTCTAAGCATTTTACATATATAAAACATTTTATACGATGCACGATCAATTAGTTATTACATGCATGAACATGAGGGTTTTTCTGCAATTCTGCCAACTCTGGATAATTACAAATTCACATAACCAAAAAAAACCTATACGGGCCGAATGTGAACAGTGCACTGGGCGGCTGGGGCTGCTCACCTAGCTGGGCTCGGCTGAGGTCGGTGGAGGAGGCAGCAGGCCAGCTGAGGAGCTGGAGCAGGCTGGGCCTTGGGGCGCTAGAGGCCCGTGATGATGACATAGCGGTTAACGAAGCTGGACGAGGCGAGCGCTCGCTGGATACTTCTTCCCCGTCACAGAGCAGAAGCAAGGGAGGCCGGCATGGTCCTAGACGGCGACACGGGGACTTGACGGTGAGGCAGCATACAGCAGCTTGGCGCGGTTCGACGAAGGGCAATGCTGGAATGGCGAGGGGCAGGGTCTCCAAGGCAGCGGTCGTGTGCATGAAGCAGAGGCAGGGTGACGACAAGGCAAGGGACGGGTGGGTGTCGGGGTGGACGGCGTCCCCCGCGAGCACCTATGGGGCCGGAGCCCCTTTCGTTGTCCGGTGAGGGGGGCGGAGGGAGCACGGAGAGCAGATCGAGGCGAGCACACGGGCGGTTTACCCAGGTTCGGGCCGCGATGGACGCGTAAAACCCTACTCCAGCTTGGTTGTATTGAACTGGGGAGCTCGGGAGCTTGGAGAGCTAGCTACACCGAGCGTATGGCTGTCTGGACTCCGAATCTCCGAACCCCCTCTACGTTGCGCACGGGCCTCCTTTTATAGCGCAAAGGGGTCACCGACAGGTGTCAACGTAAGAGAAAGGGGTAAAAGTGTAAAAGGGGTGGAAGTTGTAACAGTGCGGGAGCAGTGGCGCTACAGTGCGGCACAGTGTTATCATACCTACTTCTGACGGTAGGGGACAAGGGCATTAAATGCCCGTCACGGTCGCCTGGACAGCACCGAGGCGGACCGTTAGGTGCGCCACCGCTCGCCACGGTGGTGGCTGCATGCCACCGCATACCCCTGGCTGCGCGGTGCCCCGCCACGTGCCCTTGGGGGAAACCCTGGAGCTACGCGTGGGCGGGTGAGCTGGAGCGCAGTCCTGAGGTGGCGATTTGCCGCGGCAAGTGGCTTGCCGCGGGGGTCGTCTTCCTGTGCCTGATAGCTTGCCGGCTATCAGGCCTTGCCGGGGCGCATGGCGCGCCGTGGCGGGCTTCTCTTGTGGTGCCTGGGTTCGGCCTTCCCGACAAGCTCCTCTTGTCGGGGTCTCGATCTTCTGTCTCGTATACTTTGTTCTTGGATGGTATTACATGGGCTTAGTCGTCCCGGCAAGCTCCTCTTGCCGGGGTCTTGTCTTCTTGGCCCGGCAAGCTCCTCTTGCCGGGGTCTTGTCTTCTTGGCCCGGCAAGCTCCTCTTGCCGGGGGCCTCGTCTTGAATGCTTGGTCTTCTCTTGGCGCTTCCTGGGCGGGCCTCGCCGCAGGGTGCTACAACTGCCCGTGCACAAGTCTGGGGTACTAAGGTACCCCTACTTTAGTACACCGACAGGAGCCCCTGGGCCTGGGCTACACACGGTGCCGAGCGTCGTTGGGCCAGGCCCTAACAGTGCACGGGCACGCGTGGCCTGGTCGCGCTGCTCCTTAACTCCGCATCCGTCGCACCTTCCCCAGGCGGCGCGCGCTTATCGCGGCGTCGTGGGGGCGGGGCGTCCGTTCCCTCTTTAAGTGGAGGGAGGTGCGGAGGCGCGGCTCGATAAACGAACGGGGGCGAGGCGCGGCTTTCGAGGCGTCCGTTCCCCATAATCACGGGATGGGGAGAGGTCGTTCCACCCGTCGCCTCGGTTCCGCGCGCCCACCACGCGGTCCTCATGCACTCGGAGTCGCGGCGGCGGAGGCAGGGAGTCGGGCCGGCGCGGGTCGATGCAGTGGGTCGGCCCCAGTCGCCTGCCCTTCCTCCGCTTCTATTGGAGGAGCGAGGCGGCCGCGTTCCCACTCCGCCCCTTTATAAGGAGCGAAAGGGGGCGACGGAAATCCGCACTCCATCTCCTTCCTCCTTCTGCTTCTGGTTTCCTTCCCCCATCTGCGATGGAGGGGGGGAACCCTGGTTCTTCTTTGGTTGCCGCGAGGGTGTCTGCTAGGCAACGCGCCCCTCCTCCCCTTGCGCCCGCGGCGGCGGAGCCGGTCGTCAGGGGAAGAGGGAGAGGGCGAGGTCGCGGACGAGGTCGTGGACGGGGCCGAGGCGCTCGGGGCGGACGGATCGGTGCGCCGTCCTCGCCTCCGCCAGCGGCTCCGTTCCTTCCCGCGGTCCATCTCGGGGACGACCCCCGTGAGTTCATTATCAGGCTGCGTCGGGCGCCTCGTCGCCGCCTCCGGCTTCCCGCTCCATTCGCGAACGTGTTGGAGGTGGAGCAGCCTGAGACGCTAAACCTGCGCATGAGGGGCTGCGGGATCAGTGGGACGCGAGTCCACGTCGAGTCCCGAGCCCCCGGCGTGGTGTGTCTGGGCCGCGGGTGGAAGACGTTCGCCCGGATCCACAGCTTGACGGAGGGGTTCACCCTCCACTTTAAGCTAGTGGGGGAGGACCTCCTCTCCGTCAAGGCCTTCTGGGGCTTCGGCATCCGGGCCCGGTGCTGCGAAGATAGCTCCTCCGACAGCGAAGGCTCCTCCTCGAGCGAGAGTGACGAGGAGGGGAGCGACAGCGACGACGAGGGGAGCAGCCGCCGGGATGACGGGTCCGACTAGGCGTCGGTCGCAGCTCCGTGTGGCACCGGCGGCCCCATCGTCCGCGCCGGGCTCCGTGAACTCCCCGGGGTCGTCTCCTTGGGCGACTGGCGTAGGGGGGCTGCTGAGGAGGACAGAGGGCGGACGTCGAAGGCCGCGAAGTCGGAGTACGGGCCGACTTCGACAGCTGGCTGACGCTCTGGTGCCTCGTGTTCCAGATGCGCCCCAGACGCCGTCATCACCCTTGCTCTCGGTGACGACCATCGGGGTCTTCTCTTCGGCCCGGCAAGCTCCTCTTGCCGGGGGCTTGATCTCCTCGGGCGGCCGGAGTGGCGAGGCTGGGGAAGAGGAAGAGGCTGGCGGCAAGGACGCTGCCTCATCTTCCAGCTCTGCCTCCGGCGCCTCCGTCTTCTTCAGCCTCCGGAGACCCCCGGGCGGAGCCCCCGGATCTTCTCTTGGTGCCTTCTGCCACCCGTAGCTCTCCTAGGTGCCCCTTTCGCCCTCTTCGCCTACTTGCCCTACCTCCTGAGGAGAGAGACAAGAAAGGGATTACGGGCACCTTATCTCTTTTCAGCTTGTAAGCCTTCGGGCCTTAGTTGCGTTTAAGCCTTGTAATCCCTTCTTTCATGTTTTTCATTCTCTCTGAACTGTACCTGAGTGGAATGTTTTTAATGAAAAGGGGATGTTTGCCGGATCATTTGTCTCGCGGGTGGAAACCGCGGTAAGGAACGAATCCTTTACATCGTTAAGATAGACAGTCTCTCGCCCGGCAACAGGCCCAGCCGCTCCCCCGCACTGCTCGACCTTTCTCACGCCCTTGGCGGAGGCGGGGAGCAGGCGGGTTCCGGCCCCTTGCTTCCCTCCCCCCCTTGCTGCCGCGGCTGCTATCGAAACGGGCCCCAGGAACGCGCTCTGGGGCTTGCCGCTAAGAGAGCACGGTAGCTTTTCAGGAGGAAAGGAGGCTTTCAAATTCCACAGTCCATAAGAGAATGCATGATGAGGGATGCAAAAACTTATCTGAGGTTGCAGCCCCCGGCGACTCTGGCTCGCCGGGGCGTAGGTGTTGGCTCGTCCTTCTCCTCTTCCTTGTCCTTGAGCGGCCCGGCAAGGACATTCAATTCCTGCGAGCCAAAGGGAAAGGACGGGAAAAAGACGCGGACTCGACCTCTAAGTTAGGGGTTAGCGACAGTTAGGAACTGACAACCCTAACCAAGGACGAGACTCTGACTCAGCATGCATGCTAAAATCTAGGGCGCCAGCGCTTCTTTATCTTCGGCCAGGGGCTTCGCCTGGCTTTGTACGAGGGGTTACATGCAACATCGGCAAGGCCTGCACAAACCGGTGGTTGCCGGAGCGGATCACGGCAACCGCGCCTTATGGGCGAAACTTGCGAAGATGCTCTATGTTCCCAGGAGTTGCTCACTGGTAGGCCCTCTTCGGTCTTGAGGCGGACAGCGCCGGGCCTCGCGACTCGTCTCACCCGATAAGGGCCTTCCTGCTTCGGCGTCGACTTGTTATAATTCTTGGCCGACTGAACGTGCCTAAGAACAAGGTCGCCTAACAGGGCAACTTTATCTGATGCCAGGGGCTTCGCCTAGCTTTGTACAAGGGGTTACATGCAGCAGCGGCAAGGCCTGTACAAACCGATGGTTGCCGGAGCGGATCACGGCAACCGCGCCTTATGGGCGAAACTTGCGAAGATGCTCTATGTTCCCAGGAGTTGCTCACTGGTAGGCCCTCTTCGGTCTTGAGGCGGACAGCGCCGGGCCTCGTGACTCGTCTCACCCGATAAGGGCCTTCCTGCTTCGGCGTCGACTTGTTATAATTCTTGGCCGACTGAACGTGCCTAAGAACAAGGTCGCCTAACAGGGCAACTTTATCTGATGCCAGGGGCTTCGCCTGGCTTTGTACAAGGGGTTACATGCAACAGCGGCAAGGCCTGTACAAACCGATGGTTGCCGGAGCGGGTCACGGCAACCGCGCCTTATGGGTGAAACTTGCGAAGATGCTCTATGTTCCAGGAGTTGCTCACTGGTACGCCTTCTTCGGTCTCGAGGCGGACAGCGCCAGGCCTCGTGACTCGTCTCACCCGATAAGGTCCTTCCCACTTTGGCGTCAACTTGTTGGAATCCTTGGCCGACTGAGTGCGCCGAAGAACAAGGTCGCCCTCTTCGAGACTCCTGGCCTTGACCTTGCGGCTATGGTAGCGACGCAAGGCCTGCTGGTATCGAGCAGCTCGTACCGCAGCTTGGAGACGTCCTTCCTCAAGGAGCAGCGCGTCATCTTGGCGCAGCTGCTCTTGCTCGAGCTCGTCATAAGCGGGCACCCGAGGAGATCCGTATACGAGTTTCGTGGGGATAACTGCTTCCGCTCCATAGACTAGAGCAAAGGGTGTCTGTCCGGTGGCTCGACTCGGTGTCGTTCTGATTGACCAAAGAGCCGTCGGCAGCTCCTCAATCCAATTTCTTCCGCACTTGCGCAGCCTGTCGAAGGTCCTGGTCTTGAGTCCGCGCAGCACTTCAGCGTTGGCCCTTTCTGCTTGACCGTTGCTCTTGGGGTGAGCAACCGAAGCGAAACAGACCTTGGCGCCGAGATCCTGGGCGTATTGCATGAAGGCGCGACTTGTGAATTGTGTCCCGTTGTCGGTGATGATTCTGTTGGGGATTCCGAAACGGCAGACGATCGACCGGAAGAACTTGACTGCTGACTGCGCGGTCACCTTCCTCACTGGCTCCACTTCTGGCCACTTCGTGAACTTGTCGATTGCAACGTACAAGTACTCGAAGCCCCAGGCGGCTCGGGGAAAAGGGCCGAGGATATCGAGCCCCCAGACCGAGAAGGGCCAGGATAAAGGGATTGTTTGGAGAGCTTGAGCTGGCTGATGAATCTGTTTTGCATGGAACTGGCACGCTTCACACTTGGTTACTAGTGCAGTTGCATCTTGGAGGGCTTCTTGCCAGAAGAACCCTTGCCGGAAGGCTTTCCCGACAAGTGCTCTTGCGCCAATGTGATGGCCGCATATGCCTCCGTGTATCTCTGCCAACAGCTTCTGTCCGTCTTCCCTGGAGATGCACTTCAATCTGACACCGTTGAGTCTCCTTCTGTACAGCTCGTTGTCCACGAACTGGTACATACTTGACTGCCTGGTGATCTTCTCCATCTCTTCTGGGTCGTCGGGAAGTTCTCCAGTTTGCAGAAAACGGACGATCTGCTGCGCCCATGCCGGAGCCCGGGGCTCGACGGCAAGGACTAAAGGCATGAAGGCTGCTGCGGGGACCCCGGCTTCCACGGCAAGAACCTCTGGTTCCGCCGGAGCCGGTGATCCCCCGGCAAGCTTGCCGGGGCAAAGCTTGTCGGGAACCCCCGCTTCAACTGGACAGATCCTCGGATCCGCAGGAGCGGACTGTTCCTCAGCGTTCAGACTGCTGATCTGCTTGCCGGAGCAAGGCTTATCGGGGACACCTGCTTCGACTGGATGGATCCTGGGATCCGCAGGAGCGGGCTGTCCCCCGGCGTTCTGGTTGTTGATCTTGGGGACCTTGGCGGCGGTCTCAGGAAGGTTCGCCTGCAAGTAGTCGCCGGAGACCAACTTCCTTTTCTTGGGCTGCTCAACTGATGGTGTAACGGATGGTTGAGTCAGCTTGAGTAAGAAGGTCCCTGGTTCCACAGGTAACTTCAACGAAGCGCACTTCGAAAGGCCGTCTGCTATCTCATTCTGAGCTCTCGGGACGTGCTCCATTTGCAGCCCTTCAAAGTGTTCTTCCAGCTTCCTCACTTCATCTACATAAGCTTCCATCAGAGGGCTCTGGTAGCTCTTGTTGACTTGCCGGACCACCAGTTGAGAATCTCCCCGCACAATCAGCTTTCTGATCCCAAGTTCGGCCGCAATGCTGAGGCCGGCGAGCAAGCCTTCATACTCAGCAGTATTGTTGGTTGCTTGCTCTCTTGGGAAGTGCATCTGGATAACATACTTGAGGTGCTCTCCGGTGGGCGCGATGAGTACCACGCCAGCACCGGCGCCTTGCAGCGAGAAGGCACCATCGAAGTACATTACCCACTCGCTTGTTGCTTCTTGTACGGGCGCGCTTGTTTCTTGGGCTTCTCCATCTGGCGTCGGGGTCCACTCAGCTATGAATTCTGCCAAAGCTCGGCTCTGTATGGTTGAAGTACTTTCAAACTTGAGTCCAAAGCTCGACAGCTCCAGTGCCCACTCGACGATCCTGCCTGTTGCCTCGGGATTGTGCAATATCCTCTCGTCGCGCCCCCCGGCAGCTTGCACAGCGATCGTGTAGATGCTGAGAAACTCCGAGGGGTGCGTCCTGCCGTCGTACTTCTCCGGTACGTCGGGCTTGAAGTTCTTCGTGCTGGGCCACCGGACGCGCCGCAGCTCACGGGTGAACGCAGGGCAACCTGCCGCGTACGGTAAGTCACCTGGTTCACCGGGCGCGTGCGCGTCGACAGCGTTCCCAGCCCGCTGGTCTGATTGCCGCCGAGTTTCTCGGTGGCGCTCAATCCTTGTTCGAGCGTCTTCTTGCTGCCGCTCGTCGAGGACTCGGCGTTGGTCCCGGCGGGTCCGCGGGTCTGACGACGCTGTAGAGCCGTCGTCGGCGTTACTCCAGCGGGGCGGCGTCTTCTGCTTCTGCGCCGGGGAGTGCATGGTGGTTGCACCCCCGGCGGTCTTGTCGCCGTCGGCCTTCGTCTTCTCGACCTGCCGTGGCCGTGAGGTCGCCGGCTGCTGCGGCGTGTCGTTGTTGGCGAAGGCGATCAGGCTCTGGATGGTGGCCCTCCAGCCTTCGGCCTTGTCAGCCGCTGGAGGGTAGTCGAGGAGCAGTTGCGCTCTCGCGAGCGCTTCTGCCGAAGTGGAGGGGAGCGGGGGCGAGTGGCGCGAGGAGCGGGATACGCTCGGACTCCTAACAATGTTAGAAAGAGCGGGGTCCCTCCCCGGCGCCTTCGCCTTGCCCGTGTCCGAACGGGAGCCCGGGGCGTCCCGTGAACCTCCAGTTTGCCCTTGGTCCAGCAAGCGGATGCCACCTCCTGTGGCATGGCGCTGCTGGGTCGTCGTTTGTCGGGACGGACGCGCCGCGTCCTCGGAGGCCGAGGCTCGGTCGTCCGCCCTGTTCTTGGATTTGGTGGCGCCGCGAGTGTTCTCGCCGGTGGCCTCCCCTCCGACGGCATCTCCCCCGCCCACCGTTGGCTCCGGTAGCGGTGGAAGAGACGCGGACGGGCCCGCGACCTCCGAAGCCTTCTTCTTCGGGGCCATGGTGTTGATGAAGCTAGCGAATTCGGAGAAGCTGGCGAAGAGCGCGCTCGCGCGAACGCCGGATCTGATCCGCACAACCTCGACGCACCCCCTACCTGGCGCGCCAGAGATGTCGGGGTGGACGGCGTCCCCCGCGAGCACCTATGGGGCCGGAGCCCCTTTCGTTGTCCGGTGAGGGGGGCGGAGGGAGCACGGAGAGCAGATCGAGGCGAGCACACGGGCGGTTTACCCAGGTTCGGGCCGCGATGGACGCGTAAAACCCTACTCCTGCTTGGTTGTATTGAACTGGGGAGCTCGGGATCTTGGAGAGCTAGCTACACCGAGCGTATGGCTGTCTGGACTCCGAATCTCCGAACCCCCTCTACGTTGCGCACGGGCCTCCTTTTATAGCGCAAAGGGGTCACCGACAGGTGTCAACGTAAGAGAAAGGGGTAAAAGTGTAAAAGGGGTGGAAGTTGTAACAGTGCGGGAGCAGTGGCGCTACAGTGCGGCACAGTGTTATCATACCTACTTCTGACGGTAGGGGACAAGGGCATTAAATGCCCGTCACGGTCGCCTGGACAGCACCGAGGCGGACCGTTAGGTGCGCCACCGCTCGCCACGGTGGTGGCTGCATGCCACCGCATACCCCTGGCTGCGCGGTGCCCCGCCACGTGCCCTTGGGGGAAACCCTGGAGCGACGCGTGGGCGGGTGAGCTGGAGCGCAGTCCTGAGGTGGCGATTTGCCGCGGCAAGTGGCTTGCCGCGGGGGTCGTCTTCCTGTGCCTGATAGCTTGCCGGCTATCAGGCCTTGCCGGGGCGCATGGCGCGCCGTGGCGGGCTTCTCTTGTGGTGCCTGGGTTCGGCCTTCCCGACAAGCTCCTCTTGTCGGGGTCTCGATCTTCTGTCTCGTATACTTTGTTCTTGGATGGTATTACATGGGCTTAGTCGTCCCGGCAAGCTCCTCTTGCCGGGGTCTTGTCTTCTTGGCCCGGCAAGCTCCTCTTGCCGGGGTCTTGTCTTCTTGGCCCGGCAAGCTCCTCTTGCCGGGGGCCTCGTCTTGAATGCTTGGTCTTCTCTTGGCGCTTCCTGGGCGGGCCTCGCCGCAGGGTGCTACAACTGCCCGTGCACAAGTCTGGGGTACTAAGGTACCCCTACTTTAGTACACCGACAGTGGGGAACGAGGCAAAGCTCGTGGGCGGTCATGGCATTCCCTGAGAGAGAGAGAGAGAGAGAGAGAGAGAGAGAGAGAGAGAGATGTGAGATAGAGAGAGAAGCACGGAGTGGAAGGGAGAGGCAGGGGAGGAGAGGAGCGGGACGAGGCCGGTCCTGGTCGTGGTCGCCGTCGGCGGGGTCACCGGAGGGCGCGGCCGCGGGATCCTGCTTGTGCTCTTGTCTACGACGAGGGTCGTTGATGAGGAGTTCGAGGAGGAGAGGCACGGTCGAGGTGAAGCTCAGGGCGCTCACAGGCGAGGGGCGCGGTCGAGCTTGGGGATGAGCTCCGGCTCAGGAAGCTCCTGCAAGGTAGCAGCGTCGGGAAGAGGAGGCGTTGAGCAGGGGTGCAGAGATGGGGGCTTGGGAGAGGTGGTGGCTGTGAGGTGACTGGTGGCGGCAAGATGGATCGAGGTAGGAGCTCGGACTGGTGGGTAAGAAGGGGATCTGGGAGGATCCCGAGGTGGGAGGTGGACGCTGTCGGTTGGGGTGGAGCTGAAAACAAGGGAGGTGGTCGGATCAGCTAGGTGGCGGCGGCGGGTGAGGGGATGGATGGTTGGGAGAACCTAGATCTAGGGTTAGACTGCTTAAATAGGTAGGGAAGCTAGGTGTTGGGTTATTTGGTCCCTCCGATCATAATTCGACGATCTAAAATAAATAGGCTAGGTAGTTTAAATTAAAAACCAAAGATGTTTTAGGGACATTCGGAGATGATCAACCCATTGGTAACCAAAGAGCGGTTTGGGTTCGGGGCAGTTTCGGACGCGCGCGATGGGGTCTGACAAAAGGCCACGGAGACAAGGGGGTTTGATCGGCTCGGAGAAGAGAGAGAAGAGAGCAGTTCGGTTGATCTGAGAGGAGGTCAAAAGAGGCAGGGAAGAAGCGGCAACTACGAGCGGATGCAAGTTTTGAAAAGAATGATGACACAGAGTATTGATGCAATGCGAATGATGCGATGATGAATGCAACAAAACAAATAAAACACACGACGACGACGAAAAACATGGAAGGCGTCTGGAGCGTCGGTCTCGGGCTGCTACATCTCTCCCACACTTAGAAGAGATCTCGCCCCAAGATCTAGCAATGAAAAACAGAGAGAAGAGCTAAAACTAAGTTGCTTCTTCGACAAACTAATGAAACCAATGAACCTTGAGAGGTTGAACAACTTGAAAGAAAGAATACAACAAAGATGAACAAGATTGCAAACAATCTGTTGGACAAGAGGAACAAGGAATAGAACGAGAACCAAGAGCTTAAGGGAGAAGATAGACTTCAAAACCACTCCGGTTAAAATGAACTAGAGAAGGAATAAGAACGAAGGAATTTGAACAACACTCTGGCTGAAAAGCGAAGGAATTTAACACGAGGATGACAAGATGGGATGATACTTGACAAGAACAACAACGCAAAGCCTCCGAAACAAAAGAAAGAATGGAATGAAAAGAACGGAGAAGAGGACAACAACTTCTACCATAAATGAATCTGAGAAGCATCCCTACACAGAAGGGTTGAACGGAGTTGTTGAAAAAAAATCAACAACCAAAGAATAAGCTTGTTGTGGGCTTATGGAAAACATCTCAAAATTGAGGTGAAATTCTGCCACTACCAAATGATTGATTTGTTGAGAGGAATGAAGAGATGGAAAACTCCACTTCAAGATAAGGGAGAATGAATTGCACTTCAAAAAACAACAAGAAGAAGAATACTTGTGCTCCTCCAACAAGAATCTTGATGAACACTTCGAGAATGAAAGAAATCTTTGATGAACCATCATAAAAAAACATCATAAAGAACTCCGGTAAGAAAAGAAATGGTAGGCAGGACGTGATGGTTGAAAATAACAAGATGAAAACCTTGCGATGATTAAGATGGAACTTCGTGACGAGACAACCAAGAAAATTGGAACGCCAGAAATAAAAAAGATGAAGCATCTCAAACCAAGAATATGATATCATGAGCAAACTCTAGATAGAAGAAATGAAATCACCTCGAGGAAACACAAGAATAAGATTTATTGTATGTGTCGTGGTTTTGTCACGACAGATGACCTCGTGAAAGGACTTAGGTGCAAGGCCATGGCTATGGTGATTAGCTAAAAGGGGTTGAGCGGTACGAGAGACACGAGTTTACCCAGGTTCGGCCCCTCACCGACAAGGTAAAATCCTACTTCCTGCTTTGTATTATATTGATTGAGTATCGATTACGAGGGAGCGGAATCACTTAACCTAGCTCTCGATTGATTGTCACTTAAGTTTACCAGCCGCAGGGTCTTGCCTTTATATACACAGGTCGAGGCCCTGGGCTTACAAGAGTCCAGGTTGGGTCATACAGCATGGCTGACCCTGGTTCTAAGTCGCCTTGTCTTGCTAGGCAAGTCACCATTGGGCGGCTTACACCTCCGTGTCACGCTCCGCCTCCGGGTCTTGGGCCTTGAACTGGCACGCGTCATAAGACGCCTCCAGGACCTCAGGCATTAACTTCTTGGGCCTTCTTAATTTTATTACTGAGTCGCCAACAGTGTAACCTGGCCCCTCCTAGGCGGGTCACACCATCGGGTTATATCCCCAACATTAGGCCTTTGAACCTATTCATGTCAATCTTCACTCCTTGTTTGGTGAGTCTTCTTTGGTTCGTCTAGCACTTCAACCTTGAATAGACCTTCTTGACCCGCCACATAAAAAAGATGATGCCATGTTATTAAATTCAGAAAAAATCTCATGACATCACAACGAATCTTTGCATTAACCATTCATTCCAAAAATCGAGGCGTCCCTCACACTATAATAATTATTTCACTTCACGCATGTCGTTTCACGGTTCCATCTTTTCCCTTATAAATCGGGATGGGTGGCCTGCCTTTTCAATTTTTACCCCCGTCTCCTCCTCTTCTTATTCCTCGCGTCATCCGTTGCCACTGGAGCTCCACAAGCCCAGCCAAGCTTTGCCAGCAACTCCGTCAAGGCCGCTGCATCGACCTGTTAGGACCTGAAATCTACGGCGCTCGTCTGCTCTTCACCAACATCATCAGGTATCGTTCTTCCCCCTTCTTAGATCCACATTAGGGCACCTGAGTTCATGGAGTTCATCGTGTTTTATCCAAGTTCATGCAACCCGCATATAGAACCCATACTTCAATCCAAAAAGGCTATGAGAGCGATGCGGTGACGTTTTGGCTTTCCTCTTGCATCTAGAATAGATCCCTTCTTTTCAGAATCAACACACTTCTGTGCTTTAGGTTTAGCAATTATTCACCTTTTCCGAACTGCTATAGATCCGTAAATATAGCTGGAATCTATGAAACTTGTTTGCCCCATACTTAGCAGAATTTCAAAACCTTGGATCTGTAGATAATTGACCCGCCCTTCATTGTTCGGGTGGCTTTGTAATAAATTTGTAATCCGCCAAGAATTCCAAATCCGCTTCTTTTAATTAACTCGCCAACATGGTGCCTGTTCATACTTTCATAACTTATCTTGCCATATTTTCATTGCTTGATAATTACTCCATCCCATGGCTAGGGCGGCTCATAATCCCTTAACGCTTCAACATAATATGTAGTTCCCACTTAGATAGACATCCCTCTAATCATCTAAGTGATCACGTGATCCATATCAACTAAACCATGTCCGATCATCACGTGAGATGGAGTAGTTTTCAATGGTGAACATCACTATCTTGATCATATCTTCTATATGATTCACGCTCGACCTTTTGGTCTCTAGTGTTCTGAGGCCATATTTGCATATGCTAGGCTCGTCAAGTTTAACCCGAGTATTCTGCGTGTGCAAAAATGGCTTGCACCCGTTGTATGTGAACGTAGAGCTTGTTACACCCGATCGTCACGTGGTGTGTCAGCACGAAGAACTGTCGCAACGGTGCATACTCAGGGAGAACACTTATATCACATGCAAGCAATATAAGTGATATGATATGGCCATCATCATCTTGTGCCTTTGATCTCCATCTCCAAAGCACTGTCATGATCACCATTGTCACCGACGCGACACCTTGATCTCCATCGTAGCATCGTTGTCATCTCGCCAACTATTGCTTCTATGACTATCGCTACCGCTTAGTGATAAAGTAAAGCAATTACATGGCGATTGCATTTCATACAATAAAGCGACAACCATATGGCTCCTGCCAGTTGCCGATAACTCTGTTACAAAACATGATCATCTCATACAATAAAATTTAGCATCATGTCTTGACCATATCACATCACAACATGCCCTGCAAAAACAAGTTAGACGTCCTCTACTTTGTTGTTGCAAGTTTTACGTGGCTGCTATGGGCTGAGCAAGAACCGTTCTTACCTACGCATCAAAACCACAATGATATTTCGTCAAGTATGTGTTGTTTTAACCTTCATAAGGACCGGGCGTAGCCACACTCGATTCATCTAAAGTTGGAGAAACTGACACCCGCCAGCCACCTGTGTGCGAAGCACGTCGGTAGAACCACTCTCGGGTAAGCGTACGCGTAATGTCGGTCTGAGCCGCTTCATCCAACAATACCGCCGAATCAAAGTATGACATGCTGGTAAGCAGTATGACTTGTATCGCCCACAACTCATTTGTGTTCTACTCGTGCATATAACATCTACACATAAACCTGGCTCGGATGCCACTATTGGGGAACGTAGTAATTTCAAGAAAATTCCTACGCACACGCAAGATCATGGTGATGCATAGCAAGGAGAGGGGAGAGTGTCGTCCACGTACCCTCGTAGACTGAAAGCGGAAGCGTTATGACAACGCGGTTGATGTAGTTGTACGTCTTCACGATCCGACCGGTCCAAGTACCGAACACATGGCACCTTCGAGTTCAGCACACGTTCAGCTCGGTGACGTCCCTCAAACTCAAGATCCAGCAGAGCTCCGCAGGAGAGTTCCGTCAGCACGACGGCATGATGATGGTGATGATGATGCTACTGACGCAGGGCTTCACCTAAGGACCGCTACGATATGACTGTGGTGGATTATGGTGGAGGGGGCACCGCACACGGCTAAAATATCAACTGATCAACTTGTGTGTCTATGGGGTGCCCCCTTCCCCGTATATAAAGGAGTGGAGGAGGGGGAGGGGGCCGGCCTCCTAGGCACGCCCCAAGGGGAGTCTGTGACGCCCGGATAACTAAGCTACAGTAATCCCTTGCTAATGATGCCACATCATCATGATTACTGTTGTTAAACTCGCGTTGGTCCGAAACCGGTTCAAATTTCAAATTCAAATCAAAATCAAAATTCAAAATTTCCAAACATGAAATCTAAAATGTTCAAAGCAAATAATCCCTGGATACATGTCATATTGGGACCAACCTCTTTTTGAATTCCCAAAGTGCCCCTTGAGACTTATTTAGTGGTCCAGCAACAATTGTTTTTGCCTTTTCAATTTTCCCAAAAATAGTTAAACGCTCCCAAATGCTTGAAACATTTTGGTCCAACTTAAACTATTGCCTAGTATTTATGTACCAAGTGGCTCTTCTAACAAAAATCGTTTGGAGGCTCTACTTAATGCAAAATAGTGACTAAAATTGCATAGCTGAAAATAATAATAATAGAAATAAAACAAAATAAAAGAAAGGCCCCCTACCCCCCGGGCCTTAGCCACCCAAGCTGGCCCACGTCGCCGTGGGGATAAGACCGAGTTACTCCTCCCTCTCCTCGTCAGCTTCCTGGGATATTTTCCCCCTCTCCTCTCCCCTCGCTCCCTTTTCTCGATCTGGACCGGCGCCCGAGCGCTACCATGGCTGCGTCGCCGACATTCGCGTAGCCGCCGGCCTCCTCTCGCCTCGCCGATGAGTCCACGAGCTCCGCCCGCCTCCGCTACGTTGTCCTCGACCACGAGCCCGAGCCGGGGAGCGCTTCATCGAGCCCCACGACGCCTTTCCTCCTCCTCGGGTCACTGCCGAACTCCGTCGATTTGGGCCACCCCTGCTGCTACTAAACCTCCTGCCGAGCCGCCGTGTGCTCCTAGGTGAGCACCCCATCCATCCCCTTTCCCTTCTGCTCCTCGACGTGCACCGTAGCCGTAGCTTGACGCCGCCCCCGCTCCGTAGCTCCCATGTCCAGAGCTCGTCGTGGCCAAGCCCACGCTCACGCCCCGTGCGTGCCCTGGGCTCCCCTGCCCGTGCCTGGCCGCGCTCACGTGCACGCCCACCCACCGCTGCCATCTGCGCCCGCGTGCTCGTCGCTGCTGCCTGCCGTTGCTTCTTGCTCTCCTGCTGCTATTGCCACGCTGTCACCTGCAGCTCGTCTTGGCCGCACCTTCGCACGTCCGCTCGCGCATGTGGTCGCCGCGCCCCCGGCCGCCCCGTTCGCGAGCTCACCGGCCACGGCCTCTCCTTGTGCGTGTGTTGCGTGCTCGCGCATGCCCTCCCATGCCGCCTGCTGCTGCGCTGCTCGATGCCGCCGCTACTCGCTGCTGCCGTTTGCTGCTGCTCCTCCCGCGCGTGGCCTCGCTGCCGCTGCCTAGCGCCCGCATCGCGAGCAAGTAACATTCAGTTACTGTAGCTATTGCTAGATTTTCAATTTCTACATCGAGTAACCCCCCTTGACTGCCCCTAAACTGCAGCTAAACATCTACTAAACGGACTAAAAAAATTATGGGGAGATAGTACACTTGACATGGTCCAAATGTTTCCATTGGACCAAATCATTTTGATGCATGGTTTAATTCCTATGAAAATCACAAAATGCTATCCTTGCTCAACAGAAAATAGAACTAATCTCTAGCACTGTGTGTGCGTGTGTGTATCATGTGTGTGGTGGCCGGCCGGGTCTCCGTTAGTTAATTAGTACTCCTACTAGTTAGTCTAATCAGTGGTTAGGTTTAGTGCAAATGACAGGTGGATCCCCCTCTAAATATCCACTTAAAAAGAAATACAAGATATGTGTGAATGACACCTAGGCCCCATCTACAGTTTTGACCAATCAACAGTCAAACAGTTGACTGCTGACTGCACTGTTGACTGATTCAACAGGGACCCCTGGACCCATTGTCAGCCTTCGGTGGCCCTGCTGTGTGCACTCTGCTGGGTGCGCATAGCAATTTTCCCCTTTTAATTCGAATTAATTATAATTTCAGAATATTGCTAAAACTTTAATAATTCATATAAATTAATCTGTAGCTCGGATGAAAATGTTTTATACATGAAAGTTGCTCAGAAAAATCCAACGAATCCAAATACGCGGTCCGTTCATCTGTCACATGCCCCTAGAATGTTGAACTTGGAACTTTCCCCCTCTTTTCCTCTGTCCGGAATCCGTCTACCGCCGGGTAATCATCCTCGAATGTTTATTCCCTCCATCTGCAACGTGTAGTACTGCTTTAGGTCAACCCTCGCGCTATGTATCGTCATGTTATGCTTTGTGATGCTATGTTTGCTTTATATTTACTGTTTCTTTCCCCTCTTCTCTCCGGTAGACCTCGAGACCGATGTTGATGCCCCTGTGATCGACTACGTCGACAATGACCCCTACTTGCCAGAGCAACCAGGCAAGCCCTCCCTTTGATCATCCCGATACCGCCCATTCCATTCTCTCATGCTTGCATTAGATTTTGCTACTGTTATTGTTTGCTCCTATTATGCTGCATAGCCTGTTTATTGTAACCTGCTATTGTTACCTACCTGCTTATCCTAAACTGCTTAGTATAGGTTGGTTAGAGACCCATCAGTGACCCCCCCCCCACTTGACCCGACTGCCCCGCTGGATTATCAGAAGACCCGATCAACGGGATCGAAGACCAGGCCCCGACACCTCACGTCACATCACGCCACTTTGTTGCTCGACTCTAAAGAGTTACCATCGAGTGTCGGGGGTGGAACCTCATACATCACTCATGATCAGATCTCTGTAGAGTAGCTATTCGGTCGTGGTCATCAAGGGTGATTTCCTCCTTAACCACTTCTGATACGACTCTGTCATGCAACCCCTCAAGTGTGAACCTCGAGGGTGGTTCCTCTTACGTTCACCTTGATGTTTACATCGAGTGGGAATCCGACAAGGGTGATTCCTCAGGTTTTCCCCCTTGGTGTTAGACACACGGTTACTATGGTCACTATGACTTTGCACTGGACCCTGTTACTAAACACGGGTTGGCCCTGAGGGGTACCCGCGCGAGCTTAATTGCGAGTGATGTGGAGTCGGGCGGACCTGGAAGATGCCCGTGAGATAATTACGAGGCGTGGCCAGGCATTCCTAGCCCTTGCTGCAAGTCCTCGAGACGGGGCAATGGGGTCACATCTTTCGTGAGTCTCTGCTTGTTACCGCACGTTCCTAATCCACTACGATTTGGATATTTGATCCGAGGGGCCTCTGGCCTGATAGCACTAACCATCACGTGGGCATAGTATGGGCGTTCTGCGTCATATACATCAGCCGAAGCTTAATAGATGTCAGCGACTGAGCGGCGCGCGCCGGGTTGGACTGGTAAGCTCCTGCCTTTTTAGGGAGGTAGCTAGGTCTGCTCACCGGCCGCGTACGCAACGTGCAGGAGTTCCCGGGGAGATGGCCCATGACCCCTGGGAGCATAGGTTTAGTCCAGCATGCTGGCCTCTCTACTAAGCCTAGGTCGGGTTGCGGCGTATTGTTTGGCCGAGGCCAGGCATGACCCATGAAAGTGTGTCCGGCCGGAGTTAATCGAGCGTGGTGGGTAAGTTGGTGCACCCCTGCAGGGAAGAAAACATCCATCGATAACCTGTCCTACAGTAACGGACACTTGGAGTTGTATCCCGATCGATACAACTAGAACTGGATACCTAAGATGAGAAATGGACTGTGATGAGAAATGGATATGAGAAATGCAGATGAGAACTGGATAGTATGGCTCTGGGATTGCTTTCTCGCAGGGAGTCGAGAAAGGATCTCTGGCCGAGGTTGTTAACACTTCTACTACTTTACTTTATGCTACTCTACTCCCTCCTGTTGCTGCAAGATGGTGGTTTCCAGAAGATGCTAGTCTTCGATAGGCTAGGCTCCCCCTCTATTCTGGCATTTCTGCAGTCCAGTCCACATATACAGCCTTCCTTTGATAATGTTGCATATGTAGTGTAGATCCTTGCTTGCGAGTACTTTGGATGAGTACTCACGGTTGCTTTGCTACCCCTTCCCCCCCCCCCCCTTCTTCTTCTTTGCGGTTGCTGCAACCAGATGTCGGAGCCCAGGAGCTAGATGCCACCGTTGATGCCTACTACTACGTGGAGGCCGCCAACAACCAGGAGTAGTTAGGAGGCTCCCAGGCAGGAGGCCTTGCCTTTTCGATCGATGTTGCTTTTGTGCTGGTCTTCTTAAGGCAAACTTGTCTAACTTATGTCTGTACTCAGATATGTTGCTTCCGCTGACTCTTGTAAAATCGAGCGTATGTACTCGAGCCCTCGAGGCCCCTCGCTTGTAATATAAAGCTTGTATTATTTTAATTTTGTGTCTAGAGTTGTGTTGTGATATCTTCCCGTGAGTCCTTGATCTTGATCGTACACATTTGCGTGTATGATTAGTGTACGATTGAATCGAGGGCGTCACAGAGTCCTACTCCCACCGGGAGTAGGACTCCAACCCTTCCAAGAGTAGGAGTAGGAGGCAAGGAAGGAGGAGAGAGGGGGAAGGAAAAAGGGGGGCGCCCCCCCCCCTTCCTTGTCCAATTCGGACTAGAGGAGGAGGGGGCGCGGCCTGCCCTGTTCGCCCCTCCTCTTCTCCACTAAGGCCCAATAGGCCCATTACACTTCCCGGGGGGTTCCGGTAACCCTCGGTACTCCGGTATTTGTCTGAACTTACCCGGAACCCTTCCGAAGTCCAAACATAGTCATCCAATATATCGATCTTTATGGCTCGACCATTTCGAGACTCCTCGTCATGTCCGTGATCATATCTGAGATGCCGAACTACCTTCGGTACATCAAAACACATAAACTCATAATACCGATCGTCATCGAACGTTAAGCATGCAGACTAATACGTCTCCAACGTATCTATAATTTTTATTGTTCCATGTTATATTATATTCTGTTTTGGATGTTAATGGGCTTTATTATACACTTTTATATGTTGGGGAACGTAGTAATTTCAAAAAAAAATCCTACGCACACGCAAGATCATGGTGATGCATAGCAACAAGAGGGGAGAGTGTTGTCTACGTACCCTCGTAGACCGAAGTGGAAGCGTTGACGCAACATAGAGGAAGTAGTCGTACGTCTTCCCGGTCCAACCGATCCAAGTACCGTTACTCCGGCACCTCCAAGTTCTTGGCACACGTTCAGCTCGATGACGCTCCCCAGGCTCTGATCCAGCAAAGCTTTGGGGAGGAGTTCCGTCAGCACGACGGCGTGGTGACGATCTTGATGTTCAACCGTCGCAGGGCTTCGCCTAAGCACCGCTACAATATGACCGAGGTGTAATATCGTGGAGGGGGGACCGCACACGGCTAAGGAACGATCACGAAGATCAACTTGTGTGTCCTAGGGTGCCCCCTGCCCCCGTATATAAAGGAGGGAGGGGGAGGTGCGGCCGGCCCCCTAGGGGTGCGCCTGGAGGAGTCCTACTCCCACCGGGAGTAGGACTCCCCCCTCTTGCCTTGTTGGAGAAGGAAAGGGAGAAGGGAAAGAGGAAAGGGGGGCGCCCCCCCCCCTTCCTTGTCCTATTAGGACTAGGGGGAGGGGGCGCGCGGCCTGCCCTGGCCGGCCCTCCTCTTCTCCCTTAAGGCCCATGAAGGCCCAATAACCCCCGGGGGGGTTCCGGTAACCCCCGGTACTCCGGTAAAATCCCGATTTCACCCGGAACGATTCCGATGTCCAAATATAGGCTTCCAATATATCGAGGATAACAAGATGGGGTTTATATCATATTGCATGAGTTTATCCATCTACATCATGTCATCTTGCTTAAAGCGTTACTCTGTTCTCTTGAACTTAATACTCTAGATGCATGCTGGATAGCGGTCGATGCATGGAGTAATAGTAGTAGATGCAGGCAGGAGTCGGTCTACTTGTCAAGGACGTGATGCCTATATACATGATCATACCTAGATATTCTCATAACTATGCTCAATTCTATCAATTGCTCAACGGTAATTTGTTCACCCACCGTAATACTTATGCTCTCGAGAGAAGCCACTAGTGAAACCTATGGCCCCCAGGTCTATTTTCCATCATATTAATCTTCCAACACTTAGCTATTTTTATTGCCTTTTATTTTACTTTGCATCTTTATTATAAAAATAACAAAAATATTATCTCATTATATCTATCAGATCTCACTTTCGTAAGTGACCGTGAAGGGATTGACAACCCGTTTATTGCGTTGGTTGCGAGGATCTTATTTGTTTGTGTAGGTGTGAGGGACTCGTGCGTGGCCTCCTACTGAATTGATACCTTGGTTCTCAAAAACTGAGGAAATACTTACGCTACTTTGCTGCATCACCCTTTCCTCTTCAAGGGAAAACCAACGTAGTGCTTAAGAGGTAGCACGGACCCTACAGGTTCGAGAAGTATGTAGACATCACCGAGACTCACTTTCGGTCAATAACCAATAGTGGAACCTGGATGCTCATATTGGTTCCTACATATTCTACGAAGATCTTTATCGATCAAACCGCATAACAACATACATTGTTCCCTTTGTCATCGGTATGTTACTTGCCCGAGATTCGATCGTCGGTATCATCATACCTAGTTCAATCTCGTTGCCGGCAAATCTCTTTACTCTTTCCGTAATGCATCATCCCGTGGCTAACTCATTAGTCACATTGCTTGCAAGGCTTATAGTGATGTGCATTACCGAGAGGGCCCAAAGATACCTCTCCGATACACAGAGTGATAAATCCTAATCTCAATCCATGCCAACTCAACAAACACCATCGGAGACACCTATAGTGCATCTTTATAATCACCCAGTTACGTTGTGACGTTTGATAGCACACTAAGTGTTCTTCCGGTATTCGAGAGTTGCATAATCTCATAGTCATAGGTACATGTATAAGTCATGAAGAAAGCAATAGCAATATACTAAACGATCAAATGCTAAGCTAACGGAATGGGTGAAGTCAATCACATCATTCTCTAATGATGTGATCCCGTTAATCAAATGACAACTCATGTCTATGGTTAGGAAACTTAACCATCTCTGATTCAACGAGCTAGTCAAGTAGATGCATACTAGTGACACTCTTTTTGTCTATGTATTCACACATGTACTAAGTTTCCGGTTAATACAATTCTAGCATGAATAATAAACATTTATCATGATATAAGGAAATATAAATAACAACTTTATTATTGCCTCTAGGGCATATTTCCTTCATCATCATGATCCCCATCGTCACCGGCTCGACACTTTGATCTCCATCGTTGCGTCGTGGTCATCTTGCCAACTATTGCTTCTACAACTATCGCTGACGCATAGTGATAAAGTAAAGCAATTACATGGCGTTTGCATTTCATACAATAAAGCGACAACCATAAGGCTCCTGCCAGTTGCCGATAACTTTTACAAAACATGATCATCTCATACAATAACGTATATCACATCATGCCTTGACCATATCACATCACAACAAGCCCTGCAAAAACAAGTTAGACATCATCTACTTTGTTATTGCAAGTTTTACGTGGCTGCTATGGGCTTCTAGTAAGAACCGTTCTTACCTACGCATCAAAACCACAACAGTGTTTCATCAATTTTGTTGTTAACTTTCATGCCGATAACCTTCAACAAGGACCGGCCGTAGTCAAATTTGATTCAACTAAAGTTGGCGAAACAGACACCCGCCAATCACCTTTATGCAAAACTAGTTGCATGTCTGTCGGTGGAACCGGTCTCATGAACATGGTCATGTAAGGTTGGTCCGGGCCGCTTCATCCAACAATACCGCCGAATCAAAATAAGACATTGGTGGTAAGCAGTATGACTATCACCGCCCACAACTCTTTCTGTTCTACTCGTGCATATCATCTACGCATAGACCTGGCTCGGATGCCACTGTTGGGAAACGTAGCATGCAATTTCAAAAATATTCCTACGTCCACGCAAGATCTATCTAAGAGATGCATAGTGATACGTCTCCAACGTATCTATAATTTTTTATTGTTCCATGCTATTATATTAGCTATTTTGGATGTTTTATATGCATTAATATGCTACTTTATATGATTTTTGGGACTAAACTATTAACCTAGAGCCTAGTGCCAGTTTCTGTTTTTTCCTTCTTTTAGAGTTTCGGAGAAAAGGAATACCAAACGGAGTCCAAACGGAATAAAACTTTCGCCATGATTTTTCTTGGACCAGAAGACACCCAGGAGACTTGGAGTACAAGTCAGGGAAGCTTCGAGGCGGTCACAAGGGTGGAGGGCGCGCCCCCCAACCTTGTGGGCCCCTCGTAGCTCTGCTGGCCTAATTCTTCCTCCTATATATACTCTTATACCCCAAAAACATCCAGGGGAGCCACCAAACCTCTTTTCCACTGCCGCAACCTTCTGTACCCGTGAGATCCCATCTTGGGGCCTTTTCCGGCATCCTGCCGGAGGGGGAATCAGTCACGGAGGGCTTCTATATCAACACAATTGCCTCTCCGATGAAGCGTGAGTAGTTTACTTTAGACCTACGGGTCCATAGCTAGTAGCTAGATGGCTTGTTCTCTCTCTTTGATTCTCAACACAAAGTTCTCCTCAATGTTCTTGGAGATCTATGCGATGTAATACTCTTTTGCGGTGTGTTTGCCGAGATCCGATGAATTGTGGATTTATGATCAAGTTTATCTATGAATATTATTTGAATCTTCTCTGAATTTTATATGCATGATTTGATATCTTTGCAAGTCTCTTTGAACTATCGATTTGGTTTGGCCAACTAGATTGGTTTTTCTTGCAATGGGAGAAGTGCTTAGCTTTTGGTTCAATCTTGTGGTGTCCTTTCCCCGTGACAGTAAGGGCAGTAAGGCACGTATTGTATTGTTGCCATCGAGGATAAAAAGATGGGGTTTTCATCATATTGCTTGAGTTAATCCCGCTACATCATGTCATCTTGCTTAATGCGTTACTCTGTTCTTATGAACTTAATACTGTAGATGCAGGCAGGAGTTGGTCGATGTGTGGAGTAATAGTAGTAGATGCAGAATCGTTTCGGTCTGCTTGACACGAACGTGATGCCTATATTCATGATCATTGCCTTAGATGTCGTCATAACTTTGTGCTTTTCTATCAATTGCTCGGCAGTAATTTGTTCACCCACCGTAATAATTTCTATCCTGAGAGAAGCCTCTAGTGAAACCTATGGCCCCGGGGTCTATTTTACATCATATTAGTTTCCCAACAACTTGCCAATTTCTGTCGTCGTTCCTTTATTTTGCAATCTTTACTTTTCGTTCCATAAACCAAAAATACCAAAAATATTACTTTACAGCTTATCCATCTCTATTAGATCTCACTTTGCGAACAACCATGAAGGGATTGACAACCCCATTGTCGCGTTGGTTGCAAGTTGGTGTTTGTTTGTGCAGGTATTCGGTGGCTTGTTGCGTAGTCTCCTACTGGATTAATACCTTGGTTCTCAAAACTGAGGGAAATACTTACGCTCATTTGCCACATCACCCTTTCCTCTTCAAGGGAATAACCAACGCAAGCTCAAGAGGTAGCACATAGCAACGAGAGGGGGAGAGTGTGTCTACGTGCCCTCGTAGACCGATAGTGGAAGCGTTTGACAACGCGCTTGATGTAGTCGAACTTCTTCTCGTTGCGACCAATCAAGCACCGAACATACGGCACCTCCGAGTTCTGCACACGTTTAGCTCGATGACATCCCTCGAACAGTTGATACAGCAAAGTGTTGAGGCAGGGTTCCGTCAGCACGACGGCATGGTGACGGTGATGGTGAAGTGATCCGCGTAGGGCTTCGCCTAAGCACTACGTGAATATGACCGGAGGCATAAACTGTGGAGGGGGCCGCCGCACACGGCTAACAATGGTTGGTGTGTGTTCTAGCGGTGCCCCCCCCCTCATATATATAGGTTGGAGGGAAGGAGAGGCAGCCAAGGGGGGGCAAGTAGGAGGAATCCTACTTGGGCACCTCCCAATTCGGCTTCCCCCCTTTCCTATTTCTATTCGGAGTAGGAAGGGAAAAGGGGAAGGGGGAATCTTATTCCCTTTTTCCTTTCCTCCTTCCCCTTTCCTTCTCCAATTTGGCCAGCCCATACGGGGGGTGCATTAGCCCCTTTGTGGCTGGTGTGTTTCCCCTCTTGGCCCATAAGGCCCATATCTTTTGCCGGGGGTGCCCGGAACCCCTTCCGGTGACCCGATAAGTACCCGGTGCTTCCCGGAACACTTCCGGTGTCCGAATACCATTGTCCTATATATCAATCTTCACTTCTCGACCATTTCGAGACTCCTCGTCAGTTTCATGATCTCATCCGGGACTCCGAACAACATCTGATCACCAAATCACATAACTCATATAATAACAAATCGTCATCGGGCGTTAAGCGTGCGGACCCTACGGGTTCGAGAACTATGTAGACACGACCAAGACACCTCTCCGGACAATAACCAATAGCGGAACCTGGATGCTCATATTTATCTCATAGTCAAAGGAATATGTATATGACATGAAGAAAGCAATAGCAATAAAACTGAACGGTCAATATGCTAAGCTAATGGATGGGTCATGTCCATCACATCATTCAAATGACAACACATGTCTATGGTTAGGAAAGTTAACCATCTTTGATTAACGAGCTAGTCTAGTAGAGGCTTACTAGGGACACTGTGTTTTGTCTATGTATCCACACATGTATCAAGTTTTCGGTTAACACAATTCTAGCATGAATAATAAACATTTATCATGATATAAGTAAATATAAAATAACAACTTTATTATTACCTTTAGGGCATATTTCCTTCACTGGGATGACAGAACAACCTGCCGGAGGGCTCGCCGAAGGACTACGCACTCAACGGTATCCACAGGGCCCAAGGCGCTCCAGATATCCAGTATCCACGCGTCGTCATGCAAGCCCTCAGACCGCGCCCAGTCACAGAGCATACGTTTGTCATCGTGCAGGAGCCCATGCCTAGCCAGGTAAGCAGTCGTCCAGCAACGGTCCTAATTGGCAAGCCAAGCAAAGAAATGGATTTGTAGGGGCACCCAGGTCCGCCAGGTGAGCCGCCAGTGCGGCATGGAATGGATCCAGTGAACAGGGTCTGGTAGCAAGATCGTGCAACATAGGTCGCGTTGGAAGTCTAGCGCCATCTCAAAGAGTCTGGCTCGAGTGACAGAACAACCTGAGGAAGGGCTCGCCAGAGAGCTACGCACTCAACGGTATCCGTAGGGAGCCCAAGATATCTAGTATCCACACGTGGTCATGCAAGCCCTCCGCAATAGACCGCGCCCACTGACGGCGCCGCGATACGAGGACAAGCACGAACGTGGCGATCTAGAGGTAGACCATCCCGCAAGCCATTGATCAATCTAGAAGAGACAAATGTTGTTGTCGCCGAGGTCAAGATGTGGAAGCTTGAAGATAGCTCGCACCTCGGGGTCACACGAAATGTGCAGGTGATGGCCATCTAGTTACCATGGTGATCCCGGTGCGCAACTCGAGGGGGCGACATACTTTGCGCCACTAACAAGGCAGCCCCCAGCTGAAGCCTAGCTCGGTCGTGCCATGCCATAGGAAATCCCGCATAATGAGGTTGACCTTCTTGAGAATGGGGGACGAAGAGCCATCGCCATCAACAGGTGTGTGGGCATGGCCGCAAGCATGTGATGGACAAGCGCCAACCTCTCGCCACGCCATAACGAGGCCTTTCAGGTTGGAAGTTCCCTTGCTATCCTCTACACCAACGGCATGATCACCGTTGCAGAAACCTTCCTGGCCGACAGGGGAATGCCTAGGTAGGTGATGGGAAAGTGTGCAATGAGGCATGCCAGCGTGTTCTCGGTCAGCTAGGCCTAGGCCGACGAGCAATGGACAAGCGTAGCGGAGCACTTATGAAAGTCGGTGTGCACACCGGACACAGATCCGAAGACGTGGTGAAGGAAGGGCAATGGCGGCGGCTCACCTTCAACTCGCTCTAGTCTTTATTGTCGTTTATAGGTGGTCTATGCTCATGAATGTAATTCTGTTATTTCTATGTTCTTTATACTGTCATGGCCTGATGAATAGATCAAAAGTTCTCCGAGGAAAAGATAAAGAGCACATATGTGCTCATGCTCAGTCATCTAAAAAGAAGTGATCGGGCTCATAATTGCACCTTCCGATATTCACGGTTACTACAGCCCGCTGGAATGCATGCCAGGGCAGCGCAATGGCGTGCGCAGTGTTGCGAGAGCACCGAGCTCCTGCACGTGGAGAGCAGGGGCCGATCCCGATATGGACAAACTTGCTCGCGCGTTGGGCTTGCCCAAGGCAGATCTGGCAGGGTGGCTGGCCGGCGACCTCCTGAGCGCACAGCTTGAGGACAAGATGTGTGGCGACGCTCGTGCGTCCTGGAAGTGGTATGCCGAAAGGCTGGCTGGGTCACGGGTTTGGGCCGTGAGGCTATCGGCGAAAGCCGCACTCTGGGATTCCGAATCAAACGGTGACAGCGTCATTAACCCTGCTCGGCATTGTTAGAGTTTAATTAACATGAGTTAATTATGGGGTAAATCTCCCCTTGTAACTGCCATCTCTCCCGAATGGATGCCTCTTCATCGCATCCCTTCTCCTTGTATAAATGCCTACAATCATCTAATGAAAGGGACAGAGGATTCACTTTTCTCTCAACACGTTATCACGCACTTTGCTCTGCCAGGAGCGAGAAGGCCAACCAACTCGCCGGCCGTGGCGCCTGCCCTCGCCGAGGCCACCCTCGCTCCAGCGCCGGCCGTGCCTGCGCCGCGCGGGCCTCATGCCCTGCCGCCCGTGCCGCGCCGCTGGAGACGCCGTCCGGGGCGCTCAGCACGCCTCTGGATGCGGCCTTGACGCCGCCGCTCGCGCTCCCGTGGGGCTTGCCTCCTGGCTCGTGGCCGGCCCGAGCGCACCTATGGTGCACACCGCCGCGCCCACAACCGTAGCCGCATGCGTGCCTGCATACAGGGCTCCGCCCCCGCCAGCTCCTCCACCGGCGGAATGGCTTACGCCGCTGTCGCCGAAGCCCGCCCTCGCCGTCCCGTCTGCGCTCAGCCGTGCGCCGCGCCGCACCCCTGGCCACGGCCTCCGCGCCGTCCGGCCGCGCCGGCTGCCCCGGCCGCACCCCACGCCCGGCTGCCCGGCCTCCGCGCCGCGCCCTGCGCCCCGCGCGCCCGCCGGCCGTTGCCTCATGGCCGCGCCGGCCGTGCCACGGCCTCCGCGCCGTCGGCCGCGCCCCTCGCTTCGTGTCCGTCCGCCCGGTTATGCGCCGCGCTGCACCCGCTCCCGGCCGTCCGGCCTCCGCCCAGCTGTGCCCGTGGCCGTCCCCTCCCGTCCACGGTTCCACGCCTGGCCACGTTGCCGCGCTCTTTCCAGCCGCCCGTGGCCGGCGAGCCCGAGGGGCAGCGGCAGTTGCAGTAACTGCACGGGAGAAGATAGGGAAATCTTATCTCTTTGCCATTTTGCACTAAGATCCTTCCATATGCAGGAAATGGCAAAATAGGCCGAAACAAGGGTCAAATCAGTCCTAACAAGAGTACTGTTTACTAGTATTTAGTACCTGTTTCAGACCCGTTGTTTCAAACATTTTTCTGTTGAGGATAATGCTCCAGAAATTTAAGATATAAATAATTTTCATGCTTACAAAGATTGAGATTATTTATATCTATTATTTGCAATTGAGATTTTCAATCTCTTGCAAAGATAAAATAAGTACTTCTACAGTACTGTTTCTCCGTTGAGTACGCGGTACTTCGGAATATTTCTGTGATGTATCTATTTTCATGTTAAATACATGACGAGAATAATACATCTATTTTGTAATGGAGATTTTCAATTTCTTACAAATACATATGCAAAATTCAATATGACTTCAAGTCACCTTCTTGAAATCTATTGATGTTTACATCATTAAGATGTATTTATATTACGCAATCTGTAATATAAATAAATTATCGGTTTTTCACCGGTATGATATGTTCTATGTGTTTACCACATTGCCATTCTTCATGAACATGTCATTACGGTCGAGATTGATTTCTCCCGCACAACAGACTTGGTAAATTTTTGACAATTACATCTTCCTCATTATATTAGGGAAACACTAGGTAATGAGTTCGATCTACTGCCCATATGCAGACTATCACTCTTACGGAGAGGCCTGCGTTTTGTCAATCTCGACAAACGAATACCTCCAATGTGTTTTTTTCCTTATATTTAAATTGTGACATACACAAGGTAATAGAAACATGCGCATCTACTGACATTGTCAAATTATGCAGCCTATTACTGTGAGATCTATATGATCTCCAACGTGTTATGTTCCCACAATTGAGGTTGACCATTTTCAAGTTATACACTTGAGTAAATTTTTGCATTCTTATTACAAAGCCATGATGGTTTTTAAGTTACTACTGGTAAATTAATTATCTCTGGTTTGCCCCTATAAATGGATGGCTAACTATTTGAGGCTCTTGCCCTCAATGGCCACAACTTACTTAAGCGGGTAATGGACATCAAGATCAGTCTTGCATCCCATGGGATAGCGCGTGCAATCCAAGCCACGCCACCGGGACGCAAAGGACCTCAAGGGTAAAGGTTTGAAACTCACTTCAAACCTTCAACCTGACACACCATCAAGGAAGTCAGTTGTTTTGCATGATGTTCTTCTAGAACAGAGCAATAAAAATGACTATCCAGCTGTCATGGGTCCCTAAGAGCACGGAGAACATGATGGTTGAATATGCATCAACCGATATGTTTGGAGACTACATTTAGTCCCTCAATCTCCTTAGTGATCTATTTATTTATGTCCATTTATGATGTTCTAATAAGAACATAAGTATTGTTGTCATCATATATTGTATATCACAATATATTGTATCAGCACTTTGATACAAATACATTTGTATGTATTCTATATATATGATAGAGGTTTTCATACTGAAAATCTTAAAATCTATATATAGATTTCTATGGGAGTCAATCCGATGAAAAATGATATGTGCCTTGTGGATATATGCACCACAAACTCTATACTCAAGGAAGTCTAATGTTTCCACTCTCATTGAGAGAAAGGAGATATTTTAATATCGCTAGACGCGATGAGGTATTTGTTGGCTCAACTCAAGTCATATTCACTATCCCTGTGGGTACTCGAGTAACGTCGGGATACTTCATTGTTTCCCAAGCTTAACTCGTACCCTACTAAGTTATAGAGATATTCGTCAAAATGGTTTCCATGGCGAAACTTATGCTGACAAGAAAGAGAAATACATTCTCTTTACCATATGCAATGGATATGGCAAGCACATTCTCTATGTATCATCTGGATTGTACTACACATACTACATAACCCGTAGCACATGTTGCGCCCAAGATAGTTTTCCAAAATGTCTTGTACATGAAAAACTTGGCATACTCGCCTTGGTCATCGAGACATTGGGTTGAAACCGAAACTATCAGCAATTCCAATAGTTTATGATTATTATGATGCTAAATTCTAATACCATTTGGATTTTATGTGTACTACAAGTGACACAGGGAAGCTAATTTTAAGGCTCGCACACCTTAAAGTCTACGCTGAACCACTCAGACTCCTTAAATGCATCAAGTTAAGGTAAGTGGCTCTTCCCATCCATTGACTAGACTATTCAGGTATTCCATGGTTCTAAAAGACATATCTACATGATGATCTTAAGTGTGTGCTTTATTCACACGAAACCATTGGCTCATTATCCTGACATCGATTTCAAGCAAATCAAATGGATAACATTGCAGAATTCTCCTTGAGTGCCTTCTTTATGGCCCTTGGATTGAGTTTAGCAATTTGTCCTAAGGTCTAGACTCAAAATGGTTTGGTAGAATCCTATCCAAAGAGTTAAGCTCATTGCATTATCTTTACTTTGGAATTGCAACTTGCCAACTTTACGTTGGAGTCATGCAGTTTTACACGCTCATGACAGAACTGCATAATATTATTCCCCTCTATCTTTGATATGTGGATATCTACCAAGTATTTCCTATCTGCGGTAATTCGGTTGCATACCGATATCACCACCCGGCATACATCATTGGCCCCTCAACATATAGTTGGGATCTATGTGAGGAATAACTGTATTTCCGTCAATACCTCAAGCCCCTCGCATGGGGAGTTATTCAAGGCCAGTATGCTAATTCAATGAGGAACATTTCCCGGCATTAGGGGGAAATTTCAAGTACCATAAAGAATGTCAGGAAATTAGTGGAATGTTCAACACATTTCTTCCTCAAATCCACGTACTCAAAGATCTGAACCATGCGTTCAGAAGATTTGCAACACATTGCAAATAACCTGCCAGATTCATTTACTGGCTATAAAGGTGTCATACAATCCTACAATCCTGAAAAATATGTCGGAAAGAGTGGAAGTACCAACTAAAACCACTCAACTCCCCGTTCAAAGCAACAGGGGGAGAAGTACGGCAATAGTACATCAGGATTCAGCTCTCTCGCGAGCAAGGATATCAAGGCCTGTGAATCAGTAAATGCAAGTCAACTTCACGTTGACAGACACCTGATGGGTAGTATACACCCAGTGGACGGGAAACCTCCACCAACCCAGGTCATAGTGCACACAATGACCGGGACATCGGAATACCCGACTCAATCGCATTGGGAAATCGCGAGCAGTCACCATGGGTAACGATATTTCCATCAACTATATATTGATATATAGATTCTGGAGAAACATATAACCGGAAGTCTACAATTGTCGACATACATTTATCAACTAGATTGAAAATACCTTTCAAATGATTCAGATCCAAAGACCATGGCCATGGCAAAGTGTGAACAACACTCGGACTGAACTCAAGCAAAGGGTATAATCTAGGTAGAAATAATCTTGCTCAATAACGAGAAGGTATTGATAAGCAATACCTATACCAGATTTCTTCTGAAAACAGAATTGAGAACAACGAGGTGGTGAAACAAAGAGAAAGTATTGTAGCACAAGGGTTCACGCAGATACCCAACTATTCTCCAGAGGTGGAATCTCTTTCCTATAGCTTATGTCATTGGCAGTACAAAATCATCTATCTCTGCAGTTGATAGATGTAGTGATCACATATCCATGTGGATCACTAGATTCAGACATATATGGTTGATTCTCGATGGAATCTCACTTCTGAATCGAAATGCAATACGCAACATACATTGTGTAAAATCAATAAGTCACCATATGGCTTATTATTGTCGGTACATTTGGTACAACCGACGTAGTGAGTTCCTTATTCACAAGGATTACTCCTAAATTAATGATTATCCATGCATGATCATCATATACAAGGATTACTCCTACAATGACGAATCGTGTGATGATCTAAATGACGGAATTTGAGATGAAGGATTTGGGTAAACCTCGAGCACCTTCACTCATGCATTATGGTACACCATGTTGTCTATATCCAGAATATATTGGAGAAATCCATTGTGGACAAATATTATCCACCCGCAACTCTCATGGCAGATCATTCTCTAGACGTAGAGAAAGATCTATTTAGATCGAGAGATGATGGAAACGGGATATTGGGACTCAACGTTCCATAATGCCATTGGATCCACCAAACACAGTTGGTTGGGACTCAAGAATATCTTTCGATATCTCCAAGGCATCAAACATCTAGTCCTGGGTTTTCTATTTCAGAGAAATCTGAACACCAATATCATTGGATACATTGATCAGATCCCCACTATGTCAGATCATAGACAAGCTTAGTATTCATACTAGGTGTGATAGCCATTCCATGAATGTCTTGGAAACAGACCTTAGTGGCTACATCCACCGATCATTATCTCAAAGATAATGTTGCTTGTGTTGCCCGGATGCAAACAGATTATGAAGCAAGCAATATCACTATATTGCTCATCTTGCAAGTCAAATCATACAACAAACTTCTACGTTTGTTCACAAAGTCTCTACCAACTTCGGCATCCAAAAAATGTTCCTGGAATTGATATTTGACGGCTTTGAGATATGCAAGAATCAGGGGGAGTATCTTCCTGAATTACTCCTGTTCAATGCATCATATTATACTCTTTTTTCCCTTTATGAGTTTACTTCACATGTTTACATTAAGGTTTTTAATGAGGTAATATCAACACAAGATGATATGTCATGCTTTCTATTTTCCCCACCGGGGTTTTTAAGAAAGTATATACGACATATTGAGTTAAAACAGACAATAAGCATTATATGTTGCGGCATTTTCTCCTTATTTTCCCACTGGGTTTGAAGGAGTTTTGGCAACATATCAAACACTATACTCCTCATATTTTTTCCACTGGGTTTTTGGAGGAGCCTCTAATCAAGATGATGATTCTGGATGGACAAGTGTAGATTAGGGGGAGTGTTAGAGTTTAATTAACATGAGTTAATTATGGGGTAAATCTCCCCTTGTAACTGCCATCTCTCCCGAATGGATGCCTCTTCATCGCATCCCTTCTCCTTGTATAAATGCCTACAATCATCTAATGAAAGGGACAGAGGATTCACTTTTCTCTCAACACCTCTTAGGGACATCGTCTTGAGCTAGACTCGGTCAGAGAGACTCGATGGTCGTGGATGTGGTTGGTGGGGGCATGTGTGAAATCTCCAGGAGAGCAGCAGAAGCACCCTTCACATGCAAGGCGCGTCAGGCGAGTTATGTCTTCCCACCTCGCGGGATTGAAGCGGCATATGTTTGCTCTTTCAAACATACTGTTCCTCTTCGATGTCTTTGAGATCCGTGCATATACTTGTGGGAGCCTGGATTGATACGACGGTTCTTAGTATGCACTCTAGTAGCAATGAAGGCGCACGAGTGTGCGGCCATGTCTTCCCATCTCGCAGGATTGAAGCGGCATATGTTTGCTCTTTCAAACAGTGTTCCTCTTTGATGTCGTCGAGATCCGTGGATATACTTGTGGGAGCCTGGTTTGATATGACGGTTCTTAGTATGCACTCTGGTAGCAACAAAGGCGATGTTCTTAGTATGCACTCTGGAAGCAACGAAGGCGCTCGAGTGTCCGGCCGGACAAGTTGCAGGATGCTTGCCTTTGTAGCGTGTTTGTGTTGCTTTAGGCCTAGTTTTGCTAGGCATTGTTATAGGTTTTTTCTGGCGTGTTTGTGTTGCTTTAGGCCTAGTCTTGCTAGGCATTGTTATAGGATTTTGCCTGGTTTTCCTCACTAAACCGTGCAACCCCTTTTTTTCCTTTTTTAGCACTCGTCTTACTCGGTGCGTTCTGCCTTTGAGGGTGTGCCATGCCAACATTCGGGAAACCCCGCAAACTCTCGTAAGCACAACTTCAACATTGATTCTCTCAAAACTTTTACTGTGGGAGCTTCTTCAGCACGTACTAGCTATCTCGAGTTGATCAAACAAATCAATTGGTACAATTTTTTCTTGGCCAAAATATTTAGATACTGGATGGTGAGGGTTGACAGGAAGTTTTTGGTGCGGCATATTCATCCGAGTACATTACATGAACATTTACAGTGCTATTCCTCAAACTCTGGTAATTCATCAAAGTACCACAAACTCCGGTAATTTGAACTTCAACTTTGATATGATGACATTATTGGTCACGTACCCCTTAGACTAGTCACAGTGGAAGTAACTTGACTAGTAAGGCTGGTCATAGTGGGAGTAACATAGGTAGTAACATAGATGCCACATAAGCAAAAATGATGAGGTGACAAGTAGTTAATGAGAGAGGCAAATAGAGTAACATAATATGTTACCATCACATAGCGGTTTCCAATGCAAAATGAGTCTACAAAGTAATAAATGAATACACCTATGTTACCACACATATGACACTACCCACTATAGAGGTAGTAACATAGACTAGTAACATATGTATGTTACTACTTTAAGTTACTCCCCACTATGACTAGCCTAACATCACACATTTCAATACAAGATTGCTTATGTGGCAGTTAATTAATAAGGAGAGAGGGGTTTGTGGTAACTTAGCTAATAGATGAACTCTTTCATGATAACACTCATATGTTACTACCCACTATGGAGGTAGTAACATAGACTAGTAACATTGGTAAGTTACTACTCTATGTTAGTCCCCACTGTGAGCAGTCTTACCTATGTTGTTCGAGGGCGGCAAACCTTGGTTGATAGATACCATTGATTGGGAGAACCACAAGTTTTGGAGCTGAGTACTCATTCAAGATACTGTGGAGTTATGGGTGCTAGTAGTGTACTTATATCTCTATTTGACCGTGGGGCTACGGGCAACTTGAACCTACCTTGGTTTGACAACGGAAACCGAGAGTTTTCTTTCTTTTTTTGCAAGAAAACTGAGTTATCTTTCTGAGTTCACTGTGCTCAATTCATACCCATTTACAACAAATCAATGTGAAAATTGAAAACTAGCATGATGGTGTAACCGGGTATGAATAGTAACAAAGAATTCAAATGATCCATTAACCGCTCACAAAAAAAATCAGATACAATTATGGTATCACGAAGCAAAACCTAAGCACATGGGCTGGGACTCAAAACGATGTTATCACAAAGCCTATGAGCTCGTGTTGTGGCCATCAGATGGCCATTTTGAGTGGTGATAGGCAGGCCAAATGATTGCCAATCAAGAAGTGTGCATTTTATAATAAAAATCTCACAAACTGACAAGCACAGCATGAAACAAAATCAACCTTCACAATGAAACAAGATTCTCACAGCATTTAGGTAGGACAGCTCATTGTGCATAACGAAATTATAGCTAAACAGAACCAAATACTAGATATATAACTGGTTCAAAACAAGGGAGACAGCTAGATGGACATGCCACCAGATGGCCCGTACTGAATTCTTTCAAAGTAGAAAGCAGCATAACTCATTTAAGAGGAATGAACCGGGAGGAGTGTGTGGCACCGATACCGGGCCTACCGTGCTTCACTGGCTTGTAGGAGATAGAGAACTCTGCAAGGTAATGGCCAATCATCTCAGGCTTAATCTCAACCTGGTTGAAGGTCTTTCCATTGTAGACACCGATAAGGCTGCCAATCATCTCAGGGACAATGATCATGTTACGGAGATGTGTCCTCACTGGCTCAGGCTTCTCACCAGCAGGAGCGTCCTTTTTCTGTTCAAGACCAACAAAACAGATTGTCAGTTAACTACATGTTGGCAAAATAAAAAGCTCTAGCTTAAGCTAGTTTTCCCTCAACTAATTCGTTCATCCAACCTCCCCCTCATTAACTAGTTCTTTCATCCAACCTCCCCCTCCGTTTTTGCTTTTGCTGTTTCTACCGGTTTTTGTTAAAACCAACACTACTTCAAAAACATCTATTTATCAAATAAGATCATGTTTCCTGGTAAGCCAGTAAGTATCTCTTACAAAATATGTAAGGTTCCATCTTATGTTTACTTCGATTTGACAACCTCAACTCTTCCATTCAGTCTTGGCTGCTTTTTGGTCAGCTTCTAACTTATGAAATAAAATCATGTTTCATTTAGTAACTGAATAACCGCTGATCCAATCGGAAGCTAAAATACATTTTCAGTGTGCAATTGCATTAAGAAAACAAAAGGTGCCCCTCTGCAACGCACAGGCAATTATATAGTATTGCATAGAAATGCAGCTATAATACAGTGAGATTTGCAACATCACAGTGGAAAGAATGAGAAAAGAGCATATTCTCCTTTTTTTATGTTAGCAGCTCAGAATCATGTTATTTAAGTATAATAGCCGGCATTGCTAGTTATGAATGCACTACTGAAGTTCATATGGTAGAACAAAAGTAGTCAGCTCAAATAGTCTGAACTAATTTCAAACTCAGATTATGTGAAGATGGAAAGGTCAAATGCATAGCACCATAAACGCTTACACAACAACATACAGCATAGCGAGGAAACCTGACCTTGCGACAGAAAAACAACACATTCTATCTTTACTCTTACAAAGATCTGAGTTCGTGAAAACCCGTTCACCAAGTTGATAGAAGTTTGACACATTTCTCAAACATTCTACGGAGATCAGAGTTTATAGTTTTAGACAAACTCAGGATCTATGATGGCACAAGTGTTTAAACTTGCAACCAAAACAAAAAATATTGATAGCAATGCACGAGCATGTAGCCAATAGATCTTAAAGATTGTTGCAGGAGACATAAGAGGCACCTGAATTAACAGCATGTGCTCGAGTAACTGAATGTCTATTTCCCAGTACCAATCAGCACATGACGCTAAGATTAACCTTTTAATAAGAGAAGACAATGGTAACATAAACATTTATTGTGACAGAAACCAAACAACTAACTTAAAATCCCTGAGTCCCGCAGTAGTGAGAAGTAGACAGATCCAGGCATCATACAGTATAAGGTAGTAGACTAGTAGTAACTTGAGTTATATCAGTCAGAATGTTCATAAAACGGAAACGAAGAAAAAGGACTGGGCAACTCACCGCCTTGCGCAGCTTCTTGACGAGCGCCATGGGCTTCCTCTTGAGACCCCTCTTGAACCTGCCAGAGCACACAGCGATTCATCCACATCAGACGAAGGACAACAAACAACGAAACTCGAACGCGCGAGATGCATAGACAACAGGTACCTTCTGCGGGCGCGAGCGGGGAACATCTGGACAAGGTCGTCGGTGGACATGTCGAGGAGGGCATCGAGATCCACGCCGCGATAGCTGAACTTGCGGAACGTCCTCTTCTTCGGCTGCGCGCCCGCGGCCACCTCCGTGTCAACGTCGACGTCCGCCTGAGGACACGAAACATCGATCCGGCGTTACGAGGGCGACATGGACGGGTTACGAGATGATGCAGGGTTTCGAACTCACCATGGTCGGGTCGGCTTCGAGAGGGTACAGAGCGGCGGCGGCGGCGGCGAGGAATGGGAAGCGGCGGCTTCTAGGGTTCTGAATAATGGCTTGTGAGAGTGGGAGCTTATATATATAGCTGGGCGTGGTGATTCATTTGGGCTGGGCTGGTAAATGTTTGGGCGATGCGTGAACCCCCCGCTTGCAGCAGATAGACTCCATGGGCCGGCAGCCAATCAGGCGGTGCGATTTGACCTGTTAGCCATTCTCCAGACACCCCTAAAAAAACCATCCTCCAGATCTTTTATGCTCGTCCTCGCCACCAAGAAACTCTAATCCTCCTTTTTTTTCTAAAAAAAAAACTAGATGCTTTTTTGCGGGGGAAAATGGATATTATTCCTCGGTAATGAAATTGCAGTCTGCTAATACAATTTGAGCTACTTCTCTGATAGTCGGCGTAACAAACAATCAATGCTACCATCAGAACAACCAACATTAGCTAGACTATGAGGAACTTTTTTTCTAGAATAACTCTATTTTGATGACGCTTAATTTTCAATGAAATAAACCGGCCATGGAAATTGGTTGTAATATATTTCTATGGAATCTGATTGCATGAACATGAATATTTTAAGCAATGATATATTGCATATGTTTGGTCACATCATAGGTGCACTAAGTTATCGGTATGAAGTTCGGGAAAAAATAGAAGCATGCGGAAAGAAAATATCTATTATTAAAGGGGAGTTGATAGTGTCGCCTCCACTACGGTTAAAACCTTCTCACCATTTTTTCTGTCTCACCAATTTATCTATGTTAGATTGTATAATACGTAGCATCTATACATGACTTCTATTCTGTATTGTACACCTTGGTGTGCCTCTTAGACTGTATAATACGTAGCATCTATACATGACTTGTATTCTGTATTATACACACTGATGTACCTCTTTTATATATGAGATAGCCACACTCGTGTTAGGGTGTCGAGCAGTTTCCCAAACCCTAAGTTTTGCATGGTATCAGAGCGACGGTCGACGGAGAGGTGGAGCAGAAAAGTGGTGCCAGAGTGGTGTGAGCAGACGAAAGTGATGAAAACTGGAACACATTCTCGTCAAACACCACATCACACGAGATGTGGACACGGTTAGACGGAACATGAAGGCATTTGTACCCTTTGTGAACAGAACTATAACCGAGGAAGACACATTTTTTGGATCGAAACTCGAGCTTATGCTTATTATAGGGGCGAAGGTGAGGCCAACACGCACACCCAAACACTTTGACGAACGTACAATTTGGAGTTTCATTAAGTAAGAGTTCAAGTGGTGTTTTCATCCCAAGGAGTCGTGTAGGAAGCGTATTAATAAGAAAATAGGCGGTGGAGACAGCATCACTCAAAAAACGAAAAGGAACTGATGCATGAGCAAGCAAAGCAAGGCCAGTTTCAACAATACGATGATGCTTACGTTCAGCAGTGCCATTCTGCTGATGCATATAAGGACAAGACACACAATACGAAATCCCAAACTTGTTTAAGAAAGCATTGAGGTTGTGATACTCACCCCCCCCCCCCAATCGGATTGGACATGTATGATTTTATGCTGAAGAAGACGCTCAAAATGGGCTTGAACTTGTAGAAAAATTTCAAACACATCAGATTTACGCTCAATAAGATAAAGCCAAGTGAAGCGATTGTAGTTTTGAAGGAATCACAAGACGGTGCGACATTGGAGAGTGCCCATTTCGAGCTTCAACATGATACGTGCTTGGTAGTCGTCCACTTCTATACGGTGACGCCCTCTCTTTCCCATGGTGATGAAGATCACGATCCATGGACGGATCTCTCCCAAGGGGGGGGAGATGATGCGGAGCATCCCTCGACCATCCCCATGGACGTCACACCACCACCGCAAGCACGGAGAGGACCTAGGACAAGGGCACGGGCACGTGCCTCGAAACCGAGGTTGACTCCTTCCTCCCGAACTCCATTTGAATTCACATGAGAATTTGGTTCTACCTCAAATGGAATTGTTGTGCATTCTTAGGTACCAAGAAGAAGTCCATGAAGAAGCTAGGCGGGAGACCCAAGCACATATGGAGAAGAAGAAGGAAGAAGGACGGACGAATCGTGAAGCAAGGAAGGCCCCGGACTACCCCCGATGCCCGGCCGTCTGCAGCCCGGGTGCCCGGCCCCCTCCTCCGGCCGGCTGGGGAAGACCCTGGCCACCCTGGGTGCCCGGCCACTTCGGCCCCGGGTGCCCGGCCCCGACCTGGGCGTTGGCAGAGGCCACACCGGGTGCCCGGCCCATCGGCCCGGGTGCCCGGCCGCTGCACCACGGCCTCGCCTGGCCGCCCCGGGTACCCGGCCTGCCCCGCCTGGGAGCCTTCTGCCACCCCGGGTGCCCGGCCTCCTCCAAGGCTCGGCCCCAGCCCGCACCGGGTGCCCGGGCCATCAACCCCCGGGTGCCCCAGCCCAAAGGCTACTTGGCCGCGGCCTCCCTGACCGGACCGGGTGCCCGGACGACTCCGAATATACCTGCGTGCATTTTGGGCAATTGACCCTTGTACCCCTCTCTCCCCTCTATTTCGTCCATAGACTATATATGCCCCTTCCCTAGCTCATTAGAGAGGATAGCAAAGTATATGTGAGATATTGAGAGAGCTTTGCTCATCTTCCTCCTCTTGGAGATCATGACCTCCTAAGGGAGAAGATCCTCTTGTGGATTTCAAGGCCCCATCTAGGGGAGGATCCCCATCATAGGATCATCAAGACCTCTCTCTTCATATGATTGGGATGAACTAGTTACCTCTTGTATCTTCTTGTGTTGGATTTGGACCCTTGTATCTCTCTTTGTGTGATTAGATCTAGCACATGTGTGATTGGATCAAGTCAATTTGAGTGTTCCTCTTGTTTCCCCCCTTTGTGTTATTCTTGTTCTTGGGAATTTCCCCTCCAATTCCTGAAAGTTCTTCACCTAGGGTTCCACCCTACAACAGATAGGCTCTACGTTCACGTACAATGGGTGCAAGACAGTTTTGCACATGTGGAATACTCGGGTCAAACTTGACGAGCCTAGCATGTACAGACATGGCCTCGGAACACTGGAGACCGAAAGGTCGAACGTGAATCATATAGTAGATATGATCAACATAGAGATGTTCACCATTGATGACTACTCCATCTCACGTGATGATCGGACATGGTTTAGTTGATTTAGATCACGTACCATTTAGATGACTTGAGGGATGTCTATCTAAGTGGGAGTTCTTAAGTAATTTGATTAATTGAACTTTAATTTATCATGAACTTAGTCCTGATAGTATTTGCAAATTGTGTTGTAGATCAATAGCTTGCAGTGTTCCTAGAGAAAAATAAGTTGAAAGATGATAGTAGCAATGATGCGGAATAGGTCCGTGATCTGAGGGTTATCCCCATTGCTGCACAAAAAAATTATGTCCTTGATGCACCGCTAGGTGACAGACCTATTGCAGGAGCAGATGTAGACGTTATGAACGTTTGACAAGCTCGATATGATGACTACTTGATAGTTTAGTGCGCCATGCTTTACGGCTTAGAACGGGACTTCAAAAACGTTTTGAACGCCACAGAGCATATGAGATGTTCCAAGAGCTAGAATTAGTATTTTAGACTCATGCCTGAGTCAAGAGGTATGAGACCTCTGACAAGTACTTTGCCTACAAAATGGAGGAGAATAGCTCAACCAGTGAGCATGTGCTCAGAATGTCTGAGTACTACAATTGCTTGAATCAAGTGGGAGTTAATCTTCCAGATAAGATAGTGTTTGGCAGAGTTCTCTAGTCACTATCACCAAGTTACTGAAACTTCGTGATGAACTTTAATATGCAAGGGATAACGAAAACGATTCCCGAGCTCTTCGTGATGCTGAAATCGATGAAGGTGGAAATCAAGAAAGAGCATCAATTGTTGATGGTTAACAAGACCACTAATTTCAAGAAAAAGGGCAAAGGAAAAGAAAGGGAACTTCAAGAAAAATGACAAGCAAGTTGCTAATCCCGTGAAAAATCCCAAATCTAGACCTAAGCCTTAAACTAAGTGCTTCTACTGCAAAGGGAATGATCACTGGAAGCGGAACTACCCCAAATACTTGGAGGATAAGAAGGATGGCAAAGTGAACAAAGGTATATTTGATATACATGTTATTGATGTGTACTTTACTAGTGTTCATAGTAACCCCAGGGGATTTGATACCGGTTCAGTTGCTAAGATTAGTAACTCGAAACTGGAGTTGCAAAATGAACAAAGACTAGTTAAGGGCGAGGTGACGATGTGTGTTGGAAGTGATTCCAAATTTGATAAGATCAACATCGCACACTCCCTCTACCTTCGGGATTAGCGTTGGACATAAATAAATGTTATTTGGTGTTTGCGTTGAGCATGAATATGATTGGATCATGTTTATTGCGATACGGTTATTCATTAAGTCAGAGAATAATTGTTGTTCTGTTTACATGAATAAAACCTTCTATGGTCATACACCCAATGTGAATGGTTTATTGAATCTCAATCGTGATGATACACATATTCATAATAGTGATTTTTGGAATCACTTGATTATGAATCGTTTGATACTTGCGAACCATGCCTCATGGGCAAGATGACTAAAACTCCGTTCTCTGGAACAATGGAGCGAGCTAATGACTTGTTGGAAATAATACATACCGATGTATGCGGTCCGATGAGTGTTGAAGCTCGCGGCGGATATCATTATTTTCTGACCTTCGCAGATGATTTGAGCAGATATGGGTATATCTACTTGATGAAACACAAGTCTAAAGCATTTGAACAGTTCAAAGAATTTCAGAGTGAAGTGGAGAATCATCGTAACAAGAAAATAAAGTTCCTACGGTCTGATCGCGGAGGCGAATATTTGAGTTACGATTTTGGCCTTCATTTAAAACAATGTGGAATAGTTTCACAACTCACGCAACCTGGAACACCACAGCATAATGGTGTGTCTGAATGTTGTAACTGTACTTTATTAGATACGGTGCAATCTATGATGTCTCTTACCGATTTACCACTATCGTTTTGGGGTTATGCATTAGAGACAGCTGCATTCACGTTAAATAGGGCACCACCCAAATCCGTTGAGATGACACCGTATGAACTGTGGTTTGACAAGAAACCTAAGCTGTCATTTCTTAAAGTTTGGGGTTGCGATGCTTATGTCAAAAAGCTTCAGCCTGATGAGCTCGAACCCAAATCAGAGAAGTGTGTCTTCATAGGATACCCAAAAGAAACTGTTGGGTACACCTTCTATCACGGATCCGAAGGCAAGATCTTTGTTGCTAAGAATGGATTCTTTCTAGAGAAGGAGTTTTCTATCGAAAGAAGTGAGTGGGAGGAAAGTAGAACTTGATGAGGCAGTTGTAGCTTCTCTCGAATTGGAAAGTAGCTCATCACAGAAAAACGTTCTCGTGAGGCCTACACCAACTAGAAAGGAAGCTAATGATAATGATCATGAAGCTTCAGATCAAGTTACTACCGAACCTTGTAGGTCAACTAGAGCACGTTCCGCACCAGAGTGGTACAGTAATTCTGTTTTGGAGGTCATGTTACTAGACCATGACAAACCTACGAACTATGAAGAAGCGATGATGAGCCCATATTCCGATAAATGGCTTGAGGCCATGAAATCTGAGATAGGATCCATGTATGAGAACAAAGTGTGGACTTTGGTTGACTTGCCCGATGATCGGCAAGCCATAGAGAATAAATGGATCTTCAAGAAGAAGACTGACGCTGATGGTAATGTTACTGTCTACAAAGCTCGACTTGTCGTGAAAGGTTTTTCGACAAGTTCAAGGAGTTGACTACGATGAGACCTTCTCACCCGTAGCGATGCTTAAGTCTGTCCGAATCATGTTAGCAATTGCCGCATTTTATGTTTATGAAATCTGGCAAATCGACGTCAAAACTGCATTCCTTAATGGATTTCTTAAAGAAGAGTTGTATATGATGCAACCAGAAGGTTTTCTCGATCCTAAAGGTGCTAACAAAGTGTGCAAGCTCCAGCAATCCATTTATGGACTGGCGCAAGCATCTTGGAGTTGGAATATATGCTTTTATGAGGTGATCAAAGCATATGGTTTTATACAGACTTTCGGAGAAGCCTGTATTTACAAGAAAGTGAGTGGGAGGTCTATAGCATTTCTAATATTATATGTGGATGACATATTGTTGATTGGAAATGATATATAGTTTCTGCATATCATAAAAGGATACTTGAATAAGAGTTATTCAATGAAAGACCTCGGTGAAGCTGCTTATGTATTAGGCATCAAGATCTATAGAGATAGATCGAGACGCTTAATAGGACTTTCACAAAGTACACACCTTGACAAGATTTTGAAGGACTTCAAAATGGATCAGTCAAAGAAGGAGTTCTTGCGTGTATTGTAAGGTATCAAGTTGAGTAAAGACTCAAAACCCGACCACGGTAAAAAATAGAAAGAGAATGAAAGTCATTCCCTATGCCTTAGCCATAGGTTCTATAAAGTATGCTATGATGTGTACCAGACCTATTGTGTACCTTGCCATGAGTTTGGCAAGGGGGTACGATAGTGATCCAGGAGTGGATCATTGGATAGTGGTCAAAGTTATCCTTAGTTACCTAAGAGGACTAAGGAAATATTTCTTGGTTATGGAGGCGATAAAGAGTTCGTCGCAAAGAGTTATGTTGATGCAAGCTTTTACACCGATTCGGATGACTCTGGGTCTTAATCTGGATACATATTGAAAATGGGAGAAATTAGCTAGAGTAGCTCCATGCAAAGCATTGTAGACATAGAAAAAATGCAAAATACATACGGCTCTGAATGTGCCAGACCCGTTGACTAAACCTCTCTCACAAGCAAAACATGATCACACCTTAGTACTCTTTTGGGTGATAATCACATAGCAATGTGAACTAGATTATTGACTCTAGTAAACCCTTTGTGTGTTGGTCACATGGCGATGTGAACTATGGGTGTCAATCACATAAAGATATGAACTATTGATGTTAAGTCACATGGCGATGTGAACTAGATTATTGACTCTAGTGCAAGTGGGAGACTGAAGGAAATATGCCCTAGAGGCAATAATAAAGTTGTTATTTTATATTTCCTTATATCATGATAAATGTTTATTATTCATGCTAGAATTGTATTAACCAGAAACTTGATACATGTGTGGATACATAGACAAAACACAATGCCCTAGTAAGCCTCTACTAGACTAGCTCGTTAATCAAAGATGGTTAAGTTTCCTAAGCATAGACATGTGTTGTCATTTGATGAATGAGATCACATCATTAGGAGAATGATGTGATGGACATGACCCATCCGTTATCTTAGCATATCGATCGTTCAGTTTTATTGCTATTGCTTTCTTCATGTCATATACATATTCCTTTGACTATGAGATTATGCAACTCCCGGATACCGGAGGAATACCTTGTGTGCTATCAAACGTCACAACGTAACTGGGTGATTATAAAGATGCTCTACATGTATATCCGAAGGTGTTTGTTGGGTTGGCATAGATCGAGATTAGGATTTGTCACTCTGAGTATCGGGGAGGTATCTCTGGGCCCTCTCGGTAATACACATCATAAGAAGCCTTACAAGGAATGTGATTAATGAGTTAGTTGTGGGATGATGTATTATAGAACGAGTAAAGAGACTTGCCAGTAATGAGATTGAACTAGGTATGAAGATACCAACAATCGAATCTCGGGCAACTAACATACCGATGACAAAGGGAATAACATAAGTTGTCATTACGGTACGGCCGATAAAGATCTTCGTAGAATATGTAGGAGCCAATATGAGCATCCAGGTTCCGTAATTGGTTATTGACCGGAGAGATGTCTCGGTCATGTCTACATAGTTCTCGAACCCGCAGGGTGCGCACGCTTAACGTTCGACGACGATTTGTTATTATATGAGTTATGTGATTTGGTGACCAAATGTTGTTCGGAGTCCCGGAACATGATCAGGAGTCTCGAGATGGTCGAGAGGTAAATATTGATATATAGGACGATGGTATTCGGACATCGGGTACTTATCGGGTCACCGGAAGGGGTTCCGGGCACCCCCGACAAAAGATATGGGCCTTATGGGCCAAGAGGGGAAACACACCAGCCACAAAGGGGCTGGTGCGCCCCCCATATCAGCTGGCCAAATTGGAGAAGGAAAGGGGAAGGAGGAAAGGAAAAAGGGAATAGGATTCCCCCTTCCCCCTCTTCCCTTCCTACTCCGAATAGGAATAGGAAAGGGGGGAGGCCGAATTGGAAGGTGCCCAAGTAGGATTCCTCCTACTTGGGGCGCCCCCTTGGCTGCCTCTCCTCCCCTCCAACCTATATATATGAGGGGGCACCACTAGAACACACACCAACCATTGCAAGCCGTGTGCACCCGACTCCATAGTTTATGCCTCCGGTCATATTCACGTAGTGCTTAGGCGAAGCCCTGCGCGGATCACTTCACCATCACCGTCACCACGTCATCGTGCTGACGGGACTATCCCTCGACACTTTGCTGGATCAATAGTTTGAGGGATGTCATCGAGCTGAACGTGTGAAGAACTTGGAGGTGTCGTACGTTCGGTGCTTGATTGGTCGGAGCGAGAAGAAGTTCGATTACATCAACCGCGTTGTCAAACGCTTCCGCTTCGGTCTACGAGGGTACATATACACACTACACCCTCTCGTTGCTATGCATCTCCTAGATAGATCTTGTGTGGACGTAGGTAAAGTTTTGAAATTGCATGCTACATTTCCCAACACCCAGCTAGACTCTTTGAGATTGCGTTGGACTTCCAACGGGACCTACTGAAAGTGCTAGTTTCGACTAGAGGGGGGGTGAATAGGCGATTTTTATGAAAGTCTTCAAAACATGGGAGTTTTGAAGACAAACAATAGAAATGATCCTATTGATATGCAGCGGAAGGAAAACTACACTAAGCAAGCCATAGTCAAGTATGCAATGAAGTGAAAGCACGAAGACTAATAGCAGCTAGGTAGTAAGGATCAGGATGGAAGATAGTATGAAGCCAAACAACGATAGTAGTCACAGAGTGAAGACAAATAGGTAAAGCAGATAGGCAATGACTTCACGAAGAACTATAAGTAATGAGAGGGAGGCGATAGAACCAGCCACTTGGCAAAGACAAGGATTTGTTGGACCAGTTCCAGTTCCTGTGACAACTGTACGTCTGGTTAGGGAGGCTGAGATTCAACTCAGAAGACCGCGTCTTCACCTTATTCCCCTTGAGCTAAGGACACCCAGTCCTCGCCCAATCACTCTGGTAAGTCTTCAAGGTAGACTTCCAAACCTTCACAGACTTCGTTCACCGGCGATCCACAATGACTCTTGGATGCTTAGAACGCGACGCCTAACCGGCTGGAGGATTCACAGTCCTCAAGTGTAACAAGTCTTCAGGTCACGCAGACAGAAAGACTTCAGTGATGCCTAACACTCTTTTGGCTCTGGGTGTTTGGGCTTTGTCCTCGCAAGGATTTCTCTCTCTCTAAAGCTTCAGAGGTGGGTTGCTCTCAAACGACAAAAGTCATGCACTAACTCTGAGCAGCCACCAATTTATGGTGTAGGGGGTGGGCTATTTATAGCCACTAGGCAACCCGACCTGATTTGTTCGAAATGACCCTGGGTCACTAAGGAACTGACATGTGTTCAGGTCAGATTTCAAACACACTCGGCAGCTTGACTTGGGCTACAAGTAAAGCTGACTCATCCAGCTGTGGATAAGATTTGCTCTCATTGTTTTCGCTCGAAGACATAGGATTTCGTTGAGCATCACTTCAGTCACTCTAACTTTGTTCACTGGGACCCCACTTAACAGTACGGTGGTTCCTATGACTCAACAAAGAAGAAAAGGAAACAACAAAACAACTAAGTCTTCGTGCTCCATAGTCTTCACGCAATGCCTTCTCTTGTCATAGTCTTCAATGTGAATATCTTCACATACCACCATTGTCTTTAATGTCTTCATACATTTTTAGGGGTCATCTCCGGTAGGTAAATTGAATCAATGAGGGACTACTACCTGTGTTATCCTGCAATTCTCACAAACACATCAGTCCCTCAACCAGGTTTGTCATCGATACTCCAAAACCAACTAGGGGTGGCACTAGATGCACTTACAATCTCCCCCTTTTTGGTGATTGATGACAAACTGGTTGAAGTTTTCAACGGGGATAAAAATATGTGAAATTGTAAAGGATTTAGGTATTGTCTTCATAAGTAGCAAAAGGCTCCCCCTGAAGATGTGCATATAAGTAATTTGCTTTTGGAATGCATGGCAGGCTGTACTTGTGGAGATCCTCTTCAACTTATGAAAACAATTCATCATGCAAAAATTGATATAACAAAGATAATGATATGCATAATGAAAAATGGACGTCTGCAATATGACTTCGTGCGGGATTTATCACCGCATCACAGAATAGCAAACAAGTAGCAGACGACCATCAAGTTTAAGTGTTACAACTCAAAGAACCAAATGTATCAAAAGCCAGAGTTGTAAACACTAGGCAAAATATAAAGCAACCGCCAATTTTGACCCGCTTGAAGACTATCAACTCATATGCTTCTCCCCCTTTTATCAGTAAGGACCAAAAAGGTTTGAAGACATAGAGCCTCTACTCGTTCCCAGAAGGAGTAGGTGAAGATGCAGGGTCGGCGTCGGGGTTTGGCGGTGCAGAAGAACTTGGAGTAGTGTCTATACGCGCTGTAGTTGGAGGTGGTGAAGTAGCATCATCTTAATCATCTATCACTCTGGCATTCACCGTTGCAGCCGAGGAGGAATAGTCAGAGTCTTCAAGAGACGGAGTTCGACACAAAACATCATTCCTTAGAAGAGTGGTGTAGCGACCAGACCTCAAACAGTCTGATCTCTGTGCACCAGTGTCATCCCTGGATCAGTAATGCTGACACACACAGTACTTGAAGGATTTATAACAGAGTAGCAATCACACACTTATTACATTGAATGTCTCAAAAGAGAACTTATTACAATAAATATGGCTTAAGGCCATCTAATAACGATAACAACGGAAGGCTTGGAAGATAAGCGAGTCCATCAACTCCAACGGCATCACTAGTATAGAACCACGACCTAAAGGCACCTTACTCGTCGTCTGAAAAGTCTGCAACATAAACGTTGCAGCCCGAAAACGGGTCAGCACATGGAATATGCTGGCAATGTAACACATAGAGAGTAATTAAAGAAATGAGCTCTACTACATGCATATATGGTTGGTGGAAAGCTCTATGGTTACAGTTTTGCGTAAAGCCAATTTTTCCCTACTATGAAGGAATAAATTTTATTTAACTATCATGGTGGTTGTTAAACATTGAGAATGGTTGACAACATCCTCAATCCCAATTAAGCATCATCATTACAAACCCAACAAAATTAATTAAAGTAACATGATGAGATTCACATGATAATCCAAGTACTAGATACTCAAAACGTCCATAACCGGGGACACGACTAATCATGATTAGTTTATACACTCTGCAGAGGTTTGCACACTTTTACCCACAAGACTCGATCTCCTCCGTTAGATTTTTCGCACTGCATGGTGTTTGAGAAACGGATGACCGAGACATAGCCTTTCAGAAGCGCTAGCACCTTACGATCGGGTAGACCGTACCACCTACATCCCCTACATCTGCTAGTCTACCACTGTAAGAGTTCGCACAACTTAGTCAACTATGCTAGAGCCCATAGTAGCTTGTGGCTGCACACGGAAGTTTCTAGTATGAATAATCTCATGATCCCTTTGAGCCTGGGTGGCGGTCCATAAAGAAAAACACAGGCAATCCTGGAATACCCAGGTACCTCAATCCACCCAGATGTGTGTTTAAGTTGCCACCTTAATTAAACCATAAATTAACAATCTCACATCTGTCATGAATACTCTCAAACCCAATCCACGTCTACGAGCATAGCATGGCATGATAAGAAAACGTAGAAGTAACTCCCAAAGGTTTGATAATAAAACAGGTAATAGGTACTACCTCAACTACTTCCCATCCCACAGTTTAATTAGATCCTAATCATGCAATGTTTGAGGATTGATCTAATGCAATGAAACTGGGTAGTAAGAGGTATGATCAAAGTGTTACTTGCCTTGCTGATGATCCGCGAAACTTAAAGATTCGAAGTAACAGGCGGCACACTCCGGGTACTCTATCGCAAACAAACAAACAAACAAACAAGCATACAATAAGTACTTATCTAATGCACAGGTAAAACGCAACTAAGAGATCTAACCAAAAAGTTCAACTTAAGAACTCTGGTTTGCAAAAAGAATCAAATCAAACGAAGCAACGAAAGTCAAACGGCGAAAGAAAAGAACTTCGTTTTACTAATCTGGACCTAAGTCAAACTTTACAGAAGCAAAAACTTGTTTAAGTTGGTTAAACGGAAAGAGGGTTTCGAGACGAAACTTCAGGCGCTTGAATCACCTGATTCCGATAAACGAGGGAAAAGTTATACTAAAACGAAATTCGGATCAGAAATCGCGATCAGAAATAATCGCGGAAATTCCGAGAAAAAAAAATGAACAGATTAACAAACGGACTATCTTATCTGGATTTAAACGATGAACACGTTCGTCAAAATGAACGAACGCACGCTAATTAACCTAAACCGAAAAAACCGATCTAAATAAGAAAAACGAAAACTAAAAAAAATGGCGAAAAACCATACGGTTTTCCTAGGAAAACTGGCGGTGGGGCGGGGGCTACCTCTGGCGAGGCGGCGGGGTCCGACGGGGTCGGCGGGCGGCGGCGGCGGCCGGCGGGGTCGGTGGCGGCGGCGGCGGCGCGGGGCGGCGCGCGGCGGATCGGGCGGCGTGGTCGGGCGGCGGGGTCGGGCTAGGGTTAGGGTTTGGTGGGCGGCGGCGGCTTACGGGCTGACGGGCTCCGGGCGCGCTATATAAAGGCCCGGCCAGGCGGAGTCCTGGCCGAACACGGCCCAGAGTCGGTTTCGTTTTTTTTAATAATTACGCGCAGAAAAACAAACAAAAGAAATACTAAAAGGACTCCAAAAATCCCGAAATAATTTTACCCGACTTCTAAAATCAAGCCGGACAAGGTGAACATTTATTTGGGGCCTAAATGCGATTTTGAAAAACGCACATTTTTCCTAAATTCAAATAAAATAGCGAAAAACTCCGAAATAAAATCTTATTTGAGTTTATTATTAAATCCTCAATATTTCTTTATTTTGGGAAAGTCATTTTATTCCCTCTCTCTTATTTTTATAATAGAAATAATTGAAGATGAAATAATTAAAATCAAATGATCCTATTCTCAAAATTTGAGAAAACTCAAATATGAAAATAACGAAATCCCGAACTCTCTCCGCGGGTCCTTGAGTTGCGTAGAATTTCTAGGATCAAACCCAAAAGCAAATAGAATATGATATGCAATGATGATCTAATGTATAACATTCCAAATTGAAAATTTGGGATGTTACAAGTGGTGTCAAACTTGAATCTTTCAGTGAAGCCATCGTCTTGAAGATCTGCTTCAGCACTCAGCAATGTCAAACTCTTCCAGGACCTCCGACAGGTTTCTTGCGTGACAAAGGCATTCTTGGTTGCAAGATTGTGAATGCGATTGACGTCCACCAAGAGGCTTTTCATCTGCCGCTTCAGCCAGTAGTGATGCTTATCCTGTTTCTGATGCACGACAACGAGAAGTTCTCGGTCATTGAGAACACGAGATCGCTTCCTAGGCCTTTGAGCAATAGTGCTTTCAGTGGATTCAGTTTGAGCACGGTGAGGTAAGCGTGTATTTGCCAGCCAAAGGATAAACACAAGTGACTGCCTGGACTCCTTCAATGGGTTGTGTGAAGCTTTGGTGATCAACATTGTGAAGACAAACCGGCTCCTTGGCAGGCTCTGGGTATATGGCTTCAACTGACATATCAACCTCGGGCAGAAGGATCAAACGGTTGTGAGCAGAGGGTTGATAGTTGACAACTGAATGTAGCTTGATGAGCCGCATGACCCATGGAGCGTAAAACTTCAGTCCAAAGAGATCAGAGCCTGATGCAGCCAACTGCCTGATAAAGAAGTCTTGAGCATTGAAGTTGATGCCATTGAAGATATAAAAGACCAAAGTCTTCATTCCTCCTTCAAGTTTTGCTGCTGAAGAATGTCCTTTGACAGGCCATAGAGTTCGCCTTATGATATGATAGATGGTGCGGGGCAGATACTCGAGGTCTTCAACAAAGAACTCCTTTGGGTAATCAGCGTCATGTGGCAGAGGCTTCATCATGCTCAACATTTGGCTCATGTTGGGCTCTGGCTTCTGAAAGATGCTCTCCAAAGCATTGCGGTGAAGCTGACAACCACGTTGATATAGTTCACCTGGAGTGTGCAGACCCGTAAGCTCAATGATGTCAAAAGCTTTAGCTTCATGATGTACGTTGCCTGTCATCCACTCAAGGACCCATGTCTTCGGATCTCTGTTGTAGTCACGAATGTGGAGGGTGGCATAGAATTGCAGCAGAAGCTCTTCATTCCAATGCTCCTTATCACTCACAAAGTTTAGCAATCCAGCGTCACGAAAGCAGTCAAGGGCTTCTTCAAGGCATGGCGGTCCGGCAATGGCTTCGCAGTCAAGACACATATGAGGAAAGATGCGCCCTTGGTCATAAAGAACACAAGAATAATAACTGCGCTGCTGATAGCTCCAGAACCGATCAGATGAAATCCTTGGCCTTGAATATGGGTTCTTGGCGCTATCAAAGAAAGTGTTGTGCGCTTTGAAGCCATTTGCATTGAAGGATCCTGGTGAAGTGGCAGTACCTGGAAACTGTTGGAGAACGTAGCAGAAATTCAAAATTTTCCTACGTGTCACCAAGATCTATCTATGGAGAAACCAGCAACGAGAGGAAGGAGAGTGCATCTACATACCCTTGTAGATTGCTAAGCGGAAGCGTTCAAGTGAACGGGGTTGTTGGATTCGTACTCGTCGTGATTCAAATCACCGATGACCAAGTGCCGAACGGACGACACCTCCGCGTTCAACACACGTACAGCCCGGTGACGTCTCCCGAGCCTTGATCCAGCAAGGAGAGAGGGAGAGGTTGAGGAAGACTCCATCCAGCAGCAGCACAATGGCGTGGTGATGATGGAGGAGCGTGGCAATCCTGCAGGGCTTCGCCAAGCACCACAGAAGAGGAGGAAGAGAGAGGTAGGGCTGCACCAAGAGGCAGAGATCGAATCACGTGTGTTATGGGCAGCCCTAGGCCTCACTATATATAGGGGAGAGGGAGGAGGGTGCGCCCCCTCTAGGGTTCCCACCCCTAGGGGGGCGGCAGCCCTAGATGGGGAAGGGGGAGGCGGCCAAGAGGGGAGGAGAGGGAGGCGCAGGGAACATGGGCCTTAAGGCCCATCTGCCCTAGGGTTTGCCCCCTTCTCCTCTCCCTTGCGCCTTGGGCACTTGTGGGGGGCGCACCAGCCCACCTGGGGCTGGTTCCCTCCCACACTTGGCCCACGCATGCCTCCAGGGCTTGTGGCCCCACTTGGTGGACCCCCGGACACCTCCGGTGGTCCCGGTACACTACCGATAAAACCCGAAACCCTTTCGGTGACCAAAACAGGACTTCCCATATATAAATCTTTACCTCCGGACCATTCCGGAACTCCTCGTGACGTTCGGGATCTCATCCGGGACTCCGAACAACATTCGGTAACCACATACATGCTTCCTTTATAACCCTAGCGTCATCGAACCTTAAGTGTGTAGACCCTACGGGTTCGGGAGACATGCAGACATGACCGAGACGTTCTCCGGTCAATAACCAACAGCGGGATCTGGATACCCATGTTGTCTCCCACATGTTCCACGATGATCTCATCGGACGAACCACGATGTCGAGGACTTAATCAATCCCGTATACAATTCCCTTTGTCTATCGGTACGATACTTGCCCGAGATTCGATCGTCGGTATCCCAATACCTTGTTCAATCTCGTTACCGGCAAGTCTCTTTACTCGTTCCGCAACACATCATCCCGTAATCAACTCCTTGATCACATTGTGCACATTATGATGATGTCCTACCGAGTGGGCCCAGAGATACCTCTTCGTTTACACGGAGTGACAAATCCCAGTCTCGATTCGTGCCACCCAACAGACACTTTCGGAGATACCCGTAGTGTACCTTTATAGCCACCCAGTTACGTTGTGACGTTTGGCACACCCAAAGCATTCCTACGGTATCCGGGAGTTGCACAATCTCATGGTCTAAGGAAATGATACTTGACATTATAAAAGCTTTAGCATACGAACTACATGATCTTGTGCTAGGCTTAGGATTGGGTCTTGTCCATCACATCATTCTTCTAATGATGTGATCCCGTTATCAATGACATCCAATGTCCATGGTCAGGAAACCGTAACCATCTATTGATCAACGAGCTAGTCAACTAGAGGCTTACTAGGGACATGGTGTTGTCTATGTATCCACACATGTATCTGAGTTTCCTATCAATACAATTCTAGCATGGATAATAAACGATTATCATGAACAAGGAAATATAATAATAACTAATTTATTATTGCCTCTAGGGCATATTTCCAACAGAAACCTGGGCAGTCTTGGCTTAGGCTTCTGGACCCGAGGCCTATGCTCGACATGATAGTCAAATTGTGGACCAGCAGCAGGTGGAGGAACCAGAATAGGCCATCTGACAATGACCAGCTGACCATAGTTGAATGCTTGCTCAATAGTATGTGGCCTGGGAGGCGGTACAGGAGCAGTGGCAGTGGCAGTGACAGTGACTTCAGGCTGCAGATTGGCATCAGGTGCAACATTGACTTCAGGTGCTATCACTTCGGGCACCACATTGACTTCATGCGCCACATTAGCTTCAGCCATGACAACCTCATTGGCTTCAGTGTTGCTGTTGGTGGACGCCTCAATGTTGTTAACCTCCACTTGAGTAGCTGGAGGGTCAGACACGTTCTCCTCGACAACAACTTGGTTGGTTGGGGGTGTAGCAACACATTCTTCTTCTTCTCTTGATTCTTCTTGGTCATCGGCTGATGCAGCCGGAATATCTTCAGCCGCTTTGGCTTCAGACTCAGGGTTGTTCGCAGTTGGAGAGGCTTCAGGAAAGGCTTGGCGTGAAACAGATTGGCGCTCTTCTCCTTCTGGAACACTTGACAGAGAGACCTGTGGCCTTGGTCCTTTGCGAAGCCTGTGAAACGCTAGCAACGATTGTGGAGATGGAGTTGGTTGGGCCACAAAGTCTTCGTGTTCAGTCACTGGAGTGGTGACTTGAGTTGGGGGAGTAACTAGTGTTTCTGCTTGGCGAGGGGAGTCTTGTGGGTGATCATCCCATGAGTCATCCTGAGCAATTGGCGTCAATGGACGACCAATGCTGATGAGTTCGCTGTTCGTGAGAACATGCGATGATACCACATTGTGCTCGATCTGAGGAAGGACTTCATCATCTTCAACATTGTCTTGATGACCAATGTCTTCAGCTGCGGTGGGGTCAACAGCTGGAATGTCTTCAGCTTCAGGAGCCTCTGTGGAAGCAGGCTCATGAACTATCATTCAACGTTCTTGTTGTGCAGATTCAGGACGAGCAACTAAAATCGGCTCGACGACAAGGGGCTCTGTGGGAGCAGCCCGATCTCTCTTCTTGGTCTTGCGCTTCTTGGTGGGTGGAGCATCATCAGTGGTGTTCTTGGTCTTGCGCTTTCTAGCTTTGGCTTCAGCTGCCCTTGTCTTCTGAAGCTCTGAAGCCACTGTGGAGAACTTAGGCTTCACGCCTGTCATACTTGTGGGGAAGACAATGCGAGGTTCTTCCCGCCTGGATGGTTCAGTTTGGTCCACAGTTGGCTTCTTCTTCTTGGCAACCATCCTGGGGTCGATGCCAGGACGCCCAAGTGCCTTGCTCTTCTCAGCTTCATTGTAAGCTTGAACACACTTGGCAGCGAGAATCTTCATGCGCTCACGAGAACCTTTGGCTTCATCACGTTCTTGTGAAACGCTTCTTTTAGCTCATGCGGCATGACCTTGAAGTTTTGGACGTCTGTCACGCTGAGCTTGGCCATGTGCTTCTTGAACTGAGCCTTTTCATAATCGATCTTATGCTTCAGCTCAACAATTTTCTGAGCAAGAGCCAGCTCAGGAGCAATGGCTCCATGGAAATAGACGCTTAGGCCGATGGGAAGTTGCAGATCATCAAAGCTGAGATTGGGGTGTCAAACCACTCATCAATGAAGTTGTTCAATACTTCCACATCAAAGAGAGGCAAATCATTGAAGATTTCCGCCTCTTGCTTGCTCTTTATCAGCTGCTCAAGAGCGTCATCAGCAAGATCGTCGTCACTTGACAGATCAATGGCGTCATTCTCATTCCTCAGAATAGCAGCAGGGGTCAGAGCTGGACCAGTGGAGTGCATAGGCTCCTTCTTCTTCTTCTCAGACTTGGAGATGCGTGAGTGATCTTCAGACTGCACACTTGGTGCAGGAGGAGCAGTGGCCAGAGGCTTCACTCGTGAAGCTTTTGGTGCAGGGGAAGGCTTCGAAGCCTTGGATTTCTTCAGCTTCTTTGGCTTCGGTGGTGCAGGCGCTTCGTCAGAATCAGCGTCGTCTGCAGGTTCATCCACGGCTGTCCCTTGAACCATAATATGAGTGATGAGACCTTCTAGGTTGTAGGAGGGCCCAACAAGATTGGGTTCAGCTTTGTGCGTGCCATCAGCACGAGGAGCAGAGGGACCGGGGTTGAAGTCTAATCCCCGCGACTTCTTGTTTTCTTTGGCCGAGTTCTTGGCAAACTGGAAGTTGGGCTTGAACAGATTGTCGTCACGACACCATAGCAATGAAGATGGGTCGGCATCTGCAGGCTATGGTCCACGGACCATGCAGGGGTAGAAGCCTTGTTCAATGGATTCAGCTCTGGACCTGGGTGGAAGATCTTGTACAAGATGTCTCCCCAGGGTCGCTTGATGGCATTCTTCTCAGCATATTCTTGGGTCACGAACCTGTACTTGAACCATTGTTCTGCCCAATATCTTCGAATCCATTGGATTCGGGTTTTTCCCTGATTGTAGTCCTCCTCTGGATCTGTCTTATACAACTCATAGAGGTCAGGAGGCAAATCTCTTGATGTGTTCCCACGGCGCTGTCTGCCACCCTTCCTTGCAGACTTATCTATTGCCATGAGGTTCAAACTAAATGGCTTCAACACTGTCAAAGGCTTCCGTCTGCTGGTCAGACAGGAACTGGCTTCAGGAGAGTTGATGTGATGCTGTAAGAATTCTGCAAATGAATGCAGACTATGAGAACCAAGGGATTCTCCCACGGACATGTACCTGTGACAACATTAGAGATGCGAGGGAAGGGGAAGAGGTCATATGCATTCTCAGAAGATTTAGAAGATAAATCAATTTAGAAGACATTGACCTGATAGCGCGAAGACATTCACTTATATGTTGAGAGATGGTTCCAGATTTGTACGAATCCAAGAATAAGTACAAGTGAGGAATCTAACTACGTGTGAAGCATAAGTGAATATACTAGGCATCATATGAGATGCAGGCAGGGTAGATCCAAATTTGTGGAGGCAGAAACAACTTCTGGTAGAAAGGATGAATCTATAGGATCAAAAAGACGGTAAAAAGAGGGTTTTAATTTACAACATGATGACCTGCTAGACGGAGTAGAAGATGAGGCCGAGCAGTTCGATCTTCCATGCCCTAACTTGGCGACGGAGGACACCTACGACGGCGGCGGAGAAGATGATGTCCACGATCGGCATGAAGACGGCGTCGGTGAGGTTGCGGCAGCGAAGCGCTTCGTCGCCGGCGTCATCGAGAGCTAGCGGTGGCGCTAGGGTTTGTCGAGGTGGAGAGGTGGAAGAAGTGTTTTGACCGCGATTGGATGTGTATTTATAGGGAAAGGGACGACATAGCGCAATTACGCAGGTGCCCCTGGCAGTTCACATCTGAGGGACACATGGTGAACATGCAACACATTTGGAGTTGTCCCACGTTCCCACGCCTGCCTGGACTGTCGGATGGTCGTTCCGGCTTCTTCGGTTTTCAGGCAATAAGAATAGAGCATTTAAAACAGATTTAATGTTTGTCTCTGTATCTTCTGCTGACAAGGACGCAGAGAAGACATTCGACAGTTTCAACTGAGTGCATATGATTTGGATAGATAGAGTTTGAGGTAGAAAGCATATAGAGGTTAGGCTCCGATCACACACTTAGTTCAAAGGATTCAAACGAGAAGACATAGCTATAAGTGAATGTTGTAGAGGACAGAACACTAATGTATGTATATATCAGTATACAACCAAATCAACATAGTGAAGATAATCAAGAAGACATGTTGAAATTGAAGACCAACCAAATGTAAAGACATAACAAATGTAACGCCATGAGAAACACACTTCAAACAGAAGAATTTGGTGGTGGCGTTACCCACCGTATAGGAAGTATTAGACCTAGACACGGCGTACAATTATCGTGGCGCTCCAAAGTCAAATTCCGCGTTAATGTATTCACACTTAGAATGTAAGTCTTCATTGATTGAAGATATACTTTACTTCGTGTGTTGCACATCTAAGTCATCAACATGCATAAGTGTTAGGATGTGTGCCTGATCACAGGACATTCGAGGATTCCAAGATATTTAGCTCACACCGCAACTTGCAAAACCTTTTCTCATCCAAGGGCTTTGTGAAGATATCAGCCAGTGGCTCTTCAGTGTTGACGTGTATGATATCAATATCTTCCTTCATGACATGATCTCTGAGAAAGTGATGACGAATTTCAATGTGCTTTGTCTTCGAGTGCTGAACTGGGTTGTTGGCAATCTTGATGGCGCTTTCGTTGTCGCAGTAGAGTGGTATTTGCTTTAGATGGATGCCATAGTCCTTGAGTGTTTGCTTCATCCATAGAAGCTGAGCGCAGCAAGATCCAGCAGCAATGTATTCAGATTCAGCAGTGGAGAGTGATACACAGTTCTGCTTCTTTGAAGACCAACAGACAAGTGATCGTCCCAGAAAGTGACATGTGCCCGATGTAGACTTGCGATCCACCTTGTCACCAGCATAATCAACATCCGAGAATCCAACTAGATCAAACTCCGAGCCCTTTGGATACCATAATCCTAATGTTGGGGTGTAAGCCAAATATCGAAGAATTCGCTTCACAACTAAGTAATGCGATTCCTTTGGTGCCGCTTGGAATCGAGCACACATACAAACACTAAGCATAATATCTGGCCTAGATGCTCATAGATAAAGTAAAGAACCAATCATGGAGTGGTATACCTTTTGATCGAACTCTTTACCATTGGCGTCAGGACCTAGATGACTCTTGGTTGGCATTGGCGTCGTATAACCTTTGCAGTCTTGCATTCCAAACTTCTTCAGGCAATCTTTGAGATATTTTTCTTGAGATATGAAGATGTCATTGCTTTGCTGACGAATTTGCAGACCAAGGAAGAACTTCAGCTCACCCATCATGGACATCTGATATTGCTCTTGCATCATGTATCCAAACTCATCACTGTATTTCTGGTTTGTGCAGCTGAATATAATGTCATCCACATATATTTGGCACACAAATAGTTCACCATCATATGTCTTCGTGAAGAGTGTGGGATCCAGGGAACCAGGTTTGAAGCCTGTGCTCTTTAGGAAGTCTTTGAGTGTGTCATACCAAGCGCGAGGGGCTTGTTTGAGGCCGTACAATGCCTTGTTTAGCTTGTACACCATATCAGGATGCTTTGGATCTTCAAAGCCAGGAGGTTGTGCAATATACACTTCTTCTTCAATCTTGCCATTGAGAAATGCACTCTTCACATCCATTTGATACAACAAAATGTTGTGATGGTTTGCATAGGCTAGCAATATGCGAATAGCTTCAAGCCTAGCCACAGGAGCAAATGTTTCATCGAAGTCAATCCCTTCAACTTGGGTGTATCCTTGAGCAACGAGACGAGCCTTATTTCTGACAACTTGACCATGCTCATCTTGCTTGTTGCGATATATCCATTTTGTGCCTATTATGTTGTGCTTGCAAGGGTCAGGACGCTTGACAAGTTCCCAGACACTGTTCAGCTTGAACTGTTGAAGCTCTTCTTGCATAGCTTGAATCCATTCAGATTCCATGAAGGCTTCAACAACTTTCTTGGGTTCAGATATTGAGACAAATGCAAAGTGCCCACAGAAATTTGCTAGTTGTGTTGCTCTTGAACGAGTGAGTGGACCAGGCGCATTGATGTTGTCAATTATCTTCTCAATCTGTACTTCATTTGTAACACGAGGATGAACTGGACAAAGATTTTGGGAGGATTGTCTTCTGGCTGAGCATTGTCTTCAGGTTGATTAGGTACAAAAATTATAAGTTCCTCTTCAGGCTATGCTTTAGACGGTATGATTTCTCTAGTTCCCATTAGCTTGATGGATTCACTGGGTGGAACTTCATCTAGCACATTTGGCAGGTGCTCTCTTTGCGAGCCGTTAGTCTCATCGAACCGCACATCCACAGTTTCAACCACTTTATAGTGAAAGAGGTTAAAGACTCTGTAGGAGTGCGAATCCTTTCTGTAACCGAGCATAAAACCCTCATGTGCTTTCGGTGCAAATTTTGAAGTGTGATGTGGATCCTTGATCCAACACCTAGCACCAAATACTCTGAAGTAACTAACATTTGGCTTCTTACTAGTGAGGAGTTCATAGGATGTTTTCTTCAGAAGCTTGTGAAGATAAACACGGTTGATGACATGGCATGCAGTATCAATAGCTTCAGGCCAGAACTTTCTTGGTGTCTTGTATTCATCGAGCATCGTCCGAGCCATCTCAATGAGTGTTCTGTTCTTGCGCTCCATGATGCCATTCTGCTGAGGTGTGTACGGAGCGGAGAACTCATGAGTGATTCCCAATGTATCCAAGTAAAGGTCGAGGTCGGTGTTCTTGAACTCATGCCATTGACACTTCTGATATGTTTGATCTTGACGCCATAGTTGTTCATGGCACGGTTGGCGAAGCGTTTGAAGACATCCTGCACTTTAGCCTTGTAGAGAATTATGTGCACCCATGTATATCTTGAATAATCATCAACAATGACGAAGCCATAGAGATAAGCAGTAGTAGTGAGTGTAGAGTAGTGAGTAGGGCCAAATAAGTCCATGTGTAGTAGCTCAAGGGTTGAGATGTCGTCATGATTGTCTTCGAGGGATGCTTGGCCCTAGTCATCTTTCCAGCTTCGCAGGCACCGCACAAGTGATCCTTCTTGAACTTGACGCCCTCGATGCCTATGACATGCTTCTTCTTTGCGAGAGTGTGTAAGTTCCTCATGCCAGCATGCCCTAGCCTCCGATGCCAGAGCCAGCACTCTGAAGCTTTTGCAAGAAGGCATACGGCAAGCTATGGCCCTGCTGAGAAGTTTACCATGTACAGATCATTTTTCCGATACCCTTCAAAGACTAGAGACTTGTCAGATTCCATTAGTACAAGGCAACGATATTTTCCAAATATCACAATCATGTTCAAGTCACAAAGCATTGAGACAAACATTAAGTTGAAACCAAGGGATTCAACAAGCATCACTTTATCCATGTGCTGATCCTTTGAGATTGCAACTCTACCTAGACCCAATACCTTTCTTTTACTAGTGTCAGCAAATGTGATGTGACTCTTGTCAGATGGACGTAAGGTTGAGTCCATGAGAAGACTTCGATCACCAGTCATATGATTAGTGCATCCGCTGTCCATAATCCATTCTGAAGCATGAGGTGTCATACCCTACAGTACAGTTAGGGGATAGGCTTCACAAAGAGTATTGTGAAGCATAAACATTTGACGGGCAAGAGGATTATTAAAGTTCAGATAAAGATTAGGACTGATAGGATGATTGGCAAACGATTCAGGAACAAATTACATAGTGAGACCATTTGGGCATTTGATCTTGTGCCCTACAAGATGTTTTAGGTCCCCAGCAATAGCATCAGATGCCTTTGATTTCCGGCTAGAGACCTTTCCCTGCAAAAGAAAGTTAATCCTTCTTAACCACCCACATTTTCAGGGGTGGCTTAGAAGCAATGAGTCTAAGTGCAGCATCTGAGAACTTCGGCTTTGGAGCCCTAGCAAATAGTCTTGCAGGAGATGAACAATACTCATATGAATAAGCAGAAAAGTTTTTAGTTTTATGAACATAGCGGTTTGAAGAAACACGCTCATATTCATAAGTCGGATTATGGTTTCCCTGCAAAACATTGACATTAGGGTGACTCAGGTGAGTCCTCTGTCTGCATGAAGCCTTTGGACCATATGAAGCCTTTGGTCTAGGATTTGTCTTCTTCCCAGGTGGTGTCATGATGACATTCACAGGAAGATTCTCAAGACAACTTTTGGGAACCCATATCTTCTTCATAGGTGGCCCATCCCTGTAGTTAGTACCAATATACCTGGCAAACACTTCACCATTCTGATTCTTAAACAGTTTATAGTTTGCACCAAAGGATTCATCAATGATAATAGGGTTAGCACAAGTGAAGCCATATAAGGTGGATGGATCCACTGAAGGTCCCTTTGCAGCAACCCATGTGGTTTTGGGGTACTGCTCAGGCTTCTAGTAGGAGCCATCAACATTCATTTCCTCTCGAACCCAACACCCTCTTTCCTAGAGTTTCGGTTCAGAATCTGCTTTTTGAGAACATCGCACAATGTCTGATGCCCTTTGAGACTTTTGTACATCCCTGTTTCAAGCAATGTCTTCAACCTAGCATTTTCATCAGCAATAGTAGTGGTATCCTCAGCAGAGGGGTTAGTTAACACATCAACAGTTGAAGATATTGCAACAGTAGCAACAGTTGAACATTCAGCAACAGAAGTAGCATTATCACGCTCAAGGCATTTTAGACATGGTGGTTCAAATCCTTCCTGAGCGGAACTGATCTGTTGAGCGCGAAGTGACTCATTCTCTTTTTGAAGATCTTCATGAGCCGCTCTCAATTTCTCAAGCTCTTGCTTCCTTTGAAGATAATCATAGGAGAGCTTTTCATGAGTGGTTGAGAGCGTTTCATCACGACTTTCGAGTTCCTGGTACTTAACATGAAGATTTTTTATGTCTTCAATTAAGGACTGAGAACGGGTCATTTCCGCGTCCAATAGGTCATCGCTTTTGTCTAACAGTTTTTGAGTATGTTTCATAGCTTTTTGTTGTTCAGTTGCAATTTTAGCAAGTGTTTTGTAGCTGGGTTTGGATTCACAATCAGAGTCATCTTCACTTGATGTTTGAAAGTAAGCATCGCGTGATTTTACCTTGGCACCGCGTGCCATGAAGCAGTAGGTGGGAGCAGAGTCGTCCTTGTCATTAGCATCAGCGTTGGTGACGGGACCATTGTCTTCAGTGTTGAAGACAGACTTGGCGACGTAGGCTGTAGCTAGAGCCAGACTTGCAACACCAGGGTCGGACTCCTCCTCATACTCCACCTCCGCCTCCTTAGAAGAAGATTCCTCCTCTGAATCCATCTACTTGCCAACAAAAGCACGAGCCTTACCAGATGAGCTCTTCTTATGAGATGAAGACTTGGATGATGACTTGGAAGAAGACTTTGAGGATTTCTTCTTCTTCTTGTCATCAGAATCATATTACTTGCTCTTCTTCTTCTTGTTGTTGTTCTCATTGTCCCACTGTGGACACTCAGAGCTGTAGTGTCCAGGTTTCTTGCACTTGTGACATGTTCTCTTCTTGTAGTCATGAGTGGAAGCTTCATCATTTCTTGAGCTGGATCGTGAAGACTTTCTGAATCCCTTCTTCTTAGTGAACTTCTGGAACTTCTTCACAAGCATAGCAAGTTCCTTTCCAATGTCTTCAGGATCATCAGAACTGCAGTCAGATTCTTCTTCAGATGAGGAAACAACTTTTGCCTTCAAAGCACGAGTTCAGCCATAGTTGGGACCATAGATGTCTCTTTTCTCAGATAGCTGGAACTCATGTGTGTTGAGCCTCTCAAGTATACCTGGCCATACCTCGGGTCGGGCCGGGCTTCGGGCCAGGCCTAGCCAAGCCCGACGCAAAAAACCCAGGCCCGAGCCCGGCCCGGCCCGGCCCGGCCCGGCCGTCGGGCCTGTTTTCTGGGCCCGAGCCCAGCCCGAACACGTAAAAGCCCGTCGGGCTTCAGGCCGGCCCGGCCCGTCCTTTAGGAAAACGCAAAAATGATGGGCCCGGGCCCGGCCCGGCCAAGCCTTCGGGCTCAAAATCTAGGCCCGAGCCCGGCCCGGGGGCAGCGTCGGGCCGGGCTGGGTCGGGCTTTTTCGGGCCGGGTCAGGTCGGGCCGGCCGGGCCGGGCTGCCCATGGCCAGGTCTACTCTCAAGTATATCAGACAGATCGAGTGTCTTGAAGTCAGGGCGTTCTTGTATCATTAGGGCAAGGGTGTCGAATGAGCTGTCAAGTGATCTCAGCAGTGTCTTGATGATTTCATGCTTGGTAATCTCAGTGGTGCCGAGAGTACGAAGCTCATTTGTGATGTCAGTGAGGCGATCAAACATGAGCTGGACGTTCTCATTATCGTTTCTCTTGAAGTGGTTGAAGAGGTTGCGAAGAACACTGATCCTTTGATCTCTCTGGGTTGAGACGCCTTCGTTGACCTTGGAGAGCTAGTCCTAGACTAGCTTCAATGTTTCCAGAGCGCTCACACGGCCATACTATCCTTTGGTCAGATGACCACAGATGATGTTCTTGGCACTAGAATCCAGTTGAATGAACTTCTTGACATCTGCAGGGGTGACACCTTCACCAGTCTTGGGAACGCCGTTCTTGACGACATACTAGAGGTCGACATCAATGGCTTCAAGGTGCATGCACATCTATTCTTCCAATAGGGATATTCAGTTTCATCGAAGACGGGGCAAGCAGCGGAGACTTTGATTATCTCTGCAGTCGACATAGCTGAAACTCCGGGTGGTTAAACCAAATCACACAGAACAAGGGAGTACCTTGCTCTGATACCAATTGAAAGTGCTAGTTATCGACTAGAGGGGGGGTGAATAGGCGATTTTTATGAAAGTCTTCAAAACATGGGAGTTTCGAAGACAAACAATAGAAATGATCCTATTGATATGCAGTGGAAGGAAAACTACACTAAGCAAGCCATAGTCAAGTATGCAATGAAGTGAAAGCACGAAGACTAATAGCAGCTAGGTAGTAAGGATCAGGATGGAAGATAGTATGAAGCCAAACAACGATAGTAGTCACACAGTGAAGACAAATAGGTAAAGAAGATAGGCAATGACTTCACGAAGACAACTATAAGTAACGAGAGGGAGACGATAGAACCAATCGCTTGGCGAAGAGAAGGATTTGTTGGACCAGTTCCAGTTGCTGTGACAACTGTACGTCTGGTTAGGGAGGCTGAGATTCAACTCAGAAGACCGCGTCTTCACCTTATTCCCCTTGAGCTAAGGACACCCAGTCCTCGCCCAATCACTCTGGTAAGTCTTCAAGGTAGACTTCCAAACCTTCACAGACTTTGTTCACCGGCGATCCACAATGACTCTTGGATGCTTAGAACGCGACGCCTAACCGGCTGGAGGATTCACAGTCCTCAAGTGCAACAAGTCTTCAGGTCATGCAGACAGAAAGACTTCAGTGATGCCTAACACTCTTTGGCTCTGGGTGTTTGGGCTTTGTCCTCACAAGGATTTCTCTCTCTCTAAAGCTTCGGAGGTGGGTTGCTCTCAAACGACAAAAGCCATGCACTAACTCTGAGCAGCCACCAATTTATGGTGTAGGGGGTGGGCTATTTATAGCCACTAGGCAACCCGACCTGATTTGTCCGAAACTACCTGGGTCACTAAGGAACTGACACGTGTTCCAATGGTCAGATTTCAAACACACGCGGCAGCTTGACTTGGGCTACAAGTAAAGCTGACTCATCCAGCTCTGGATAAGATTTGCTCTTAGTGTCTTCGCTCAAAGACATAGGATTTGGTTGAACATCACTTCAGTCGCTCTGGCTTTGTTCACTGGGACCCCACTTAACAGTACGGTGGTTCCTATGACTCAACAAAGAAGAAAAGGAAACAATAAAACAACTAAGTCTTCGTGCTCCATAGTCTTCACGCAATGCCTTCTCTTGTCATAGTCTTCAATGTGAATATCTTCACATACCACCATTGTCTTCAATGTTCTTTATACATTTTTAGGGGTCATCTCCGATAGGTAAACCGAATCAATGAGGGACTACTACCTGTGTTATCCTGCAATTCTCACAAACACATTAGTCCCTCAACCAGGTTTGTCGTCAATACTCCAAAACCAACTAGGGGTGGCACTAGATGCACTTACACCTACGCGGCACGATCTTGCTACCAGACCGTGTTCACTAGATCCATACCATGACGCACTTGCAGCTCACTTGGCGGACCTGGGCGCCCCTAAAGGCTGTTTCTTCGCTTGGCATGCTAATTAGGATAGCTGCTGGATGGCCGCACACCTGGCTAGGCATGGGCTCCTACACGACGACAAATGTGCGCTATGTGAATGGGTGATGGAAACGGTGCAACACCTCCTACTCCACCACACTTTCTCTTAGGTTGTTTGGCATGAAATCTTTGCATGGTGTCGAGATAGTACTACCCCGCCTCATGCCGGCGAGACCTTGAGTTGGTGGGCGTCCTCAACTCTCAACGCACCCACAAGTATGCAGAAAGGCATTGCCTCGTTCCTCCTGCTCACGGCATGGTCTATCTAGAAGCCTCGAAATGCCCGCATCTTCGACAATGCTCGGTCTCTACTTCCATGACGTTGTAATCAATCAAAGAAAAAGGACGCTCCCTGGGTGAAGGATGGGGCAAAGGGCCTAGCTAGTTTGTTGCCAAGATAATACCTTAGTGCCTGGGGCTAAGCAACCCCTCCTCTTTTATGCTCTTGTAACCTCCCGTTGTGCCTTTCTGTGTGAGTGTCGCGGGACGTTACCCTTGTAAATCAACTTTGTTTCTCCCCTACCTATCAATGGAATGCTATGCAATTTGCATATAAGCAAAAAATATAATTCCAACTCGTCATATTTCGTGCATACTTTGTTTTTGCATTTTCTTACCCTATCATGTTGTTATTTTATCCCCTTTTATATTCTCATATCATTATACTGGATTTTCTCCCGTGGAGCCGACAATTCATATGATTTCAAGATAAACTCAAAGCGCCACCGCCTAATTTGAAGAGGTTGGACACCATCCAAACCTATTTTGCCAATGTAGAGCACTAGAGTCATGGAGACTAATTTTGAATCATGTGGGTGCGATCAATGCAAAGCTCCCAACATCTATTCAGGCATTCTACGGGTTATGATAAGAATAAGCATTGTAAGAGTTTTGCTTTGAGATAAGTGCTTTTTTCTTCCCTCAACTTATCGCGAAGTGTGCCTTTCATCCCTGAATTATTTTTTGGCGCAACTTTCGTCCCTCAACTCTTAATACCAGATATAGTTAGTCCCCGGCAGTGGTATTCAATAGTCAAACCTAGTTTTGACCTCTTTTTTTGCAAAAATTCCAGTTTTGACCTTATGTGACATGGTTTTGGTCACACCATCACTGTAAGGTGGCATAGGGTTGCATGTCATTGAGAGAAATCTCTCCCTCTCTCTCCGTGTCATCTCACCGATCCATTGGCGCCGCTCCAACAAGTGACAAGAGCAACCCCACCCACTTTAAATATCTATTGTGCGATACTACTCTAGGAGGCTGGTGATGGGAGCAACTCCTCCCGCTTTAGATGGTCAACATGATAGTTAGGTGAGGATAGGACAATAGGCGATGGATCAGATCTAAAATGGCATAGGGAGAGAAAGGAGCACAATTCGCCAAGATTCAATCCCAAACCCTTGAGGCATTCCCCTTACAGTAAAGATGTGATCAAAACCGTGCCATGAAAAGTGAAGACCGGATTTGGTAGAGCAATACACATCTTAGGAACTAATTCTACATGATAATTAGAAGTTGAGGGACAAAGGTTGCACCAAGATGTGGTCAAAACTAAATGACATATCAAGTTGATAACCTACAAGTATAGGGGGTCGCAATATTTTTCGAGGGTAGAGTATTCAACCCAAATTTATTGATTTGACACAAGGGGAGCCAAAGAATATTCTCAAGTATTCGCAGTTGAGTTGTCAATTAAAGCATGCCTGGATAACTTAGTATTTGCAGCAAAGTAGTATGGAAGTAACAGTAACGGTGGTAAAAGTAACAGTAGCAGTTTTGTAGTAATTGTAACAGTGGCAACAGTAAAGTAACTACGCAAAGAACAATATGTGAAAAGCTCGCATGCATTGGATCAGTGACGGAGAATTATGTCGAATGCAGTTCCTCATGCAATAGTTATAACATAGGGTGACACAGAACTAGCTCCAGTTCATCAATGTAATGTAGACATGTATTCCAAATATAGTCATACGTGCTTATGGAAATGAACTTGCATGACATCTTTTGTCCTACCCTCCCATGGCAGCGGGGTCCTATTGGAAACTAAGGGATATTAAGGTCTCCTTTTAATAGAGTACCGAACCAAAGCATTAACACTTAGTGAATACTTGCACTCCTCAAACTACGGTCATCACCGGTAATGGTCCTGATTATTGTCACTTCGGGGTTAACGGATCATAACACATAATAGGCGACTCTAGACTTGCAAGATAGGATCAAGAACTCACATATATTCCTGAAAACATAATAGGTTCATATTTGAAATCATGGCACTCGGGCCCTAGTGACAAGCATTAAGCATAGCAAAGTCATAGCAACATCAATCTCAGAACATAGTGGATACTATGGATCAAACCCTACCAAAACTAACTCGATTACATGGTAAATATTATCCAACCCATCACCGTCCAGCAAGCCTACGATGTAATTACTCACGCACGGCGGTGAGCATCATGAAATTGGTGATGGAGGAAGGTTGATGATGACGACGACGACGGATTCCCCTCTCCGGAGCCCCAAACAGACTCCAGATCAGCCCTCCCGAGAGAGATTAGGGCTTGGCGGCGGCTTTGTGTCGTAAAACGCGATGAATCCTTCTCTCTGATTTTCCCCCCTGAACGTGAATATATAGAGTTGGAGTTGAGGTCGGTGGAGCACCAGGGGGCCCACGAGGCAGGGGGCGTGCCCCCACCCTCGTGGACAGGGTGTGGGCCCCCTGGCCTTGATTCTTTTGCCAGTAGTTTTTATTAATTCCAAAAATATTCTCTATGAAGTTTCTGGTCATTCCGAGAATTTTTATTTCTGCACAAAAATAACACCATGGCAATTCTGCTGAAAACAACGTCAGTCCAGGTTAGTTCCATTCAAATCGTGCAAGTTAGAGTCCAAAACAAGGGCAAAAGTGTTTGGAAAAGTAGATACGACGGAGACGTATCAACTCCCCCAAGCTTAAACCTTTGCATGTCCTCAAGCAATTCAGTTGATAAACTGAAAGTGATAAAGAAAAACTTTTACAAACTCTGTTTGCTCTTGTTGTTGTAAATATGTAAAGCCAACATTCAAGTTTTCAGCAAAGATTATGAACTAATCATATTCACAATAACATTTACGTTTCATGTTTACTCATATCAATGGCATAATCAACTTGCGAGCAATAATAATAAATCTCGGATGACAACACTTTCTCAAAACAATCATAATATGATATAACAAGATTGTATCTCGCTAGCCCTTTCTGAGACCACAAAACATAAATGCAAAGCACCTCTGAAGATCAAGGACTGACTAAACATTGTAATTCATGGTAAAAGAGATCCAGTCATAGTCATACCCAATATAAATTAATAGTAATGGATGCAAATGACAGCGGTGCTCTCTAACTGGTGCTTTTTAATAAGAGGGTGATGATTCAACATAAAAGTAAATAGATAGGCCCTTCGCAGAGGGAAGCATGGATTTGTAGAGGTGCCAGAGCTCGGTTTTGAAATAGATATGAATAATATTTTGAGCGGCATACTTTCATTGTCAACATAACAACCGAGAGATCTCGGTATCTTCCATGCTACACACATTATAGGCGGTTCCCAAACAGAATGGTAAAGTTTATACTCCCCCTCCACCAACAAGCATCAATCCATGGCTTGCTCGAAACAACGAGTGCCTCTAACTAACAAGAGTCCCGAGGGAGTTTTGTTTGCAATTATTTCGATTTGATTTGCTTAGAGCATGGGACTGGGCATCTCGGTGACCAGCCATTTTCTCGTGAGTGAGGAGCGGAGTCCACTCCTCTTGAGAATAACCCGCCTAGCATGGAAGATACACACATACCTAGTTGATACATGAGCTATTCGAGCATGCAAAACAGAATTTCATTTGAAGGTTTAGAGTTTGGCACATACAAATTTACTTGGAACGGCAGGTAGATACCGCATATAGGAAGGTATAGTGGACTCATATGGAATAACTTTGGGGTTTATGGAAGTGGATGCACAAGCAGTATTCCCGCTTAGTACGAGTGAAGGCTAGAAAAAGACTGGGAAGCGACCAACTAGAGAGCGACAACAGTCATGAACATGCATTAAAATTAATAAATATTGAGTGCAAGCATGAGTAGGATATAATCCACCATGAACATAAATATCGTGGAGGCTATGTTGATTTGTTTCAACCACATGTGTGAACATGTGCCAAGTCAAGTCACTCGAATCGTTCAAAGGAGGATACCACCCTATCATACCACATCACAACCATTTTAATAGCATGTTGGCACGCAAGGAAAACCATTATAAGCTCCTAGCTAATTAAGGATGTCATAAGGAACTATAATCTCTAATTGTCATTGCAAACATGTTCATTCATAATAGGCTGAATCAGGAACAATGAACTAATCATATTTACAAAAACAAGAGAGGTCGAGTTCATACCAGCTTCTCTCATCTCAATCAGTCCATCATATATCGTCATTATTGCCCTTCACTTGCAAGACCGAACGATGTGTATAATAATAATAGTGCACATGCATTGGTCTAAGCTGGAATCTGTAGGCATTCAATACAAAGGAGAAGACAAGATAATATGGGCTCTTGGTTAAATCAACAATGATGCATATAAGAGCCACTTCAACATTTTCATTATGGTCTTCTCCTCTCGACCCCCAAAGAAAAGAAAATAAATAAAACTATTTACACGGGAAAGCTCCCAACAAGCAAAAGAAGAACAGGAAATATTTTTGGGTTTTCTTTTAATTATTACTACTACAGGCATGGAAAGTAAACTAACTAAAAAGCTACAACTAATTTTCTTGGTATTTCTTAAGGTTTATCAAACACACAAGAAGAAAGCAAGAAAAAGAAAATAAACTAGCATGGATATTACAGTGAAAAAGTATGAGCACTGACAACTAGCATGAGTGTGTGAACATGAATGTAATGTCCGTGAGAAATACATACTCCCCCAAGCTTAGGCTTTTGGCCTAAGTTGGTCTACGGACACGGCTGGCCTGGCGGATATCCAAAGTTGTAGTTGGGGTTGTACTGTGATGCAGCAGCTATTGCCTCATGAGCTGCCGCTTGGAGGCGAGCTGTCTCCGTCCTCCTCTTATACTCGTTCGCCTCCTCCCTGGTTATAATAAATCTCCCTTTTGTCTGAAAGTCAAAGAAAGTAGGAGCAGGGAGAGCAACATGGATAATGTGGCGCCTGTCAAACATTAGTTGGTACTGGAGAGGTTGTTCATTCCTCTCAATAAACTGATGGCGAACCATAGCCTCATATCCTAGGTAAGTGGGAGGCAATTCCATATCATTTTCATGTATGGGTATTCCAAGAAAATTAGCCACACGGGTTGCATAAATTCCACCAAACAAGTCTCCACTTAAACCATTATTATGCAACCTCCGTACAACAATGTCCCCCAAGTTATATTGTTTATCTCCTAAAACAACACTCTTGAGAACGCTAAGATCAGGGACACACATGTGACATGCTTCATCCTTACCATTTATGCACCTACCTATGAAGAGAGCAAAGTAATGTATAACAGGAAAATGAATGCTCCCTATGGTAGCTTGTGTTACATCTCTAGATTCCCCCACTGTAATACTAGCAAGAAAATCTATAAACTCGGATTTGCGAGGTTCACTAACACTACCCCATTGTGGAAGTTTGCAAGCAGTATTAAAATCCTCTAACTCCATAGTATAAGATTTGCCATGGATATCAAATAAGACAGTGTGAGAATTACGTGAAGATGAAAATTTGAACCTTCTCACAAAGGAATCAGTTAGGTGATAATACTGAGAACACTGATATATCATGAAGCCCTCGAGTTCAGCATTACGCACATATGCGTCAAATTACTCCTTAATTCTTGCTCGGACCATGAAATCGTCCGACGGCCATTCACAAGGCCGCACTTGAGCTTCTCTTGGTAGTTCATGGTCCGGCTCACGCATTGCGGGCCTGGGTCCTTGCTTCCTTGAAGAACCAACTGGTACAATTTCCTAGACATATTTCTTCCTCTGAAAAATTTCTGAAAATTTTAGTAACTCAAAATAAAAGTGAACCAAACTCAACAAAATTGATAGCAACTACTCCCACAAGTGCCTAGAGACTATATCATTAGAACTACTTGGGACCATAAAAATTTGACATGCAAGCTCAAGAACAGGGTCACCTAAGCAGATTTTTTTTGCAATGAATAAAGCACTACAACATAATCTAATTGGACCATTGGAGGAGTCACATGCCGTAGAACAATCCCCCAAAGCAGTTTTGTGAGTGAAGCTTTGATCAAGGAGATCGAAAATCGCAGCAAGATGAGCTAGAACTCGTGCTTGAGCTGGTTGGTGATTTTTTTGGAAGGAAGAAGGAGTGTGTGGTGGCTGGAATAAGTGGAGGGGAGCCACCATGGGCCCACGAGGCGGGGGGTGCGCCCGGGGCGGTGGGCGCGCCCTGGACCCTCGTGGCCAGGTGCTTGCTCCCCCTGATGTGTTCTCAGTGCCAGATATTCTCAAATATTCCAGAAAAAATCATATTTCATTTTCGGGGCATTTGGAGAACTTTTATTTTCGGGGTATTTTTTATTGCACGGATAATTCAGAAAACAGACAGAAAATACTAATTTTGCTTTATTTAATCTAAATAACAGAAAGTAAAAGAAGGGTACAGAAGGTTGTGCCTTCTAACTTCATCCATCTCATGCTTATCAAAAGGAATCCACTAACAAGGTTGATCAAGTCTTGTTAACAAACTCATTCCGAATAACATGGAACCAGAGAAATTTCGAATAACACTAGGTTACCTCAACGGGGATATGCACATCCCTAATAATAAAAATATCATATTTCTTCTTGATAGTAGGAAGAGGAAATTCAAAACCTCCAATAGTAATAGTTGAAATTTTTCCAATAGAATTGATACTATGGACTTGAGGTTGTTTCCTTGGAAAGTGTACAATGCTCATTACCATTAACATGAAAAGTGACATTGCCTTTGTTGCAATCAATAATAGCCCCTGCAGTATTCAAAAAGGGTCTACCAAGGATAATCGACATACTATCGTCCTCGGGAATATCAAGAATAACAAAGTCCGTTAAAATAGTAACGTTTGCAACCACAACAGGCACATCCTCACAAATGCCGACAGGTATAGCAGTTGATTTATCGGCCATTTGCAAAGATATTTCAGTAGGTGTCAACTTATTCAAATCAAGTCTACGATATAAAGAGAGAGGCATAACACTATCACCGGCTCCAAGATCACATAAAGCAGTTCTAACATAGTTTCTTTTAATGGAGCATGGTATAGTTGGTACTCCTGGATCTCCTAGTTTCTTAGGTATTCCACCCTTAAAAGTATAATTAGCAAGCATGGTCGAAATTTTAGCTTCCGGTATCTTTCTTTTATTTGTGACAATATCCTTCATATACTTGGCATAAGGATTCATTTTAAGCATATTAGTCAAACGCATACACAAAAAGATAGGTCTAATCATTTCAGCAAAGTGCTCAAAATCCTCATCATCCTTTTTCTTGGATGGTTTGGGAGGAAAAGGCATGGGTTTCTGAACCCATGGTTCTCTTTCTTTACCGTGCTTCCTAGAAACAAAGTCTCTCTTATCATAACATTGATTCTTTGATTGTGGGTCATCAAGATCAACAGAAGGCTCAATTTCTACATCATTGTTATTACTAGGTTGAGCATCAACATGAACATCATCATTAACATTATCACTAGGTTCATGTTCATCACCAAATTGTGTTTCAGCATCAGAACTAGAAATATCATTGGGATTCTCAGGTGTGTCTACAACAGGTTCACTAGAAGCATGCAAAGTCCTATCATTTTTCTTTTTCTTCTTCTTAGAAGGACTAGGTGCATCAACATTAGTTCTCTGAGAATCTTGCTCAACTCGGTGGCCCTCATGATACAAGGGTTTCTGAGTCACTTTACCTCCTCTAGTTGCAACTCTAACAGCAACGTCATTTTTCTTATAATTTAATTCATTGAGCAAATCATTTTGAGCTTTAAGTACTTGTTCTACTTGAGTGGTAACCATAGAAGCATGTTTACTAATAAGTTTAAGTTCACCTTTAACACTAGCCATATAATCACTCAAGTGTTCAAGCATATAAGCATTGTGTTTCAATTGTCTACCAAAATAAGCATTGAAGTTTTCTTGTTTGACAATAAAATTATCAAACTCATCTAAGCATTGGTTAGCAGACTTATAATGAGGAATGTCACCTTCATCAAATCTATAGAGGGAATTTACCTTTACTACCCGTGTCGGGTTATCAAGACCATGTATTTCTTCAACATGCGGCAAATTAAGACCATGTATTTCTTCAATAGGTGGTAAATTCTTAACATCTTCAGCTTTAATACCTGTTTCTTTCATAGATTTCTTTGCCTCTTGCATATCTTCAGGACTGAGGAATAGAATACCCCTTTTCTTCGGAGTTGGCTTAGGAAGTGTCCAATTATGTTCATTAGTCAACATATTATTCAATAGCAATTCAGCTTGATCAACTGTTCTTTCCCTGAAAACACAACCAGCACAACTATCCAGGTGGTCTCCGGAAGCATTGGTTAGTCCATTATAAAAGATATCAAGTATTTCAATTTTCTTAAGAGGATGATTAGGCAAAGCATTAAGTAATTGGAGAAGCCTCCCCCAAGCTTGTGGGAGACTCTGTTCCTCAATTTGCACAAAATTATATATTTCCCTTAAAGCAGCTTGTTTCTTATGAGCGGGGAAATATTTAGCAGAGAAGTAGTAAATCATATCCCGGGGACTACGCACACAACCAGGATCAAGAGAGTTAAACCATATCTTAGCATCACCCTTTAATGAGAACGGAAATAATTTAAGGATATAGTAGTAGCGAGTTTTCTCATCATTAGTGAATAGGGTATAGCTATATCATTTAATTTAGTAAGATGTGCCACAATAGTTTCAGATTCATAGCCATAGAAAGGATCAGATTCAACCAAAGTAATTATCTCAGTATCAACAGAGAAATCATAATCCTTATTAGTAATAAAGATAGGTGAAGTAGCAAAAGCAGGGTCATATTTCATTCTAGCATTCAAAGATTTTTCTTTTAGCTTAGCTAATAATTTCTTAAGATCACTCCTATCATTGCAAGCAAGAAAGTCTCTAGCAGTTTCTTCATCCATAACATAACCCTCAGGCACAACAGGCAATTCATATCTAGGGGGAGAATCTTCATCATCACTTTTGTCAATATTATCAGTTTCAATAATTTCATTCTCTCTAGCCCTAGCAAGTTGTTCATCAAGACATTCACCTGGTGGCACAGTAGTATCAAGCATAGAAGTAGTTTCATCATAAGTGTAGAGGTAGATGGCAGTTCCTTACCTCCCCTCGTAGTTGAGGGAAAAATCTTAGTTCTTTCGTCTTTCAAGTTCCTCATAGTGACCAGATGATATATATCCCAAGCGACAAAAAGAATAGAGCTATGCTCCCCGGCAACGGCGCCATAAAATAGTCTTGATAACCCACAAGTATAGGGGATCGCAACAATTTTCGATGGTAGAGTATTCAACCCAAATTTATTGATTCGATGCAAGGGGAGCCTGAAAGTGCAACTATCCCTAGGTGGTTTTGGTAATTCATAACAACATATAGCTCATTGAGCTAATGCTATTCCAAGACAATTATTTCAGAAAAGCTCAATGATTGGATGGCATGGATGGTGAAAGTGGAACCCTCAAAATGCTAAGGACAAAGGATTGGCTCAAGCTCAAAAGCTCAAGACTCTTCATTTTACATTTTAGTGATTCAAGATCACATTGAGTCCATAGGAAAAGCCAATACTATCAAGGAGGGATGAGGTGTTGCTTAATGAGCCTTTTGCTTCATGTGCTTAATGATATGCTCCAAAATCCTCAGCTACTTTCCCATATCCACAAATGACCTAAACTTCAAGCCAAACTCGGTCCTACCGATTCTTTCTATCCGGCGCCACCGAGTTTCACTTGTCATAAGCCACTACCAAACCCTAGCAAATCGGTTCTACCGATAGGGATCTCGGTCTCACCGAGATGGGATTGCAATTTCTCTGTTTCCTTTTCGTAACTTTTCGGTCACACCGAAAGAGCGGATCGGTCCCACCGAGATTGCAATGTAAACTCTCTGTTTCCCTTTTGTAACTTTTCGGTCTCACCGAAAGAGCAAATCGGTCCCACCGAGTTTACCCGACCAACTCTCTGGTTAGCTAATTACCAAATCGGTCTCACCGAGTTTGTGTAATCGGTCTCACCGAGATTACGTTATGCCCTAACCCTAACCATATCGGTCCTACCGAGTTGCATGTCAGTCCCACCGAAAATCTCTAACGGTCACTAGGTTTACTATTTCGGTCCGACCGAGTTTGTTGATTCGGTTCCATCGAGATTGGTAAATTGTGTGTAACGGTTGGATTTTGTGTGGAGGCTATATATACCCCTCCACCTCCTCTTCATTCGTGGAGAGAGCCATCAAAACACATCTACACTTCCAACTCATATATTCTGAGAGAGAACCACCTACCCTTGTGTTGAGGCCAAGATATTCCATTCCTACCATATGAATCTTGATCTCTAGCCTTCCCCAAGTTGCTTTCCACTCAAATCTTCTTTCCACCAAATCCAAATCCTGTGAGAGAGAGTTGAGTGTTGGGGAGACTATCATTTGAAGCACAAGAGCAAGGAGTTCATCATCAACACACCATTTGTTACTTCTTGGAGAGTGGTGTCTCCTAGATTAGCTAGGTGTCACTTGGGAGCCTCCGACAAGATTGTGGGGTTGAACCAAGAAGTTTGTAAGGGCAAGGAGATCGCCTACTTCGTGAAGATCTACCGCTAGTGAGGTAAGTCCTTCGTGGGCGATGGCCATGGTGGGATAGACAAGGTTGCTTCTTCGTGGACCCTTCGTGGACTCGGCAACCGTTACCCTTCGTGGGTTGAAGTCTCCATCAACGTGGATGTAGGATAGAACCACCTATCCGAACCACGGGAAAAACATCCGTGTCTCCAATTGCGTTTGAATTCTCCAAACCCTTCCCTTTACATCCTTGCAAGTTGCATGCTTTACTTTCCGCTGCCTATATACTCTTTGCATGCTTGCTTGAATTGTGTGATGATTGCTTGACTTGTCCTAAAGTTGCTAAAATCTGCCAAGAACTAAAATTGGGAAAAGGTTACGTTTTTATTTGGTCAAGTAGTCTAATCACCCCCCCTCTAGACATACTTCCGATCCTATAAGTGGTATCAGAGCTTTGGTCTCCATTTGCTTTGATTTCCATAGCTTTTGGTGGTCATAGCCTTGGTTTCACAACCTAGGAGAGTATGGCGTGTAGCGAGGGAAATTATCACCGTAGAGGTCCTTACTTTGATGGTACTAATTTTGCTAGTTGGAATCATAAAATGAAAATGCATATTCTTGGACATAACCCCGCCGTTTGGGCTATTGTGTGTGTTGGTTTGCAAGGTGACTTCTTCGATGGGAAAGAACCAAACCGTGAAGCTACCGCAGATGAGTTGAAGATGCTACAATACAACGCTCAAGCTTGTGATATTCTCTTCAACGGATTGTGCCCCGAAGAATTCAACAAAATCAGCCGTCTTGAGAATGCAAAGGAAATTTGGAATACTTTGATTGATATGCACGAAGGTACCGACTCCGTCAAGGAATCAAAATTGGATGTGCTTCAGAGTCAACTTGACAAGTTCAAAATGAAGGATGGTGAAGGTGTCGCTGAAATGTACTCTAGGCTTGCTCTCATCACAAACGAGATTGCCGGCTTAGGGAGTGAAGAGATGACCGACAGATTCATCATCAAGAAGATCCTAAGAGCCTTGGATGGAAAATATGATACCGTGTGCACATTGATCCAAATGATGCCCAATTACAAAGATCTCAAGCCAACGGAGGTCATTGGAAGAATTGTTGCTCATGAGATGTCACTCAAGGATAAAGAGGAACTTCACAACAAATCAAGTGGTGCCTACAAAGCCTCATGTGAAGCCCCCACATCATCAAGTGAGAAACAAAACTTCAACAAAGAATTGATCCTAATGGTGAAGAAGTTCAACAAGTTCTACAAGAGTAGAAGCAAAGATAGAAGCTCCAAGTCAAGGTCCTACAATGACAAAAGATCTTCTAGTCGAGAGCGAAACTGCTACAATTGTGGAAGACCCGGACACTATTCCAATGAGTGTACGGCTCCCTACAAAAGAAGAGAAGATTCTCCAAAAAGAAGAGGCAAAAGAGAAGAATCACCATCAAGAGAGAGAAGGAGTAGAGATGATCGTTATGAACGAAGATACTCACGGAGAAGCAAGGATTCGGAAAGAAAGGAAAAATCATCAAGGAGCTACACAAAACTAAGACATCAAGCTCATGTTGGTGAATGGGTATCCGGCTCCGACTCCGACAACCACTCCGAGAGAAGTTATCACTCCGATTCCGAATATACTCAAGATGAAGGTGTTGCCGGTCTAGCACTTGTGTCAACCAACTCCTACGACATATTTGACTCACCAAATGAAGGAATTGGAAGATGCTTCATGGCCAAAGGTCCTAAGGTAACTCACCCTGAGTATGTTGATTTCAATAGTGATGAAGATGACTTGTTAGGTGATGATGATTTACTTGTTGACAACTCTAGTGATGAATACTATGATGAAACGTCAATTAATCATGCTAATCAAGATAAAACGAATGACAATGATAAGGAGAAAATTGAGGCTCTAACTAAAGAACTAAACACTCTTAAGTTAGCTCATGAAACTATCTTCGAAGATCATCGAGAACTTTTAAGAGCTCATGAGAAGTTACGCTTTGAAAAGCTCAATATTGAGCAAGAGCATGAGTTTTTAAAGGCAATCAATGATGATCTCCGCAAGAAAAGTTCTTCTTACATTGCCAAGCATTTACTCTTATCCACTTACATGCCTCAAGTCAAGTCTAATAACAAGAACAAGAAATATTCTTCCTCTAGTAGTAACAATGATCATGTTAAATCCAATATTGTTGCTTCTAGTAGTTCTCTTGATTCCACTAATGATTCTCTTAGCCAAGTTACACTTGAGCAAGAAAATAGCTTATTGAAGGGAATCATAGAGAAAGGAGTGTACAAAAGCCTTGCCGGAAGTAAGCAATTCGAGGAGATTGTACGCAAGCAAGGAAGGCACCGGAAGAATCAAGGTGTTGGTTTTGAACGAAAGTTCAATGCCAATGGAGTTGAGTGGGAAGAAGATCAATACCCCAAGACAAAGTTTGTTCCTCAACAAGAGAAGTATGATCCTACTTCTTTTAAGGGGACACAAACTCAAGATGATCTTCCACCACAAGACTACAAGCAAAAAGGCAAGGACAAGCTTCAAGAGGAAATTGATGCATTTGAAGAAGCTCCTAAGACCTTAGTCAAGTGGATTCCCAAGACTACTTCAAGTTCCACTTCATCAAGTACGACTACAACTCCAAGGATTCCCATCAAGATGGTGTGGATCCAAAAGAAGAAGAACTAGAGAGTTCTTGAGGGTGACTCCGCCAACATACTTCACTCTTATCATTTTGGCAAGAACAAGTGCAATCAACTTGCACATCTTGCACTAGTTCAAGGAGTCACAAACCCTCTTGTTGGTAAGACAAGGGACAAGGTAACCTAAAAGCTTTCATAGACATCATCTTGTGTGTGCATCACTCTATGTCTATGGATATCCTTGTTTGTTCCTTGTGGGACTAACCCATGTGGGTATTGAAAGTGCAATTCACTCAAAAGGATAGCTCCAAGTGATCTACATCAACATTGAGCATCCACATCTTCAACATCTACATGAAGTCATCATCGACAAAACCCAAGGTTAATTCATCCCTCTTAGGGGGGATATCACATTTAGGGGGAGCTTTAAGTTGGGGAACGTAGCAGAAATTCAAAATTTTCCTACGTGTCACCAAGATCTATCTATGGAGAAACCAGCAACTAGGGGAAGGAGAGTGCATCTACATACCCTTGTAGATCGCTAAGCGAAAGCGTTCAAGTGAACGGGGTTGATGGAGTCGTACTCGCCGTGATCCAAATCACCGATGACCAAGTGCCGAACGGACGGCACCTCCGCGTTCAACACACGTACAGCCCGGTGACGTCTCCCATGCCTTGATCCAGCAAGGAGAGAGGGAGAGGTTGAGGAAGACTCCATCCAGTAGCAGCACAACGGCGTGGTGGTGATGGAGGAGCGTGGCAATCCTACAGGGCTTCGCCAAGCACTGCGGGAGAGGAGAAGGACTTGGGAGAGGGGGAGGGCTGCGCCAGCACATTGGTGCAGTTGCCCTCCCACCCCCTTCATATATATAGGGGCAAGGGAGAGGGGGGCCGGCCCCCTCAGATCCCATCTGAGGAGGGGGCGGCGGCCAGGAGGGGTGCCTTGCCCCCCAAGGCAAGGGGGGCGCCCCTTTTAGGGTTTCCCCCAAACCCTAGGCACATGGGCCCTAGGGGAGGAGGCGCCCAGCCCACTAAGGGGCTGGTCCCTCTCCACATACAGCCCATAGGGCCCTCCGGGGCAGGTGGATCCTCCCGGTGGACCCCCGGAACCCCTTCGGTGGTCCTGGTACAATGCCGGTATCCCCCGAACTCTTCCGGTGGCCGTATGATGACTTCCCATATATAAATCTTTACCTCCGGACCATTCCGGAACTCCTCGTGACATCCGGGATCTCATCCGGGACTCCGAGAACATTCGGTAACCACATACAAACTTCCTTTATAACCCTAGCGTCATCGAACCTTAAGTGTGTAGACCCTACGGGTTCGGGAACCATGCAGACATGACCGAGACGTTCTCCAGTCAATAACCAATAGCGGGATCTGGATACCCATGTTGGTTCCCACATGTTCCACGATGATCTCATCGGATGAACCACGATGTCGAGGATTCGATCAATCTCGTATTCAATTCCCTTTGTGCAGCGGTATTGCACTTGCCCGAGATTCGATCGATGGTATTTCGATACCTTGTTCAATCTCGTTACCGGCAAGTCTCTTTACTCGTTCCGTAACACATCATCCCGTGATCAACTCCTTGATCACATTGTGCACATTATGATGATGTCCTACCGAGTGGGCCCAGAGATACCTCTCCGTCACACGGAGTGACAAATCCCAGTCTCGATTCATGTCAACCCAACAGACACTTTCGGAGATGCCTGTAGTGTACCTTTATAGCCACCCAGTTACGTTGTGACGTTTGGCACACCCAAAGCATTCCTACGGTATCCGGGAGTTGCACAATCTCATGGTCTAAGGAAATGATACTTGACATTAGAAAAGCTTCAGCATACGAACTACACGATCTTTGTGCTAGGCTCAGGATTGGGTCTTGTCCATCACATCATTCTTCTAATGATGTGATCCCGTTATCAATGACATCCAATGTCCATGGTCAGGAAACCGTAACCATCTATGTATCCACACATGTATCTGAGTTTCCTATCAATACAATTCTAGCATGGATAATAAATGATTTATCATGAACAAGGAAATATAATAATAACCTATTTATTATTGCCTCTAGGGCATATTTCCAACAGTCTCCCACTTGCACTAGAGTCAATAATCTAGTTCACATCGCCATGTGATTAACATTCATAGGTCACATCGCCATGTGACCAACATCCAAAGAGTTTACTAGAGTTCATAATCTAGTTCACATCACTATGTGATTAACACTCAATGAGTTCTGGGTTTGATCATGTTGCTTGTGAGAGAGGTTTTAGTCAACGGGTCTGCAACATTCAGATCCGTATGTACTTCGCAAATCTCTATGTCATCTCCTAGATGCAGTTACCACGCTCTATTTGGAGCTATTCCAAATAACTGTTCTACTATACGAATCCAGTTTACTACTCAGAATAATCTGGATTAGTGTCAAAGTTTGCATCGGCGTAACCCTTTATGACGAACTCTTTTACCACCTCCATAATCGAGAAAATTCCTTAGTCCACTAGTTACTAAGGATAACCTTGACCGTTGTCCTGTGATCCATTTCTAGATCACACTTGTACCCCTTGACTGACTCATGGTTTGGCACACTTCAGGTGCGGTACACAACATAGCATACTTTAGAGCCTATGACTAAAGCATAGGGGACAACCTTCGTCCTTTCTCTCTATTCTGCCGTGGTCATGTCTTGAGTCTTGCTCAGTACTCACACCTTGTAACACAGCCGAGAACTCCTTCTTTGCTGATCTATTTTGAACTCCTTCAAAATCTTGTCATGGTATGTGTTCGTTTGAAAGTACTTTTAAGCGATTTTGATCTATCCTTATAGATCTTGATGCTCAATGTTCAAGTAGCTTAATCCAGGTTTTCCATTGAAAAACACTTTTCAAACAACCCTATATGCTTTCCAGAAATTCTACATCATTTCTGATAAATAATATGTCAACAACATATACTCATCAGAAATTCTATAGTGCTCCCACTCACTTCTTTGGAAATACAAGTTTCTCATAAACTTTGTATAAACCCAAAATCTTTGATCATCTCATCAAAGCGTACATTCCAACTCCGAGATGCTTACTCCAGTCCTTAGAAGGATTGCTGGGGCTTTGCATACTTGTTAGCATCTTTCAGGATCGACAAAATCTTCTGGTTGTATCACATACAACCTTTCCTCTAGAACAAGGAAACAATATTTTGACATCCTATCTGCAAGATTTCATAAATAATGCAGTACCTGCTAATTCCAACAGACTCTTAGCATCGCTATGAGTGAGAAAGTCTCATCGTAGTCAACTCCTTGAACTTGTCGGGAAACATCTTAACGACAAGTCGAGCTTTCTTAATGGTGACATTTACCATCATTGTCCGTCTTCCTTTTAAAATCCATCTGTACTCAACAGCCTCACGACCATCGAGCCGTTCTGCCAAAGTCTACACTTTGTTTTCATACATGGATCCTCTCTCGGATTTTATGGCCTCAAGCCATTCATCGGAACCCGGGCCCACCATCGCTTCTCCATAGCTCGTAGGTTCTTTTTTGTCTAGCAACATGACTTCCAAGACAGGATTACGTACCACTCTGAAGTAGTACGCATCCTTGTCGTCCTACGACGTCTGGGAGTGACTTGATCCGAAGTCTCATGATCACTATCATAAGCTTCCACTTCAATTGGTGTAGGTGCCATAGGAACAACTCCTGTGCCCTGCTACACACTAGTTGAAGTGACGGTTCAATAACCTCATCAAGTCTCCACCATCCTCCCACTCAATTCTTTTGAGAGAAACTTTTCCTCGAGAAAGGACCCGATTTGAGAAACAATCCCTATTGCTTTCGGATCTGAGACAGGAGGTATACCCAACTGTTTTGGGTGTCCTATGAAGATGCATTCATCCGCTTTGGGTTCGAGCTTATCAGCCTGAAACTTTTTCACATAAGCGTCGCAGCCCCAAACTTATAAGAAATGACAGCTTAGGTTTCTCTAAACCATAGTTCATACGGTGTCATCTTATCGGAATTACGTGCTGCCCTATTTAAAGTGAGTGCGGTTGTCTCTAATGCCTAACCCATGAACGATAGTGGTAATTCGATAAGAGACATCACGGTATGCATCATATCCAATAGGGTGCAGTTATGATGTTCGGACACACCATCACACTATGGTGTTCCAGGCGGTACTAGTCGTGAAACAATTTCCACAATGTCTCAACTGTGTACCAAACTCGCAACTCAGATATTCATCTCTATGATCATATCATAGATATTTTATCCTCTTGTCACGACGATATTCAACTTCATTCTGAAATTACTTGAACCATTCAATAATTCAGACTTGTGTTTCATCAAGTAAATATGCTCAGTATCTACTCAAATCATCTGTGAAGTAAGAGCATAACAATATCCACTGCGTGCCTCAGCACTCATTGGACTGCACACATCAAAATGTGTTACTTCCAACAAGTTGCTTTCTTGTTCCATTTTACTGAAACCGAAGCTTTCAGTCATCTTGCCCATGTGGTATGATTTCCATGTCTCAAGCGATTCAAAATCAAGTGAGTCCAAACGGTCCATCTGCATGGAGTTTCTTCATGCGTATATACCAATAGACATGGTTCATATGTCTCAATCCTTTTCAAAAATGAGTGAGTCCAAAGATCCATCAACATGGAGCTTGTTCATGCGTTTTATACCAATATGACTTACATGGCAGTGCCACAAGTAGGTGGTACTATCATTACTATCTTATATCTTTTGGCATGAACATGTGTATCACTATGATCGAGATTCAATAAACCATTCATTTTAGGTGCAAGACCATTAAAGCTATTATTCAAATAAATAGAGTAACCATTATTCTCCTTAAATGAATAACCGTATTGCGATAGACATAATCCAATCATGTCTATGCTCAACGCAAAAACCAAATAACAATTATTTAGGTTTAATACCAATCTCGATGGTAGAGGGAGCGTGCGATGCTTGATCATATCAACCTTGGAAGCACTTCCAACACATCTCGTCAGCTCACCTTTAGCTAGTCTCCGTTTATTCCGTAGCTTTTATTTCGAGTTACTAACACTTAGCTACCGAACCGGTATCTAATACCCTGATGCTACTAGGAGTACTAGTAAAGTACACATTCACATAATGTATATCCAATATACTTCTATCGACAGCCTTCTCATCTACCAAGTATCTAGGGTAATTCTGCTCCAGTGGCTGTTCCCCTTATTACAGAAGCACTCAGTCTCGGGTTTGGGTTCAACCTTGGGTTTCTCCACTATAGCAGCAGCTGATTTGCCGTTTCATGAAGTATCCCTTCTTGCCCTTGCCCTTCTTGAGACTAGTGGTTTCACTAACCATCAACAATTGATGCTCCTTCTTGATTTCTACTTTCGCGGTGTCAAACATCGCGAATATTTCAAGGATCATCATATCTATCCCTGATATGTTATAGTTCATTACGAAGCTCTAGCAACTTGGTGGCAATGACTTTGGAGAAACATCACTATCTTATCTGGAAGATCAACTCCCACTCGATTCAAGTGATTGTTGTACTCAGACAATCTGAGCACAAGCTCAACGATTGAGCTTTTCTCCCTTAGTTTGCAGGCCAAGAAAATCGTCGGAGGTCTTATACCTCTTGACGTGGGCACGAGCCTGAAATCCCAATTTCAGCCCTCGAAACATCTCATATGTTCCGTGACATTTCAAAAATGTCTTCAGTGCCTCAATTCTAAACCATTTATCATTACCAAACTATCATGTAGTCATCAAAACGTGTATGTCAGATGTTCGCAACATCCACAGACCACGTTCGAGGTCCAGCACACCGAGCGATGCATTAAGGACATAAGCCTTCTACTGTCCGCATAATTGCTACTGTTAACTTTCAACAATATTTTCTCTAGGAACATATCTAAAACAGTAGAACTAAAGCGCGAGCTACGACATAATTTGCAAAGATCTTTTGACTATGTTCAGGATAATTAAGTTCATCTTATGAACTCCCACTCAGATAGACATCCCTCTAGTCATCCAAGTGATTACATGATCCGAGTCAACTAGGCCGTGTCCGATCAATACGTGAGACGGACTAGTCATCATCGGTGAACATCTTCATGTTGATCGTATCTACCATACGACTCATGCTCGACCTTTCGGTCTCTTGTGTTCCGAGGCCATGTCTGTACATGCTAGGCTCGTCAAGTCAACCTAAGTGTTTCGTGTGTGTAAATCTGGCTTACACCCGTTGTATGTGAACGTAAGAATCTATCACACCCGGTCATCACGTGGTGCTTCGAAACGACGAACTTTCGCAACGGTGCACAGTTAGGGGGAACACTTTCTTGAAATTTTAATGAGGGATCATCTTATTTACTACCGTCGTTCTAAGCAAATAAGATGCAAAAACATGATAAACATCACATGCAATCAAATAGTGACATGATATGGCCATCATCACTTTGCTCCTTTTGATCTCCATCTTCGGGGCTCCATGATCATCATCGTCACCGGCATGACACCATGATCTCCATCATCATGATCTCCATCATCGTGTCTTCATGAAGTTGTCTCGCCAACTATTACTTCTACTACTATAGCTAACGGTTAGCAGTAAAGTAATTACATGACGTTTACGTTTGACACGCAGGTCATAAATAAATTAAGACAACTCCTATGGCTCCTGCCGGTTGTCATATTCATCGACATGCAAGTCGTGATTCCTATTACAAGAACATGATCATCTCATACATCACATATATCATTCATCACATCCTTTTGGCCATATCACATCACATGGCATACCCTGCAAAAACAAGTTAGACGTCCTCTAATTGTTGTTTGCATGTTTTACGTGGCTGCTATGGGTTTCTAGCAAGAACGATTCTTACCTACGCAAAACCACAACGTGATATGTCAATTGCTATTTACCCTTCATAAGGACCCTTTTCATCGAATCCGATCCGACTAAAGTGGGAGAGACTGGCACCCGCTAGCCACCTTATGCAACTAGTGCATGTCAGTCGGTGGAACCTATCTCACGTAAGTGTACGTGTAAGGTCGGTTCGGGCCGCTTCATCCCACAATGCCGCCGAATCAAGATGGGACTAGTAACAGTAAGCATATTGAACAAAATCAACGCCCACAACTACTTTGTGTTCTACTCGTGCAAAGAATCTACGCAATAGACCTAGCTCATGATGCCACTGTTGGGGAACGTAGCAGAAATTCAAAATTTTCCTACGTGTCACCAAGATCTATCTATGGAGAAACCAGCAACGAGGGGAAGGAGAGTGCATCTACATACCCTTGTAGATCGCTAAGTGGAAGCGTTCAAGTGAACGGGGTTGATGGAGTCGTACTCGCCGTGATCCAAATCACCGATGACCAAGTGCCGAACGGACCGCACCTCCGCGTTCAACACACGTACAGCCCGGTGACGTCTCCCATGCCTTGATCCAGCAAGGAGAGAGGGATAGGTTGAGGAAGACTCCATCCAGCAGCAGCACAACGGCGTGGTGGTGATGGAGGAGCGTGGCAATCATGCAGGGCTTCGCCAAGCACTGCGGGAGAGGAGAAGGACTTGGGAGAGGGGGAGGGCTGCGCCAGTACATTGGTACGGTTGCCCTCCCACCCCCTTCATATATATAGGGACAAGGGAGAGGGGGGCCGGCCCCCTCAGATCCCATCTGAGGAGGGGGCGGCGGCCAGGAGGGGTGCCTTGCCCCCCCAAGGCAAGGGGGGCGCCCTTTTAGGGTTTCCCCCAAACCCTAGGTGCATGGTACCTAGGGGAGGAGGCGCCCAACCCACTAAGGGGCTGGTCCCTCTCCACATACAGCCCATAGGGCCCTCCGGGGCAGGTGGATCCTCCCGGTGGACCCCCAGAACCCCTTCGGTGGTCCTGGTACAATGCCGGTATCCCCCGAACTCTTCCGGTGACCGTATGATGACTTCCCATATATAAATCTTTACCTCCGGACCATTCCGGAACTCCTCGTGACATCCGGGATCTCATCCGGGACTCCGAACAACATTCGGTAACCACATACAAACTTCCTTTATAACCCTAGCGTCATCGAACCTTAAGTGTGTAGACCCTACGAGTTCGGGAACCATGCAGACATGACCGAGACGTTCTCCAGTCAATAACCAACAGCGGGATCTGGATACCCATGTTGGTTCCCACATGTTCCACGATGATCTCATCGGATGAACCACGATGTCGAGGATTCGATCAATCCCGTATTCAATTCCCTTTGTCCAGCGGTATTGCACTTGCCCGAGATTCGATCGACGGTATTCCGATACCTTGTTCAATCTCGTTACCGGCAAGTCTCTTTACTCGTTCCGTAACACATCATCCCGTGATCAACTCCTTGATCACATTGTGCACATTATGATGATGTCCTACCGAGTGGGCCCAGAGATACCTCTCCGTCACACGGAGTGACAAATCCCAGTCTCGATTCATGCCAACCCAACAGACACTTTCGGAGATGCCTGTAGTGTACCTTTATAGCCACCCAGTTACGTTGTGACGTTTGGCACACCCAAAGCATTCCTACGGTATCCGGGAGTTGCACAATCTCATGGTCTAAGGAAATGATACTTGACATTAGAAAAGCTTTAGCATACGAACTACACGATCTTTGTGCTAGGCTCAGGATTGGGTCTTGTCCATCACATCATTCTTCTAATGATGTGATCCCGTTATCAATGACATCCAATGTCCATGGTCAGGAAACCGTAACCATCTATTGATCAACGAGCTAGTTAACTAGAGTCTTACTAGGGACATGGCGTTGTCTATGTATCCACACATGTATCTGAGTTTCCTATCAATACAATTCTAGCATGGATAATAAACGATTTATCATGAACAAGGAAATATAATAATAACCTATTTATTATTGCCTCTAGGGCATATTTCCAACACTTTACTCTAAGACTTGAGTTAAAGCAACTCTAATGATGTGAACACAATAATGCTTTATGTAAAAGTGGTAACCCCACTTGAGCTTAAACGATGAGTATGACCTATGATCAAATGTTCTCATTTGACTCCTAAGTCAATATGCTCATATATAGATGAGCTAGTCATCGCCAATTGCTTGATAGATGCTAGAATTGGTTGTGCATGCTTTGTCACATATTTCAATTGCCATTTTATTGTGTGAGCATGCTGGTTGCATATTTTACTCATTCGAGGACAACCACTTTTTGTTTTGATTGTTTGGCTTTATTTTTCTTTTGCCAAGTGGATGGACAAGAATGCCTAAGAACCTCCTCTAGCTATCTATGCTTTTCTCGTCTCAAACTCTATTCATGCTACATCACAAAATTCATCAAGTCAGATTCGAACCACTCTGTGTGAGGAGCACTCGGAGTCCCCGATTCGTCATAGACTTAAACTTACAAAACCTCTTTGTGATTCTCGGTCTGACCGATACCCCACTTTCGGTCTTACCGAGATCATTAAGTTGATCTATGTTTTCGATCTCGGTGCAACCGATTTGAACCATTTGGTCACACCGAGTTGAAATAACTGTATACAGTTTTGCATCTCGGTGCCACCGAGTTGTTCCACTCGGTCACACCGACAGGGTCGGGCTATATATAGACACGGGCAAAAATTTGGAAATTTCTCCGAACCCCTTCGCCCGCGCGATAGCTCGCTCTGCCAACGTGGTCTCCGGATCGTCTCCTCGCCGCCAGCCGCCTCCAGTCGCTGGTCTCCGTCACCGTCAACGGGATTCGACCCCGCCGTTGCCGCCGTAGCGAGTCGCCACTGAACTAGGGTATGGACTCGATCTTTGTGCTATTCCCCAATTCGATTCCTAGCACATTGTGATCATATTGATTCTAGCCACGTTTGATAAACTACTATCCAGTCAATGAACTCGTAGAATAGGTTTGATTCGAAAATTTTAGGGTTAGGTTTCCGCTAAAACCATCTCGGACCCACCGAGTTGAAAAACTCGGTCCCACCGATTTGGCTTATGCCATTGCACAAGTAAGACTCGGTCTGACCGAGTATTGCAAATCAGTGTGACCGATTTTGGAACTTTGTGAAACCCTAGCAGTCTCAGTGCCACCGAACTGTGACTCGGTCTGACCGAGTTCACTAGTTTAGGTTCCAAAAACTGCTTCGGTATCACCGAGTTTAAAAATCGGTAGATCCGAAATGCTTTCTGTGGGAAACTAAAACTAAGTTTTTGAATCATTCTTTTGCAAAAATCTCTGCATTTTGTGATGCTCATCCACTCTACCTCATCTATAAACTATTCACAGGGTCAGCAGTCAGCTTGTTCATCATGTCAGACCAGAGTGACAGCCAGAACTTGTCAGAACAGCCAGTGCAGATGAGTGAGGGCACTAGTCCCTCCAGTTCTTCAGATGAAGGCAGCAGGAGCACCCCCAGCAACCTGCCAAAAGCTGCCACAAGACAAAGGAAGAAGAGAACCTCAGAATCAGAGGATGAGGACTATGTGGCAGAGGAGGAAGCAACTTCCAAGAAAGTTGAACTCAAGAAAGAGCATGGCTCAAGACAGAGCGCCAAGCCAGGCTTAAAGGTCAAAAGGCCAGCAGGCAGGCAGCCCATGCCAAAGGCCAGAGCCTCAACAAAGATTCCTGAGAAGCCTGCACCCAAAGAGCCAGTTGCTGCTGAAGGGAAGAAGGAAAGGCAAAGAGGCAGATGGTGCAAGAAAGTTGATCCCATGGCTGAATTTGAGCAGCATTCTTCCGATGAAGAAGAAGAAGAAGAAGAAGAGGTTGCTGCACCAGCACCTAAGGCACCCAAGCTGATGGGTGATGCTATAAGATCAGGGGCTACTGCATCTAAGCCCAAGGAAGCCCCCAAGGTTGCATCCAAAGCCAAGCCAGCTCCAAAGCCAAAACCAAAGAGAAATACAAGGAGCATCCCAGCTGCTGAGAAGAACAAGGCCCCAGTGCCTGACACTGCAGAAGAAGAGGAAGGCCAAGTGCTGAGAAAGTTGAAGCCCAAGATCCCAGACCACAATGATGCTCATCCTGTGGCTGAGGATATGAAGATCAGAAGAGACTCTGGGCTAAGAAAGTGGAGAGCAGAGGATCCATATGCTACCAGGAGGAGGACTGTTGTTGACTACAGGTTCCACACTAAGGAACAGCAGGACTTCTATGAGACAGTCTTGTTGGACAAGAAGCCCATTGTGTGTGATATGAGATGGGTCGACTGGGAATACATCAAGGACAATGAAGAGCACTACCCTGGAGTGCAAGACAGCTTCAAGGCATGCGGAGTAGCTGACTTTGTTGGGCAGAAGCTCACAAAGTGGAATGAGGAGCTGATCATGCAATTCTACTCCACAGCACACTTTTATCCAGATGGCAGAATTGTATGGATGTCTGAAGGTACAAGGTACCAATCAACTGTTGAGGAATGGGCAAAGTTGATCAATGCCCCAGAGGAAAATGAAGATGACTTAGATGTCTATGCCAAGAAAAAGATGGATCATAACACTATGGCAAATATGTACAAGGAGATTCCAGCAGATGATCTTGACACTCACCAGTTTGGGTCTGTAAAACACTTGTAGTCAGGACTGCCTACGATCAACTGGATCCTTAGGCACACACTTTTGCCCAAGTCTGGAGATCACAGGATGATCAGAGGTCATGCCATTAACCTGCTACATATATTTGATGTGCCTCGGAAATTTAAGGTCATGAGCCTCATAGTAGAGACTATCAAGAGGACTGCAGCAGATCAGAAGAGGAGCTGTGGTTATGCCCCTCAGATCTAGATGTTGATTAACTCAAGAATGGGCACAGACACATACTTGTTGGACAAGGAACATTTGCCTATTCATCCAGATTTCGAGGACAACCAAGTTGTGATGAATGAAAATGAACCATCATCGGCCCAAGCACAAGCTAAGAAGGAGAAGGCAAGGAAGGAGAAAGCTTCCAAGATGCCAACTCAAGAGGAGGCATCTGAGTACTTCTTGAAAAACAAGCAAGAGCAGCTCAGTTACCTGATTGCATCCACCCTGAGGATTGAGAAAGGTCTGGCCACCCTCACTCAGAACCAGGAAAGCTTAGAGAGAATCGTAGAACAAAAGTTCTATGACTTGGATGTCAAGGTGACAGAGATTCAGACAGCAGTGGAACAACTTCAAGATGACATGCAGGAGAGGAAAGGGAAGACTACCACTGATGCATTTGCCAGAGTGCCACGAGCTCAGAGGTCCAGTGCAGTGCCAGTTCCTGACACAAGAGCCACCACCTCAGCTCCAGCCACAGCACCAGCCCAACCAGCTCCAGCATCTACTTCAGCTCCAGCTCCAACCACGTCTACGGAAGCCTTCATCCTTGGAGTGATCCAGACTCCACCACCACCAGAAGATCAAGCTTGAGTGTCGATCTAGCACTATGCATTTTCTAGGAACTTTTTGGTAACTTGTTGCCAAAGGGGGAGAAAAATGTATAGATCATAGGATTTGAGAGAGAGAGAGTGTTGTTTTTTCTCTCTTGCTTTATTTGATGGTTTTTCAAACATTGTTTGCTTTTGGTCGAGATACTTTGATATGCTTGTGAGACATTGATGATCATGTGTTTGATCATAAGCTACACTTATGCATGCTTGATATATCTTATCTATCTTATGTGGTCATTCACTTTTCCTTGGTGATGAGTGCATGTATTTCATTATTATCATTTTGAGCGCTCCACCAAGATGTATGTGACATGGAAGAGTAACCCATAATTCTAACTCTTTGTGCATTTGCAGTCCAAAGCAAATTTTAAATATGCACAAATTTAGGGGGAGCTCTTACTTATCACATACTTCTCAAAGCGACGATATAATTCATTCTTATTATCATTTGTCGAAGCTTTGATCTATATGTTGTCATCAATTACCAAAAAGGGGGAGATTGAAAGTGCAACTATCCCTAGGTGGTTTTGGTAATTCATAACAACATATAGCTCATTGAGCTAATGCTATTCCAAGACAATTATTTCAGGAAAGCTCAATGATTGGCATGGCATGGATGGTGAAAGTGGAACCCTCAAAATGCTAAGGAAAAATGATTGGCTCAAGCTCAAAAGCTCAAGACTCTTCATTTTACATTTTAGTGATCCAAGATCACATTGAGTCCATATGAAAAGCCAATACTATCAAGGAGGGATGAGGTGTTGCTTAATGAGCCTTTTGCTTCATGTGCTTAATGATATGCTCCAAAATCCTCAGCTACTTTCCCATATCCACAAATGACCTAAACTTCAAGCCAAACTCGGTCCTACCGATTCTTTCTATCCGGCGCCACCGAGTTTCACTTGTCATAAGCCACTGCCAAACCCTAGCAAATCGGTTCTACCGATAGGGATCTCGGTCTCACCGAGATGGGATTGCAATTTCTCTGTTTCCTTTTCGTAACTTTTCGGTCACACCGAAAGAGCGGATCGGTCCCACCGAGATTGCAATGTAAACTCTCTGTTTCCCTTTTGTAACTTTTCGGTCTCACCGAAAGAGCAAATCGGTCCCACCGAGTTTACCCGACCAACTCTCTGGTTAGCTAATTACCAAATCGGTCTCACCGAGTTTGTGTAATCGGTCTCACCGAGATTACATTATGCCCTAACCCTAACCATATCAGTCCTACTGAGTTGCATGTCAGTCCCACCGAAAATCTCTAACGGTCACTAGGTTTACTATTTCGGTCCGACCGAGTTTGTTGATTCGGTTCCACCGAGATTGGTAAATTGTGTGTAACGGTTGGATTTTGTGTGGAGGCTATATATACCCCTCCACCTCCTCTTCATTCGTGGAGAGAGCCATCAGAACACATCTACACTTCCAACTCATATGTTCTGAGAGAGAACCACCTACCCTTGTGTTAAGGCCAAGATATTCCATTCCTACCGTATGAATCTTGATCTCTAGCCTTCCCCAAGTTGCTTTCCACTCAAATCTTCTTTCCACCAAATCCAAATCCTGTGAGAGAGAGTTGAGTGTTGGGGAGACTATCATTTGAAGCACAAGAGCAAGGAGTTCATCATCAACACACCATTTGTTACTTCTTGGAGAGTGGTGTCTCCTAGATTGGCTAGGTGTCACTTGGGAGCCTCCGACAAGATTGTGGAGTTGAACCAAGAAGTTTGTAAGGGCAAGGAGATCGCCTACTTCGTGAAGATCTACCGCTAGTGAGGCAAGTCCTTCGTGGGCGATGGCCATGGTGGGATAGACAAGGTTGCTTCTTCGTGGATCCTTCGTGGGTGGAGCCCTTCGTGGACTCGCGCAACCGTTACCCTTCATGGGTTGAAGTCTCCATCAACGTGGATGTAGGATAGCACCACCTATCCGAACCATGGGAAAACATCCGTGTCTCCAATTGCGTTTGAATTCTCCAAACCCTTCCCTTTACATTCTTGCAAGTTGCATGCTTTACTTTCCGCTGCCTATATACTCTTTGCATGCTTGCTTGAATGGTGTGATGATTGCTTGACTTGTCCTAAAGTTGCTAAAATCTGCCAAGAACTAAAATTGGGAAAAGGTTATGTTTTTATTTGGTCAAGTAGTCTAATCACCCCCCCTCTAGACATACTTCCGATCCTACAGAGCCAAAGAATATTATCAAGTATTCGCAGTTGAGTTGTCAATTCAACCACACCTGGATAACTTAGTATCTGCAGCAAAGTAGTATGGAAGTAACAGTAACGGTGGCAAAAGTAACAGTAGCAGTTTTGTAGTAATTGTAACAGTGGCAACAGTAAAGTAACTAAGCAAAGAACAATATGTGAAAAGCTCATAGGCATTGGATCGGTGATGGAGAATTATGTCGAATGCGATTCCTCATGCAATAGTTATAACATAGGGTGACACAGAACTAGCTCCAATTCATCAATGTAATGTAGGCATGTATTCCAAATATAGTCATACGTGCTTATGGAAAATAACTTGCATGACATCTTTTGTCCTACCCTCCCGTGGCAGCGGGGTCCTATTGAAAACTAAGGGATATTAAGGTCTCCTTTTAATAGAGTACCAGACCAAAGCATTAACACTTAATGAATACATGAACTCCTCAAACTACGGTCATCACCGGTAATGGTCCTGATTATTATCACTTCGGGGTTAACGGATTGTGACGCCCCAGATTCAATCGTACACTAATCATGCACGCAAATGTGTACGATCAAGATCAGGGACTCACGGGAAGATATCACAACACAACTCTACAAATAAAATAAGTCATACAAGCATCATAATACAAGCCAGAGGGCTCGAATACAAGTGCTCGATCATAGACGAGTGAGCGGAAGCAACAATATCTGAGTACAGACATAAGTTAAACAAGTTTGCCTTAAGAAGGCTAGCACAAACTGGGATACAGATCGAACGAGGCGCATGCCTCCTGCCTGGGATCCTCCTAACTACTCCTGGTCGTCGTCAGCGGGCTACACGTAGTAGTAGGCACCTCCAGAGTAGTAGGAGTCGTCATCGACGGTGGCGTCTGGTTCCTGGGCTCCATCGTCTGGTCGCAGCAATCGGGTAAAGAAAGGGGAAAAGGGAGAACAAAGCAACCGTGGGTACTCATCCAAAGTACTCGCAAGCAAGGAGCTACACTACATATGCATGGGTATATGTGTAAAGGCCATATCAGTGGACTGAGCTGCAGAATGCCAGAATAAGAGGGGGATAGCTAATCCTGTCGAAGACTACGCTTCTGGCAGCCTCCGTCTTGCAGCATGTAGAAGAGAGTAGACTGCAGTCCTCCAAGTAGCATCGCATAGCATAATCCTACCCGGCGATCCCCTCCTCGTTACCCTGTTAGAGAGCGATCACCGGGTTGTATCTGGCACTTGAAAGGGTGTATTTTATTAAGTATCCGGTTCTAGTTGTCATAAGGTCAAGGTACAACTCCGGGTCGTCCTTTTACCGAGGGACGCGGCTTTTTGAATAGATTAACTTCCCTGCAGGGGTGCACCACATAACCCAACACGCTTGATCCCATTTGGCCGGACATACTTTCCTGGGTCATGCCCGGCCTCGGAAGATCAACACGTCGCAGCCCCACCTAGGCACAACAAAGAGGTCAGCACGCCGGTCTAAACCTAAGCGCGCAGGGGTCTGGGCCCATCGCCCTGAGCACACGTGCACGTTGCGAACACGGCCGGAAGCAGACCTAGCCTAGTGGCGTTCCAGTCCAATCCGGCGCGCGCCACTCAGTCGCTGACGTCACGAAGGCTTCGGCTGATACCACGACGCCGAGTGCCCATATATTTCCCGCGTAGCTGGTTAGTGCGTATAGACCAAATGGCCAGACTCAGATCAAATACCCAGATCTCGTTAAGCGTGTTAAGTATCCGCGAACGCCGACAGGGCCAGGCCCACCTCTCTCCTAGGTGACCTCAACCTGCCCTGTCGCTCCGCCTCAAAGATCCACTCGCGGGTACTCCTACGAGCCGACCCGTCTTTAGCCACCACATGTATCATGTATTATGTATATAAGTATATTCCCGTGATCACCCCCGAGTGATCATGGCCCGATAGTATAGCATGGCAGACGGACAAGAATGTAGGGCCACAGATGGAATACTAGCATCCTAAACTAATGTAACGCCCTCGATGCGGCTATATCTCCCACGTGTCGAGGCACGACTTAGAGGCATAACCGCATTGAAAGCAATGTCGCAAGTGAGGTAATCTTCACACAATCCATGTAATAAATAAAGGGGAAAGATACATAGTTGGCTTACAATCGCCACTTCACACAAGTACATAAATAACATCCATCATACAGATACAATCAGGGCCCGACTACGGAGCCAAAATAAAAGAAGAAACCCCAAAAGCGACAAAGGTCCACGATCGACCCCAACTGGGCTCCACTACTGATCGACTATAACGAAACAACACAATGAACAAGATCTTCATCGAGCTCCTCCTTGAGCTCGGATGCATCACCTGCACGGTCTCATCGGCACCTGCAAACTGGTTTTGGAAGTATCTGGTGAGTCACGAGGACTCAGCAATCTCACACCCGCGAGATCAAGACTATTTAAGCTTATAGGTAGGGTAAAAGGTATGAGGTGGAGCTGCAGCAAGCGACTAGCATATATGGTGGCTAACAAACGCAAATGAGAGCGAGAAGAGAAGGCAAAAGCACGGTCGAACAACTATGATCAAGAAGTGATCCTGAACTACTTACGTCAAACATAACTCCAACAACCGTGTTCACTTCCCGGACCCCGTCGAGAAGAGACCATCACGGTTACACACGCGGTTGGTGTATTTTAGTTAAGATCAACTTCGGGTTTTCTACAACCGGACATTAACAAATTCCCATCTGCCACATAACCGCGGGCACGGCTTTCGAAAGTTCAAACCCTGCAGGGGTGTCCCAACTTAGCCCATGATAAGCTCTCGCGATCAACGAAGGATATTCCTTCTCCCCGGGAAGACCCGATAAGTCTCGGAATCCCGGCTACAAGACATTTCGACAGCAATAAAACAAGTCCAGCAAAGCCGCCCGATGCGCCGACATCCTGATAGGAGCTGCACATATCTCGTTCTCAGGGCAACACCGGATAAGTCAAGCTACGAGTAAAACCAGGCCTCAAGTTTCCACGAGGGGGCCCCGCAGGCTGCTCGGTTCGGACCAACACTTAGACAAGCATTGGCCCGGGGGGGGGCTAAATAAAGATGACCCTCGAGAGCGCGACTCCCAAGGGAAAAAAAGGGCTAGGTGAGGCAAATGGTAAAAACCAATGTTGGGCCTTGCTGGAAAAGTTTTATTCAAAGCGAACTGTCAAGGGGGTCCCATAAATCACCCGACCGCGTTAGGGACGCAAAATCCGGGAACATAACACCGATATGACGGAAACTAGGGCGGCAAGAGTGGAACAAAACACCAGGCATAAGGCCGAGCCTTCCACCCTTTACCAAGTATATAGATGCATTAATTAAATAAAAGATATTGTGATATCCCAACAAGTAGACATGTTCCAACAAGGAACAACAAGTCCATGTTCCAACAAGGAACAAACTTCATCTTCACCTGCAACTAACAACGCTATAAGAGGGGCTGAGCAAAGCGGTAACATAGCCAAACAACGGTTTGCTAGGACAAGGTGGGTTAGAGGCTTGGTTTAACAATATAGGAGGCATGATAAGCAAGTGGTAGGTATCGCAGCATAGGCATAGCAAAAGAGCGAGCAACTAGCAAGCAAAGATAGAAGTGATTTCGAGGGTATGGTCATCTTGCCTGAGATCCCGCAAGGAAGAAGAACGAGTCCATGAAGAAGACAAACGGACGTAGTCGAACGGATCCTCACATCTCCGGAACGAAACCGAAGCTAACGAGAGAAGCAACCCGGAAACAAACAAACAACATAGTAAACAACCATCACATAAACATGGCATAATGCACAATCAAGTATGATGCATGTCCGGTTTAATGATGCATGGCATGGCAAATGCAACAAACAAAACTACAAGTTAAGTGGAGCTCAATATGCAACGAGTTGCATATTGACGAAACACCACATGACTTATTTAGTTCTCTCTCGTTTAGGTACCCATCAATATTAAATGTTGTTAAACATGGCAAGGGGTGAAGCATAATTAAACTAACTATTTAGGCAAGTTTAAATGAGGCCGGAAATAACAAACAACAATTCCGGAAAAGCCTCATGAGCATATATTAGATTTGGTACTGTTCTGCCCTAAACATAATTTTAGAGTTATTAAACATGCAAATGAAGTGCACCATGTTAAACTATGCATTTTTCTACCCCATTTACATATAAAGTTTATTAAATTCCGAGTTACGGTTATTTAGTTGTGAATTAAATCATTTTACCATGGCATTTAAGCAAATTAATGGAAACAACAAATATAAACATTTTAATTGTTGTTATCATGATGCGGATGACATGCACAAGTTTTATGCAATATTTATGAAAATGTTGATAAGAGCATTAAGAAGCATTTGTCATCGTGGCGGAAAGAAAGTGTGCCACGGCAACGAATCCGAAAATGGTGCCACGGCAACATATCGGTACCGGTAGCTCATGGAGATACCGGTGCAAAAGGAGATGTGCGGATGTGCGGAACATGCTAGAGATGGTGGGGTGCTCCCGACTACCAGGTTCCCACGTGACGGCGGCATGGCAAACGAGTCGGAACGTGCAAGAGACAATTCGATCATGGTGCAAAACTCGAGCATCTCATTCGACACATGCATTCGGTCCACGGCGGTCGTTCTCGGCGGTATACCTTTGAAGCGTGCATTCGGGACGGTTCAAGTTCGTCGAAGGAAGTAGTGGAAGTAGTTGTTCCGCGACGGTAGTAGTGGAAGTAGTCGTTCTCGCGACGGCAGTGGAAGTAGACGTTCTCACGGGCGTAGTGGAAGTAGTTGTACACGACAACGGTAGAGGTACTCGCGACGGTAGTCGTTCACGTTCACGTTACACGGGTCTCCGGCGACGGTCGTCGTACATGGTTCGGCGTGAGACTTGCATCTTCGGACTTGACGAATCCGAGGGCTTCGGGGTCGATGGTAGTGGAACTTGGCGGTCTCGACGGTCGTCGTGGTACTTGGCGCTTGCGGTCTTGGCGGTGTAGATGTACACGGTGTCGGGGTACTTGTCGCATCACCAGGTGTAGTCGCACATGAGGGTCTTGATGAATCTGAAGGGGTGCTTGGCATTCCAAAATTGCTCCTCTCGGGAAGGGGCCGTGACAACAGCTCGAGGCCGAGGCTCGGGTCGATGGGGACGACGACAGAAGGTCGCAGAAGAAAAGCAGAGGCATGGCTGGACGGCAGCGACAGCAGGGCGGCGAAGGTCGAAGTGGCCGGCGTCGGCCTTGGTGCGAAGCAGGGGAGGCGGAGCTCCTGCTCGGCGAGGTGCGGCGAGGGGAACTGCATGGAGGCGCGGAGGAAGGCGACGGCGGCAAATCAGGTCGGGGGCGAGCACGAGATGGCACCGGAGAGGGTGCAGCTGTTGCTGCCGCCGGCTCTGACGGAGGCGAGGTCCAGCGGCGGAGCTGATGAGGCAGCAGCGCCGGGTAGACGAGGAGGCGGGCGAGGAGTAGAGGATAGCGGAGCAGAGGTGGTCAACGGGCGGCGGCGCTGGCCCGGCAGCGGCTGTAAGGCGACCGAACGCGCAGGGGAGGGCGAGGAATAGAGCGGCGACGAGGCAGCAGGGCGTCCAACCCGGCTGGTGGCGGGACGAGGGAGCTTGCGAGGGCCCATGGCGAGGAGGAGGCGCGGTCGCGGCGACGGGCTCCGGCGGCCGGCTGGGGCCGGGGCCAACGCGAGGCACGCGGGAGGCTGCGAGGGGAGGCTCGGCACGGGCGCGCGGCCATGCGGGGCAGTGGGAGGCGCTAGGAGGGAGGAGGCATAGGAGGGAGGAGGTGGAGGATCGAGGACGATCCCGATCGGGACGAGCGAAGAGAGACGCGGGGTCGAGAGAAGTGGCGGCGGCAGAGGGAACGAGAGGGAGAGGCAGAGCGGGCTAGGGTTGAGAGCTAGGTGGGTCTGCGCGGGAGCAAATGGGCCTTGGAGGCTGCTCATGTAGGAGGCCCAAGTGGCCTGCTGTGCTGGGCTTCTCTACTCTCTCTTCTATTATCTCTCTATTTCAAAGAAACAAAAACTTAGAAGAAAAGTCGCGAGAAATTAGAGTGGAGTTTGGGTATGGGGATAATTTTCCCGGAGTCACGAAAAGGTGTTTGTTCCGAGAAAATAGGAATTGCCAAGATTGCAAGATTTAAATTCAAACTCATTTGAATTTAATTCAAATAGGCCTGAACTGGGACGAGGTTTTTGGAGTGACCAAAAATGATGAAATTCTAGGTGGAGCTCCGGAAAATGACGAAAGGATATAAGGCAAGGTTAGAGAGTCAACACTTGAAGAAGAAAAGGCCAAAGGAATTAATATGCAAGTGTGTTATGGTTAATTACAAATAAATGGAATATTCAATATAGCTCCCTAATATCGGGAGGATATCTTATAAAGAGAATCACCATGTGAATTCCCTCAATTTAAATGGATCAAAGATCCATGCCATTTATTTAGTTGAGTTAAGAAAAGAAATGACATGACGCAATGCACATGATGCAAAGATGAATGCAATGAACCAAACAAATCACACGACGAAACCCAGAACTCATGGAAGGCATCTGAAGCTCCGGTCTTGGGGCGTCACAACACTCCACCACTACGAGAGGATCTCGTCCCGAGATCTAGAATGGCACAGGAGGGAAAACGGACGAACAAGAGGTAAAACAATGTTGCTTCTTTGGCAAACGAGTGAAACCAATGAACCTTGCGAGGTTGAACAAATTGAGAGAAAACAAATACAATGAAGATGAACGAAGTGGAAAACACTCCATTGGACAAGGAATAAGGAAAACGGCGAGAAAGAAGAGCTTAAGTAACAAGACAGACGTTGAAACCACTCCGGTCGAAACAAGATGTACAAGGAACGATAAAGAACAATTACAACAACACTCCGGTTGGAAATGGAAGGAATAGAGTATGAACTTGGCAATTATGAAAGCACTTGGATGAGACTCCGGTTAGAAAGGGAATGATAGACATAACACTCCGGTTAAATCGATAAGCAAGGAAAAGGACACGATCCTCACAATTTGAGATGATGTGCGAAGAGAGCAACATCACAATGCCTTCGGGACAAATGTAAGAGTGGAATCAAGAGAACAGAGAAGAGAACAACAACTTCTATCACAATTGAATTTGAAAGGGTCTCCTTAAAAGAAAGATTGAACGGAGTTGTTGGAAAAACCAACAACAAAAAGAATAAGCTTGTAGTGGACTTATGGAAAACATCTCAAAATTATGAGGTGAGCTTCTGCCACCAACGAAAACAAATGATTGGACTGATATTAACAAGGAGACGAGAAACTTATTTCACCGGGAGGACAAATGAAGAACTTGGATCATTTATAAGCACCATAAATAGCAACAATCCTTAGGGAAAGCTTTAGGTGAAATATAATCCAAGATAACTCCAAGGAAGAAATTGATGGATTTAAATTACCTCATTCTTGACAACATGTGAATCATGAAGCACGAACTCAAATTGTCAAGAATGACATAACACCAACTCAAATGATAAGGTAGAACGAATTGCACCTTAAAATGCAAGATAAAGAATACTTGAACTCCTCAAGACAAAACATGTGTTGAAACACCATGTTTATTTTAGAGTATGGCTTGACGGATCATAGCTTTGAGAGAAATCTTGAAGAACAATTGAAGAATGAAAAGAATCATTGGCGAACCACCATGTAGAGCCTCCATGAATAACTCCGGTAATAAAAGAATGATAGGAAGCAAGAGAAGTTGAGAACACAAGGTGAAACCTTGGAGTGATAAGATGAAGCTTTGAAATGATATAACTGAGAAAACTTGAAGCTCCAGAAAGAAAGATGACCAAATGAAATCAAGAATTTTGATGAATCTCCGGAATAAGGAATTGAATTTACTCGATGGAACAAGAATAAGAATTACATTATGCTCATCCTTCACCAATTAAGTTGATGACAAGCAATGGATTTGGCATACTACTTATTCTCATAGAAAGGATTAAGAGAGATATAGCGCAAACTTGGGAAGGTATTGATGGAACCACCGGTGGAATTGGAAAGAAAGAATGAATCTATAAGGTAACAAGGGAAGAAGGATCTTGAACGGACCACCGTAAGAATTTAAAATGGACGAAGAAAAGATAAAGAAACACCGGGAAGGGTTAGCAAATGAACGAAGATGCTTGAGGGTATTTAGATACAAATGAACGGATAGATCACGAACTGATTAGAGAATACTTGAATGATGCACCGATAAGATTTGAAGAACGAGAGCTGAAAGCTGAGGGTGAATAATTCTGATATGATGGGCTCCGGAGAATCAAACTGAAAAGACTCCTGAATTGCTCCGGATGGGTGAAAAAAATTCTCACAATCGAAAACAATTATGAGAGGATGGCATCAAGCTAGAACCATAAATCTTGAAGAGAATGGAGCAAGATTTAAGAGAAACTCTTCTTCGGTCTTCGAAATCCGAGAATGACGACAAGAAACACCACCATGAATTGTTGAGGCACTCCGGAATGAAAATTGGAAAGGTTGAACCAACGATGAAGGAATATGAAAGCTCTTGGAGAAAGACATTTGACTGATGATAATTTATTCTTACGTCAAACTTTGAAATGAATTTTCAGAGTAACTCCGGGAAAATTAGAAGAGTCAGGTAAGATCCTGGGAAAAGACCTGTGGGTTAGGGCCCTCTCAAAAGAATGGTTGAACGATTGGTTGAAAGGGAGATTGCACCGGTTGATTTAAAAGGCTTGAATGAGATAGCATCCTCAAAAGAACTTGAGTGAAATGAGAATGGAAAGTTGAATCTTCTGAGATATCTTCATCACTCCCGAACAAATGAACAGCGAGAAGTGAATGATTAAGAGATACACCGGCACAAGAAAGCACTTGAAATGAGAAAAGGAATATGATCAACAACGAAAGCTTGAATTGAGTCCACCGGAGTAGAAAAGAATGAAGAATGATAAACTTGAAACTCCTGACCATCTTCATGATAAACACCGAGTAAGAACGTGAAGGAGAAGAATGGAGAGGCTTCACAAGAATAAAATGGAAACTTGATCAAGAAATCTTAGTCCTTGAAGAAATAAGGGTGGGAGGGCGGGAAAAACAAAGACAAATTGGGACGGATGAAACAAACACCGTTGAGAAGAAGTGATAATTTATTCGCAAGATCAATTATCATGAAGGATTGGTATCCACATAGGAATATGAGAACACCGCTTGGGAAAAGGTATGGAATCAACACTTGACATCGAAGCAACTCGAATACCACAAATAAAACAAAACAAAGGATTGGCTCAGGAAATAAGCCGGAAACAAACATATGATAGATCCCATACCGTATCATGTGTCTGTTGGAAAGATATCCTAAGAGATACTTGAATTCCCACCTATAAACTCCCGAAACTTTCTGGTTATGCAATCAGGTGTTGGGGATACAGGGGACACAAAATATATCACCCAAACTAACAATACCTAGATCCAGCTGTATCCATCCTTCAACACATAACCAAGAAACCTTCGGAAATCATCTACCTCAACCTTCGAAAAGCATCCGTTATACGAGTTATGGCAATACTCCCACACTCGCCTCAGTACTGGGCTATCAGGGTTATCTCACCAACAACTGTACAAAAGAGATTTTCGATGTCGGCGTACTAAACTCAGGTATTCCAAAACCGCAACGATAAGATTATGACGACAACACCTCGGAGCTCAACTCCCCGGGACACTGCCACAACCCCTAAATGTCAGGAGGCAACCAAGACAATGTTGTCATCATAAAACCATCGGAACGATTGTAATATACCCGCGTGATCCTAAAAAATTTTTTTTAGTGAAATTTGAGAAGAGAAGAGTCAAAACTCTACGTCAGGATGCCTTACCAGAAGGTCGAAGGGACTGGGGAGTAAAAAGAATTCCTAAACTCTCCGATATATAATTCCTAATTGACTCAAAACATTTTTCTAGACACAACTCGGCCACTAAAGACGATCAAACAGTGGGGGCTCCTAAGGTCGGGGAAAGGCTCTGATACCAACTTGTAACGCCCTTGATGCGGCTATATCTCCCACGTGTCGAGGCACGACTTAGAGGCATAACCGCATTGAAAGCAATGTCGCAAGTGAGGTAATCTTCACACAATCCATGTAATAAATAAAGGGGAAAGATACATAGTTGGCTTACAATCGCCACTTCACACAAGTACATAAATAACATCCATCATACAGATACAATCAGGGCCCGACTACGGAGCCAAAATAAAAGAAGAAACCCCAAAAGCGACAAAGGTCCACGATCGACCCCAACTGGGCTCCACTACTGATCGACTATAACGAAACAACACAATGAACAAGATCTTCATCGAGCTCCTCCTTGAGCTCGGATGCGTCACCTGCACGGTCTCATCGGCACCTGCAAACTGGTTTTGGAAGTATCTGGTGAGTCATGAGGACTCAGCAATCTCACACCCGCGAGATCAGGACTATTTAAGCTTATAGGTAGGGTAAAATGTATGAGGTGGAGCTGCAGCAAGCGACTAGCATATATGGTGGCTAACAAACGCAAATGAGAGCGAGAAGAGAAGGCAAAAGCATGGTCGAACAACTATGATCAAGAAGTGATCCTGAACTACTTACGTCAAACATAACTCCAACAACCGTGTTCACTTCCCGGACCCCGCCGAGAAGAGACCATCACGGTTACACACGCGGTTGGTGTATTTTAGTTAAGATCAACTTCGGGTTTTCTACAACCGGACATTAACAAATTCCCATCTGCCACATAACCGCGGGCACGGCTTTCGAAAGTTCAAACCCTGCAGGGGTGTCCCAACTTAGCCCATGATAAGCTCTCGCGATCAACGAAGGATATTCCTTCTCCCCGGGAAGACCCGATCAGTCTCGGAATCCCGGCTACAAGACATTTTGACAGCAATAAAACAAGTCCAGCAAAGCCGCCCGATGCGCCGACATCCTGATAGGAGCTGCACATATCTCGTTCTCAGGGCAACACCGGATAAGTCAAGCTACGAGTAAAACCAGGCCTCGAGTTTCCACGAGGGGGCCCCGCAGGCTGCTCGGTTCGGACCAACACTTAGACAAGCATTGGCCCGGGGGGGCTAAATAAAGATGACCCTCGAGAGCGCGACTCCCAAGGGAAAAAAAGGGCTAGGTGAGGCAAATGGTAAAAACCAATGTTGGGCCTTGCTGGAAAAGTCTTATTCAAAGCGAACTGTCAAGGGGGTCCCATAAATCACCCGACCGCGTTAGGGACGCAAAATCCGGGAACATAACACCGATATGACGGAAACTAGGGCGGCAAGAGTGGAACAAAACACCAGGCATAAGGCCGAGCCTTCCACCCTTTACCAAGTATATAGATGCATTAATTAAATAAAAGATATTGTGATATCCCAACAAGTAGACATGTTCCAACAAGGAACAACAAGTCCATGTTCCAACAAGGAACAAACTTCATCTTCACCTGCAACTAACAACGCTATAAGAGGGGCTGAGCAAAGCGGTAACATAGCCAAACAACGGTTTGCTAGGACAAGGTGGGTTAGAGGCTTGGTTTAACAATATAGGAGGCATGATAAGCAAGTGGTAGGTATCGCAGCATAGGCATAGCAAAAGAGCGAGCAACTAGCAAGCAAAGATAGAAGTGATTTCGAGGGTATGGTCATCTTGTCTGAGATCCCGCAAGGAAGAAGAACGAGTCCATGAAGAAGACAAACGGACATAGTCGAACGGATCCTCACATCTCCGGAACGAAACCGAAGCTAACGAGAGAAGCAACCCGGAAACAAACAAACAACATAGTAAACAACCATCACATAAACATGGCATAATGCACAATCAAGTATGATGCATGTCCGGTTTAATGATGCATGGCATGGCAAATGCAACAAACAAAACTACAAGTTAAGTGGAGCTCAATATGCAACGAGTTGCATATTGACGAAACACCACATGACTTATTTAGTTCTCTCTCGTTTAGGTACCCATCAATATTAAATGTTGTTAAACATGGCAAGGGGTGAAGCATAACTAAACTAACTATTTAGGCAAGTTTAAATGAGGCCGGAAATAACAAACAACAATTCCGGAAAAGCCTCATGAGCATATATTAGATTTGGTACTGTTCTGCCCTAAACATAATTTTAGAGTTATTAAACATGCAAATGAAGTGCACCATGTTAAACTATGCATTTTTCTACCCCATTTACATATAAAGTTTGTTAAATTCCGAGTTACGGTTATTTAGTTATGAATTAAATCATTTTACCATGGCATTTAAGCAAATTAATGGAAACAACAAATATAAACATTTTAATTGTTGTTATCATGATGCGGATGACATGCACAAGTTTTATGCAATATTTATGAAAATGTTGATAAGAGCATTAAGAAGCATTTTTCATCGTGGCGGAAAGAAAGTGTGCCACGGCAACGAATCCGAAAATGGTGCCACGGCAACATATCGGTACCGGTAGCTCATGGAGATACCGGTGCAAAAGAAGATGTGCGGATGTGCGGAACATACTAGAGATGGTGGGGTGCTCCCGACTACCGGGTTCCCACGTGACGACGGCATGGCAAACGAGTTGGAACGTGCAAGAGACAATTCGATCACGGTGCCAAACTCGAGCATCTCATTCGACACATGCATTCGGTCCACGGCGGTCGTTCTCGGCGGTATACCTTTGAAGCGTGCATTCGGGACGGTTCAAGTTCGTCGAAGGAAGTAGTGGAAGTAGTTGTTCCGCGACGGTAGTAGTGGAAGTAGTCGTTCTCGCGACGGCAGTGGAAGTAGACGTTCTCGCGGGCGTAGTGGAAGTAGTTGTACACGACAACGGTAGAGGTACTCGCGACGGTAGTCGTTCACGTTCACGTTACACGGGTCTCCGGCGACGGTCGTCGTACATGGTTCGGCGTGAGACTTGCATCTTCGGACTTGACGAATCCGAGGGCTTCGGGGTCGACGGTAGTGGAACTTGGCGGTCTCGACGGTCGTCGTGGTACTTGGCGCTTGCGGTCTTGGCGGTGTAGATGTACACGGTGTCGGGGTACTTGTCGCATCACCAGGTGTAGTCGTACATGAGGGTCTTGATGAATCTGAAGGGGTGCTTGGCGTTCCAAAATTGCTCCTCTCGGGAAGGGGCCGTGACAACAGCTCGAGGCCGAGGCTCGGGTCGATGGGGACGACGACAGAAGGTCGCAGACGCGAAGCAGAGGCATGGCTGGACGGCAGCGACAGCAGGGCGGCGAAGGTCGAAGTGGCCGGCGTCGGCCTTGGTGCGAAGCAGGGGAGGCAGAGCTCCTGCTCGGCGAGGTGCGGCGAGGGGAACTGCATGGAGGCGCGGAGGAAGGCGACGGCGGCAAATCAGGTCGGGGGAGAGCACGAGATGGCACCGAAGAGGGTGCAGCTGTTGCTGCCGCCGGCTCTGACGGAGGCGAGGTCCAGCGGCGGAGCTGATGAGGCAGCAGCGCCGGGTAGACGAGGAGGCGGGCGAGGAGTAGAGGACAGCGGACCAGAGGTGGTCAACGGGCGGCGGCGCTGGCCCGGCAGCGGCTGTAAGGCGACCGAACGCGCACGGGAGGGCGAGGAATAGAGCGGCGACGAGGCAGCAGGGCGTCCAACCCGGCTGGTGGCGGGACGAGGGAGCTTGCGAGGGCCCATGGCGAGGAGGAGGCGCGGTCGCGGCGACGGGCTCCGGCGGCCGGCTGGGGCCGGGGCCAGCGCGAGGCACGCGGGAGGCTGCGAGGGGGGGCTCGGCACGGGCGCGCGGCCATGCGGGGCAGTGGGAGGCGCTAGGAGGGAGGAGGCATAGGAGGGAGGAGGCGGAGGATCGAGGACGATCCCGATCGGGACGAGCGAAGAGAGACGCGGGGTCGAGAGAAGTGGCGGCGGCAGAGGGAACGAGAGGGAGAGGCAGAGCGGGCTAGGGTTGAGAGCTAGGTGGGCCTGCGCGGGAGCAAATGGGCCTTGGAGGCTGCTCATGTAGGAGGCCCAAGTGGCCTGCTGTGCTGGGCTTCTCTACTCTCTCTTCTATTATCTCTCTATTTCAAAGAAACAAAAACTTAGAAGAAAAGTCGCGAGAGATTAGAGTGGAGTTTGGGTATGGGGATAATTTTCCCGGAGTCACGAAAAGGTGTTTGTTCCGAGAAAATAGGAATTGCCAAGATTGCAAGATTTAAATTCAAACTCATTTGAATTTAATTCAAATAGGCCTGAACCGGGACGAGGTTTTTGGAGTGACCAAAAATGATGAAATTCTAGGTGGAGCTCCGAAAAATGACGAAAGGATATAAGGCAAGGTTAGAGAGTCAACACTTGAAGAAGAAAAGGCCAAAGGAATTAATATGCAAGTGTGTTATGGTTAATTACAAATAAATGGAATATTCAATATAGCTCCCTAATATCGGGAGGATATCTTATAAAGAGAATCACCATGTGAATTCCCTCAATTTAAATGGATCAAAGATCCATGCCATTTATTTAGTTGAGTTAAGAAAAGAAATGACATGACGCAATGCACATGATGCAAAGATGAATGCAATGAACCAAACAAATCACACGACGAAACCCAGAACTCATGGAAGGCATCTGAAGCTCCGGTCTTGGGGCGTCACAACACTCCACCACTACGAGAGGATCTCGTCCCGAGATCTAGAATGGCACCGGAGGGAAAACGGACGAACAAGAGGTAAAACAATGTTGCTTCTTTGGCAAACGAGTGAAACCAATGAACCTTGCGAGGTTGAACAAATTGAGAGAAAACAAATACAATGAAGATGAACGAAGTGGAAAACACTCCATTGGACAAGGAATAAGGAAAACGGCGAGAAAGAAGAGCTTAAGTAACAAGACAGACGTTGAAACCACTCCGGTCGAAACAAGATGTACAAGGAACGATAAAGAACAATTACAACAACACTCCGGTTGGAAATGGAAGGAATAGAGTATGAACTTGGCAATTATGAAAGCACTTGGATGAGACTCCAGTTAGAAAGGGAATGATAGACATAACACTCCCGTTAAATCGATAAGCAAGGAAAAGGACACGATCCTCACAATTTGAGATGATGTGCGAAGAGAGCAACATCACAATGCCTTCGGGACAAATGTAAGAGTGGAATCAAGAGAACAGAGAAGAGAACAACAACTTCTATCACAATTGAATTTGAAAGGGTCTCCTTAAAAGAAAGATTGAACGGAGTTGTTGGAAAAACCAACAACGAAAAGAATAAGCTTGTAGTGGACTTATGGAAAACATCTCAAAATTATGAGGTGAGCTTCTGCCACCAACGAAAACAAATGATTGGACTGATATTAACAAGGAGACGAGAAACTTATTTCACCGGGAGGACAAATGAAGAACTTGGATCATTTATAAGCACCATAAATAGCAACAATCCTTAGGGAAAGCTTTAGGTGAAATATAATCCAAGATAACTCCAAGGAAGAAATTGATGGATTTAAATTACCTCATTCTTGACAACATGTGAATCATGAAGCACGAACTCAAATTGTCAAGAATGACATAACACCAACTCAAATGATAAGGTAGAACGAATTGCACCTTAAAATGCAAGATAAAGAATACTTGAACTCCTCAAGACAAAACATGTGTTGAAACACCATGTTTATTTTAGAGTATGGCTTGACGGATCATAGCTTTGAGAGAAATCTTGAAGAACAATTGAAGAATGAAAAGAATCATTGGCGAACCACCATGTAGAGCCTCCATGAATAACTCCGGTAATAAAAGAATGATAGGAAGCAAGAGAAGTTGAGAACACAAGGTGAAACCTTGGAGTGATAAGATGAAGCTTTGAAATGATATAACTGAGAAAACTTGAAGCTCCAGAAAGAAAGATGACCAAATGAAATCAAGAATTTTGATGAATCTCCGGAATAAGGAATTGAATTTACTCGATGGAACAAGAATAAGAATTACATTATGCTCATCCTTCACCAATTAAATTGATGACAAGCAATGGATTTGGCATACTACTTATTCTCGTAGAAAGGATTAAGAGAGATATAGCGCAAACTTGGGAAGGTATTGATGGAACCACCGGTGGAATTGGAAAGAAAGAATGAATCTATAAGGTAACAAGGGAAGAAGGATCTTGAACGGACCACCGTAAGAATTTAAAATGGACGAAGAAAAGATAAAGAAACACCGGGAAGGGTTAGCAAATGAACGAAGATGCTTGAGGGTATTTAGATACAAATGAACGGATAGATCATGAACTGATTAGAGAATACTTGAATGATGCACCGATAAGATTTGGAGAACGAGAGCTGAAAGCTGAGGGTGAATAATTCTGATATGATGGGCTCCGGAGAATCAAACTGAAAAGACTCCTGAATTGCTCCGGATGGGTGAAAAAAATTCTCACAATCGAAAACAATTATGAGAGGATGGCATCAAGCTAGAACCATAAATCTTGAAGAGAATGGAGCAAGATTTAAGAGAAACTCTTCTTCGGTCTTCAAAATCCGAGAATGACGACAAGAAACACCACCATGAATTGTTGAGGCACTCCGGAATGAAAATTGGAAAGGTTGAACCAACGATGAAGGAATATGAAAGCTCTTGGAGAAAGACATTTGACTGATGATAATTTATTCTTACGTCAAACTTTGAAATGAATTTTCAGAGTAACTCCGGGAAAATTAGAAGAGTCAGGTAAGATCCTGGGAAAAGACCTGTGGGTTAGGGCCCTCTCAAAAGAATGGTTGAGCGATTGGTTGAAAGGGAGATTGCACCGGTTGATTTAAAAGGCTTGAATGAGATAGCATCCTCAAAAGAACTTGAGTGAAATGAGAATGGAAAGTTGAATCTTCTGAGATATATTCATCACTCCCGAACAAATGAACAGCGAGAAGTGAATGATTAAGAGATACACCGGCACAAGAAAGCACTTGAAATGAGAAAAGGAATATGATCAACAACGAAAGCTTGAATTGAGTCCACCGGAGTAGAAAAGAATGAAGAATGATAAACTTGAAACTCCTGACCATCTTCATGATAAACACCGGGTAAGAACGTGAAGGAGAAGAATGGAGAGGCTTCACAAGAATAAAATGGAAACTTGATCAAGAAATCTTAGTCCTTGAAGAAATAAGGGTGGGAGGGCGGGAAAAACAAAGACAAATTGGGACGGATGAAACAAACACCATTGAGAAGAAATGATAATTTATTCGCAAGATCAATTATCATGAAGGATTGGTATCCACATAGGAATATGAGAACACCGCTTGGGAAAAGGTATGGAATCAACACTTGACATCGAAGCAACTCGAATACCACAAATAAAACAAAACAAAGGATTGGCTCAGGAAATAAGCCGGAAACAAACATATGATAGATCCCATATCGTATCATGTGTCTGTTGGAAAGATATCCTAAGAGATACTTGAATTCCCACCTATAAACTCCCGAAACTTTCTGGTTATGCAATCAGGTGTTGGGGATACAGGGGACACAAAATATATCACCCAAACTAACAATACCTAGATCCAGCTGTATCCATCCTTCAACACATAACCAAGAAACCTTCGGAAATCATCTACCTCAACCTTCAAAAAGCATCCGTTATACGAGTTATGGCAATACTCCCGCACTCGCCTCAGTACTGGGCTATCAGGGTCAACACTTGAAGAAGAAAAGGCCAAAGGAATTAATATGCAAGTGTGTTATGGTTAATTACAAATAAATGGAATATTCAATACAGCTTCCTAATATCGGGAGGATATCTTATAAAGAGAATCACCATGTGAATTCCCTCAATTTAAATGGATCAAAGATCCATGCCATTTATTTAGTTGAGTTAAGAAAAGAAATGACATGACGCAATGCACATGATGCAAAGATGAATGCAATGAACCAAACAAATCACACGACGAAACCCAGAACTCATGGAAGGCATCTGAAGCTCCGGTCTTGGGGCGTCACAACTAAGCATGTAGGATAGCAGGTAAAGGTAACAACAGTAGTAACAAGGACAGGCTATGCATCAGGATAGGATAACGGAAAGCGGCAACATGCTATACTACTCTAATGCAAGCAGTATAGAAGAGAGTAGGCGATATCTGGTGATCAAGGGGGGTCTTGCCTGGTTGCTCTGGCAAGAAGGAAGGGTCATCTTCAATGTAGTCGAACACACGGACATCGGCAGTAGTCTCAGAGTCTACCGGAAAGAAGTAACGGAGGGGAACATAATAAATAACAGAGCAATCAAAGCAACACAAAGCATAACATGGTGATACGCGGTGCTAGGGGTGACCTAACGCAGTAGGAGGTGATACCGGCGAAGGGGGAAAACATCCGGAAAAGTATCCCCGGTGTTTCGCGTTTTCAGACCGATGAACCGGAGGGGGAAAGTTGCGTGTTCGCTATGCTAGGGATGCGTGGCGGATGAACGGGCTGCATATCCGGATTCGTCTCGTCATTCTGAGCAACTTTCATGTACGAAGTATTTTTTATCCGAGCTACGGATTATTTTATATTAATTTTTAAAGATTTTAAATCATTTTCTAGAAATTAGCATAATTAAATTAATTTAGAAATTGCAATTATGATGTCAGCGTGACATCAGCATGATGTCAGCAGGACCAAAGGTTGACTAGGTTAATCCTGCAGGTGGGTCCCGTTCGCCATAGTCTCAGGTTAATAAAACATGGTTAATTCATTTAACTAAATGATTAGGTTAAATAAACATTATTAATTAAGTTAATTATTTAATTAATTAATTAACCAATTATTATTTTTAACGTTCCACAGGGGCGGGCCCCACATGCCAGTGGCCTAGGAGGCCACTGGAGCGGGCGCTAGCGGGCGTGCTAGTGCGAGCGCCCGGACTGGGCGCGACCTTCAGCGCCACGGCGAGGGGAGGACGCCGGCGCGGCGCAGGCCGGCGCCGATGTGGCAGCAACGAGGCCGCGAGGCTGTGGTGATGCAGGCGTTGCCGGGGCACCGGGACGGTGCGTTGGGGCGGACGAGGCGAGGCCGGGGCGCAGGCAGGGCGGCGCGCTTGCAGGAGAGCAGGGGGCGATGGAGGTGAGCAGCAACGCAAGCGGTTGCGGAGGGTGGAGCTGGCAAGGCGCGGACGAGGTTGGGCGCGCATGCGGTCAGCGCGGGTCACTGCGGTCGTGCAGGAGCCGAGCGCGCGTGCGCGGTGAGCGAGGGAGACGGACAGCAAGGGCGCAGCCGTGGGCGCGTTCAGGGGCACAAGGGTGGTGCGCGTGCGCGTACGCGCGGTGGCCAGGCGCGACGAGCGGCATCACGGGATGAAGAAGGGGACGGGGCGCGAGGCAGCCATGGACGCTGGCTGGCCGCGGGGACGCGGATTCGGACGCGGCCTTGGCCGAAGCCGTCAGTGTGAGGGAGAGAGGAGGAGAGGTCGGGGGTTTCCTCACCCTCCGCTCATAGGTGTTCGGGCGGCGAGGCTCGGGGGCGGCCCTTGGGGAGGAGGACGGGCACGACACGCGGTGGGGACGAGGATGCGACGATGTAGAGGACGGCAGGAAGGCAGTCCGGGCGGCGACGGCATCGAGCTGGCTCCAGGGACGTCGAGCGGCAGGTGGTGTCGAGGGCGCCGGTGACATCGGGGCTGCCCCCTCCCGATCCAGATCGGGATCGGGCAGAGGGGGTGAGGGAGAGGGGGGTCGACGAGGAGAAGGTCAAGGACGGCCTGTCCGGCAGGGAGGCGGCACCGGCGATTGGTGTCAGGGGCGCGCGATGTGCATTGGGGCTCGGGGCATAGCTCAATCCAGACGGGGGGAGGGGATCGAAGGGAGTGGGGAAGTGAGTGGGGGGATCGTGCGGGGGAGAGTGGTGGGTTAGGGTTTCGGGACCCTCGGGAGTGGGGGGATAAGGGAGTGGGGGCGCGGTTGGGCCGGCCTGTTCGGACAGCGGAGGCCAGCTGGGCCACTTGGTCCAGCGGGGGGGGGGGCTTTCTCTTTGTTTTTTTGTTTTGTTAGTTTAGTTTTTCTCTTTTGTATTTTCTTTTCTTTTATTTATTTACTCTTCTGTTTTCTTTTAATTTCTCATTTGTATTAATTTTATAAATTATAGAAGCAGTCACTAATTTAGTGTTAATAATTATGCTACTGTCCCATTAACTTAGGGGCAACTAAATAAACAGTTTTCTATTTTATAAAATGCAAAAGACATTTATTTCATTGTTTTACCTACGGTTTTAATTATTCAAATACATCCAAGCTTTCTATAAGAATGTGGTTTCTTCACCTCAATTAGTTAGGGATTATTTGCCACATGATGAACAGTTTAGTTTTAATGTTTGAAAACTTTTACGGTTTGCCTATATTTTAAATTTGAATTTGAATCGTTTTTGAACTAACTCGGGTTTATCAACAGCAACCGAGGTGACGTGGCATCATTTGTAGAGGTTACTGTAGCTTGATTACCCGGGCGTCACACGGATCATAACACATAATAGGTGACTATAGACTTGCAAGATAGGATCAAGAACTCACATATATTCATGAAAACATAATAGGTTCAGATCTGAAATCATGGCACTCGGGCCCTAGTGACAAGCATTAAGCATAGCAAAGTCATAGCAACATCAATCTCAGAACATAGTGGATACTAGGGATCAAACCCTAACAAAACTAACTCGATTACTTGGTAAATCTCATCCAACCCATCACCGTCCAGCAAGCCTATGATGGAATTACTCACGCACGGCGGTGAGCATCATGAAATTGGTGATGGAGGAAGGTTGATGATGACGACGACGACGGATTCCCCTCTCCAGAGCCCCGAACGGACTCCAGATCAGCCCTCCCGAGAGAGATTAGGGCTTGGCGGCGGCTGCTTATCGTAAAACACGATGAATCCTTCTCTCTGGTTTTTTCTCCCCGAACGTGAATATATAGAGTTGGAGTTGAGGTCGGTGGAGCACCAGGGGACCCACGAGGCAGGGGGCGCGCCCACGGGGGTAGGCACGCCCCCACCCTCGTGGACAGGGTGTGGGCCCCGTGGCCTTGATTCTTTCGCCAGTATTTTTTATTAATTCCAAAAATATTCTTCGTGAAGTTTCAGGTCATTCCGAGAACTTTTATTTCTGCACAAAAGTAACACCATGGCAATTCTACTGAAAACAACGTTAGTCCGGGTTAGTTCCATTCAAATCATGCAAGTTAGAGTCCAAAACAAGGGCAAAAGTGTTTGGAAAAGTAGATATGACGGAGACGTATCACAAGTCAAAACTGGGTTTGACCCACGAATACCACTACGAGGGACTAACTATACATGGTATTAAGAGTTGAGGGACGAAGGTTACACCAAAATTTAGTTTAGGACGAAAGCCACACTTCGTGATTAGTTGCAGGACGAAAATGCACTTTACTCTTTTACTTTTGGCAGGAACCCAAACTGTATTTGGATATTGTTCAGGGGTCCTGTCAGTGCCAATTGCATTCCAGTTTCTCTCAAAACCTAATCCTTCCATTCTGGGAATCCTGTGAAGAATCAACTTCTTGAGATCATCACATGCAGTTTGATGCCCTTTGAGTCCTTGAACATACCTGTCTCAAGAAGATTCTTCAACCTATCATTTTCACCAGAAATAGCAACATTTTCCTCGGATGAGGGTTAGTTTCATCAGTAATATCAGTTGCATTTCTGTCAGCAGCAGTAGATGTTTCTGTAAGTGCATCTAGTGCCACCCCTTGTTGGTTTTGGAATATTGATGACAAACTTGGTTAAGGGACTAATGTGTTTGTGACATTCACAGGAGAACACTGATAGAAGTCCCTAGAGATTCGGTTTACCCATCAAAGATGACCCCTAAAAATGTGTGAAGACATTGAAGATAATGGTGGTATGCGAAGACTTTCATTTGAAGACAATGGAGTGTGAAGACATAGTCTTTTGGTAGTTTCATTTTCTTCTCTCTTGATTCATTGGAACCACCATACTGTTAAGTGGGTTCGGGGTAAACAAAGTTAGAAACTGGCGTGATGCTCAACCTAAAATCATGTGTCTTCGAGTGAAGAAAATGAGAGAAAACCTCTTCCAGAGTTGGTTGAGTCAGCTTTGCTTGTAGCCCAAGCCAAGCTGCCACGTGTGTTTGAAATCCGAGCGTTGGACACGTGTCGGTTGGCCACTGATCTACGGTCAGTTTGGTCATATCATGCCAGGTTGCCCTGGCTATAAATATCCCACGCCCTCCACCATAAGCTGGTGGCGGGTTCGAGTTATTGCACGACTTTTGTCATTTGAGAGCAACCCACCTCCAAAGTCTTTGAGAGAGAATTCCCGCGAGGAAAAACCCAAACACCCAGAGCCCAAAGTGATTGAGCATCATTGAAGTTATTTTGTTCTGCATGAATCAAAGATTTGTTACACTTGAAGATTGTGATCTTCCAGCCGGTTAAGCGTCGCGTTCTGAGCATCCAAGAGTCATTGTGGATTGCGGTGTACAAAGTCCGTGAAGGTTGGAAAGTCTACCTTGAAGACTTACCTGAGTGATTGGGCGAGTCTACAGTGACCTTAGCTCAAGGGGAATAAGGTGAAGACTAGGTCTTCTGGGTTCAGTATCAACCTCCCTAACCATACGTACAACCGTCACAGCAGCTGGAACTGGTCAAACAAATTATGTGTCTTCTCCGAGCAACTGATTCTATCACTTCACCCCTTTACTTACTATTTAGTCTCGTGAAGCCTTTACTTGCTCATTCTTTTTGAAGACATTGTGTGAACACAATCCCTCTGATTACATCTTTGTCTTTACATTAACAGTTTCCACTCTTCTGTGCTATCTGGTTTGCTGTCTGTCTTCACTTCCCACTTCAATTGTGTTAATATGCCAGCATGCCTAGTATAGTTTATCTTCCATTATACCATGTTTACTTACTGTTTTGCTTCCGCTTTTTTGAAGACATTGCCTGTTTCAAAGACAATCATAAAAATCGCCTATTGACCCCCCTCTAGTTAATAACTAGCACTTTCAATTGGTACTAGATCAACTTTTTCTGTGTGATTCACTTTAACCACCTGGAGTTTTAGCTATGTCGACTACATGGAATCAAGGTCTCTGTTGTGTGCCCCATCTTCGATGTCACTGGTTACCCCTACTGGAAGAATAAGACACTCATGCATCTTGAAGCCATCGACAATGACCTCTGGTATGTTGTCAGGACTGGTGTTCCCAAAGTCGGTGAAGGAGTCACCGCAGCTGATGTGAAGAGATTTTCTCAGCTGGATTTGACCGCCAAGAAAATCATATGCGGTCATCTAACCAAAGGGCGGTATGGTCGTGTGATGTAACATCCCAAATTTTCAATTTGGAATGTTATACATTAGATCATCATGCATATCATATTTTATTTTGCTTTTTGTTTTGATCCTAGAAAATCCTAAGCAACTCAAGGACCCACGGAGAGAGTTGGGGGTTTCGTTATTTTCATATTTGAGCTTTTCTCAAATTTTGAAAATAGGATCATTTGGTTTTATTTAGTTTATCATCAATTATTTCTATTACAAAAATATGAGAGAGGGAATAAAATGACTTTCCCAAAATATAGAAATATTGAGGATTTAATAATAAAATCAAATAAGATTTTTTCGGAGTTTTTCGATATTTTTTATTTGAATCTAGGAAAAATATGCGTTTTTCAAAGTTGCATTTAGGGTCCAAATAAATGTTCACTTTGTCGGCCTTGATTTTAGAAGCCCGAGAAAATTTATTTCGGGATTTTTGGAGTCCGTTTAGTATTTCTTTTCATTTTTTTCTGAGCGTAATTATTTAAAAAAAAAACGAACCGACTCCGGGCCGTACTCGAGCAGGACACCGCCCGGGGGGCAGCCTTTAAATAGCGCCGCCCCGAGCCGCCCCAGCCCATCAGCCCCGCCTCGACCCGCGCGCGCCGCCGGAGCCGCCGCCGCCGCCAATCCCGCCGCACGAGGTTCGCCGCCGCCTCGATTTCCGTGCCCGTTTAAAAAAACGATTGGTTTTCGTCGGTTTTATTTTCATTTTTTACTAGATCGGTTTTATTATTTTCGGTTTAGGTTAATTAGCGAACGTTCGTTCGTTAATCCGTTCGTCGTTTTTCTTTTTCTCGGATTTTCCGCGGTTATTTTCTGATCGCGATTTCTGATCCGATTTTCGTTTTAGTATAACTTTTCGCTCGTTTATCGGAATCAGGCGATTCAAGCGCCTGGAGTTTCGTCTTGAAACCCTCTATCCGTTTAACCAACTTAAACAAGTTGTTTGCTTCTGTAAAATTTGACTTAGATCTAGATTAGTAGAACGAAGTTGTTTTCTTTCGCCATTTGACTTTCGTTGCTTCGCTCGATTTGATTCTTTTTGTAAACCGGAGTTCTTAAGTTGAACTTTCTGGTTAGATCTCTTACTTGAGTTTTACCTGTGCATTAGATGAGTACTTATTGTATGCTTGTTTGTTTGTCTGCGATAGAATACCCGGAGTGCGCCGCCTGTTACTTCAAATCTCTAGGTTTCGCGGATCATCAGCAAGGCAAGTAACACTTTGATCATACCTCTTTTACTACCCAGTTTTAGTGCATTAGATCAATCCTCAAACACTGCATGATTAGGATCTAATTAAATTGTGGGATGAGAAGTAGTTGAGGTAGTACCTATTACCTGTTTTATTATCAAACCTTTGGAAGTTACTTCTACGTTTGCTTATTATGCCATGCTATGCTAGTAGACGTGGATTGGGTGAGTGATATCCATGACATATGTGAGTTTGTTAATTAATGGTTTATCTAAGGTGGCAACTTGAACACACATCTGGGTGGATTGAGGTACCTGGGTATTTCAGGATTGCCTGTTTCTTTTTGGACCGCCACCCAGGCTCAAAGGGATCATGAGATTATTCAAACTAGAAACTTCCGTGTGCAGCCACAAGCCATTATGGGCTCTGGCATAGTTGACTAAGTCGTGCGAACTCTTACAGTGGTAGACTAGCAGATGTAGGGAATGTAGGTTGGTACGGTCTATCACATCATAAGGTGCTAGCGCTTCTGAAAGACTATGTCTCGGTCATCCGTTTCTCAAACACCATGTAGTGCGAGAATCCCAACGAAGGAGATCGAGTCTTGTGGGGAAAAGTGCGCAAACCTCTGCAGAGTGTACAAACTAATCATGGTTAGCCGTGTCCCCGGTTATGGAGGTTTTTGAGTATCTAGTACTTGGATATCATGTGAATCTCATCATGTTACTTTAAATTAATATTGTTGGGTTTTAATGATGATTATTTTAATGGGATTGAGGATGCTGTCAACCATTCTCAATGTTTAACAACCACCATGATAGTTAAATAAATTTATTCCTTTGCAGTAGGGAAAATTGGCTTTACGCAAAACTGTAACCATAGAGCTTTCCACCAGCCATATATGCATGTAGTATAGGCTTAATCTTTCATTACTCCCTATGTGTTACATTGCCAGCATATTCCATGTGCTGACCCGTTTTCGGGCTGCAACATTTCATGTTGCAGACTTTTCAGACGACGAGTAAGGTGCCTTTTAGGTCGTGGTTCTATACTCAGTGATGCCGTTGGAGTTGATGGACTCGCTTATCTTCCAAAGCCTTCCGCTGTTATCGTTATTAGATGGCCTTAAGCCATATTTATTGTAATAAGTTCTCTTTGAGACATCGATGTAATAAGTGTGTGATTGCTACTCTGTTATAAATCCTTCAAAGTACTGTGTGGTATCAGCATTACTGATCCAGGGATGACACCTGAGCACAGGGGTCAGACTGTTTGAGGTCTGGTCGCTACAGAGATGGTATCAGAGCACACGCTGACTGTAGGACACGACCACTAAGCTAAAGCCCTAGATCACTACTCTCTTCTCATCTCTGACTCCTCATCTTTTCTACTCTTTTAGGATGACGGAAGCGAGGATCAAGTTCACCCAGCCGGATAAAGATACACCTTTTGGACGACACCTGAAGGAAGTCACTAAGTACATGAACATTGGTATACCAAGCTTCACAGGGACCTACAACGCCACTTTACCCGAAGAGGAGCGTTGGAAGATTCAAGCTCTAGTTCCAGGAAGGACGTTCGCGCGAATCACGGAGCCCATAGAGTGTGTTTTCAATGCACCAACATGGAGTCTGGGAAAGAGCATGGCAGCTCATATCACCATGGGATGCATTGGAGAAGTTTACCAAGAAGACCTCAAGGATACTATTTACCAGATTTGCGGACGCCGATATGAACAATGGGAGATAGTTAGCACCAAGAAGGATAGATCCATTGCAGCTTTCATCCAGGAGTTAACCAGCACATTCGACGTCAGGAGAACCAGATGTGCGCAGACATGATGGAGTTGAAGAAAGCAAAAGCCAAGATTATTGAGCTAGAAGGAGAACTGAAGGCCACTCGCAAGGACTACATGGATGAGATTGTAGCTCTAGTGAGACAAAACGGCGATCTTAAGGAGAAGATTGAGGAACTCATGGGGAATTCAGCTCCCGCAGGAGAAGATGAAGATTGCACCTGTCCAGATAACTACATCATCATCGACGACACCGATTCCGATCCTAGTGATGATGATTTCTAAGACGAAGCTGTAGCAGATATCATGGAGTCTTCATCGGAGCAGTTTTTCTAGTAGACTACCATAACAGTAGTAGTATTCCCCCATGTACATATTATAGTCCACGCACTTTTGCGATAGTTCTAGACCGATTGTATGCCCTTGTTTGATTGAATGAAGTGATTTTTGTGTGCATTTGTCTCATGTGCATTTGGGTAGTGTTTTCTCTTTAGACCTCATTATATTCTTAATTCTCATCTTTTCTAAACCCTCAGATGCCTCCGAGACGTGACAATGGATTCGCTTTCCCACCGGAGCTCACTCAGTTGATCCAGCAGCAGAATGCTTTGATGCAGTTGTTACTCCAGAACAACAACAACAACAACAACAACACACCGCCACCACCACCAGTTGATCACTTGACCCGTTTCCTTAGGCTAAATCCGCCGGTGTTTTCTAGTAGCACCGAGCCGATGGTAGCAGATGATTGGCTCCGCAAGACAGGGAGGGAGTTGACCACTGCTGGATGTACAGATGAGGAAAAAGTGAAGTTTGCCGCACATCAGCTTGAAGGACCCGCAGCAGCATGGTGGGAGAATTTTACAGCCACTTTCCCTGTAGACACTGTCACATGGGGCCAGTTTCAGCAAGCTTTCCGTACTGCCCATGTTTCAGCAGAAGCTATGGCCATGAAGAAGCATGAGTTTCGCAACTTGCGCCAAGGAGGACGGACAGTTGGCCAGTATGTGGATGACTTTAGTAAGCTAGCACGTTATGCCCCAGATGACGTTGCTACAGATGCAGCTAAGCAGGAGAAGTTTCTGGAAGGACTGAATGACGAGCTGAGTATGCAGTTGATGGTAGCAAGTTTCAACAACTACCAGGAGTTGGTAGATCGTGCTCTTATGATTGAGGGGAAGCAACAACAGATTGAAAATCGCAAGAGGAAGTATGGACAGGGGAAGTATAATTCAGGAGCTCAGCAGAAGCCCCGTCTTACCCCTAAACCGGGAGTTCATTTTCAGCATACCCATGGAGGAGGAAGCTCGCACAATCATAATGGTTCCAAGAATGGTAATGGGAATGGAGGAAGCAACGGCCAGAATCGTACCACCCCATCAACCCCAGCCAAGAGAGATCTGAGCCAAGTCACCTGTTTCAAGTGTTCAAAGACCGGACATTATGCCAATGAATGTCCTGACGGCCAGAATGGCAATGGAAGCTCGGGAAAGAAGCCGAACCCTTTCAACAGGGGACAAGTGAACCACGTTAATGTGGAGGAGGTTGAAGCTCAGCCTGATGCAGTAATCGGTAAGTTTTTGGTTAAGTCATTTACTGCACTCGCTCTTTTCGATACTGGTGCATCGCATTCATACATATCAAGGGGATTTGTGGATAAGTATAACCTGCCAACCCAAGCCCTTAGGTCACCCATGTTAGTAACCTCGCGTGGAGCAGAGTATATGGCTAGTCGATGGTGTGATCGGTTACCATTAAGGATTGGTAACTATGTGTTTCCCTTAGACCTAATAGTATTGGAATCTCAAGGACTGGATGTGATATTAGGCATGGATTGGTTGTCAAAGTATGAAGGGAACATTGAATGTGATAGTAAGACAATTTTTCTTACAACGCCAGAAGGAAGAAGGATCAAGTACGTATCACGGCATGTGCCGAAAAGGATTCAAGCAAATTCCTTGACAGGAGTTGTGCAGGAGGAAGTACTAGTGGTAAAGGATTTCCCTGACGTATTTCGAGAAGAGTTGCCAGGCATGCCACCGGATAGAGACATTGAGTTTTTGATTGAGCTTTTTCCAGGCACAGGGCCAATATCGAAGAGACCATACAGGATACCCGCAAAGGATTTGGTGGAAATTAAGAAGCAGATTAAGGAGTTACTGGATAAAGGTTACATTCGCCCAAGTTCTTCGCCTTGGGGATCACCAGTACTTCTAGTGGAGAAGAAGGATGGATCATTAAGGATGGTTGTTGATTATCGTGGATTGAACAAGGTAACAATCAAGAACAAGTACCCACTACCAATGATCAATGATCTGTTTGATCGATTGCAAGGAGCTAAAGTGTTTTCCAAGATCGATTTGCGATTGGGGTACCAACAGTTGAAGATTCGAGAGCAGGACATACCTAAGACAACATTCACCACCAGATATGGACTGTATGAGTATACCGTTATGTCATTTGGACTGACTAACGCACCTGCCTATTTTATGAACATGATGAACAAAGTGTTTATGGAGTTTTTGGATAAGTTCGTCGTGGTGTTCATTGATGATATTCTAGTTTATTTGAAGAATGAAGAGGAACACAAGGAACATTTGCGATTGGTACTGGAGAAGCTCAGAGAACATCAGTTATATGCCAAGTTCAACAAATGTGAGTTTTGGCTGAAGGAAGTAGGATTCCTCGGACACGTTATATCCGGAGAAGGAATAGCAGTTGATCCCACAAAGGTTATCACTGTGACCAATTGGCAAGCACCAACAACAATTGGATAGATCCGGAGTTTTCTTGGACTCGCAGGATACTACCGGAGATTTATTGAGAACTTCTCAAAGATTAAAAAGCCTATGACGGAGTTGCTGAAGAAGGATACAAGTTCATATGGAATGAGGAGTGTGAGGCTAGTTTCCAGGAATTAAAGAAATGTTTGGTTACCTCACCAGTGTTGATTTTGCCAGATCAGACCAAGGATTGTGAGGTATGTTGCGACGCTTCACGTCGAGGACTTGGAGCAGTACTTATGCAGGAGGGAAGAGTTGTTTTGTATGCTTCACGACAATTGAAGCCTCACAAATTGAATTATGCCACGCATGATTTGGAGTTAGCAGCCGTAGTGCATGCATTGAAGACATGGAGACATTTCCTCATTGGAAATCATTGTGAAGTGTACACGGATCACAAGAGTTTGAAGTACATTTTTACGCAGAAGGAGTTGAACCTCAGACAAAGGAGATGGTTGGAGCTCATCAAAGATTATGATATGAGATTGCATTACCATCCCAGAAAGGCCAATGTAGTAGCTGACGCATTGAGCCGTAAGAGCCATGTCAATACACTAATGACGGGAGGAATACCAAAGGAGTTCGCCGAGGATCTTCGTGAGCTATGTTTGAAAATAGTTCCGAGAGGCTATGTAGCAGCATTGGAGATTCAGTCAACGTTGATGGATAGAATCAGAGAAGCTCAGAAGACTGACAAGGAGATTACCTCTATAAAGGAGAAAATGAGCGGAGGAAAAGCTAACGGTTTTCGTGAGGATGAGCACGATACCCTGTGGTTTGAAGACCGTGTTTATGTGCCCAATGACCCGGAGACCAGGAAGTTGATTCTGCAAGAGGCGCATGATTCACCGTATTTGATTCACCCAGGAAATACCAAGACGTATTTGGATTTGAAGGATACATTCTGGTGGACCGGAATGAAGAAAGATATTGCGGAGTATGTAGCAGTTTGTGATATATGTCAGAGAGTAAAGGCAGAGCATCAGAAGCCAGCAGGATTGTTACAGCCATTGTCGATACCCGAATGGAAGTGGGATAAGCTAGGCATGGATTTTATCACAGGATTACCAAGGACTCGTTCCGGCTATGACTCGATATGGGTTGTAGTTGATCGATTGATGAAGGTAGCTCATTTCATCCCAGTAAAGACCACCTACACCAGTGCTAAGTTGGCAAAGATATACATGACCAGGATCATATGTTTGCATGGAGTTCCGAGGAGTATCGTATCAGATAGAGGAACCCATTTTACCTCAAAGTTCTAGAAGCAGTTGCATGAGACTTTGGGTACCAGGCTAGAATTCAGTATAGCTTTTCATCCGCAGACAGATGGATAGACCGAGAGAGTCAATCAGATTTTGGAGGATATGCTGAGAGCTTGCGCACTAGATTATGGATCTAGTTGGGACGACAATTTGCCATATGCAGAGTTCTCTTACAACAACAGTTACCAAACCAGTTTGAAGATGGCCCCTTTCGAAGCCTTGTACGGAAGGAGGTGCAGGACACCATTGTCATGGGACGAAGTTGGAGACCGCCAGTTGTTTGGACCTGATTTGATTAAGGAGTCTGAACAGAAGGTGAAATTGATTCGCGATAGGCTTAAGGTAGCCCAGTCCAGGCAGAAGAGCTACGCAGATTCTAAACGCAAAGAGACAGTTTACGAAGTCGGAGACAGAGTTTATCTTCGAGTATCACCACTTCGGGGAATTAAGCGCTTTGGAGTTAAGGGAAAGTTAGCGCCACGATTTGTAGGACCATATCGAATTTTGGAGCGTATGGGAGAAGTGGCCTACAAGTTGGAATTGCCCGAAGGATTGTCAGGAGTTCATGATGTGTTCCACGTTTCTCAGCTGAAGAAATGCCACGCGGAGATGGCTGACATACCTTTGAGAGACACAGTGCCATTGGAAGCAATTCAGTTGGATAACAATTTGACCTATGAGGAGAAACCAATTAAGATTCTCGAGTTTGCCAGCCGAGTCACTCGCAGCAAGGTTATCAAGTTTTGCAAGGTTCAGTGGAGCCACCACACGGAGGATGAAGCCACCTGGGAGCGAGAGGAAGATTTGCTCAAGGACCACCCTCACCTATTTTCTAGCCAACCCGAATCTCGAGGGCGAGATTCATCTTAAGGGGGGTAGGTTTGTAACATCCCAAATTTTCAATTTGGAATGTTATACATTAGATCATCATGCATATCATATTTTATTTTGCTTTTGGTTTTGATCCTAGAAAATCCTAAGCAACTCAAGGACCCATGGAGAGAGTTGGGGGTTTCGTTATTTTCATATTTGAGCTTTTCTCAAATTTTGAAAATAGGATCATTTGGTTTTATTTATTTTATCATGAATTATTTCTATTACAAAAATATGAGAGAGGGAATAAAATGACTTTCCCAAAATATAGAAATATTGAGGATTTAAAAATAAAATAAAATAAGATTTTTTCGGAGTTTTTCGATATTTTTTATTTGAATTTAGGAAAAATATGCGTATTTCAAACTTGCATTTAGGGCCCAAATAAATGTTCACTTTGTCGGCCTTGATTCTAGAAGCCCGAGAAAATTTATTTCGGGATTTTTGGAGTCCGTTTAGTATTTTTTTTTCTGAGCGTAATTATTTATAAAAAAACCGAACCGACTCTGGGCCGTACCCGAGCGGGACACTGCCCGGGGGCAGCCTTTAAATAGAGCCGCCCCAGCCCATCGGCCCCGCCTCGATCCGCGCGCGCCGCCGCCGCCGATCCCGCCGCCCGAGGTTCGCCGCCGCCTCGATTTCCGTGCCCGTTTAAAAAAACCGATTGGTTTTCGTCGGTTTTATTTTCGTTTTTTTATTTATTTTTATTAGATCGGTCTTATTATTTTCGGTTTAGGTTAATTAGCGAATGTTCGTTCGTTAATCCGTTCGTCGTTTTTCTTTTTCTCGGATTTTCCGCGGTTATTTTCTGATCGCGATTTCTGATCCGATTTTCGTTTTAGTATAACTTTTCGCTCGTTTATCGGAATCAGGCGATTCAAGCGCCTGGAGTTTCGTCTTGAAACCCTCTATCCGTTTAACCAACTTAAACAAGTTGTTTGCTTCTGTAAAATTTGACTTAGATCTAGATTAGTAGAACGAAGTTGTTTTCTTTCGCCATTTGACTTTCGTTGCTTCGCTCGATTTGATTCTTTTTGTAAACCGGAGTTCTTAAGTTGAACTTTCTGGTTAGATCTCTTATTTGAGTTTTACCTGTGCATTAGATGAGTACTTATTGTATGCTTGTTTGTTTGTCTGCGATAGAATACCCGGAGTGCGCCGCCTGTTACTTCAAATCTCTAGGTTTCGCGGATCATCAGCAAGGCAAGTAACACTTTGATCATACCTCTTTTACTACCCAGTTTTAGTGCATTAGATCAATCCTCAAACACTGCATGATTAGGATCTAATTAAATTGTGGGATGAGAAGTAGTTGAGGTAGTACCTATTACCTGTTTTATTATCAAACCTTTGGAAGTTACTTCTACGTTTGCTTATTATGTCATGCTATGCTAGTAGACGTGGATTGGGTGAGTGATATCCATGACATATGTGAGTTTGTTAATTAATGGTTTATCTAAGGTGGCAACTTGAACACACATCTGGGTGGATTGAGGTACCTGGGTATTCTAGGATTGCCTGTTTCTTTTTGGACCGCCACCCAGGCTCAAAGGGATCATGAGATTATTCAAACTAGAAACTTCCGTGTGCAGCCACAAGCCATTATGGGCTCTGGCATAGTTGACTAAGTCGTGCGAACTCTTACAGTGGTAGACTAGCAGATGTAGGGGATGTAGGTTGGTACGGTCTATCACATCGTATGGTGCTAGCGCTTCTGAAAGACTATGTCTCGGTCATCCGTTTCTCAAACACCATGTAGTGCGAGAATCCCAATGGAGGAGATCGAGTCTTGTGGAGAAAATTGCGCAAACCTCTGCAGAGTGTACAAACTAATCATGGTTTGTCGTGTCCCCGGTTATGGTGGTTTTTGAGTATCTAGTACTTGGATATCTTGTGAATCTCATCATGTTACTTTAAATTAATATTGTTGGGTTTTAATGATGATTATTTTAATGGGATTGAGGATGCTGTCAACCATTCTCAATGTTTAACAACCACCATGATAGTTAAATAAATTTATTCCTTTGCAGTAGGGAAAAATTGGCTTTACGCAAAACTGTAACCATAGAGCTTTCCACCAGCCATATATGCATGTAGTATAGGCTTAATCTTTCATTACTCCCTATGTGTTACATTGCCAGCATATTCCATGTGCTGACCCGTTTTCGAGCTGCAACGTTTCATGTTGCAGACTTTTTAGACGACGAGTAAGGTGCCTTTTAGGTCGTGGTTCTATACTCAGTGATGCCGTTGGAGTTGATGGACTCGCTTATCTTCCAAAGCCTTTCGTTGTTATCGTTATTAGATGGCCTTAAGCCATATTTATTGTAATAAGTTCTGTTTGAGACATCGATGTAATAAGTGTGTGATTGCTACTCTATTATAAATCCTTCAAAGTACTGTGTGGTGTCAGCATTACTGATCCAGGGATGACACCTGAGCACAGAGGTCAGACTGTTTGAGGTCTGGTCGCTACATGTGAGTGCTCCAGAATCTGCGAAGCTGGTCTGGGACTGGCTATCCAAGGTCAATTAAGGTGTCTCATCTCAACGAGACTCTCGAATCGATGTTCTTTGCAATCTCTTCAACCGCTTCAAGAGGCTCGACAACGGAAATGTTCTGCTCACTTTTGGTCGTCCCACCGACACCACCAATGAGGTTCATGCTCTCAGTGCCACTAACATCACCATGCATGAAATTTTGAAGAAGCTGCTGAGGTCTCTTGACAATTCATTTGACACACTATCTTTAATGATACAAGAGCGTCCTGATTTCAAGCTGTTGGATCCTGTCTATATTCTTTAGAGGCTCAATACTCATGAATTCCAGCTATCTGAGAAGAGAGATATCTATGGTCCTAGCTATGGACGTGCTTGTGCTCTGAAGGCAAAGGTTGTGTCTTCGTCTGAAGAATCTGACTGCAGTTCCGGTGGCCCTAAAGACATTGACAGAGAACTTGATTGCTGGTGAGGAAGTTCTCCAAGAAAACTGCTTCGAAAAGTATTCAAAGTATGTCTCGAAGAAGGCAGAGACTTCTACTCATGACTAAAAGAAGAGAACTTGCCAAATGCAAGAAGCCAAGCCACTACACGGCTGAATGTCCTCTCTAGGAAAAGGAATCAAAGAAGAAGAAGAAGAAGAAGAAGAAGAAGAGCAAGGATGACTCTAACGAAAAGAAGAAGAAGAAGAAATACTCAAAGTTTTATTCAAAGTTCTCATCGCACAAAAATAGTTCCTCCAGCAAAGCTCGTGCATTCATCGGCAATGAAATGGATTTAGTGGAGGAGTCTACTTCTGAGGAAGTGGTGGAGGAGTCAGATGAGGAGTCTAATTCAGGTGTGGCAAGCCTGGCTCTAGCTTCTGCATTCGTCGCCAAGTCCATCTTCAACAATGAAGACAATGGCTACGTCACCCACACCGAAGCCGTTGCCGCCGACTCTGCTCCTGCTTATTGCTTCATGGTGATACATCCTTTTATTGTTCCGATATTAAACACATTCAGCTGTGCAGAAGGGCGTTCGTTGGCGATAGACACGTCGATTTTACTGTGCCGAGAGAAAAAACGCGAGAGAAAAGAAAGGAAGAAAGGGATCGGTGTTTGTGCCGCTGAGTTAATACCTCCCCACGCACGCGACCTGCTCTCTCTGTCGTTCCCTCTCCCACACGCCTCCTCAAGCGACCCCACCTCGCGCTCCCGAAGCTGCGCCGACACCTCCTCCCCTTCTCTTACGGCCTCTACAAGCATCCGCAAATCCTCCCTCTCCCCTAATCTCTTGTTTTTGCCTCTCAATCACGAATCAGGATGCATGGACGTTTTTGACAAGTGCTACTGGATCTGCTATACGGCAGTGGCCGGGATAGCCGGACGTGGGTCTGTGTCTCGCTGCTCATCCTCCGGGAGGCTGCACGCAGAGGGAACTCGTTGTTGGCGAGGTTCCACGGAGTGCCAAGCAGGTGCTCTTCGCCAGTAGGGACGAGCATGACCTTCTCTTCCCCGGCTCTCCACCCCCAAGGGCACCGACCCCAGGAAGATCCCTAGGTCGCCCTACAACACGATGACGGGGATCGAAGCGCCGGTGCTCCAATCCGGTGGAGGTGCAGGCCCAAAACACTATCCAGAAGGAGGCGCCCCGGATGAGCAACACACGTCGTGTTCCTCCCGCTCATTGAGGACGCGCTCTCGGTCGCCGGTGGTTTCGTTCTATCTATGGCGATGGGTTGATTCTTCTTCTCTGTTCCTGTGGTCAGGTTTGTTCTTGTTCCATCATGTTCCTTCTTTTGTCTCATCACGAGCACATGCCACCGATGCTAAACTCTTTTGGCAACCGATTGAAAAATCAGCTGGAGGAGAGCTTCATTAGATCTGTCTACTCCTGTATTTTCAGTTACCTGTGTGACTGAAAAAAATACACTATATGTTACTATGCTATATTTCTTAAGTTATGTATAGAACCTCTACCTATATTTCTTTTTATGCAACAAAACTACAGAATTAGTACATATCATTGCAGTGTCGTGTTCTGTGTATACCAATATCTCTACCACTATGATACACCAGTCTTGAATTTGGATTCACCACCCCACTTGTTTTTTAGTCTGCTTGGGTACTGATCACCTGAACTAATGAACTAATGGCCAAGATACAGTGCAGAGAGTAAACTTGCCGGGTGATACATGAGAACATTTATATAATGGTTGGTTCTTTCAAGTTTTTTACCGATTTATACTGAATTAAACTTCTTGATATGGCGATAGGGTCTCCAGTGTACATGATTATCGGTTAAATTTGTATATAAACTTCTTCCAATTTGTTCAATTGTAAGCCTAGTGATGTAACAATTAGTGTTGATTGTATTGTTCTGCTCTTGGTTAGTACAAGAAATGCTTGAGTTGTCAATCAGGAAGAACTTCAATTCTTCAAGCAAGAACTCTAGACTGGGCTTTCAAATAAGTTGGACTATAGATAATGTCCATATTTGTGATCATTGATGCTTGTGCTTTCTTCTTCATGTTCTGGTGAGGAAGAAGGGAAAACGCTGGAGCCAATAGATGTTTAGTGGGACTATGTTCTGAATTGACAAAGCTAAAGGAAGCACATGCCATCTATCTCTCATATTGGTTATTTGGATGGTGAGAAATCACCATGCCTAGCTTAAATTTATTGAGATTATCTTGTTCTGATAAAAAAATCAATGCAAGGAAGGAAACAAAGTAAGGGGATTGCAACTATAGAATGGTGATTAGATATTCTTGATAGAGAGGCATACATTTCTAATGTCAGTCTTTGATAGAGTTCACATATGGCTGCAGTTTTTGCGACTACGGAATTGTGATTGGATATTCTTGAGTATTCAGTTCTTCAGTATTGTTAATTGAACATACACTGGAAGTCAAATTTCCAGGTATGTACTAACCTTCCAGTAATCAGCAATATCAGAGGTTATGTATAATACCTGTTGGAAACTCTATCTTACTAATGACTCTCCCTTATAGGTAAATCTGATCAAGACTACTAGATGATCGAAATGGAGGATTATTTCACTTTCAAACCCACTTTTTAACTGTATATCATTGTCTTACCACAAAAGTTTAGATGGACATAGTATCCAGGATACCAACTATTTGGAACTCCTCTCTACAAAAAAGGCTTAAGGGGATTGGTAACTGGAGTTCAGAGCATAAAATTATTCTAATTGTCATGCCTACAGTATTGTCTACACAGATTTGAGAGAGGAATAGGTACCACTTTTTCCTCAACATTTAGTTATCCATACAAGCAGTAATGCCTATGCTAAGTTGTTATTTTTTTATACATGATTTTTTTATCATGGATGGATAGATGAGCAATGGACCATTAAAGTTGCTTTCCATGGTTCTCTTAGGGACCATTGCAAAAGGTAGTTTTTTTTGGATAAAGGTCATCGAGCTAAGGTAAGCTCTCCATAGACTGGAACATTATCATGTCCTCCCCGGCGAGGAAACCAGGTGATCTTCTCATCCCAATCTCTTTCCCTCCTTATCCCTTTCTCCTATCGCAGTTCCCTCTCAATGCGTTAGTTTCTTCGTCGTCGCTAGGTTCCCATGGCACTCTGCCACGCTCGCTTCAGTAGCTCGTTGATTAAGAGGTACGAGTAGGTGGCCAGCTGCAATGTCTAGATGGAAGACCTCTCCTGTTCAGATTTATTTTGGGTTCTTGATTCTTTTTTCTCAATGGTTATATGTAATTAGTACAACATTAGGAAAAAAAATATACCATGTTTGTGGCTGGATGCATTGAGTTGTTGGAATTGTTGTATTAGAAGTGCACTCTTGATTGCCTTACCAATGGTCCAAAAGAATTGCACACCCGGTGAAATTGACCGTGGTTTTAATGTACTTTTGTTACAATAGAGTTTTTTAGGAGCAAAGGACAGTGGGAGATGTCCCACTGACTTGTAACTATAAAAAGAAGGACGTCAGTTAAATTTACAATACACTAGAGTATATTTCATTATTTCCCAGTTTGGACATACTTCTATAGGTTTGCTTCTCATAAATATTATCATGCATGTATCAGCTGGTGATTGTGTGATAGTGGCGTGCTCTCATAAATATTATGTGTTTCCAGGTAGATGAATCCTTTCCGAATAGGGACCAGGTTGGTTACTTCTTCTGTAATTATATGTTTCAGTGATAGCTGCTTGATTAAATGGTTCCATCTGTTTCTTATTCTTGTCATCTAACGTAGATAAATAGATTATATGCTTTTGCGACGAATCACGTGGAAGGTCGAGATGACCGCACATACGTATTTTTTAATGTTTATTACCGCATGGATGCCTACGGACCCTAAATATTTTTGGTTAAAATGTTTTCCTATGAAGTTTCTATACTATATAAGAAAGTTGGTCTCAACAATTTGAGGTCATATTATATTTTAAAGATCACTCATATAGTTTTATAGCTGATTCAGTTGCATTCGTTGAGAACAAGTGTTTGTATCAATCTTGTTTTTCAGGTTACTCGTATTGCATATTGATGGATTTCTTGCAGGCTTGTACGCCAGATTTTATTTCAACTGTATGTATTCTTTTGTTTGACAAGAGGGTATGTATTCTGGACAAATTCTGTAATTATATGTTTCCAGTGATAGCTGTTAAATGGTTGGTCCTATCCATGTGTAATCATGTATTATTTGGGATGAGACTTGTATTTTTAGTCAGTATAATTTTGTAATGGACTGAACATATTCCTGTAATTTTGAACTGTGAAACACATAGAAGTTAGTTAATTTTGGTAGTATTTGTGGCTTGTTGTGCTCACCCTAGAGGCATGGCAGAAGCTTGCCCATATTTCTGAACTAATGTCATCCTTGCTACGGCAATTTTGATCTTGGGCCACATCAGATTCATATGTTTTGTGAATCGGTATGTTGAATAAATCAAGTCGCTCAGGACGGCCACATGATTCAAGCCGAATCTGATACCATTTGTGCCTTCGTGCTCACTGTTCAGGTGGGTCATACAATTGTAGTTGAATCTGATAATACCAAGAGTCTAAGAGGGACGAATACCTGAAGAGATTGATGGGACTTCCTAATCAGGTTCCCTTCTAGCATGCATTTTTACCTTCTTTATCATTTCTCTTAAGGATAGTCTTTACAAGGTTATCTTGTGATCAGTTTGATTTGAAAAAAAATGGGCTGAAATAATTGGACAGGCGGGCCAAAGCATTGATATCCTGAAGAACCACAATGTTATCAGATCTCTTCTTAACATTTTGCAGGTAATAATCGAGGCTGATTTGAATTTTGTGGCCTTACAAGCGTAAACTGCAATGTTGTTAGTTATTTATTGTTGTGAAGTTCTTTACTTAATTTATGAATTCACTATAAGATTGTGGTTGTCTACTTACAGGAATGATGTTTGTTAGACGACCAAACTTACTTGCATGTCATTCCTTAAGAAGATCAGTCTCCCAAATGATTGGACCAACTGTAATGGGTGGTCCTCATTATCTATACATTTAGTTTAAGTTGATCTGAACTTACAATTTCTCTGTTGCAACACATGCCTAATGTCCTCATGTGCACTAAGTATGAGATGCTTACTTTCCTAACAAATATCAATCTGTTATGAACATTAGCTCGTATAATTTGATTATTTTTGGAGACCTATCCATGTGACTTGCTGATGTAAATAGCATATTTATCTGCTAAGCCTCCTAAAAATGTTCATGTCACAACATGGAACAAACAAGCAAGCTGAATGGGCAGTAGCAAATGAGGCACAGCGCCATCATGCCTCAAGAGGTGCCACCAGGTGGTGCCCCAACCAGGCCAGCGCATGGTATGCTCAAAGTACAGCCTATTCAATCTTTACTAACTTCATAATATAGCAAATTGTATCTCCATACTGTACAAGTCCTACTTTTTATTGTCTTTTTAACAGAAAAGACGTTGATTGATTCTAACCGAGTATCTGCGCTTTTAACTTTCTATTTTCAACACCACTACTAATGCTTTAATGGCATGCACACACTGTATATGAAAAATGACAAAATTGCCTTGTGTAGGCCCAATTTTCTTTCGTCGCCATTCTTTCCCACTCTCGTACTTTGTTATACTCAATGAGATTCATTGAACTCACTTTTACAATATTACTCTGTAGTCGACCTTTCAATTACAAGCACATTTATTTTTACTTCTTCATCTTCCTTTACTGCTTCACTCTTTTCATGTGCTTCACCAGCCATTTTACAGAATATACAATGATGTTTTCTCATGCATCTTTTTTTAGAAAGAAAGCCCTTTTCCATTTAGCAAAAACGGAAGTTGCATACAGATTTTCTTATTTATACTATTGTTCTATCCATTCTTAAGATATAAAGAATTCTTGTTCTGTTCATACTACTTAATAGTCAGCACTTTACTCATCTTACAAATACCAATTATGTTCCCTTTCTCACTGTATACCAGATAGATCAACACCTGCTTTGTTGTTATTTTTCTCCTACTCCTTTTGAAATTTCTACTTTATCTTTTCTAGCTTACCATTTTTTCAGTGGTTTGTTATCTGTTCATACACTAGGCTGTACATACTCAAATCATCAACTGGACACCAGAAATATTCACTTCTTTTTGCTCTTTCATCAGCCAATTTACTTGAGCATTCATACTCCTATCTTCCATATCACACAACAATTTCTGTCCATGTAAATAAGTTGCTTTCTTTTACCAGTATTTTCAGATTAACTATACTGAAGAGAACCTACTTGACTACATTGATCAAAACAATGATACACTCATGGTCAGACTTGCAGATGGCCATCTGCTCACCGAGTGTCGCATCATGCTAGGAACTGACAAGAGGACCACCATAACCACCAACTGGTATGAGTTTCACTGCCGCGCCAACATTCGTGAAGGAGACATATGTGCATTTTATTTCAGAATTACTTCAAAGCGCCGCTTGGTTCTCACCGTGCACCGCCTGTAGATGCACCATCGAAGACGTTGCAGCCCCTGTGTCAATATAATCTAATATAATGTAGCACTAAGTACTCCTAATTATGCTATATCCTGTGATAACCTATGGTCCACTTTTGGGCTCTCTTATATCTTGCTTTTCAAGACGCTAAACCTATGCTGCTACTTATGTTAAGAGCATTATTATTAGTCAGACGTTTCATGTTCAGATCCATAATGGGGTTTCTCTATTTCTGCTGCTAAATTTGTTAACTAAAGCAATCAAAAGAGTGTTAAAGGGGCGAGTACAACCAGGCACCGCCCAGCTCCCCCTCAAGAGGCGCGCCATAGACGCGCCCCAACACCTAGTTTTTAAAACAAAACAGAAACTAGCCAACTCGCTCTCACAAGGCTCCCCCGATTTCAGCCTTCGTTGGCCGTTGGATCGTGGTGAAACAGGTCTTCAAATTCGCTTCATCCGTTGGATCTTTCTCTTGGGAGTTTTCACCGCGTGGTTATTCCCAGGACCAATGACGGGTGGGCTCGTTTCGTTTGCCTATTGGCTGGGTCAGCTGTTTCCAGGTGCGATTGCGCCCTCTCGTTGCGCACCGCGCGGTTGGCTACGCCAAAGCTGAAAGCCCACAGCTCACTCGAACCCTAGCCGCCACATCCCGTCTTCCTCCCTAGCTCAGCATCACAGGCGCCGGCGCGCCGCACCCCCTATTCCTCTTTTCTCCTCGTCTGAATAGCCGCCGGCCGCCGCACCGCTTCTTCCCCTTCCTCCTCCCTCCCTTATCCCTGCCCCCAATCCACATCCGCCTCCTCCCTCCCTTCCTTCCAGATCGGGAGTAAGATGGCGGGCGGCAGAACGTGGGGTCGATGGCAGCGGCTGGACGAGGTCGTCCACAGGCGAGGAATGGCCGCCAAGCTTGTTCCTCCGACCGCCGCACTGGAGCCCCGGCGGCTGAGCCTGCAGTGGCACCGGTAGTCCGTCCGTCCTCGTCCTCCTCCTCTCTCTCTCCCGTGCAGCCGGCCTCCTCCCTCGTCGATTGACTCGACCTCAGTCCACCTCTGTATGCTCTCCTCCTATTATGCGGGCACTCGGCGGCAGGGAGCATGGCGGCGACCGGGGCTGCTGGACAGTAGGGGCTCGCCGAGGTGGTCCATGCCTGGGAAGACGGCGACATCTTCCGGCGACAAGGTGAGCTTCGCCTAATCCTCTCTCTCTCTCTCTCTCTCTCTCTCTCTCTCTCTAATCTGTTCTCTGGTATGAAGATCCTTTGCAGATCAATTAGAAGGTAGAATTCTTGCTAGGTGGCTCAGGCCAAGCATCGTTTCACATTCAGGTAGAGCTCTTTGTTTGCAACCACTGCTATACCCACTGCAGGTGGGGTTTGATCGAAATGTATCAGAAAAATTGTTTGGTTGAGGAACATTTGGTTTGACCTGGAACTCTAATCTGTTGCCCCAAAGATCTTTAAAGTTGTTGTTCACCACGTTCCTCTGGGATCCGAGAATATATTAGACAATATGGTAGTCCAATGCTGTTTTGAAGTATATATTGGCATTGTGCTGAAAATGGACCTGGCAGGTGAAGTTTTATTATCTATCCTGGTAGAATAATCAAAAGAAGATATGTTTTACTCACCAATTTATATGCCTAACTGTGCTTCTATTGTATTATTTTCTTAATGGATGCTCCTAAAATTGTTTAGGTGCTCTTCTACCAAGATTGACCAAATGAGTGTTTTGCTAAAGTAAAGAAGTCATAAGACTGAAATATCATGGGTCAGCCTTCGTATGTCTGCCAGTGCTACAAATTATTTGAATGAAAGATCTGAAAATACATAGCACATCATATGTCCACAGTTGTGATTATGATAGGTGCAAAGTCTTGGCTTGTTCATTACATAATCTGAAAACATGTGTTATTTTGAGCTTACATTGTATAGCATCTCTACTGTCGGTTTATAAGTAGCTTTCTCCTTTATCTGATGGAAATCATAATTGTTTTACAGGAAGTGAAGACGGCCATTCGTCGCGCCATATTCCCGTGAGCTCCATTCATATTACTATATGCTTAAAACATCGTGCTCTCCTTATCTACATCATGTGGTAATAGTATTTACTTGCCATTCATGCATCTTGTTCCATCATGTCAGTCATATCTTACATATCACGCTTGACTGGTTTGCTCAATTCGTCTACTATGCTTTTCTGTCGTGTTTTTCAAACATTCTTGGTTACTATAGATTATCATGTTATCTTGCTGCAATGCATTCAAACCTGCAAATAGCTTTGTAAACAGAGTTATGTGCCCAGGCTTTGGCGGAGGTGTGCTCTTGTCTTGTCTTTCATAATATTGCACAATCGGTTGGTGGTACCCAACGGAGGTTGAATTGTTAGTACTTATGCCTCTGATTTTGTGGGGTAGTTAGTGTATGCCTGCATGCCTCATTGGAAATATTACTGCATGATACCATATATACAGATATTTCAGTTTATAAACTGATAAGGTAATTATGAGTTTATTAGAGAGTACAGATTTGCTCAGCTACTAGCCTACCATGACTTATATATTTGTAAATAGTGAAGTACTCTATGCACCTTAAAAGTAATCTTTAAGTGAAAGATGCAGTTACTTTACATTAGTACCTTCGCCATTTAGGCAGGGTGGAGGCGACGCACAAGGACGCCTCTAGCACGTTCACCGCCAGCTGTTGCCGTTGCTTTCTTATTTTTTGGCTTATATTTCTTAATACCTAAAGTGAATGCCTGGTACTCATTCTCCTAATGTTTCAAGGTATTTCTCATTTTTAGAGCATTTACAATGCTTTACAGAGTATACATCAAGCACAGTTGAAGTACATATCAAATAGTTGTATTCCAGAGATGTTTGATTCGCATGATAAAGATTCTAAAAATAGTTCCCATGCCATAATAAGTTATAATGTTTTGTTTCTCTTATATTTAGATGTTTACACCACTGCTTTTGTTCCAATTTTATTGGAGGCTCATATTAGGTCGCTTTGGAGGCTGAAATCAGGTGGCTGCTCATGTCTGGCTTGGTGGCTTGGTGCCTACATTTTAGATGTTCCATTAATCTTGGCTGCTTTTCTCACCAGTTTTGGGCTTTAACCTTGGGTAAATGGACTAATCTTTTCCTTGTCTGTAAACTGTCTGCTGACATGCTTATGCTCTAACAAGTTCCTCTGCTTTCATTTCGCACGTTGTCAGATCTAGAAGGTTGCAGCTTCTTTGTTCTCCTACTCAAGATTTGCTCACTTTCTAGCTGGTTGCTGCATCATTTACTTATTCCTCTGTTCAAGGATGTATCGTACACATTGTCACCTTTTTCCTCTATTCAGATATCGGTGTTGCCTAATTAAAAAATGAACAACAATACCAGTTGTACCAGTTGAAGTTTTTTCTTTCTGAATTGAGTAGTTAAGAGTTCAGTCTTCCTATAGAATCTTCAGGAGTTTAGTTAGGCATTCTGAAAAAGAGAAGTCTTGTTGATCAGACGGCTAAACGCTCATATCGCTCCTAAACTTGATACACTGTTTTCCTTTTGATATGTCTTGCCAAGCAGAGCGACCAATGCAAGGAGGACCAATATCTAGGACGGTGAGCCTCGCCTAGCTCTTCCACCTCTTCCACCTATCATGGAGGAGGGACGAAGGGGGAGAAGATTACAGCATGATTCAGGTTTGACTTTTTTTTCTATTCCATCTAGCAACTCTGGTGGCAGAATGAAATTATCCAGTAAACTTAACTGTTTGTAAGTGTCTTGGTTGTACTAGAATTTGCAGAATTTTTTCCAAAGTCTAATCAACACAAAACTGAAGTTTTTTATTCTGATTTTTGACACCAGGATCAGTTGAGGGTTGAATGCTTCAATGGTTCCAGAAAGCTTCATCCACAATCCTGACAAATATTTCCTTTGATGTCACAAAGCATACCAAGAATTTGAAGTGAGTACGTTTTATCCCAGCGAACCTGTCAGGCTGTCACCTTTTAGCGATGTCATGAAAAATGAACATATGGCAGTCATTTATTATTAATCTTGTGGTGACATATGCATGACTATTAGTAGAATACTTTGTAGTAAGTTGTGTGTAAATGTTGTGTAGAGAAGGCGATAGGGAGACTGACAGGGCATAGAGTGCTTCCGTGTGTTGGGGTATTTAGCTGATTGCTCATTTGGGAGCACTCAATAGCATGTTGCATCTTTAATTTTATGAAATAAATGCCTTCCTTTGTTTGTTCATTTTCTTCTGATATAAAGGTTTAGATATTAGGTATTTGGTACTCAAGACCATTTAACTTTCTTTTTTCATATATGAGTATAGCTGGATTATTCATGTTTCTTACAATCAAGAATTTTCCCATTCAGGTAGATTGTGAATTATTCCTGACATTTCAACAAAATATCCATTATTTCTATCTGGAAGATTCTGGGTTTAACTCTCGGAGACTCTTTACGCCGAGACTCTTTACCCAATATCACCTCTCTCTCCATGCAGCTCTTCTTTTGATTCTGTCCAATTCCTGGCGATCGGCACGGACCAGAATACCATCGCGCATGCCCTTGGTGTGTGTGCCAGAACTAAAAAGGATCTACTTAAGATTGCAGAGGTCCCTGTGTAGCTACGTGAAGCAGTTAAATCGGATTGTAAACAAGGCTCCCGAGTAGTTTCTACTCTATATCTCATTCCGAAGAAAAAAGCTTTCAAAATCGCAATGTATTTCACTCCTTTTGTTTAGGTTAAGCGAAGAACTTCCTTTCAGTGAATCTCGCTCCTTTTGTTAAAGCTAATTGCGGATCTTAATTGCACCTGTTACTAAAGACTTGCCCAGGCCAAGTATGCAGGACCTAATAAGTCTCTTTTATGGCCCTAATGGTTTATATTGTATGTATTCCTCTGAACAATGCAAACCATGAGAGAAAAATAGTATTGGTAGAAAAAAGGTGGGCCTAAATGCCACACATCTATGATGAATAAAAAAATATGTCTCCATGTTGCCCAGAGAACATAACAAATTATGTCAAGTTGTGAGTTATTTCTCTGGAATATACATATGTTCTGAAGCTTGAAAATCCTTATGTGCAGCTAAATTGTATTTAAGACCTATATGTATACGAGAAATGCAAAGCGTTTCAAGTAACTATTAGTCTAAATTGGGACTTCGCGTTCCAAAGTAAAATCCTCATTTTTTTCTACCTAAAATGTTTAAAGTATTATTCACGCTACTAAGTTTTCCTTTGTAAATAAACGTTTGAAGAAGACAAACTGTTTCAAAACACCACAAGTGTGAATTGGGAATTGTCGTGGCATGGCAGACATAACAACACTGCTATATATGGTATTGATGCAACTTTGTTGCACTTAAAGAATGAACGACACCTACCTCATGTTTGCGTTAGAACAAGGAGCTCAAAATGCAAACTACAAAGACAATAAATGTTGTTACAAAAACCATAGCCTAAGTGGCTGCGAAAATGAACTTTTACCGAGAAAGATAAACCTTTTAAAAACACCCATGGCATTGATTTTGAAAAACAGATTCTTAATTTTTCATATAAAAAGGGTCACAATTCATGCCATGAGTGCTTGCTCAAACGTGAAGTACTAACAGGGGCAAATATTTTCAAAGCACTCATGGTTTTAAAACATGATCTTGCCTTGATCTTTTTATATAATAAAGGGGTTAAAGTAATTAACATATGTCTTACTCAAACCTAACACTACTACCATATTCAAATATTAATATACATTTATTTGTAAACAACAAGCCTCCTTTCATTTTTATACAAATGGGTTACAATTGTTAGCATATGTGCTTGTCTACAACTAAACCTACCAAGACATGGGTTCTTTTCAAAGCACACATGGTGTTTAGCAGGTCTGAGCGCCATTTGTTACCATATCTTCACCGCAACACGGTCTTTAGTGGGAGCGCCTCTCTGGAAATGCCTCTGTCGCCCAGCTGACGAACCAAGGAAGAAGAGGGGATAGACACGCTCGGTGGATGCACTCGCTGCCGCTTCATATTCTTCTCCTGACAGGCCGCAGTCATCGCTGTTCGTGGGCTGGGCTAGGTAGCATATGGGCCATTCAAATACCTATACCTCCGTATATGCACAACACAAAGATGTTTTTTCCCTTCGTGTGCATATACAATAAAAGTTTGGTGCAACCACTGCTAAAAAAATATAACCATGCCTGCTCTACACATCTCATACAAATATGTTTGTTTTAGCTTAGGTTTCTCATCATGATGACCATATTTTCGAACTAAAACTGTACATATTACACAAATGTTTTCTTTTTGCAACCTCAAATTTCGCAGCGTGATAAACATGTTCTCAAATAGCATGGTTTAACAGATGGTCCTTGCAAAATGAAACTATTTTCATCGACAACATGGCTTCAGCAGGTCTCTGCGCCATTTGGCACAACGGGTCAACTAGTTGGAACAGAAAAGAGTACCCCACACCTATTTCTTCGGAGGTGACCCTAGTTTATCAAACCCACGAGAGGAAGACTCCCTTGAAGGGTTGGTCTCTAGCATGCTTTTGTCAAAGTGCCAAATCCAGCTTTTGACCGAATCAACAAGCAAATGGTCATTTAAACACCTATAATAAAAAGAGGTATTGGTATCATGTCTTATGCTTACAACCTTTTATTTGCGCGGAGATCAAATAGGATATTAATTTATGCACTGGATGTCACCCATCAAGATGTGCTTATCACAAATCAAAGTGGGGAATGTGTCCAAATAAATCTTGTCCGACACGAGTCCTGCATCAAGAATCAGTTGTCCTACTACAGGCCCCATCCGTCGCGCGAGGTTGCCTCCATAATTAAGATAATGAAATTAGACAAGAGCTTTGGGCATTTAATGACTACGCCTCATTTATCCCCAAGGATATGATCCATGTTACCCTACTAAACCTTACTATCAACGGTGTTCGGTATAACACTTCATGGTCTCCTTGCTCCTAGCCTCACCGGTGCTCGATCTCCGTGATCCTGGGTACCTACAGGGATGAATATCGCGGACAAGAGAAGAGACATCTTCACAGAACAATTTATTTCACACATACGGGACGTTATGTCAAAGTCCTCCATTGACCCCCTTAACAAATACATTGGGTTGCAAGGCTCATGCCTCCACCCATACCTTACCAAACTACTCACACATGGAGATCAGATCACGGGAAGAAAACACTGAAGAACATATCTTGAGATTGATTGATTGCAATATATCTTACAATGGAGTGCGATGCACGATTACAAGTATGAACTAGATGGGAGAGCACTATGGTGGTGGTGGAGATGGCTATGGAGATGACGGTGCGACCGCTAGGGTTTGTAGATGAAGATGATGATGAAGAGGTTCTGGCTTCTATGATCGTCGCCCTATTGACATTTCGAAGGGGTCCCTTTAATAAAAGTTGTTTAGGTGGACGATCTGCCTCGAAATCCATGCCAAACGGGCGCTCGTACGGGTGCAAGCGCCGTCTTTCGCTCTGTTTTTGCAGAAACGCCCCTGTTGATTTCTTCTTCCTCCATTCTCCTTCTATTCCATTTCCACGCATGATTTGTTCACTTTTTATCCCATTTCATGTGGAAACACGTTAAGAGAGGATTTGTGGAATCCTTTGCATCCATTAGTCATTAGTGGCAATATCGGAGCGAATATCTCTTTTCAAATGAAATATCTCGGTTTAAACATAGGTGAAACGAGTGTAAAAATATCACTCATCAACTGCCCCAAGCTTAAACTTGATCGTCCTCGAGCAACATAAAGAGAAATCTGAATCATAAGTAACTCAATTGTTTAAATCAAAATAACGAGAAGGTTTTGGTTCACTTACGATCGATACAGCTAGATAGCCCTTCGCTTCTTGACCTGAAAACTTAGCATAGCTCCAGTGGTGGCATGGTTATAGTGCAAGTGTTAGTTAAGCAAACATAATCAACACAAAGTTCTTGATCTATTAGACAAAACAAATTTGCAACACTCTATTCTATTTATTCTAGACAACACTTGCTTGCCGGGAATGAACATAAGAGTTTTTGTTTAGATGGAGCCAATAAAACATAGGTTAGGAAGTGAAAGCATGTAGTAAAATATGATGCTCTAATGCTCTTAAGCACACCCACAATCATTTCCTCCTCAAGGCTCTTAAGCACTTTGATTGTCATGTGAAGGGATTATGCCAAGAAAGTGGTCATGCATAGGTTTTTGCCGTGGCTTAATGTTTAGGAACTATGGACCTCTGATACATGTCTCTTGCGAGCTCTTTTGACCAATTCCTTTTATTTACCACATACACACCATTTCAAGAGAAAGCCGAATAATATGCATTTGTAGTGTTGCCACTACGTACGCAACAAACTCATAGCCGAATGCTGAGCTATCTCTCTTGGTGGATCATTCATTGGCCGGTGGAGTCCTCAACATTACATCAAAAAGGCGAAGAAGCCACATTTACACACATACACGTGCATATAGTAGCAGAGCCATGGCACCAACAAGGAGCTGAAGCACCATGTAAGAGATACGACACAGATTTTTGGCATAATCTCGTTCACCTTTCAACTAAGTTCCTCTAGACAATTTAATCCACAAGTGATATTAAGTCTATTAAAATTAATGGGGTTGAGCAATTCAAACATCACTTCCACTAAATTTTTCTCAACTCCCAAGTCTTGAAAGACTTTCTCTTGTGCATAGTTGTTCTTGATTAATATCATTTCGTTTAAAAGTAGTCCCACGACAAGTCTTGGTTGTCTAAACTAAACAGAACAAATGCTACAAAATTATTTTAGCTACTAGAACAAAACCTTTGACTTACTCCCATATGCACATATCACACATACTACTACAACATCTACTCTAAGTATTTCAAGTGCAAACAATGGGGGTCGTAGGACATACTTTCGCGGTTGCTAATTTACACACTTCTCTTCCTTACTCTTGCATTCCTTGTTGTCCGGCGTAGATCAATTCCTCTTAAAACAAAATGCAAACTAACTCCAAAGGGCCAGATAAAGAACAAGAGCAAATCAAAGCTTATTCTATTTTTTTGGTTTTTGAAAACTAACTTGCAACCGAAAAATCGCAAAGGCAAAATAAAAATAAAAGGCAAAGCAAATAAAAGCAAAGTGCTCGAATAGACGAACATGAGTGTTTTGAAGGTCCACGAGCTTAAGTACAACCTCATTACAAATTATTCAAATACCACCACATCTTGATGTAGAAGTGGTGATAATCTCCCCCAAGCTTAGGCTTTTGCAAGCCCAAACCGACGAGATCATTGCGACAGTTGGCCAGGAGCCCACTATTGGTGTAGTTGGAGAACTTCATGTTCATGTAGGCGGACGTGCCGGATGCGGCGAGGTTGCTATATCATCAATAGAGCCCTGAAGGCTGCTGAGGTCTGCGTAGTTGGTGTAGTCTCCTTGTTGTGGTGGATCCTCTTCTTCGTCGATGGCAAGTTCCTCTTCATCTAATTGTTAAGGTTCTAGGCCTTCTTGGTCAAAAGCTACATCTCTTTCCTGTGCAACATAATAATGAAATTGTCCATGCTTGATGGAGAATTAGGCATAGGAGTAGGCAACAAGTGTGCCACTCCAGGAATTCTAATGCAATGACGACCATTACTATCATTCCAACACTAGTAAGAGCACGAATATTAACAAGGGTGTTACCGACAATGAGGCGAAGATGATTGTAGTTGAGACCAAGGGAGTTTGCCAACATCGTGATCACTCATCCACACAAGATATCTCCTTGTGCATGATTTTCTTGATGTGCAAGGTCTAGCAAAAATATTGCCCCTAGGTTGGGCGAATAAATGACGTTAAGGTTTGCTGCTTTCCCGAGAACTAGCATGTTCTTGTCATTCACCTCAGAAACTTCTCGTGCTTGCAACAAGTTAGTGATAACATAATAGAAATAACATATGGCAGGACTTTCAATCCAACTAGCTCTTGTGCCCGGCGTGCTCATCAAATTAAAATATTGCCTTGGGTGGAGATCTTTGTAATCATAAACATGACGGAGGTCATCATTGTTGTTGGTGAAGCCAAAGTAATTGCACCACTCTTGGAAAGTGATGTTGAAGTCTTGGCCCAAGAGACAGAAAGTGATCCCCTCCTCCTCATATGTATTGGGCATCAAACCAACATTGTGCGAGAGAGTGCTAAGAGACTGAAGCGACATGCATTCATATGTCTCACATCCCATGATGCAACCCGACATTATGACAAAGCAAATTGAAATCATTAGTAATACCTAGCTTGGAGATTGTGGCCGAACAAGCCCACTTGGTTGCTTTGATCTTCCTGGAGTTTAGTTTCCTAAACTTTCTTCTTACTTCACAGTCGATGAAGACGATCCCCCGAGTGAAAACTTGTTGTGGCAGTGTAGTGGATGAACTCGAAGCACCGCATACGCGAGATGACCTTCATGTAAACATCTACAAAACAATTTTTCAGTCCAATACGATTAAATATCCCAAACAATATTGATCCTACGGTAGTCACAATGTCATACTCCTCTAAAAACATCAACGAGTCCAAGACAAACTCAAATTTGGATAAAAAATACGCAACTCCTAGTCATGGCAATGCTAGACATGTAGAACATGGATTCGTGAAAAATAACTTGGGGATCGGATGAGAAACATACCGCGATCACACAGAAGGATTTAAGCCGAAATTGAGCGAGTAGAGAGATCGGCCGAAGTTTTACTAGGGTTTGGAGAGGTTTAGAGGAAGAAGAAGAAGAAGAAAAGAGAGATATGGGGGAGATTTACCTTCTTCCTCGGGCTTATTGTGGTTGCCAGGGTGCGAAACGACCGCTCATACGGGCGCGGGTGCCCGCATGGAACACCATAGTTCTCCCTGATAACTTACCTACATCTATGCATAGATGAAATGACAGCTGAAACGGGGCGGGAACATTCGTTTTGAACACCATCGTTCACTCTGTTCTGTTTCTTCTTCTAGTTAATGATGTCAAATGACCGCTCGACGGGCGCGTGCGCCTGTTTGGAACGCCATCAAACGCTCTGGAAATCTTCTATGTTTCTACAAAGAAATGAAACAACCGCTTGAACAGGCGCTAGTGCTTGTTGGAAACACCGTCTTTCTCCGTGTTATCTCTGGTTGTTTTGCGTTGGAACCTTCAGCAGGTTATGCGACCGCCCATAAGACCGCTGCGGTCATTTTAAAGGCCGTCTTTTGATCTATTTCTTCTGAAACTTTTCTTTTTCTCTATTCTCCCACGGGGTTAGTTCCAATACATAGACATATTTCCAGGCATCCAAACATCAATTCAACGTATAATTCGTGTTGCACATCGCAAGGCCTTCATTAGTCTCTTCCAAACTTACTTCTTCAAAAAGAACTTCAATCACTCCTTTACTAAAACAAAAATAAAAACTTACTTGTCTACTTTATTCGTGTGGGTTGCCTCCCACGAAGCACTTTTTTTTCGGTCAGTTAGCTTGACCGTAGTGGTGATCAAGGTGGTGCAAACACACGGAGACCATAGCTTCTGGCATTCACGACGATGCCTTCTCCTGCATAGTTCTCCATTTTCTTTTTCCTGGGAAATGTCTTACAAAAGGATCTTTAGCTGGTAAATCAAATCTCACATTCCCCTCAATCACATTTATCACAACTTTGATAGTCCTTAGAAAAGATCTACCAAGAATTATAGGAGCAATTGGATCCTCAGGCATATCTATTGTCACAAGATCAATCATGACAGGGCAATCATTAATTTGAACTATAACACCATGCTTAATGCCTACTGCTCAAGTAAAAGTAGAGTTAGCCATATTCAAAATGATCTCAGTATTAGCATAAGGAACGAGATTGTCATGCCCAATATGCAATCCTATCCGAGAGGAAATAGAAGGTCTCACAAAGGATAGAGCCGCATATTGAAACACTTTTGCAAGGTGGATATCATTACATCGTACCATTACATAATAGTTGGTGATACGTACAAAGGCATACAATGCCACATTAATACATCAAACATCATACAACATCCGACTATGGATGAAACACAAATAGAAGCTCAAACGACATCCACCCTGCTAGCCCAGGCTGCCGACCAGGAACCTAACCCAAGATCGACAAAGAAGAAGGACTCCAAAACAAGTAAACATCGCTCTCACATCGTGATCATCGCATTACCTGTACCTCCAACTGTTGTTGTAGTAATTTTTGAGCCACGAGGACTCAGCAATCCCATTACCATGGGTATCAAGACTAGCAAAGCTTAATGAGTAAGGAATGGATAAGTGGTGAGGTTACAACAAGCGACTAAGCATTGTATGGTGGCTAACTTACGAATACAAGAATAAGATGAGAACTACACAAACGGTCGCAAAATTGTAATGATCAATAAGTGATCCTGAACTACTTATGTTCAAACATAACCCCACCGTGTTCTCTTCTTGACTTGGTGTATTTTATTTCGGGTTTGGTGTCAAGTTCTCTACTGTCGTGGAATTGTCACGGCAGATGTCCTCTTGCAAGGACTTAGTCGTGGAGCCATCGCAACTAGGAAGCTTAAAAGGGTTAATCGGGACAAAGGACACGAGAGGTTTATACTAGTCTAGCCCCTTACGGTGAAGGAAGGCCTACGTCTAGTTGGGTTGGTATTGCTTGAGGTTTCGATGACCAGGGAGCAAGATACGCTATGCCTGGCTCTCGATCTGTTGTTTCTTACCCTAAGCCGCCGGCGGGTCGCCCCCTTATATACACGGGTTGACGCCCTGCGGCCTACAGAGTCCCGGCCGGCTCATAAACAGTGTCCGGCTCGGTGACTAGTTAATTCTACCTTATAATACAAGTCATGCCGTCATGGCGGTTTAATCACTACAGGCCTTAAATCGCCTATGGGCCTTAGACCCTTTATTGAACCGCCATCCTCATGCTGGGTCTTGGGCTTCCTTCACGATGAGTACTCTTTACGTAACCCGCCCCCTCCTGGGCCGGCTTACTCAAATAGTTATATTCCCGACATTAGGCCCCAGATTGATTTGAACCGGTTCATGTCAATCTTCAAAAAACCTTATGAGATGGCCTTCAGTCTTCTGTCTTGTGTGAGAATTGTAACCCGCCGTGATGTCATCATCTGGATCCGGGTTAAAGCATCGTGATGTCATATTCAATAAAACTTATATTTTAATCCATCATATCTTCAACGGATCTCCGTCTTTACTGGCCTTCCCGAAAATCGAGTCGTCGGGGCCGCTGGATAATGAGGTCTTGGTCTCCTCGTTTCTCGCGCCGTCTCAGTCGACCCCTCCTTATAAATAACCATGACCTAGGTCTTTTCCATTTCCCCCAGTCGTCCTCTTCCTCGCACTCCCTTCTCTGCCGCTCGAGCTCCGCCGCCGCCTCCGTCGAAACCCTCGTCTTCATCGACTCAGGCCGCCGCATCACCCTGATTCAGACCAGAAAGCGACAGCGACCCTTCGCAGCTCTTCCGCATCCGTGAGTTCTTCTGTTCCCCTTTCTCAGATCTGCATTAGATCCATCATTGAGTCATGAAAACAGATCTGCATTAGAACGTGTTTCATGCTTATTCTACCCGAAAACAGATCTTATTTCCTTGATTTAGAAACCCTTCTTGAATATATGAGCTTCCCTGTACTGCTTTAGGTCTAGACATTTTTTACTTTCTAGAGCGCCGTTTGATCCAAAATAATATCAACAACTTGTGAAACCTGTTTGCTCCATACTTAGCCAAAAACTGCGTCTGCTGACTCTGTTTTAGCCATAGTAACCAGTTTAAGATACACCGGCCGTCAGCACCACTTGCTTCTGGCGACTTAAGAAAACTTTAACCATTTCTGACACCTGCAACTGTTTAAACATTATCGCACAGTTACCTGTATGTCATTAGGCCCCTTCTTAAGCCGCCATCATAGATATTCCAACGATGCTTATTTTCTGGGTTATAATAAACCGGAAAATTTCCTTTATCTTGTTTGTAGGCTTCAATTTTCATAATGGCACCCAAAGCTGTCAAACCTCCGGTGACTTGCAACTGGGTCCCATCCATTGTTACGGTGAGCAAACTGTCTGAGTTTGTAAAGTCTGGCCATCTGCCCAAGAAGGATGTCATGTCTTATCGTGCTCCTGACCCATCTGAGGAGAAACCTCAACCCAAGGAAGGGGAGGTGATCATTTTTACCGATTACATGAGTCGGGGATTTGCTCCTCCCGGTTCAAAATTCTTTAGAGGCGTTTTGCACTTTTTTGACTTAAGACCTCAAGACATCGGGCCCAATTTCGTGTCCAATATCTGCAACTTCCAAGTTTTCTGTGAGGTCTACCTTGGAGAAGGGCCAAGTTTAACCTTGTTCAGAGAGCTGTTTTATTTGAACCGCCAAAATGAACGCGCCAACGGGCCCAGTCTGGAACTTGGTGGCATATCGATTCAAAGGCGGAGAGACTGTCTGTTCCCTTACGCTGAACTGCCGAGTCATCCAAAGGACTGGAACCAGACATGGTTCTACTGCCAGGATTCCTCTCCGGCTGGTGAAAACCCGCTGCCCGGCTTCCGTGCATTACGCCTTGAATCTACTCACCCGCTGCCGGATAAGTTGACTGCCATTGAACGTCTGCCACTCACCCCCAAAATCAAGAAGATTAAAGCTCTCTTGGGAAACGGCTTGGATGGCATTGACCTGGTCAGAGTCTGGGTTACTTGGAGAATAATTCCGTTAAGCCGCCGCCCCGGCTTAATGTGCGATTACTCAGGCGAGAAAGATGACCCTCAACGTCATAGCCCTGACGACTTACCAGACGATGTAGCGGAAGCTACCACTCAGTCTTTGTTAAAGGAGGGTACAGTGACCAGCAATGTCTTCGGGTTATTGCCTTTCTGCAAACAAAACCCGGCCCCCGTAGTAAGTCATCAACCTCAATGATTACCTTTTATTACGTTAACCTCCGGCTTACTCATACCCTTCCATAACTCTTTACAGGCAAACAACAAGTTCTGGAAAGTCCCATATGACCATGAGGTGGCCAAACAAGCCCGGGCAGCAAAGAGGGCCGAAAGGAAAACCGCCAAGCCCACCACTTCAAGGAAAAGGAAGCCAAGCGCTTCGGAGATGTTTCAGCTTGATGATTCTGATGATAATGAGGAAGAGGCAACTTTTCAATTTTCCCTTCTCCTTTATCAGTTCCTTACTGATATTTAACCTTCTTTCAGGAAGACACGGGCAATAGCCAACCCGCCGAGGAAGAAGTAACTATAATCTCCTCCGACTCCGAGCTTCAGCCGCGTCAAAAAATTCGAAGAGTAACCCGGAAAGTAAGATTTTCACATCCTTTGGCTTACCAAGACCCTGACTTTCTTTTGAAGCAACATCAATTTGAAAACCGGAGGCAGACCCGGACGAGCAAGGATGCAGAGCTCTCCTCCGGCTTGCCTGATACAACCCGGAAGCGTCGGTCTGAGGTTATTTCCGACTTATACCCTTTTTTACCCTTGGCGGGTCAAATCCGTCAACCTCTCAATTCCTCTGACTCCAATTATCAGGATACCTCTCCTTCATCCGGCGAGTCCATGCAGTCCAACATGCCGGCTTTTAAGACTGCTCCTGGGTAATATCAATTTATTTACCTTATGTTTATTCTTCCTCATGTTTCTATACTCATTCTTCTGCTTTGTCCATAGCATGCAAGTTAAGCCCAGGAAGAAAACGAAGAAAGATGCGCCGGCCCAGGATCCGGTTGTAACTGAGCCGGCGCTTGGAACGGCTGCGCCTGATACTTCTGTTCACGAGACGCCACCTTCATTATCTCATGATGCTCCTGCAACCTTTTCTGACCCGCCTGCTGAACAAGTCATCAATGATCCTGTTAGCCCGAAGAATCCTAGCCCTGCCAAGGCAGATGACCCGGAAGTTGAGTTTTTGAAGACTCAATTTGTTGAACCGGCTCAACCCACTGTGCTCGCCAAATGTTCTGCTAAGGAGGAGTTATTGAGCGCCGTAAGGCCAAGTCAGCCCTCACTGACTATACTCATTTAAGTATTGGAGAGCTTCTCTCGGGTTATATTAACCAGGTGCATAGCAGCCGTGACCTGGAAATTAACATGGTGAAGAAAATACAACAAAAATCTGAGGTACGACTTATGCTTCTTTTACTTTCAATCATACTTACTGTACCAGCCCCCAAGTCTACTGCTTATTTAGGAAATATGCTGTAGACTTTAGAAAAAACTGTGAGAACTGCTTGTCCGGCTTTAAAGAAAATATACTTAAACCGGATGTAACATAATACCTTTAACTTGCGATACACATTAGCCCCCAAGTGTCAAGCATCTTTGCTTGTAAAGTGATTTGGACTTTAATATTCAGGACCGGCTTAGTAATGTAGAAAGCTTCGGTACACATTAGCCCCCAAGTGTCAAGTGTATTTGCTTGCAAAATGCTTGAGACTTTTGAAATTATTTATCATGATGCTAACTGTAACCCGGGATAATGCAGGCTACCATAAGTCAATTCAAATTAGAGATTGCTGACCTTAAAAGCCGGCTGTCAGCCCAGGAACTTGAAACTCAGAATGCCAACTCCAAGTTTGAACTCAGCGTCTCTGAACAAGAGAAGTTGAAGAAGAACTTTGAATCGGAGAAGAAATCCTGGGCTGACGAGAAGGCCTCTCTGGTGACCCGGGCCGAGGCAGCCGAAACAGCCCTTGCAAAGGTAAACACCGAGCTGTCCGGCTTGAAGCGTCAGATATCTCGGATGGTCTCAACTATCTTTGGTACGTTTCCTTTGTATGAACCTCAGATACTGTTATTCTGCCTTTGACAACCAAGCCAATTATCTTTTCCGGCTTACTCTTTGTTTAATAACACAGGCCCCAGAAGTAAAACCCTCCAGCAGGACATGGTAGTCAAGCTGAAAGCCGTCTACACACTGGTGGAACAGTTGTACACCGGGTCACAACGTGCCTTGGCTATTGTGGCCTTATCAAATGACGTGCCCCACCTTTTGCAAGATGTGTTACGTCGGCTTGCTGTGCTCCCCCAGCGGATTCAAGAGTTGAGACGGGCCCAAGCAAGAGCCGGAGCAATAGCTGCCTTGAGCCGGGCCAAGGCCTGGTTACCAGAGCTAGACCCGGCCGACATCGCTCTTGGGTATCCAAGTTTGAAGGAGGATGGCGCAGTGTTTGACCAGAAAGACTTCACTAGCTGCGTGAGGGACATACGCCCTGTGGCCACTCAAATTGGGAATGACACTCACCTCTCCAAGTATCAGCCGGGTTATGACAAAGAGAATCTGAGAATCCCCACACCGCATTATGATGATGTCAGCCTGATCCCTCCAATTCGTAAGCATACCTTTGCCCCTGAAGTAGACCCAACCGGTTTAATAGATGATGAAGCTGAGTTTGAAGCCTTGAGTGGCATTGTCTGGGCATCAACATCCTTCCAGGACAAGGCAGCTGGCGAAGAGGCGGAGAAGGATAACCCGGAAGCTTCAAGTCAACCCCAAGAGTAAATCGCCAGGCACCACATGCTCAGGCCTTGGTAGAAAAAACAATGCCTCATCATTCAGACCCGGGGGGTCTTGTAATAGAGTATAAAACACTTTGACTTTGCCATGCCTTCGTGCATGCTTATGGCACTTAATGCTTGCATAAGCCACCGTTACTATGCACTTGCAGTTTACATGAATCTGTTATGTCCTTGCAGAAATATCTTGTATTGCCCTGCACATAAGACAAAACAGAGAACCCCTTGGCGACTTATCGCAATGAGGATCATGTGAGCCTTGATAACTCGGAGCACATACCGAATACTTACAGGAAAAATAACTTATGATTAAGCTTAGCAGTCATAATCATAATAATATACCTGTGATGCTTACAGTTATTTCTCCGGCTTATGTAGCCCGACCCCCGAGCTTGAGTTTAATTCCTGAAAATTGGCACATGAAGTTCACCTGGTACTTATCAACCTGATGTAACCAATGTTAAGCCGGAGGATAGTAGTACACTCCATTGCATTTTCAAGAGTTGCTCAAGATAATCAAGTATGATGAATAAAATTTACAAGGCTTCTGATTCGAATACGATCAGTGAACCGTTCCAAAGGGGTTAAGCTAAGATTCGGATACGATCATATAGCCCCCAGTGGCTGTGGCGATGCCGATCAAGTGGGTATCGACATCTATGTTCTCTTCGGTTCGAATACGACCTATGTTTGAACAGGAAGCCCCCAAGTGATCATAAGAGTTGTTTAATGACGCTGATTCGAATACGATCCACGTCAGACCCAAAGGGGTTAAGCTATGATTCAAATATGATCAAGAAGCCCCCAAGTGGGTTTGGCAGTATGCCGATCAAGTGGGTATCGACAGCTATGTTCTCTTTGGTTCGAATACGACCTATGTTTGAACAGGAAGCCCCCAAGTGACCATGGCTAGATTCAGATATGATCATAAGCCAGACCAAAGGAAAAGCCGGATTCAGATATGACCCGCTTCCTCTTGGTTATCTTCACCACCTGATAATAAAGACACATAAACCTTTCTGGGAAATGGAAAAAAGGACAGAGGTCCTGCTTTATTGCTTTATGTAATATATACATAGTAGAAATATATACACATTAGAGCCGGTGGCTCAAGTATAGTAAGGCCGAAGATGAGCGATATTCCACGGTCGACGGGTCTCCTCCTCCGACTTACGTGAGTCTCTGTGCTCTCGAACGTCAATAAGGTAGTATGATCCGTTGTTCAGATTTTTGCTGACCACAAAGGGTCCTTCTCAAGGAGGGGATAGCTTGTGCATGTCAGATTGATCCTGGATAAGCCGGAGTACTAAATCGCCTTCCTGAAAGGCTCTGAACCTAACCCGACGGTTGTGGTAGCGGCGCAGGTCTTGTTGGTAAATCGCCGAGCGGGCTATTGCCAAGTCTCGTTCTTCGTCCAATAGGTCAAGTGCGTCCTGACGAGCCTTTTCGTTGTCAGCCTCAACGTAAGCCGCCACGCGAGGTGAGTCATGCCGGATGTCACTTGGCAGAACCGCCTCTGCTCCGTACACCATGAAGAAAGGTGTGTAACCCGTGGATCTGTTAGGTGTAGTGTTGATGCTCCAAAGTACAGAGGGTAACTCCTCCACCCAACAACCCGGCGTCCGCTGTAAGGGGACCAAGAGCCGGGGCTTGATACCTTTCAAGATCTCTTGATTAGCTCTTTCCGCCTGACCATTGGACTGAGGATGAGCCACATACCAAACATCAAGCCGGATATGCTCTTGTTGACAGAACTCTTCCATGGCTCCTTTGGAGAGGTTAGTGCCATTATAAGTTATGATACTATGTGGAAAGCCGAAACGGAAAATCACCTTTTTCATGAACTGGACCACCGTGGCTGCATCACACTTACTGACTGGCTCCGCCTCAACCCACTTTGTAAACTTGTCAACTGCCACCGAGAGGTGTGTCTTTTTATCCTTAGATCTTTTGAAAGGTCCAACCATGTCAAGCCCCCAGACTGCAAATGGCCAAGTAATTGGAATCATCCTCAATTCCTGAGCCGGCACATGAGCCCATGTGAGAACTTCTGACATCCGTCGCATTTACTGACCAGATCTTCCGCATCAGCGTGAGCCGTCAGCCAATAAAACCCATGACGGAAAGCTTTGGCCACAAGAGATTTTGAGCCGGCGTGATGACCACAATCACCTTCATGAATCTCACGAAGAATCTCCTGACCCTCTGTAGGCGATACACAACGTTGAAACGCTCCAGTGACGCTGCAGTGATGTAACTCGCCATTGACAATTGTCATAGACTTGGACCGCCGGACGATTTGTCTTGCCAAGGTCTCATCTTCAGGCAACTCTCCCCGGGTCATGTAAGCCAAATAAGGCACTGTCCAATCCGGGATAACGTGGAGAGCCGCCACCAGCTGTGCCTCCGGGTCTGGTATTGCTAGATCTTCCTCTGTAGGTAACTTAACTGAAGGATTATGCAAAACATCAAGAAAAGTGTTAGGCGGCACCGGCTTACGCTGAGATCCCAGCCGGCTTAAGGCATCAGCCACCTCATTCTTCCTTCGATCAATGTGCTCCACCACATAACCCTTGAAGTGCCCAGCCACCACGTCAACTTCAAGATGATAAGCTGCCATAAGGGGATCTTTGGAATCCCACTTGCCTGACACCTGTTGGGCCACAAGGTCTGAGTCTCCTAAGCACCTTACCCGGCTCAAGTTCATCTCTTTAGCCATCCGGAGACCATGGAGTAAGGCCTCATACTCAGCTGCATTTTTAGTACAAGGAAACATAAGCCGGAGCACATAACAGAATTTGTCACCTTGAGGGGAAGTTAACACGACTCCAGCCCCCGAGCCTTCCAGCTGCCTGGACCCATCGAAGTGAATCGTCCAATACGTGTTATCGGGCTTCTCCTTAGGTGCCTGTAGCTCTGTCCAGTCATTGATAAAATCCACCAAGGCTTGAGACTTAATGGCAGTACGTGGCACATACTTCAAACCATGAGGCCCGAGCTCAATAGCCCACTTGGCGACTCATCCTGTGGCCTCTCTGTTCTGGATAATGTCTCCCAAGGGGGCAGAACTCACCACCGTAATAGGGTGACCTTGGAAATACTATTTCAGCTTCCGGCTTGCCATGAACACTCCATAAACCAGCTTCTGCCAATGAGGGTACCTTTGCTTTGATTCGATGAGCACCTCACTGACATAATAAACCGACCGTTGAACCAGATGCTCCTTTCTGGCCTCCTTGCGTTCCACCACAATTGCAATGCTGACGGCTCGTGAATTAGCAGCCACATATAACAGCAAAGGCTCTTTGTTGACAGGAGCTGCCAGGACCGGCGGCTCAGATAACTGTGTCTTCAAATCCTCAAAAGCGGCGTCAGCAACATCACTCCAGACAAAGGTGTCCGCCTTCTTCATCATCTGATACAACGGCAAGGCCTTCTCACCTAGCCGGCTTATGAACCGGCTTAAAGCAGCAACACGACCTGCTAGTCGCTGAACATCTTGATGCACGCCGGTTTAGCCAAAGAGGTGATTGCCTTGATCTTCTCCGGGTTAGCTTCAATGCCCCTGTTTGAGACCAAGAATCCCAAAAGCTTGCCTGCAGGCACACCAAATACACACTTCTCCGGGTTAAGCATCATCTTGTAAACCCGGAGGTTATCAAAGGTTTCCCTGAGATCAGATATCAAGGTTTCCGTCTCTCTGGACTTCACCACTATGTCATCCACATAAGCATGAACATTGCGCCCAATCTGATTATGGAGACAATTTTGTACACAGCGCTGATAAGTCGTCTGGGCACTCTTGAGCCCAAACGGCATAGACACATAACAGAAGGCTCCAAACGGAGTGATGAAAGCTGTCTTCTCCTGGTCCTTAACTGCCATTTTGATCTGATGATAACCAGAGTAAGCATCCAGAAAACTCAAACGTGCGCAACCCACCGTAGCATCAATGATTTGATCGATACGGGGAAGAGCGAAAGGATCAGCCGGACAAGCTTTATTCAAGTCCGTATAGTCCACACGCATCCGCCAGGTGCCGTTTTTCTTGAGCACGAGCACCGGGTTAGCCAACCACACCGGGTGAAAGACTTCAATAATGAACCCAGCTGCCAAAAGCCGGGCGACCTCCTCTCCAATAGCTTTTCGTCGCTCCTCATTGAATCGCCGCAGAAACTGCCTGACCGGCTTATACTTCGGATCAATGTTAAGAGTGTGCTCAGCGAGTCCTCTCGGTACACCCGGCATGTCAGAAGGTTTCCATGCAAAGATGTCCCGATTCTCACGGATGAACTCGATGAGCGCGCTTTCCTATTTAGGATCCAAGTTGGCACTGATGCTGAACTGCTTAGACGAGTCGCCCGGAGTAAAATCAACAAGCTTAGTCTCCGCAGCTGACTTAAACTTCATGGCCGGGTCATGTTCCATCGTCGGCTTCTTGAGGGAGGTCCTATCCGCTGGGTCAACGTTATCCTGATAAAATTTGAGCTCCTCTGCTGCACAAACAGACTCGGGGTAAGCCGCATCGCCTTCTTCACATTCCAGGGCCACCTTTCGACTTCCATGCACAGTGATGGTGCCCTTGTAACCCGGCATCTTGAGCTGTAAATAAACATAACACGGCCGCGCCATGAACTTGGCATAAGCCGGCCGCCCGAACAAAGCGTGATACAGACTCTTGATTTTGACCACCTCAAAGGTTAATTTCTCAGCCCTAGAATCATGCTCATCCCCAAAAGCTACCTCCAGCTCAATCTTACCCACAGGATATGCTGTCTTACCAGGCACCACTCCATGGAAGACGGTGTTGGAAGTCTTTAAGTTCTTGTTAGTTAAGCCCATGCGCCGAAAGGTCTCGTAATAGAGGATGTTGATGCTGCTGCCTCCATCCATGAGCACCTTAGTGAATTTGTAACCACCAACCTGCGGTGCTACTACCAGGGCCAGTTGACCCGGATTATCAACTCGGGGGGGGGGGGGGTGATCCTCCCTGCTCCAGACAATGGGCTGCTCTGACCATCGTAAGTAACGAGGGACTGCCGGTTCAACAGAATTCACAGCCCTCTTATGAACCTTCTGATCACGTTTACACAAACTTGTGGTGAACACGTGATATTGTCCACTGTTTAGCTGTTTTGGATGGCTCTGATAACTTGACTGCTGCTGCTGACCTCCTTGACCAGACTGCTTGTAACGCCCTCGATGCGGCTATATCTCCCACGTGTCGAGGCACGACTTAGAGGCATAACCGCATTGAAAGCAATGTCGCAAGTGAGGTAATCTTCACACAATCCATGTAATAAATAAAGGGGAAAGATACATAGTTGGCTTACAATCGCCACTTCACACAAGTACATAAATAACATCCATCATACAGATTACACTCAAGGTCCGACTACGGTACCAAAATGAAAGAAGACTACCCCAAAAGCTAAACAGATCCCCGGATCACCCAACTGGGCTCCACTACTGATCATCTGGAAAAGAAACATAGTAACGGCCACGTTCCTCGTCGAACTCCCAAGTGAGCTCGGTCGCGTCATCTGCACTGACATCGTTGGTACCTGCAACTTTGGTGATAATATCTGTGAGTCACGGGGACTCAGCAATCTCACACCCGCGAGATCAAGACTATTTAAGCTTAAAGGTGGGAAAGGGGTTTGTGAGGTGGAGCTGCAGCAAGCGACTAGCATATGGTGGCTACAGCGCAAAAGAGAGCGAGAAGAGAAAGCAAGGCACGGTCGAGAAACTAGAAGTGATCAAGAAGTGATCCTGAACAACCTACGTCAGGCATAACTCCAACAACCGTGTTCACTTCCCGGACGCCGCCGAGAAGAGACCATCACGGTTACACACGCGGTTGATGTGTTTTAGTTAAGGTCGACTTCGGGTTTTCTACAACCGGACATCAACAAATTCCCATCTGCCTCATAACCGCGGGCACGGCTTTCGAAAGATAATACCCTGCAGGGGTGTCCCAACTTAGCCCATGATAAGCTCTCACGGTCAACGAAGGATATTCCTTCTACCGGGAAGACCCGGTCAATCTCGGAATCCCGGACTACAAGACATTTCAACAGCAACAAAACAAGTCCAGCAAAACCGCCCGATTGTGCCGACAAATCCTGATAGGAGCTGCACATATCTCGGTCTCAGGGCACATCCAGATAAGCTAAGCGTACAGGAGCCAACATAACCCAAGTTGCCGAGGGACGGCCCTGCACGGTGCTCTAGTTTGGACCAGCAATCGAAGGAGAACTGGCCCGGGGGTTAAAATAAAGATGACCCTTGAGTCTGCAGAACCCAAGGAAAAAAGGCTAGGTGGCGAATGGTAAAACCAATGTTGGGCCTTGCTGGAAAAGTCTTATTCAAAGCGAACTGTCAAGGGGGTCCCATAAATCACCCAACCCTGTAAGGAACGCAAACTCCGGGAACATAACACCGGTATGACGGAAACTAGGGTGGTAAGAGTGGAACAAAACACCAGGCATAAGGCCGAGCCTTCCACCCTTTACCAAGTATATAGATGCATTAATTAAATAAGAGGTATTGTGATATCCCAACAAGTAAACATGTTCCAAACAAGGAACAACAAGTCCATGTTCCAACAAGGAACAAACTTCATCTTCACCTGCAACTAACAACGCTATAAGAGGGGCTGAGCAAAGCAGTAACATAGCCAAACAACGGTTTGCTAGGACATGGATGGTTAGGGGCTGACATGGCAATATAGGAGGCATGATATAGCAAGTGGTAGGTATTGCAGCATAGGCATAGCAAAAGAGCGAGCAATCTAGCAAGCAAAGATAGAAGTGATTTCGAGGGTATGGTCATCTTGCCTGCAAGGTTCTCAGAGTTGTCGAAAGCTTGGTCCTCGTAAGCGTTCTCAACGGAATCCTCGGTCACGTACTCGTCTCCCGGCTCTACCCAAGACAAGAGAACAAGCAAAGGAACCAATATCAACCACGATGCAATGCGCAAGCAACATGATGCAAAACATGGCATGATATGCGAGAGGTGATATGCAATGCGTATGCATGATCCGGAAGGACAAGGATGAACAGGGCATAATCTTGGCAAACCAAGCATGCCACTGGATAGATGAGGTGATTTCGGTTGAAATCGATATAAAGATCACCGGAATCGGATGCACGGTTTGCAAATGGCAAGCAATACAAGAATGACACGAAACTGCCATAAACAGCATGATGCTACTTAGCAAGCAACAAATAATTAAGCTACTGCACTCAAACATGGCAACAAAGCATATGACAGTAATTTACTCAAGATGCTCGACAAAAGATGAACACTGAGCTATGGCTAATTCACATCATAACAGGTTCAATCAAGCATGGCAAAAGTGCAAACGATAACAAGTTCCCAGACTTGGTGAAATTATCAAAGTAGCAGAAACTAACATCAGGATGACATGTTCAGAGCAACGAAACAACATGCTACAGGTTCAGAACATAGCAAAGAAAGGCATGGCATGAATCTACTCAAGGCACTTGACAAAAGTCCCTTACTGACCATAAGCCAAAAGGGATCAGAAAATATGATTACACCCATGTCAAATAGGCAAGTTTCGTTACAGGTTTCAGACTTGGCAGAAAACTAATAACGACTAGGCATGTTCGTGAGCTCGATGCACTCACTACAGAGCATTTCATGATAAACTAAGCATACATACATCAAGAAGACATGGCATAGTAACTAGACATGGCAAGAATAACATCATAGCATGCAGGGATCAACTACACCAAGCTTGGCAAAATCGAATAACACGTAAATAATCTGCCAGCAACATTTTGAAGCAAAAGTAGAGCTCGATTGACTCAAGCTATGGCACTCCATAATTGCAAACAAAGGCACGGATGGCTAGAGCAAATACTCAAGTTCAAAAAACCCTTACTGATCATGCTCAAATTATGCATAGATCTCTCAGAAACAACATGAACACATGGCATAAAAATAACAGCAGTCAGGGACTTAGTGAAATCACTGTCTCTGAAATCAGCAACATCAGGTGACCTAGTTTGCATGCTTGTGCTAGTCACCACATAGATCAAAAAAATACATGGCAAAATTCCCTGGATAGGTAACATGGCATATTACAAAACTCATGTAGGACACAACTTCATAGGAGGTACACATCAATCATGGCAAAAATGACAAAAGTGCATGTTCAGATAAGATCCAGCAACTAACATCAACTAGCCCTCTTCTAACAGCATTTCGCGCATCAATATGACCTCAAATGAAAATGATGCAATGTAACGAAATGATGTATTCTTCGAGGCGATCAAATCGACATATTATACGCACGAATCGGAGCTACGGATGCAAAGTTATGGCATGTTGAACATGGCACAATGATATGAATACTTGGGGACTTGGAAATATTCGGGGTGAGGTAAAAGTCAACCGCCGGGCGCGCGGATCGAGGGTGGCGGCGGATCTGGCCGGATCCGCGCCGGAGGAGGCGGCTGCAGCTCGGGGAAGGCCGGGGCGAGGTGCGGCGCGGCGCACCGCGGAGGCGGAGGCGGCGGTGGCCGGTGGCGGCGCGGCGGGGCCGGCACCGGCAGGCGGCGGGCGGTGCAGCAGCGGGCGGCGGGGCCGGCGCGCGGCTGCGGAGGAGGCCGGGAGCCGCGGGCGGGCGGCGCGGCGCACCGCGGGCCGGGAGGGCCCGGACCGGGCCGGCGGGCTGGTGGCGGGGACGGCGCGGGCAGGCGGCGGGGACGGCGCGACTGCCACGTGGCGAGGCCCGATTGGCCCGGGGCGGCGGTGGCGGCTGCGTCCGGCGGCGCGGGGCGACGGGGATCTAGGGTTAGGGTGGTTTTTGCCCGAGATTAGAGAAGGGGGAGGCCTTTTTATAGCTAGAAGGAGCTAGGGAGCTTCAAATGAAGAGCGGTTTTCGCCCACGCGATCGTGATCGAACGGCGGAGGACATGGGAGTGACTTAGACGGGTTATTGGGCTGTTTTGAAGGGGTGTTGGGCTGCAACACACACGAGGCCTTTACGGTTACCCGGTTAACCGTTGGAGTACCAAACGAACTCCGATTGACCCGAAACTTGACAGGCGGTCTTCCAGTGCTATACCGAGGCCACATGTCAAACCTCGGTCCATTCCGAGAATGTTTAATACCCGCTCACGAAGAAATGTAAAAGGGGACGCCGGGAGCCATAGGAGCACCGGATTGCAAAACGGACAACGGGAAAGATGCTCGGATTTAAGAGACGAACACGTATGCGAATGCGATGCACATGATGACATGATATGAAATGCATGACATGACCAAAATGCAAAACGGAGAGAACCCAACCACGGAGGGAATATCATAGCACATAGCCGGAAATGGCAAGAGTTGGATTACAAATATGGCAAGTTACATCTGGGGCGTTACACTGCTGTTGGTTATAACCACCCTGGTTTCCCTGAAAGCCGGGTCCTGAACCGCTGCCCGGGCCATGAAAGCCGCCGACTCCTGAACCGCCGCCCGGGCCTTGGTTACCATCAAACATGTTGGAATTCTTGAAAGCCTTCATGATTGCACAATCCTTCCATAAGTGAGTCGCTGGATTTTCCCGGGTGCCATGCCTCGGACAAGGCTCATTGAGTAGCTGTTCAAGAGATGGACCTGACCCGCCGGACCGATGGGGCGGTTTCCCCTCGCGTTTCTGATTGTTACCTTGTGCATTAGCTACAAATTCCGGGTTACCGTCCGCCTTACGCTTATTGCCTCCTTGATTGGCCGGGTTATGCTGCTGATCCTTTCCATTACCGTTCTTCTTTCCCTTCCCTGTCTTTTCCTCATCAGACGCGGGATCCTTGGTACTATCAGAATCGGCATATTTGACTAAAGCCGCCATCAGCGTCCCCATATCATTGCAATCGCGCTTAAGACGCCCCAGCTTCTGTCTCAGAGGTTCAAAGCGGCAATTCTTCTCCATCATAAGGACTGCTGAGCCGGCATCCATCTTGTCAGACGAATGTATTATCTCTTTGACCCGGCGCACCCAATGAGTCGTAGATTCACCCTCCTCCTGCTTACAATTTGTCAAGTCCACAATCGACATAGACTGCTTGCAAGTGTCTTTGAAGTTTTGGATGAAACGGGCCTTCAGCTCTGCCCATGAACTAATGGAATTGGGTGGCAAACCCTTTAACCAAGAACGGGCCGTTCCATCCAACATCATGGTGAAGTATTTAGCCATCGCCTCATCACTAACCTCCAGCAGCTCCATGGCCATCTTGTAACTTTCAATCCACGCCCCAGGCTGTAAATCGGCCGTATAATTCGGCACCTTTCGAGGTCCCTTGGAATCCTTGGGCAAACGTACATTGCGTAGAGCCGGACGCCTCCGGTTCTAGTAGCAACTCCTGCCTCCATTGAAGTCGTCGGATAAGCCGGTATGTCCTGCTGATCTGCTAGCTGAGCCGCTCGTTCATCCTCCTGACGTATACGATCCTGCACCGGGTTATATCCACCGGGCGGGTTCCGTCGCTGAGCGTTGCTTGACAGGGCCTCCGACTCCATGCGTCTGCTGTAACTCGGGCTCCGGTTCTAACGAGGCAGAGCTAACCATGGCGGAGGAGTTGAGTGAATCCTATCCCGGCTATAAGAGTAGGTCTCTTGCTGAGCCAGCGCTGTTTGGACAAGTTCCCAGATCCTCCGGGTTTCCACCGCAGTCGGATCATCACCATCTACTGGAAGAGCCGCCAAACATGCTGATGCCGCAATAAGGTTCTCCATGGGGTTGGAGAAGTGACCCGATGGTATTGGCACGTAATGGGGCGGTGCCATATTGCCATGACGAGGCGCCGTCACCTGAGGCTGAACCGGGCCTCCTGCTCCGGATGACATAAACTGATCTGCCCGTGGCGGGTTACTTGGGCCGGCTCCGGGTGTAGCAAAGAGATTTCGGGGATCGTAAATCTGAGGTAAGCGGGACTGAGTCTTCTGATGTCTCCTCCTCATCACCTCATTAGACGCATTCAGGCTCAACGTGAGCTGAAAAGCCTCTGCCTGAAGCTGCTGCGCCCGTGCGTCCAAAGCCGCTCGCTCCGTGGCCAATCTAGCATCTTCAGCTGATAAGGTCTCCTTGGCTTGAGCGATCTCTTCACGAACCCATGCCACCTCTGCGTTATGCTCATGTTGATTTGCAGGGATGACCGTAACAGTCAACAAGGCTGTAAGCCTACCATAAGATCCATCGACACATGAGCCGGTGAGTGCACAGGGCCTCTCGCCCCGGCTGCTCCTAACCCGGACGTTATTGCTGCTGAAGCCGTAGAATTTTGGCCGGGTTGAGTACCAGCCATGAAGACTCCTGCCCAATTTGGTGACTCAGAGGGGTCCGGAATAGTGCTGCCATCGGAACAGCCCCCAAGCAAGTACAACGTGAGCGACGTCTTCAACATCAAGGATCTTTCACCGTACCATGGTGATGAGGATTTCGATCCGAGGTCGGATCTTTCCCAAGGGAGGGGAGATGATGCGGAGCATCCCAAGGTCATCCCCATGGACCAACCTATGTCTCCCACAACACCACTTGGACCCATGACAAGAGCCCGAACAAAGGCTATCGAAGATAAAGTGAACTCGCTCCTTTCCGAACTACCACCTTCTAGGCATGGGACATGGCTACTACCTCAAGCGGAGACACTATGTGTGATCAGGTACTTGGAGGAAAGCCACGGAACAGCTACACTCAACGGACAAGTTAGCGAGGACACCAACCGCGAAGGACAAGAAGAAGAGCTACCGAAGAAAGCGCCAGCCACCGGGCGACCGGTCTGGACCGGACGTCCGGAGCCTGAAGCCAAACCTGCCCAAGTCCCAGGCTACAGCGAGCGGACGTCCGGCCCGGACCGGACGACAGGCCACACCCTCCAGCGAGCGGACGACCGAAGTCACCGGACGTCCGGCACCACTCCCACAGAACAAAATTAGCGGAAGTATGAAGACACCGGACGTCCGGCACCGCCATCATAGAACAGAATCAGCGGAAGACCGACGACTATCGGACGTCCGGCCGTTCCTGAGCCACCGGACGACCGGTCCCCAGCGGACGTTCGCTGCCTGTGTGCCCGCGACCTCGGGCTGATGCCCTTGTACCCCTTCACTTCGACCCCCATTTGTACTACAACTATAAATAGACCTCTCCCACCTCCTATTTAGGGTTAGCAAAGGTTTAGCTCATATGTGAGATAGAGAATTGCTCATCCATTACGGATCTACTCCACTAGAGAGACTGCGGCCCCTCTACGGAGAAGATTCCCTTGGATTCAAGACCCCCTCTTGGGTGGCCTCATCAAGACCTCCTCACGGAGAAGAACCGGTTACCTCTTGTATCGTCCCTTGTTGACTTTGGATCTTGTATCTCCTCTTGTGTTCTGAGGATCTAGCACATGTGTGACTATATCTTGTTGGTTTGAGAGTTCCTCTTGTGTTTTCCCTTGTGATTCCCCGTGTGTTCTTCGTGTTCTTAGTTGGGATCCGTTCCTTTCATGAAAGATCGGCCGTATAGGGTTCCACCCTACATCAAATGATGTGCAGATACTTGAAGGAAGATCCAAGAATAAAGAAGCACAAGCTACAACAGAGAGCCAAACATTAATTTTGGCTAAGTTTGAAGGTAAACCGGAGCCGAACTCAGTTGAAGAATTTAAAATGGTAAGAAGCAACGAAGAGAAGGCCGAAGTGCTTCATACAAGCTATGTGCCAGACTACAATTATACCGTTGTAGATTTTGTAAAGATGATATCCATGACGTATCCACAACCGAAGGTAAATAAAAAGAAGCATATAATGTCTTTGATGAACAAGCTACACCAAGGTACGTGAACTTGATGATGAAAGGAAAAAAGCTCTATAGTAAGTTACCAGCTAAGTAAGAGATTGCTTTTGACCCTACAATAGATATTGAGATAGGATTGTATAAATTAAGTACCTTATGTGATCTAGGGGCAAGTGTTTCCACCATCCCCAAATGTGTTTATGATAGTCTCAATCTTGGTCCTTATGCTAATACCGAGATTATATTTAATATGGCTAACTCTACTTTTACTCAGGCAGTAGACATTAAGCATGGAGTTATAGTTAAAATTAGTGATTACCCTGTCATGATTGATCTTGTGATACTAGATATGCCTGAGGATCCAATTGCTCCTATAATTCTTGGTAGACCTCTTCTAAGGACTATAAAAGATGTGATAAATATGTTTGAGGGGAATGTAAGATTTGATTTACCAGCTAAAGATCCTTTTCTAAGACATTTCCCCCGGAAAAAGAAAATGAAGACCTACACAGGAAAATGCATCATCGTGAATGCCAGGAGCTATGGTCTCGGCGTGTTTCCACCACCTTGATCGCCACAACGGTCAAGCTAACCAACCGAAAACAAGTTCTTCGTGGGAGGTAACCCACGCGAATAAAGTAGACAAGTAAGTTTTTTTTCAATAAAAGAGTGACTGAAGTTCTTTATGAAGAAGCAAGTTTGGAAGAGCTATTCTAATGAAGGATTTGCGATCTGCAAGTTGAATTATGCGTTATATCGATGTATGGATGCCGGGAAATATGTTTGTATTGTTTTGGAACTAACCCCGCAGGAGAACAAAGAAAAAGAGGAGTTTCAAAATAAACGTATAAAAAGATGGCCTTTAAAATGACCGCAACGACCGTATGGGCGTTCCTATGACCTGCTGGAGGTTCCAACGCAAAACAACCAGAGACATCAGAGTGATCGACGGTGTTTCAAACAGGAGCAAGCGCTCGTTTCATTTCTTTGCAGAAACCAGGAGGACTCCAGAGACTTTGATGGTGTTCCAAACGGGCGCACGCGCCCGTCCGAGCGGTCGTTTAACATCTTCAACTAGGAGAAGAAAAAGAACAGGGTGAAAGGCAGCATTCCAAATGGATGCTACCGCCCGTCTCAGCGGTCATTTCATCTATGCGCAGCCGTAGGTAAGTCATCAGGGAGAACGACGGCGATCCATATGGGTGCTTGCGCCCGTATGAGTGGTCGTTTCGACCCCTGGTGGCCCCGATATGAGTGAGGAAGAATGTAAATGTTCCCCATCCCTCTCTTTTCTTCTTCTTGTTCCACCAAACCTCTCCAAACCCTAGCAAAACTTCACCCGATCTCTCTACTTGCTCGATTTCAGTTCAAATCCTTCCGTGTGATTGATCTACGGTATGTTTCTCCCCCGATCCCCAAGTTATTTTTCGTGAATCCATGTTTGATGACCCACAAGTATAGGGGATCTATCGTAGTCCTTTTGATAAGTAAGAGTGTCGAACCCAATGAGGAGCGGAAGGAAATGACAAGCGGTTTTCAGTAAGGTATTCTCTGCAAGCACTGAAATTATCGATAACAGATAGTTTTGCGATAAGGTAATTTGTAACGGGTAACAAGTGATAAAAGTAAATAAGGTGCAGCAAGGTGGCACAATCCTTTTTGTAGCAAATGACAAGCCTATACAAACTCTTATATAAAGGGAAACGCTCCCGAGGACACATGGGAATTATCGTCAAACTAGTTTTCATCACGCTCATATGATTCGCGTTCGTTACTTTGATAATTTGATATGTGGGTGGACCGGTGCTTGGGTACTGTCCTTCCTTCGACAAGCATCCCACTTATGATTAACCCCTCTTGCAAGCATCCGCAACTACAAAAGAAGTATTAAGGTAAATGTAACCATAGCATGAAACATACGGATCCAAATGAGCCCCTTACGAAGCAATGCATAAACTAGGTTTTAAGCTTCTGTCTCTCTAGCAACCCATCATCTACTTATTACTTCCCAATGCCTTCCTCTAGGCCCAGACAATGGTGAAGTGTTATGTAGTCGACATTCACATAACACCACTAGAGGAAAAACAACATACATCTCATCAAAATATTGAACTAATACCAAATTCACATGACTACTTATAGCAAGACTTCTCCCATGTTCTCAGGAACAAATGTAACTACTCACAAACCATATTCATGTTCATAATCAGAGGGGTATTAATATGCATAAAGGATCTGAACATATGATCTTCCACCAAATAAACCAACTAGCATCAACTACAAGGAGTAATCAACACTACTAGCAACCCACAGGTACCAATCTGAGGTTTTGAGACAAAGAGTCGATACAAGAGATGAACTAGGGTTTGAGATGAGATGGTGCTGGTGAAGATGTTGATGGAGATTGACCCCCTCCCGATGAGAGGATTGATGGTCATGATTTCCCCCTCCCGGAGGGATGTTTCCCCAGCAGAACAACTCCGCCGGAGCCCTAGATTGGTTTCGCCAGGTTCCGCCTCGAGATGGCGGCGCTTCGTCCCGAAAGCTTCCTTCTGATTTTTTTCCAGGGCGAAAGACTTCATATAGCCAAAGATGGGCACCGGAGGCCTGCCAGGGGGCCCACGAGGCAGGGGGCGCTCCCCCCACCCTCGTGGATGGTGGGTGGCCCCCTCTGGTGCTTTCTTCGCCCAACATTTTTTATATATTCCAAAACCGACTTTCGTGGAGTTCCAGGAATTTTGGAGTTGTGCAGAATAGGTCTCTAATATTTGCTCCTTTTCCAGACCAGAATTTCAGCTGTCGGCATTCTCCCTCTTCGTGTAAACCTTGTAAAATAAGAGAGAATAGGCATAAGTATTGTGACATAATGTGTAATAACAGCCCATAATGCAATAAATATCGATATAAAAGCATGATGCAAAATGGACGTATCAACTCCCCCAAGCTTAGACCTCGCTTGCCCTCAAGCGGAAGCCGATATCCAAAAATATGTCCACATGTTTAGAGATAGAGGTGTCGATAAAATAAAATACGAACATGAGGGCATCATGGTCATTCTTATAACAGCAACATATATATAGTCATATGATTTCTTATGCTAAAGTAACAATCTATTCACAACGTTAAGTATGAATCATAAACTTCATTGAAAACTAACAAACTATGATTTCGGTCATTGAAGCAATTGTAATTTACCATAACATCGGAAAAAGTCAATATAAGAGCTTTTCAGCAAGTCCACATACTCAACTATCATTTAGTATTTCACAATTGCTAACACTCACGCAATACTTATGGGTATGGAGTTTTAATCGGACACAGAGAAAGATAGGGGCTTATAGTGTTTCCTCCCAGCCTTTTACCTCAAGGGTAATGTCAACAATAATAGTCCATGATAACTTACATCCAATTGGATACACACACACACACACACACACACACACACACACAAACACTATTCTGATCACGGGATCAGAATAATATTCTGATCACAACATGAACTTCCCGAGTAACGCGCCTGACCTTCCTCGGGTACTAGGTTGAACTTCAGCTAAAATGTGTCCAAATGGGGCTTGCGATATACCGTTGGAAAGCTATGGACACCAGTATCATCACCCAAGTTAAATTTTTGGCAAAATGTAAGCGGTTTAAGAGCAATTTTGAAAACCGTTTTTTCTTCGTACAAAAAACGTGAAGCATATTTTCAATCGCAATTCTAAACCATTTATCGGAACGAGGTAAATAATATGGCGTTGGAAAGCTGATGCAAAACCGCTCATTCCATATGTTTAAAGTTTTATCTAATTCCCTATGGATAAAGAGTAATTTGGAAAATCGTAAAATTTTGCAAACCGAACAGCTGAGTTCGTATTTTCAATGTAATTTCTAAACGGCTAATCCAATTGAGGCAAGTGATATGGCGTTGGAAAGCTTGTTAAAATGCGCTACTTTTTAATGTTGAAAGTTTTTCCTAATTTTGAACGGTTTAAAAGTAATTTAGAAAATGGTACAAGTTCCATCGAGTTTGTATTTTCAAGCTAATTTTTTAACCGTACGTCCGAATGCAACAAATGATATGGCATTGGAAAGCGTGAGGAAATGCGAAACTTTTTTTTATATATTGTTTCTCTCAATTCTGTATTTTTTTAAGTCAATTTTGAAAATGGATAAAAACGTATTTTTGTCGTAATTTTTACAAACTCTATCGGAATGGGGCAAATAATATACCGCTGAAAAGCTAAGGAAAATGCAAAACTTTTTCATGTTGATGGTTTTCTCATATTCCTAGCCCTTTTTAAGTAATTTAAAAAACAACGAGATCATGCGTTCTGCCTTTATCGCGAAACGAATTCTTCGAAAATGCACCGCGTGAAGACCTTGAACTTCTCGACATGTCTACCTAAACTTCACTCTATTTTCACGTGTTTTTTTGCTCATATATCTCCATCCACTGCTAGTAGCTCTCCATCAATTCACCGGAATTGAGCAGGTGATATACCGATGGTAAGCTGTTGTAAACACGCAACTTTCCCGTGTTGATCTTTTTTGATACCCGCGACGATTTTAGAAGTTTTTCATCTAAAATTCATTCAGCGTAGTAGTTGAACTTCCTGCTGTTTTCATGCTGAACTTGTATGACGTATTTTTGTTTGTAATTTTCTCATCCATTCGTCAGTGTTACACAAATAATATTCCTTTTATACAAACGTCTCTCATAATAATTTTTTTAACTTTCTCCGACCGAGGACTTGAACTTACACAAATGATATTACTGTCGATTTGAGGTAAATTAGAAAATGGCAAGATCATGATTTCTGCGTTCACCGCGAACGGAAATGCACTGCGTGAAGTAGTTGAACTTCTGGGGCATGTCTGTTTGAACTTCACTCTGTTATCAGACGTATTGTTTTTTTGCACTACGTGAAGTAGTTGAACTTCTGGAGCATGTCTATTTGAACTTCACTCTGTTTCACTTTATTCTATTTTTTTATATGAAATACACACCATGTAGTACGTGAACTTTCGGTTGTTATCGCTTTGAACTTCTCTCTGGTTTGAGAGAATTATTTTGAAACACAAAAAACAACATATTTTTTATGTATTTTTGGATGTCTAAATACACGGTGATCATCTCTCACAAGAATTTTTTGAACTTTTCCTCGCCGAGCACTTGAACTTGTAGCAATTATTTTTTCGTTTATGAATTGTTTTTAAAAGTGCAAAAAATGGAGTTGTGTTTTTAAGTTTTTGAACATGTAAATCCTAGGTTTTAATAAACTCCAAACTTCTGTGTTATTTCAATTTGAACTTTACCTTTTTATATTTTGATTAAAGAATTGTATTTGATTTTTATATGAAGAAAATCGGGCATGGTAATACAAGGTGAACCTCTCTCGCAAGGATTTTTGAACCTCCCCGGACATAGCACTTGAACTTATTTCAACAAACATTTTAAGCTTTTATTTTTCTATACTTTTATTCTCACCTGAAATGCATTCCTTGCAATACTTGAACTTCTCATTGTTTTCACTATGAACTTCTGTCACGTTTTTGTGTATACGTTGAATTACACACAATTGAAGGTCGGGCGTCATTTTTTGCCATTTTCAAATATGTAATTGGAGGTCGGATGTTCCGCAATATAAATTCTGAAATGTGAATGGAGGAGCACGTGAACTTCTTGCAACAAACCTTTTAAGTTTTTTTGTTTTCTATTCTTATATTCTTATCTTAAACGCATTCCGTGTAGTAGTTGAACATGCCGCTGTTTTCACCTTGAACTTCTGTCACGTATTTTTGTTCAACCTCTCTCATAAGAATTTTTGAACTTTCTCGGGCCGAGCACTTGAACTTCTAAAAACAAAACTTTTAGGCTTTGCTTTTTCATTCTTTTTTTTCATACAAATACACATAGTGTAGTACTTGAACTTCTCGCAGTTATTAATCCGAACTTCTCTCAATTAGATGAAAACATCTGAGGTTTTTATAGAGATCGAACCGCTCTACCTTTTTTATTTGAACTTCATTGTGTGTTTTTAGGAATGTGAAAATTGGAGGTTTTTTAGAAACATCGAACTTCTTCGTTATTTGGAATTGAACTTATTGGTTTTATTCTTTAGTAACTGGAAAAGTCCAATTTTTCAAATAAATATCAAACTTTTCCGCTTTTTTCAATTGAACTTCTTGGTTTTATTCTATAGTAACTAGGACACCTGAGTTTTTTACATACATTTAATTACTCTGTTTTTTGGAATTGAACTTCTTCATTTTAATCTTTAGTATTAGGGAAAATGCCCAAAATGACATTGTTTTTTCTTTTGTTTTTTGAGCTTATAAATCCTAATGTTTTATATACTTTGGACTTCTCAGTTATTTTAATTTGAACTTCATATACTTTATTTTTTGAATAAAGAATTGTGTTTGATTTTAAAATAAACGTCGAATTTGTCTTTTTTTTATTTTTGAACTTCATGGTTTAATCTTTAATATCGGGGAAAAATCCTAGTTTTCGAAAAAACGGGAAAAATCTTTTTAAACTTTTTTTGTTGTTCCCTTATTTTAATTCAAACTTATTAGTTTGATTCTTTAGTAACGAGAATGTGAGGGTTTTACAAACTTAGAAGTTCTTTGTTATTTTAATTTGAACTTCTTAGTTTTATTGTTTAGTAACGAGGAAAATCGAGTTTTTTGAACTTCCTTGTTTTAGAAATTTGAATAACTTGGTATTATTTTTCATAATGTGGAAAAATCTGATTTTTTATAGACATCAAAGTTCACCATTTTTTAAACTTCAACTCCTTAGTTTATTGGTTAGTAACCAGGAAAATCCTTATATATATATATATATATATATATATATATATATATATATATATATATATATATATATATATATATATATATATATATATATATATATATATAAACATTGAAACCGCACCGTTATTTTAATTTGAACTTCTAGTTTTTATAGAATGGGGGAAATATGTCTTTATAAAATATTTTTGAAATGCTCCTCTTTTTTAATTTGGACTTCTCTGATTTTTTTTATAAACGGGGGAAATCTGTTATAAAGAATTTTGAAGTACCTTTTTTATTTGAACTTCTTGCTCAAAATTTTGACCTTCTAAATTTGAGTTTTAGATATTAAAAACTTCATTTTCTTGACGTCAACCTGCTTCGGTTTTTAAATTTGAACTTCTTATAGAATTTTGTCATGACATTTTTATGCATTTTTTGCTTTTCGGTGAAATGGCCTCGGCGGTTTTTTTTTGCATTTGATGATTTTTCTTCTGTATGTACTACACGTGAACTTCTGAATTTCTGAAACATGAACTTCACGTGCTATTAATTTTATTTATGAAACTCCATAGTTTTATTCTTTGAATTCCATGATTTCTTTGTTTATAATTTTTGTGGTTTGAACTTACACCTGAACTTCCGAAATCACCCCTTTTTTATACACATTTTTCTCTTGAATCGAAGTTTTGCAAAACCAAAAGGAAAATTGGGGTCAATTCTCATAAGCAAGTTTCCCATGGGAAGTAGTACATGAACTTCTCATGTACAATACTGTTTGTCTTTAACACTAGCCGGTGGAGCGTCAGAAGTGGACGATGGCACGCGTTGATGAACAGGAAGAGAAGGAAGATTGCTGATGCTGGGGGAAGGTCTGATTCGGTCGTCGCAACAGTCCAAACGCGGCTGCGATGCACCGGTGGTCGCCGTCTGTGTCCAACGATCACATCCATCTGACGTCATTAGAGACGCGCGTTGTGTTTTTACAAATTTTAAACTGCTCTTGTGTTTTTAATTTTGAACTTGGGTTTTTTGTTTAGTGAATTTTGCGGTTTTGTAATAAACATCTAACCGCTTTTCTGTTATTTAAAGTTGAACTTTTAGTTTTTTTTAAACAATGCAAACCCATTTTCTCCTATAAAACATTTAACTGCTCTGTGTTTTTAATTTTGACCTTTCTGGCTTTGTACCAAACATTGAACTTCTCTAGTTTTATTTTAAAGTTTTTACAAAAATCGGAAAACCTATTTTTTTGTACACTTTTTGATCTGCTTTTTTTTCATTTGGCGTTTCTTTTTTATAAATATTGGTACTTCTCTGTTATTTAGTTTTGAACCTCTATTTTTTTAAAGAGAGAGAATCCATTATTATTATTATTTTTGAACTGCTTAGTTTTCTAAATCTGAACTTCTTAGAGTCCCTTTTTTAAGAAACAACTAAAGTTACTAAAATTATTAAGGTCGTGAGAGATCGACGTATGCACCGTGCGCACAAGCTTGTTCACGATCAATCGAGTCGTAAATACAACAAACACACGCGTTCGGTATGTTAATGCGTCGCGTCGGTGGATGGATCGGTTTTCCTTTGGACCTCGGCTTTCAGCGCGCGCGCATTGCTCGGTCTCTCGTTGCTCCCTTTGGAAATAAAATGGTGTTTCTCACCTACATTCATTTGAAAATGGCAAGGTTAACTCGTAGCAGTGATCAGCAAACATGAGGCAAACTCGCCAACGATGGTTTTTGTGTTTTCTTTTTGGCCTTAGCATTCCCCTGTAAGTTGTCATGTTTTCCTTCTTGTCTAATCCAAACGAGAGCTCTGCTAGTTCCTTTCCTCTCGGAGAAACGCCAAGTTTCAGAGGTTGTGTAGTCTTTCCTTCAACTTGGAGCAAAAACACGGGGATCTGCATGATAACAACGCCCCATGGGTATATCATGCACGCTTAATATTTATTTACAATTTCAGTACAGAATGAAGGGTGGAAGCAATCTTTTCCACAATAATAAAGCTGCATGCATGTATATTGTAGGGATATAAGCGCTTGTGTACTACTGCACTTGTTCAGGAAAAAGGATTACCTGAATCAAACAATATCACTGTCCTTAGAGAATGCAGGCCCTGCAGCTGGTCGTAGTAAACTGCTTGCGTTAGTGGCATGCAGTTTCTTTCCGCAGGTACGAAGCTGGACCGAGGTGTTGCACAGCGGCATCGACCCTGTCCCTAGAGTACATCGCAACACTGCTTCTGCGTGCTGCTCCGGCACGGCATGGACGGTGCCACACTAAGGATGTGCACGGTGCACCGACAGGCGGCACCTCACCTCACCTGCTCTGTCGACCTCCAACCATGCACCGCCACGTACTGGGTCAGGTGTGCCACGGGAGGTGGTGCGGTGGCTATGGAGCCTCGCCGAGGTTAGTCAGGAAGAGGGCGGGAGACACAGCCTCGCTGAGGGAAGTCAGCGAAGGTCGATGACAGGAGCCATGGAAGGTCTATGAGAGATGCCCAAGCAGGTCACGCGCGAGGAATGGCGAACATACAACAGATTGAATGTTGGAGGAGCTGTATTTCATCCTAGTCAGCAGCACTACTCGGTACGGATTGAAATTTCCAGTCAATTAAAATAAACAATGTTGCTGCTTTGAAGATGAACAAGAACAGGGTCAGCTGTTGCTGCTTGAAGAACAAGTACATCTATTGCAGGATAGGCTGCGACCCTCGGGAAGCAGGAAAGCGGCGCTGCAATGTGGAGGTGACCCTCGGGTGATTGGGGGTAGCAGGGTAAACCTGGTGGGGCTGCAGCAAGCCAGCAAGTGGCCTTGCGGCAGTGTTCAGCTGGATTATAGCTGTTACAGGGAGGTTGTGGTGGGTGTTCTGCAGGTGATAGGTAGAGCCGGGCCAGCGCAAGCAGAGGAGAGGAAAGAACTCATGCTACAGTTCGAGTTGAGCACCAACACCAGATCTCACGTCAGTTCGAGGATTGTTGGAGCACCAAGTCTAGGGAGGTGGTGTTGAGGAGTGGTGGCTGACATGTATTTGGAGGACGGCGACAGCCAAGCCCTACACGGCGGCGCTCCGGGGCTGCACCACTCACCCGACGCGGGGAACAAGGAGGCAGGTTGATCTCCGACGAGGGGAGGAAGGAGGTCAGGTGCGGGGGACACCAGGTAGCGCGATGTGGCCTCGGGAGGTGGCGGCACGAGGGGATCCTTTGCGCGGTGGCGACGCGTAGGATCCAGGGCCCAACGGCGGTGCACGAGATCGAGGGCCCTGCGGCGGCATACGGGGATCCATGCCCTGGTTGTAGCACGCGGGGATCCAGGGCCCGACGGCGGCACGTGGGGAAGCGGGAGATCTGCTGTGCCGGTAAGAAGGCAAGGGGAAGGAAGAAGGAGAGGCTAGGCACACGACGGCAGAGGTCCGACGGTCTCCGGCATTGGGTTCGTGGGAGATTGGGGATCGAGGAAGGTGGTGGTTGGTGGGTGGAGCTGTTCCTGGTGGTGGGAGTGGTTTTTTTCGTCGCAGTCGCTACCGGTTGGGGAGTTCAGAAACATCGCTGTCTGGCCCTCACTGTACACAGGGCGGAACGTGATCCGAATAACTATTCTGATCCTGAGATCAGAATAGTGCTTCTCTCTCTTTATATATATACATAGGTAAAATAGATGTGACATCTAGCTAGGTGCCTGAACACCTTGGTTCATTTTCCAAATTTTCTATGCATGCACTAGCACCTCCACGTCAATTGATTGCCTTCCAAAAAAGTCACAAGCTAATTGCTTGTTGTCAATTGATTTATTTCCTAAAATGACGCATATAACATATTCTATTTACGCAATCTTGTATATGCTAATTTGAATCTTGTCCCGGCCAGCGTATGGACAAGGCATTATTATACGTATGTCATATATTTGTACCTATAAATATAGTATGCAGATACCTGAAAATATCTTGAATATGCACAAAAGGTTTGTATGTATATATACATACCTATAAATATTGTACTTGTGAGTATGCAGATTTTTTTAGTACCCAAGATATTCTTGGGTATGACTATATACCGGATATATTTTTGGGTATGTGCGACTTATCAGTACGTCCCTGCAAAAAAAAACTTATTATTGCGAACATGCAACTAGCTTATCTACATATAGCAAACTTAAAATGATTTGCAATCAAATGATTTACTTATTTACCCTTTTAAATATGTTTATATTTTTTTATATGAGAAACCTGAGAATACATAATATATTTTGGGTACCTACATTTTGAAATAAGAGGATACATGTATGTACTATAGATACCTCAGACACCAAAAATGTTACGTTCCTAAAAAGTTCAGATATACGACATACCGGAAATTGTAATATCCAAAGTAAACTATGTATATACCCAGCTATAAATTTGAGATATACAACAGACCGGAAAATGTTAGTTTTACATAAATGAATAGTATACCCAATGTTTCTGTACATGTATATACCTCGCTAGGTAAATGGTACTAAAGTGTTGTAGTTATATAGTTGAACTGTATACCCAAAATAAAATATGTATATACCCATCTATGCATATACCTGGCTAAAAATTTGAGATATACGACATACCTCAAATGTTTTTGTACTTGTATATACCCAGCTATGTTAATGGTACGGAAATGTTGTAGGTATCCAAGTATATAGTCATACCTCAAATCATACGCGTACAAAAATAAAATGTTATACCCAAGTATACGGAGTAATTATGAGCCATTAATTTATAGTTTTCCTCTCTCCTAATTATATACAAGGAATGAGTGAATGTATGTCATTTATTTTGCATGCCAGGAATATGTTACCATACATGGCGTGGGCTAATAATATTCATTTATGATTAGCGTTGTAATTGTTTCCAAATATGTATACCCATTAATTTCAATATTCATATAACAACACGCATCTAAATGCAATCTAACGTTGGAAAGGTAAGGAGCTTGGGCACCTAGGTGCCCCAAATGGTCGTCCTAATATATATATATATATATATATATATATATATATATATATATATATATATATATATATATATATAATCTATTTAAGACCCAGGGTGAGGAATAATTTATTCCTCACCCTGGTCGATCGACCGAGCCAGACCTTACACCCAACCAAGCCGCCACCGTTCTGCGATTGGAAGAAAGGCCCATCCCTCGCTGTAAATTTACATCAGGGGCGAGGTAATTTTACCTTTTATGCGTTGACTCAGAACACAGCCCACCTCTCCGTCTTTTTTAATCTGCTGCGAACAGTTTTTCATAGAAAGAAGTCCAGATAACCCCTGAGTTTTCACAAATCGATCACATTACCCCTGAATTTTAAAACCGGCTATTTAACCCCCTGGAGTTTCCAAAGCCAGATAAATTACCCCCTAAGGACTTTGGAGACTGGTTTTCAGAGTTGTTTTTGTCCACGTGGCTCACTTCACACAAGCCTGCTATTTTCTGTTTGCAGCAAGCTTGACTTGCCGATTCCTGTCCGTCCCGAGCACCTGATGCAACTTGGAGTAGAGTATGTGAAGCTAGTTTCCCTGTTGCCCTTAAAAAAACTAGTTTCCTTGTGATGGATGCAACTTGAAACATGTAGAAGCTAAGCTCACATACACGAAGCTAGCTCGACTTGATCTCTGCCGTTGCTCCTCTTCATCACCTGTTTGCCCCTACACAGCTCCTCCGCTCCTTTTCTGCCGCGTCACATCTCTGTTCATCACCGGTAATGCCCGGGCCACGCCGCGGCAGGATGCCTTGCACAGTTGCGCATCTGAACCTGCGCCATACGCCCCGTCTGTGGACTTTCCACGTATCTTGCCGAGCCTTACTTGGTCTGCAACGGGGCACTTAGCTTGCAGAGCACAACAAACAATCAAAAACACCAAACTAAGTACTCCTTCCGTTCCAAAATAAGCGTCTCAACTTTGTACTAACTTTAATACAAAGTTAAGACATTTATGTTGGGACGGAGGGAGTAGTTGATATCCGGTGTCTTGATCTCGTGGCTAGCACGACAGATACAAACAAGTACGCCTACATATGAGGAGAAGGTCAATATGCACAATGTGGCAGGATTGCATCTTGACAGATGTATAGCTCCAGCGCTTGCTCGTAGCTTGTTGCTGGCCTGCCTCCAGTTCCACTCTGCGCTCATCCCCTAAAAACTCCGGTAGGTGTGTCAACTCAAATGTCGAATCAGCCACACCATACAGCAGACTGCATGCTGCTACGGAACGCACGCGCAATGGCGTGGGCACGGCAGCACGGTGTCACAACCCGGCGTACTTGTCAGACATGTGTGCACCGTCAACCAGGTGAGCAATGTGATGCATGCTGGCACTTTGAGCGCAACAGCAGGGTGGCATGCTCAGGAAGCAATCAGCACTGGCCATCGAAGAGATGCATGAGAATACAGGTATGGATGAGAGTTGTGCATGTTGTAGGCTACGTGTTTAATGGAATACATGTGCATAGCTGTGGTGATATTGAGTTGTTTAGAGGTGGGACCAGCGGTGGCTTGTGTAAAATGGGTCACTTGTACAAAACCACTCTTAAAACCACCATCTAAAGCCCATAGGGGGTGTTTTATCTGGTTTTGGAAACTTCAGGGGGTTAAATACCCGGTTTTAAAGTTCAGGGGGTTATGTGTTCGTTTCGTGGAACCTCGGGGGGTTATCTAGACTTCTTTCGTTTTTCATACAATACTTTTTAGAAAGCTGCGAACGGTTTTGGGACTAACGACGGCGAACGGCGGCGGTGACGTTGCCAGGTTGGCTAGGTCTTGGGCGGCGCCCGTGGTTGGTGATGGCGGTGCAGGCTTAGCGGCGTGGTACTCGGTGGCAGTTGGTGGCCTCGGCGGTGTGGTGAGCTCTCCGGTTCCTCGGTGACGGGCAATGCAGCGGGTTATATCGACTGCGACCGCTTCGTGCTCTGCCCCGGCCACGACGCCGCCGCTTCATATCGCGAACTACGACGGCATCACGGTAAGCTCTCCACACTTTGGTTTTTTGCCCGGATTTATGTCCCTGTATTTTTCCTCCTGTCCTCACCCAATCCATTGAGGAACTTAAGCATAATCGTGGGCATGTCTTGCCGGTTGTGGCGGCTGCCATGGTGCGAGGGTGAGTCCCTTCACAGATTCGGCGTGTATTGAACAATTGGTGCATCCCTGTGCTAGGTTCCTGAAGTTTTACTGGTTTCAATTTGGGTGCACAAGTTTTGGTATGGCCTTTGGCAGATTTGATAATGTGCGCCTTCTTCCTATATCAACCAAGATTGAACAAAAAATTGCATGGCCGTGGTGATCTGGTCCACGAGATAGATGACTAGATGTTGGGGGCAAATAAAGAAGAGCTTCTCTCCAGATCTGACCTACGCAGTCCTACTAATCTCCAATCTTCCATAAATAGAGCTACCAATGCGTTTGTGTCTAATGACTCCTCAGGTTCAGTGCCTTTTGTATAATTACTCCTCAATTTAGCATGCCCATATGCTGCATTTTCTATCTGCCGTGGTCCATCGAATGTTAGTTGTTAGATTAAGAAATAAGAGCTACTTATTGTAATCATTATGGATCTATGTAGGTTTGAGGTCTCTGGGTCTTGAATTAGGCAATAAAACGTGGGTTGTAAGATAATTGGGTTCATAAATTGGTCTTGGGATTTATAATTTTGTTTTTCGAATTGGAGCCTCATGATTCCATGACTTAAACTGGCTCAGCAACATCGCTGGCCAAGAGTACAGATACATCGTTCGGCAGGTCGTCCAACCACAGCCGGTGGGTCACCTGACCACTACTACCCATTGCAGCAAGGGTGTTGGCTACCTTATTACAATCACGAGGAGTAAAAGAGAACATCACATTGGTGAAGTTCAACCGAATAAACATCACATTGGGATTTATATTAGCTTCAAGAGTAACAGTTGAGCTCAAAGAAGACGAAGCAAACATTATAACTAGTACTGAGATGAGAAGTATCTCAGGTCTGTAGTTGCAGAATCAGGATGGATATTATAATGGATTTTCCCATTTGAATTGGGTTTCAAAGATGAGTTGTCGCGATATGTAAGTTTTATCTTCTTTTATTTAAAACATATAGGGTAATTAGTATTACTTCTATATTTCAGTCCACTTAAACTCTTACTGATTTATTCCAGTTTCTATTTTTACAAACAATGGTTTAAGATGAGCTCAAGATGAGCTCAAGCCTGAATCCTTTAGTTTAGCTCATATTACTTTTCTCAGATTCCGTGGTCCAGTTTTGGTTTGCGTTGCTCCAAACCTAGCACTTGCAGTTGCTTGTTTCAGAAATCCAAGTTATATGTCAGATTTCGGCCATCGAGGTAAATCCTTCCAGCTGATGCATATTATCATTATGTGCTTAATTACTACATGTGCAGTCGTCTCATAATTATTGCGACCCTAGTTTTTATGGAATTTTCCTCCATTCAGACTTTTTAATTTCCTTCAGAAATACATTCAGCTTGTTTGGGAGGGTACACTTATAAGGATTTGTGTATAAAAGGTTAATGTTCTAAAGACGCTCTTGCTGCGCAATACAACGTTGGCATGTAATGTGCTTAGCTATATTACTAACCAATGACTAGTTATGCATCTCTTCATGTGAAAAAAAAGAGGAAAACATGGCTTACTTTCTGCATGCGTGTGGCCAAGGCATAATTTCTTATCCATCATAGAATGGATATTTTTTCTTCTAATCATGTGAGGCCTTTGTTGCTACCAAAATAGAATACATATATCAACCATTTACTACTAAAACAATAATCATATTTATCGACTTTCTACTTTGTACTGAAGCTTACCAATTTAACATCTGTTTTGGTACATTCTTGAAACAAACATAATTTTATGTTTCTTGCCCAGCCATTGTTTCTATACGGATCCATATCAACATTTTTTGCTTCAGATTCATATAAACTGTAAGGCATTGCTTTTGGTCTTCTTTAACATGTTTTCTTGTCTTTCAGAGGAATCCACTCAAATATGACTAATTTGTTTCCTTTCACCTTTTACTACTCTACAACTGCCAGATTTATTTATTTTCCTTTTTTTTACTTATTTATCTACAGATTATCTGCATGATTTTCCATCAGTTGCATAACCAGTCTGCTGTTGAGTATTTTGATTTTGTCATTGGGTAGCTGCAAGCGAGTCGTTACTGCTGAAACTCTACCTAGAAGCTATATTGTTTTGGCAGGCAATGGTACCCAGGTAGATGGACTAGCTTCTTGCTCGGTGCCCGTTCTAGTGCACGCTACATCATATATACATGTACATAGTTCAGGGAATGAGAAGTCAATACATGCAGGACCGAATCTGGAGGTAGGAACCAAGACCCAGTAAAGAACAACTCCTGAATTCCTGATGGGTTGTAATCCATCGCCTCCAGCGACTCCTGCTGATCAGCGGTAATGAGCAGCCACGGCGGAGGAAGCCCCAGCAAATGGAATGGCGCTTCAACCACACTCTGACGTGCAAGTGTCAGCCGCCTGCAAAATGATGCCCTTGGCACAGAACTGTGAAAATTAGAGCTTTTGGGGGGTTCCTGGGTTAATAGTGTTGCGCTTTTGATCCGTTCCATCTCTTAGTGTGGTGGATTTAATGATTTTTAGCCATTAAAATATATCAGAACGAATTATGATGCATTTGATTGTGTCAATTACATGGGGACTGCAGAGTAGTATGAGTATCATTAGTGTAATTTGTACAGCAACAGTAGTTCGTTTCGTCAAGACAATGTACTTACATGTTGCACTTTTAGTTGTTCGAAAGTACTCCCTCCGTCCCATAATATAAGAGAGTTTTTAAACGCTCTTATATTATGGGACGGAGGGAGTCGGTAGCTCCAGCTTGAATTGCATAACCGAAAGATTTGAGTACAATTATCCACATTTTTATGGAGAAAACTTTCAGTGTTATTGACATGGCTCATTGTGTAAAATGTAAAAGTATGATTTTGTTTGACTGGGTACGCTGGTTGTAAAGGCCTTCCTTAAACCTACTTTGTGTAGTTATTAACATCTCCTGCTGAGTATGTATGATTTATAATAGCTTGTCCTTATGGATGGTAACAAAGCTGCAGTACCGCCAATATGACATTGCACCATTATCTTCTTGAAGCGTTCTAGAAGATGGACATTCAAAAGGATGAAGGCTATGGTGATTCCAGCTATTTCACATTTGTTAGATGCATAATTCCACATGCGACGATTGCTCCTTCTACATGATAATTATTGTAGAATGGAATTTGTTTTTATGTTTATATTTAAGTTGGTATTAGAGCAAAAAATAACAATTAAGTTAGCAGATCATAATATTTTGTACCATCTGAAAGGATCGATATAGTTGACTAGAGGGGGGGGGGGTGAATAGGCAACTAACAATTTTTAGCTTTTCTTCACCAAATTAAACTTTGCATCAAAGTAGATTGCCTAGATATGCAACTAAGTGGACAACCTATATGATGCAACAACGATAAGCATACACACAAGTAATAAGGAAACCACAAATAAGCTTGCACAAGTGAAGGGGTAAGATAACCAAGAGTGGAGCCGGTGGAGACGAGGATGTGTTACCGAAGTTCCTTCCTTTTGAGGGGAAGTACGTCTCCGTTAGAGCGGTGTGGTGGCACAATGCTCCCCAAGAAGCCACTAGGGCCACCGTATTCTCCTCACGCCCTCACACAATGCAAGGTGCCGTGATTCCACTATTGGTGCTCTTGAAGGCGTCAACCGAACCTGTACAACAAGGTTGGGGCAATCTCCACAACTTAATTGGAGGCTCCCAACGACACCACGAAGCTTCACCACAATGGAGTATGGCTTCACGGTGACCTCAACCGTCTAGGGTGCTCGACACCCAAGAGTAACAAGATCCACTAGGGATTAGTGGGGGGAATCAAATTTCTCTTGGTGGAAGTGTAGATCGAGGCCTTCTCAACCACTCCCGAGCAAATCAACAAGTTTGATTGGCTAGGGAGAGAGATCGGGCGAAAATGGAGCACGGAGCAACAATGGAGTAGTTGGGGGAAGAGGCAAGTCAAAGAGGAGGAAGAAGACACCCTTATATAGTGGGGGAAACAATCCAACCGTTATCCCCCACTCAGCCCCGCAGAGAGCGGTACTACCGCGGAGGCAGGGCGGTACTACCGCTCATAAGCGGTACTACCGCGCCCCCTCATCGGTACTGCCGTGCCAGAAGAAAAGAGCCAGGAGCTGAGATCCAAAGCGGTACTACCGCGGAGGCCGGGCGGTACTACCGCTCAAAAGCGGTACTACCGCACCTACAACCGCAACTAGTACCGCAAAACCCGACACGAGAAAAAGCGCACTCAAGTCGAGGCGGTAGGAGCACGGAGCCGCAGCGGTACTACTGCTGAGACCACCAAGCGGTACTACCGCTGTGTGGAGCGGTACTGCCGCTTAGTGAGCTCGAGCGGTACTACCGCTAAGGCTCGCGGTACTACCGCTGGGTCCAAGAAAAGATAGAGAGGGGAGAAAGAGAAGCTCCATTGAGGCGGAAAGATACGGTGGGTGCAATGAGGACGTGTACGTGTTGATTCCACCCAAACCATACCGAAGCGGATCCCCTCTTGATAGTACGGTGACTACTACGAAACTATACAACCAGTAGAGAAACGAGGGAAGCTACACCGTCTTGATTAGAACGCCGAGGGGAAATAATCGTCTCGTGCCGAGAAGTGAATATCTGAAAAGACTCAAAGCACCCGATTAGTCCGCAAAAGCATTGTCATCAATCACCAAAACACATTAGGGATAAATATACCCTTACAATCTCCCCCTTTTTGGTGGATTGATGACAATACGAGATTTGCACAGAATAAGTAAGGCATAGAATACGAGCAAACCCACATCTCTAAAATATGGACAGGCTCCCGCTAGATGTGTGCACACTCGATAGGTGCTTTGGACTGCACGGCACACATACTAGGATCAACACTCCCCCTATATTTTAGAGACCAACAACCTAAGCTAGAAGAGTGAGAACAGCATGTACGATAGGAAAAGCAAGCCAGTTATAAGATATCATGGTGCATAAACATAGATAAGACAACGAGGGTAGCATATGTCTTACACCATATAACTAGAGCTTAGGTCTCACAGGCACAAAACCAAACAAGTCAACAACTAGAGAGCAAAGCAAAGCAAAGCAAACGACACAAACGACGACAACCAACGACACAAACCACAAAACCCTAAACTCTCTCCCCCTTTGGCATCGAGACGCCAAAAAGGGCAGAAAGCTCAACTCCGGCTCCAGGTGAGAGCAAGTGAGGATCTCGAGCATCACATCCCAGCGGGGGCATCTGCATCGCCAACATCGGTCGGAAACTGCTCGACGTCGGAATCAGACCACTGACAATGCTGCTGAACCCACTCCTCCTCCTCGGTGATCTGGCCCTCAGAGCCACTAGCCACAGTCGCACCTAAGTGACGCATGAGCTCCTTGTGACGTCTCCTGGCCTGCTTCTCGGCCACATGAGTCATGTACTGACCGTGAGACTCCATGCAGAACAGCTTCTTCATCTTGAGCTTGAGCTTCTTAGCCCAAGAGGGCTCTGCAATGGATGGCTCATAGTCCTCATCATCATCAGCCTCTACATCCGCCTCAGCCTCATCAGTCTCCATAGCAGCAGCAGCAGCAGAGGATGAACCTCCAGTCTTGGTGACCGGAGAGCCCCAGTTGTCCTTCTTCCTTAGACGCTTAATTTCATGGGACACCAGCTCGCCAGTCTCAAGCATCACGTTGGGGTAGACACGATCCCAAGCCTTCTCAATGAGCAGCATGATGAAGGGGCCATAGATCGGACACTTGCGATCAGAGATAGCAGAGAGAAGTTCAGACCACATCACATGAGAGATGTCCAAGGTCTCGCCAGTGTTCTTTTCCTTCTCATGCTGGCAAAACAGAAGCATGTCCACCAGATAGGAGTGGACCTGATCCAGATTCCCAATGCGAGGGAAGAGGGTCTCACGGAAGACACGGTGAAGAATGTCCAGGTAGGCAGACAGCTCATAAGTTTCCTTCTTCGTCTCAGGGTTGATCTTCACAGTACAGTAGGGCCAGAGGGCTTGCTTGTGAGTAGCAGCTGTGGCTCGATGAGGACGAAAGCCAACAGGATTCTCGAGCCCGAGATCTTGCACCCCAAGAAGATCCATGAATGCCTTCCACTTGACAGACAGTGGCTTGCCATTGGTCATCCAGGTCAGAGTCCTCTCAGCATCAATCCCGAGATGGACGGTGGCATAGAACTGAGCCACAATGTCTGCATCAAAGTCCTTGTTGAACTCCATAATCCGTCGAATGTTCAACTGAGAGCACATCTGAAGAGCTTCGCCGAAATACTCAGGATCCTTCTCCATGTAGTCGATGTCGATGGAGCGCACACTCACAAACAGATTCTTCTTGGCCTTGAGCACATCGAAGAAGATGGCAAACTGAAAGCGGTTCCAGAATGGACGGTTGACCAAAGAGGGTTCTTGGTCTTTTTCATAAGGATTGTGACGGCGCCTTGCCCAGAACTCCTTGGCACTCATCTGCGGCACAGTCTTTCCCCTTGGCCTTGACGAAGACTTCTTCTTGTGTTGAGAAGGTGGGGCATCTGAAGATGCACCGGCAGGCGGTGGTGGTGCACTTGTGGAACCTCCAGCGGACTCGGATGTGCGGTAGCGCTTTGACGTGGCACGATTGGGGTTGACACGGCGGGCCGAAGGCTCAGAGTGATCATCACCTGGAACCAAACACGAGAACACGCAAAACAACCAAAAGGACGAGCGTAAGCCAAAGAACACAAGAAAAGATCAAAGTATGGAAGATATATGATGGAATTGGACAGGCAACGGTAGTACCGCGATCGCCAAGCGGTAGTACCGCCCTAAGCGGTAGTACCGTTCGAGGGTAAGCGGTAGTACTGCTCTGAGCGGTAGTACCGCTCTACGGTGAGCGGTAGTACCGCTCGAGGTGGGGGAACAACGGTTCCCTACTACCGTGGTCAGATCCGGCACTACCGGCCTGTCAAATTCAAAAATATTCCTACCAAACTCTAATCTACATAGTCTAGTTGCTTTCTCCATCCTACTCAAGCCTAGTTTTAGCCAAAAATCTAGAGATGCAACCACTATTGCCCCTAAAACACAAGAACTGAAAACAAACCAAAGGAGAGAGGGAACGGGGGCAATACCGGCATCCATGGCAAGAGGACGAGGTGAGGATCGACTCCACCAAAGGAAATGGAGAGGGGCGCCCCGGAGGAGGAGATCCGCCGGAGCCCTTCCGTGGCGAAACGGTGCTGGAGAGAAGGAGAGACACGAGGGGACGAACGAATGGGTATGGGGGAGAAGAAACCTCCCCCTGCCCCGTCCTAACCCTCTGGTCTCGCCCCGCAGCGGTAGTACCGCGCTGGGGAGCGGCAGTGCCGCTTATAAGCGGTAGTACCGCTCACCAACAGCGGTAGTACCGCCCAGCATGCCACGGCAACTAGACTAGCCGGCTTAGCTCAAAAAGAAGGCAGAAGGACAACCATCGAGAGGCGAAAAGAACATACCAGCAAGAAGACAAGAAACCCTACAACAAGAGATGGCGGTGGCCGAAGCCACCTATGTTTGAGTCAAGTGGTATGGCACCGCGAAGATTTTAACCTTGGGCCCATGACCAAAACTCGTCTTTGAAGCACTAGTACCAAAAAAATGGCGAAAGTGAAAGACTTGATCAATTTATGCGTTATGGGGGGAGGGACAGTTCATTGAGAGAACAACACTCCCCCTATGTCCATGCCTACACCTAAACTAGACAACATATTGAGTGAGGTGGGATGTGCAAGGGTTCAAGTCACATTGCTCGAATCAATGATATTTAGCTCATGCCTTAACTCGCGAAATCTTGATTCATCCAAGGGCTTCGTGAAAATGTCTGCAAGGTTATCATGAGTGTTGACATAGTTGAGCTCGATCTCGCCTCGCCTAATATGATCCCGGATGAAGTGATACCTAATCTCGATATGCTTCGTCTTGAAGTGTTGCACTGGGTTGAGGGATATCTTGATGGCGCTTTCATTGTCACACAAAAGAGGCACTTTGTCACAATTGACACCGTAATCCTTTAAAGTTTGCCTCATCCATAGGAGTTGTGCACAACAACTACCAGCAGCCACATACTCCGCTTCGGTGGACGAGAGAGACACACAACTTTGCTTTTTGGAAGACCAACTCACCAAAGAGCACCCAAGAACTTGGCACCCTCCGGAAGTGGACTTCCTATCCACTTTGTCTCCCGCCCAATCGGAATCCGAATATCCTACAAGCTTGAAATTTGCTCCTCTTGGGTACCATAAGCCAAAGTTTGGGGTATGAGCCAAATATCGAAAAATTCGCTTGACCGCCACATAGTGGCTTTCCTTTGGTGCGGCTTGAAACCGTGCACAAATTCCCACACTCAACATGATATCCGGTCTAGATGCACAAAGATAAAGCAAGGATCCAATCATGGATCGATATACCTTTTGATCCACCGCTTTACCATTGGGATCAATGTCAAGTTGACACTTGGTGGGCATTGGAGTAGAAGCCGGCTTGACATCACTTAGCTTGAATCTCTTGAGCATGTCTTGAGTATATTTGGCTTGGTTGATGAAGGTACCTTCTCTTCTTTGCTTCACTTCGAAACCTAGAAAGAACTTCAACTCTCCCATGGAAGACATCTTAAACTTGGAGGTCATTAGCGAGGCAAATTCATCATTGAAAGCTTTGTTAGGTGAACCAAAAATAATGTCATCAACATATAATTGGCACACAAACAACTCCCCGTTGACCTTCTTAGTAAAAAGAGTGGGATCGATTAGCCCAACTTCAAATCCACGATCTTGTAGCAACTCGGTAAGGTGGTCATACCACGCACGTGGGGCTTGTTTAAGGCCATAGAGTGCCTTATCGAGTTGGTACACATGATCGGGAAAGTAGGGATCCTCGAACCCGGGGGGTTGCTTGATGTAGACCAACTCATTAATAGGACCATTAAGAAAAGCACTCTTCACATCCATTTGTTGCAGCTTAAAGTTATGATGAGAAGCATAAGCAATAAGCATGCGAATGGACTCAAGGCGAGCAACGGGAGCAAAGGTTTCACCGTAGTCGATACCCTCGACTTGGGAGTAGCCTTGTGCCACTAAGCGAGCCTTGTTGCGAATGATAGTTCCATGAGCATCTTGCTTGTTCTTGAATATCCACTTGGTTCCAATGACATTATGGTTCTCCGATGGTCTGGGCACCAATCTCCACACTTTGTTGTGCTCGAAGTTGTTGAGTTCTTCATGCATGGCATTGAGCCAATCCGGATCTTCGAGCGCTTCATACACCTTTTGGGGTTGCACACAAGAGACAAACGCATGATGTTCACAATAGTTTGCTAATTGTCGACGAGTGCTTACCCACTTTGTTAGACTTCCAAGCACATTCTCCATGATGTGCCCTTTAGTGGTGAGCTTGGAAGCAATTTTGGCGGCACGGCGCTCCAATTCCTCCTCGGATGTGAGATGAGGAGAGGAAACTTGATCATCTTGAGCGCCGTTAGGAGCTTGTACTTGTTCTTGAACTTGACCTTGAGCATCATGTGATGGTTCACCACCATCTTGAGAGTGATCTTGCCCTTGGTCTTGTTCATTTGGTTGAGGGCCTTGACTTTGTTCTTCGGAAGCGTGTGGGTCTTGGGTTGGTGATGGCTCCACTTGAGTGGAGCATTGTCCTTCTCCTTCAGCCACAAGGGGTTCCTCAATGGGTAGGATGAAACCAACACCCATTCTTCTTATGGCTTGGGGAGGAATTTCATCACCTGTATCACAAGTACCACTTTGCTCCACTTGGGAGCCGTTATTCTCATCAAACTCCACGTTACACGTCTCCTCAATAAGCCCCGTGGACTTATTGAGGACACGGTAGGCATGAGAGTTTGTAGCATAACCAACAAATATGCCCTCATAAGCTCTAGCCTCAAATTTAGACAGCCGGACACCCTTTTTGAGAATGAAACACTTACACCCGAACACCCGAAAGTACTTGACATTGGGCTTGTTACCGGTGAGTATTTCATATGGAGTCTTGTTCAAGCCTTTGCGGAGGTAGAGCCGGTTGGATGCATGGCACGCGGTGTTGATGGCTTCGGCCCAAAAGTTGTATGGAGACTTGAACTCCGCCATCATGGTCCTTGCAGCATCCATCAACGTCCGGTTCTTCCTCTCCGCAACACCGTTTTGTTGAGGGGTATAAGGTGCGGAATATTGATGCTTGATCCCCTCATCACTAAGAAACTCGTCCAAGGTGTAGTTCTTGAACTCGGTGCCGTTGTCGCTTCTTATCGTCAAGATCTTGACATTGTGTTGACGTTGTGCTTCATTTGCAAAGTCAATGACGGTTTGTTGAGTTTCACTCTTCCTCTTGAAGAAGTACACCCAAGTGTACCTAGAGTAGTCATCCACAATCACCAAGCAATACTTTCTACCCCCAAGACTATCAAAGGATGGAGGCCCAAAGAGATCCAAGTGAAGGAGCTCCAAAGGCCTCTTTGAGTAGATGACAGTCGTGGGAGGGTGGGCCTTCTCATGTAGCTTTCCTTCGATACAAGCACTGCAAGCACGATCTTTGGCAAAACTAACATTTGTTAGTCCTCGAACATGGTCCCCCTTGAGAAGACTTTGCAATGATCTCATATTGACATGGGCTAGGCGGCGGTGCCAAAGCCAACCCACGTCAACTTTAGCCATTAGGCATGTCGCGGTCTTAGTGGGTCGCTCCGAAAAGTTAATCACATATAGACCGTTCTCGACATGCCCAACAAAGGCCACTTTAAGAGTCTTGCTCCACAAGAGGGCCACGGTATCAATATCAAAGAAAGTGGCAAAGCCCATGATTGCAAGTTGACGAACGGAAAGTAAATTGTATGCAAGGGACTCTACAAGCATGACCTTCTCGATCGTGAGATCTTGAGAAATGACAACCTTGCCGAGTCCCAATACCTTAGAAGACGAGGCATCACCCCACTCGACATTGGTGGGCATAGATGGAATCTTGTGAACGTCCACCACCATGTCCTTACTTCCGGTCATATGATTTGTCGCTCCACTATCGAGCAACCATGATCCCCCACCGGAAGCAAACCCCTACAAGAGATCAATGCTTGGTTTTAGGTACCCATTTTGTAATGGGTCCTTTGATGTTAGCAACAAGGGTCTTAGGAACCCAAATAGACCATTCAATGTACTCATAAGAAGAACCAACAAATTTGGCATAGACATGCCCATCACTAGCACGGCATAACACATATGAAGGGTTAAAGTCGCCGGATTTGTTAGGGGTGGTGACATTGCTCTTCTTGACACCATCACCCTTCACATTGTTCTTCTTCTTCTCCTTGAGAACACCCTCCCCCTCCTTCACAAAAGTTTGCTTGAGCGGAGGTGGTCGTTTGGTCTTGTCATTCTTGTTCTTGTTCTTGGGCTTGGGTCCAAACCCAATCCCTTCCTTGGCCACAACTTCCTTTTGGTTGCTCAAAAGATCGTTGAGGTTTTTCTCGCCTTGTATGCATGACACAAGGCCTTTCTCAAGTTGCTCCTTCAACTTAGCATTTTCCTCAACAAGATGCACATGCTCACAACATGGGTTAGTAGCATTTGCATTATCAATTAAAACCATATGAGGAAAGGTGGCTTTCTCTTTAGTTAGCTTCACTTGAAGTTGATCATGAGACTCCTTGAGGTTAGCATGAATACCTTTCAAGACTTTGTGGGCCTTGTCAAGTATATCAAACTCCTCCTTGTGTCTAGCAAGATCAACTTCAAGTTTGGCCTTCTCGGAGTTTAGCACACGAGAGACAACAAGAGCATGGTCAAGATCTTTCTTTAACTTAGCATGGTCATCGTTGTGTGACTCCTCAAGAGCCAAGCGAAGACCACGCTCTTCCTCAAGGGCATTGGAAAGATCCGAAATCTCATCGGCATAGTCTCGACTATGCCCCTCCATCTTAGAGATGGTATCTTCGTGAGCCTCAATCATGTCATTGGCTTCACCAAGCTGTTCCAAGAGAGCAACAAAGTGCTTCTTGGATTTACCCTTGAGTTTACTCATAAAGGACTCAAACTCGTTCTCCATCACATTAGACCCCACATATTCATCAATGCATTCCGTCGAAGAAGAGTGGTCAATGAGGGTAGTTTTGATGTTAGGGGTTACCTTGTTGGTGGCTTTAGCCATGAGGCACTTGGCGGTGATGCTTTCATTTGGGGAGTCGAAAAGAGACACCCGAGGAGTCTCCGCAATGGCAACGGAGGCCATGGCAACCAACTCTCCATCTTCATCATCCTCATTGTACTCTTCTTGTACCACTAGAGCCTTGTGAGGAGACTTCTTGGTGAAGTTGTTCTTGTTGGGGAAAGACTTGGCCTTGTCCTTACGAATGAGTTTGCCACCATTGTCTTCCCTTTTCTCATAAGGGCACTCCGCAACAAAGTGACTCACATTTCCACAATTGAAGCAAGTCCTCACTCGTTGCTTGCCCTTTCCACCACTTGAGTTGCCTTTGTTGAAGTTGGGCCTTGAGCTCTTCTTGCTCCAAAATTGTCTTGAAGCAAGAGCCATATGTTCATGATAGGCATACTTCGTATCTTCGAGGTTGCTCTCTTCTTCTTCCTCATCTTCCTCTTCTTCGACATGAGCCTTGGCCTTCAATGCAAGGTTGGGCTTCTTTGCTCTTTGGGAGCGAAGCACCGCATTGTCGGCGGTCTTGTCCAATATGCTCATTGCCACAAACTCATCCAACACATCACTTGAAGACAAGGTGTGGAAATCCGGCCTTTGACGGATGACGGAGGACATGGCTTTGTTGTAGGGCATCATAGCCTTGAGGAATTTGCGCTTGATCCAGTTGTCATCCGTGTCCTTACTTCCATGATCCCGGAGTGAGACCGCGAGCTTGGTAACTCTGCGATAGAGCTCTCGAGGTTCTTCATCTTCTTTCATAGCAAACTCATCGGCTTCGTCTTGCACCACTTCATAGTTGGAGCGTTGGATGCTTGCGCTTCCTCGATATAGGGACACCACTTTGCCCCAAGCATCTTTGGCCAAGGTGTAAGGCCGGAGATGGGGAAGGTCTTCGGGAAGGATTGCTTCTTGGATGATGAAGAGAGCATTCTCATTGAATTGATGATCCACGGCTTCTCTAGGAGTGAAGTTGCTTTGGTCATGCGGATAAAAACCTTCTTCAATGATTCTCCAAAGGTTAGTGTTCACATGATTTAAGTGACGCTTAAAACGATAGACCCAAGAATCAAAATCCTCCCTTTTGTCAACCTTGGGAGGTGGACCGGCATGATTTAAATGAGTAGAAGGAATAGGTCCACCATAAACGGGAGGAGGTTCCACATGGGCAAAGATGCCGGTGCCATTCTTGCCACTAGACATGGAGGCTTTCTCACTAGTAGCTTCCCCCTTGTCGGGGTTAGCATCCGTCACCGTGGTAATGGGATCACCCACTTTCAACGGTGCGGTAGAACTTTTAAGCCCTTCTAAGAATTCCTTAAACATGTCCTTGACCTCGGTCGTCATGGAGGTTTTCAATGTGTCCAAAGCCACATTGAACTCCTCACGTGAGATCGAGTCACCCCCATCTCCCGCAGACGATCTAGCATTCGCATCGGAATGCTCCGCCACATCGTCTACAACGTCAACCATACTCTTTGGACGGTAAAGTCCTTAAAAAGAGACGTAGCTCTGATACCAATTGAAAGGATCGATATAGTTGACTAGAGGGGGGAGGGGTGAATAGGCAACTAACAATTTTTAGCTTTTCTTCACCAAATTAAACTTTGCATCAAAGTAGATTGCCTAGATATGCAACTAAGTGGACAACCTATATGATGCAACAACGATAAGCATACACACAAGTAATAAGGAAACCACAAATAAGCTTGCACAAGTGAAGGGGTAAGATAACCAAGAGTGGAGCCGGTGGAGACGAGGATGTGTTACCGAAGTTCCTTCCTTTTGAGGGGAAGTACGTCTCCGTTAGAGCGGTGTGGTGGCACAATGCTCCCCAAGAAGCCACTAGGGCCACCGTATTCTCCTCACGCCCTCACACAATGCAAGGTGCCGTGATTCCACTATTGGTGCTCTTGAAGGCGTCAACCGAACCTGTACAACAAGGTTGGGGCAATCTCCACAACTTAATTGGAGGCTCCCAACGACACCACGAAGCTTCACCACAATGGAGTATGGCTTCACGGTGACCTCAACCGTCTAGGGTGCTCGACACCCAAGAGTAACAAGATCCACTAGGGATTAGTGGGGGGAATCAAATTTCTCTTGGTGGAAGTGTAGATCGAGGCCTTCTCAACCACTCCCGAGCAAATCAACAAGTTTGATTGGCTAGGGAGAGAGATCGGGCGAAAATGGAGCACGGAGCAACAATGGAGTAGTTGGGGGAAGAGGCAAGTCAAAGAGGAGGAAGAAGACACCCTTATATAGTGGGGGAAACAATCCAACCGTTATCCCCCACTCAGCCCCGCAGAGAGCGGTACTACCGCGGAGGCAGGGCGGTACTACCGCTCATAAGCGGTACTACCGCGCCCCCTCATCGGTACTGCCGTGCCAGAAGAAAAGAGCCAGGAGCTGAGATCCAAAGCGGTACTACCGCGGAGGCCGGGCGGTACTACCGCTCAAAAGCGGTACTACCGCACCTACAACCGCAACTAGTACCGCAAAACCCGACACGAGAAAAAGCGCACTCGAGTCGAGGCGGTAGGAGCACGGAGCCGCAGCGGTACTACTGCTGAGACCACCAAGCGGTACTACCGCTGTGTGGAGCGGTACTGCCGCTTAGTGAGCTCGAGCGGTACTACCGCTAAGGCTCGCGGTACTACCGCTGGGTCCAAGAAAAGATAGAGAGGGGAGAAAGAGAAGCTCCATTGAGGCGGAAAGATACGGTGGGTGCAATGAGGACGTGTACGTGTTGATTCCACCCAAACCATACCGAAGCGGATCCCCTCTTGATAGTACGGTGACTACTACGAAACTATACAACCAGTAGAGAAACGAGGGAAGCTACACCGTCTTGATTAGAACGCCGAGGGGAAATAATCGTCTCGTGCCGAGAAGTGAATATCTGAAAAGACTCAAAGCACCCGATTAGTCCGCAAAAGCATTGTCATCAATCACCAAAACACATTAGGGATAAATATACCCTTACACCATCACACACCGACCCTTGGCTTAACTTACGTGCTAAGGCGCAAGTAAATTTGCATGGACATTTTTCCTATGTTGGCCGACAACAGTTTTTCCAAGTCTGTATCTCTACGAAATAAAATTTTGAAACGAAGCCTTATCCAAAAAGAGAAGTCAGGAACGTCCCGTAACTCTACGACAACATCATACTGAGACTTTGATACGCTAATAGTCCCTCAACATGCAGCATGTAGCTTACTTGCATGCAAGTCGTAAAATTACCTCACTCCCTTTTGTTTACGGTGGGAAACCAACCCCTTTCTCCATGCTGTAATTTTACCTCAAGAGCTTTGCTTCTTACAGCTTCAACTTCTGTCCGTGTGATTGGACTGGGGTGAGGAATAAGAATTCCTCACCCAGTGTGACGAATAGCGCGACCCATATATATATATATATATATATATATATATATATATATATATATATATATATATATATATATATATATATATATATATACTATTCATCACCCAGGACGCAGAATAAGTTATTCTTCACCCGAGGTAATATTACGACCATATTATAATTAAATTACGTTTGGAATTCAAATAGTTACATTCCTATTGATTCACTACATAAAATTTGGCATAAAAAATTAAAAATATAGGTCATAAGACAAGAAAATTTGCAGCTTATGTGTATTTTACACTATGTTTTTACGTTTGTAATTTTACATAACATAAAATATTTTTTACGATGATTAGATATTTTCTTACGATCTCTTTTTACGCCGGAAATAAGACAAAACTTACGGAACGTAAAATTACGGTGCATTGATGGTAAAATAGAGGGGGGTGAAAAATAACTATTCTTCACTCAGGGTGACGAATAGTCAATCCCTATATATATATATATATATATATATATATATATATATATATATATATATATATATATATATATATATATATATATATATTCCAACACAATGTGCTTGCCAAAGGATAAAGTGTAAAAAGGAAAGGTGAAGATCACCATGACTCCTGCATAAGACATAAGACAAAAATAAAAGATAAGCCCTTCGCAGAGGGAAGCAGAGGTTGTCATGTGCTTTTATGGTTGGATGCACAAAATCTTAATGCAAAAGAACGTCACTTTATATTGCCACTTGTGATAGGGACCTTTTTTATGCGGTCCTTCGCTTTTATTTCTCCCGTATCACAAGATCGTATAAAGCTTATTTTCTCCACACTAATAGATCATACATATTTAGAGAGCAATTTTTATTGCATGCAACAATGTAACTTACTTGAAGGATCTTACTCAACCCATAGGTAGATATTGTGGACACTCATGGCAAAACTGGATTTAAGGATATTCGGAAGCACAAGTAGTATCTCTACTTGGTGCAAGGAATTTGGCTAGCATGCGGAGGAAAGGCAAGCCCAACATGTTGGGTGATCCATGACAATATACTTTATTTCGGATATAAGAAAACATAACCCATTACGTTGTCTTCCTTGTCCAACATCAACTTTTTATCATGCCATATTTTAATGAGTGCTCACAATCATAAAAGATGTCTAAGATAGTATATTTATATGTGAAAACCTCTCTTTCTTTATTACTTCCTATTAATTGCAACAATGACCAAAACTATGTTTGTCAACTCTCAACAACTTTTATTCATCATACTCTTTATATGTGAAGTCATTACTCTCCATAAGATGATTATGATCTCTTTAATTATTTTTATTCTTCTTTTATTCCCTCAAGATCATAGCAAGATAACCAAGCCCTCGACTCAAAACTAATCTTTATTATATATAGCTCACGGACTCGATTACATAGAAGGATCATAAAGCAAAACTCAAAACTAAATCATACTAAAACTTTATTCTACTAGATCAAGATATTACCAAAAGGAGCAAACTAAGGACAACGGTAAAGACATGAGTGTGATGGTGATACGATATCGGGGCACCTCCCCCAAGCTTGGCAGTTGCCAAGGGGAGTGCCCATACCCATGTGCTTATGTCTCTTTCTTCGGAGGTGGTGATGTGATATTCTTGGCCATGATGCCCCTCAGGATACGATTCTCTTCCTCGAGCTTATTGACTTGCTGCTTGAGGTCCATTATTTCCTTACGGAGCTTGCCTGTGACGTCTAAAGCTCCTTTCACCCATGGATGTTGCATAGCTGCGGGAGAACAAGTAACACTCTTTTTCATATTTTCATAAGAAAGAAATCTAACATTGGAAGGGATGACCGAGTTTGGAATAGCTGAGCTCTGTAGTTCCCCCATCGTGAATCCGGCTCGAAAACGAGAAGTAACTTCTTGATCCTCTTCCATGGCACCTATCCTTTTCAAGTCGGCCTCATATCTTCCTACGTTGATGGACCAAAGTGGTCAGCATCACTGTTTGCTCCTGGTCTCGGTGTCGGATGAGACACCCGACTCTCCCCGACTGACTCTTGAGAAGACATCTTGCTCTAATCTGTGGTAGAAACAACTCAAAACGAAAAACAGAGGATATTGTTGGGGAACGTTGCAGAAAACAAAAATTTTCCTACGGTTTCACCAAGATCCATCTATGAGTTCATCTAGCAACGAGTATTCAGATTGCATCTACATACCTTTGTAGATCGCGAGCGGAAGCGTTCACTAGAACGTGGATGATGGAGTCGTACTCGCCGTGATCCAAATCACCGATGACCGAGTGCCGAACGGACAACACCTCCGCGTTCAACACACGTACGGAGCGGATGACGTCTCCTCCTTCTTGATCCAGCAAGGGGGAAGGAGAGATTGAGGAAGATGGCTCCAGCAGCAGCACGACGGCGTGGTGTTGGTGGAGATGCAGCACTCTGGCAGGGCTTCGCCAAGCACGTGACGGCGGAGGAGAGGTGTAGCAGGGGAGAGGGAGGCGCCAAGATGCAAGGGTGCGGCTGCCCCCTCCCTCCCCCCTTTATATAGGCCCCCTGGGGGGGCGCCAGCCCTTGGAGATCTGATCTCCCAAGGGGGGCGGCGGCCAGGGGGGTGGAGTACCCCCCAAGGCAAGTGGGGCGCCCCCCACCCTAGGGTTTCAACCCTAGGCGCAGGGGGTGGGCCTAGGGGGGCGCACCAGCCCACTATGGGCTGGTTCCCCCTCCCACTTCAGCCCATGGGGCCCTCCGGGATGGGTGGACCCCCGGGACCCATCCGGTGGTCCCGGTACAATACCGGTGACCCCGAATTCTCCCGATGGCCGAAACTGCACTTCCTATATATGATTCTTTACCTCCGGACCATTCCGGAGCTCCTCGTGACGTCCGGGATCTCATCCGGGACTCCGAACAACTTTCGGATTACTGCATACTTATCTCTATACAACCCTAGCGTCACCGAACCTTAAGTGTGTAGACCCTACGGGTTCGGGAGACATGCAGACATGACCGAGACATCTCTCCGGCTAATAACCAACAGCGGGATCTAGATACCCATGTTGGATCCCACACACTCCTCGATGATTTCATCGGATGAACCACGATGTCGAGGATTCAATCAATCCCGTATTCAATTCCCTTTGTCAATCGGTATTTTACTTGCCCAAGATTCGATCGTCGGTATCCCAATACCTCGTTCAGTCTCGTTACCGGCAAGTCACTTTACTCGTACCGTAATGCATGATCCCATGATCAAACGCTTTGATCACACTGAGCTCATTATGATGATGCATTACCGAGTGGGCCCGGTGATACCTCTCCGTCATACGGAGTGACAAATCCCAGTCTCGATCCGTGTCAACCCAACAGACACTTTCAGAGATACCCGTAGTATACCTTTATAGTCACCCAGTTACGTTGTGACGTTTGGCACACCCAAAGCACTCCTACGGTATCCGGGAGTTACACGATCTCATGGTCTAAGGAAAAGATACTTGACATTGGAAAAGCTCTAGCAAATGAATTATACGATCTTGTGCTTATGCTTAGGATTGGGTCTTGTCCATCACATCATTCTCCTAATGATGTGATCTCGTTATCAATGACATCCAATGTCCATAGTCAGGAAACCATGACTATCAGTTGATCAACGAGCTAGTCAACTAGAGGCTTACTAGGGACATATTGGTGTCTATGTATTCACACATGTATTACGATTTCCGGATAACACAATTATAGCATGAATAAAAGACAATTATCATGAACAGGGAAATATAATAATAATGCTTTTATTATTGCCTCTAGGGCATATTTCCAACAGATATTTGCGTGGTACGCTGGTCAAAACCTTTGGGAGATTATATAATGAATTTTTACCGACTAAAAGAAGTATCGTGCGAGAAAACAAAGTTCGGAGGGCACACGAGGTGCCCACGAGGCAGGGGGCGCGCCTAGGGGGTAGGGCGCGCCCTCCACCCTCGTGGATACCTCGTGTCCCTTTCGCACTACTTTCTTATTTTCCTATTTTCTTAAATATTCCAAAACAGAGAAAAATTGCTATTAGAACAGTTTTGGAGTCGGTTTACTTACCGTACCACATACCTATTCCTTTTCGGAGTCTGAAACGTTCTGGAAAGTGTCCCTTATGTATTCCTCCGGGGTTACGGTTTCAATAGCATTAGTTTCAACATTTATTGGATTACCTGAGATATAATGTTTGATTCTTTGACCGTTCACCACCTTCGGATTTGTGCCTTCGAAGTTGTTGATTTTTATGGCACCAGAATGATAGACCTCCTCGATAACATAAGGACCTTCCCATTTAGAGAGGAGTTTTCCTACAAAAAATCTTAAATGAGAGTTGTATAGCAAAACATAGTCACCTACAACAAACTCACGCTTTTGTATCCTTTTGTCATGCCATCTTTTAACTTTTTCTTTAAACAGTTTGTCATTCTCATAAGCATGGGTTCTCCATTCATCAAGTGAGCTAATGTCAAATAGTCTCTTCTCACCGGCAAGTTTGAAATCATAATTGAGCTCTTTAATGGCCCAATATGCCTTATGTTCTAGTTTGAGAGGTAAGTGACATGCTTTTCCGTAAACCATTTTATATGGAGACATACCCATAGGATTTTTATATGTAGCTCTATAGGCCCATAATGCATCATCAAGTTTTTTGGACCAATTCTTTCTAGATCTATTAACAGTCTTTTGCAAAATTAATTTAATCTCTCTATTACTCAGTTCTACTTGACCACTAGACTGTGGGTGGTATGGAGATGCAATTCTATGATTAACATAATACTTAGCAAGCATTTTATGAAAAGCATCATGAATAAAATGTGAACCACCATCGGTCATTAAATATCTAGGGACTCCAAACCTCAGAAAAATGACTTCTTTAAGCATCTTTATAGAGGTGTTATGATCAGCATTACTAGTTGGAATAGCTTCTACCCACTTAGTAACGTAATCAACAGCAACTAAAATATGTGTATACCCATTAGAGGAAGGAAACGGTCCCATATAATCAAAACCCCAAACATCAAATGGTTCAATAACAAGTGAATAGTTCATAGGCATTTCTTGACGTCTACTAATATTACCAATTCTTTGACATTCATCACAAGACAAAACAAACTTACGGGCATCTTTGAAGAGAGTAGGCCAATAAAAACCGGATTGCAATACCTTATGTGCAGTTCTATCTCCAGTGTGGTGTCCTCCATAAGCCTCAGAGTGACACTTGCGTAGGATCTGTTCCTGTTCATGCTCAGGTACACAACGTCTAATAACACCATCTACTCCTTTATAAAGGTGTGGGTCATCCCAGAAGTAATGTCTTAGATCATAGAAAGACTTTTTCTTTTGCTGGTATGTGAAACTAGGTGCTATAAATTTAGCAACAATGTAATTAGCATAATCAGCATACCATGGAGCAGTACGAGAAGCATTTATGACAGCTAATTGTTTATCAGGAAAGCTATCATCAATAGGTAGTGGGTCATCAAGAACATTCTCTAACCTAAAAAAGTTGTCTGCAACGGGGTTCTCAGCTCCCTTTCTATCAATAATATGCAAATCAAATTCTTGTAGCAAGAGAACCCATCTAATAAGTCTAGGTTTAGCATCTTTCTTTTCCATAAGATATTTAATAGCAGCATGATCGGTGTGAACAGTTACTTTAGAATCAACAATATAAGGTCTGAACTTATCACAAGCAAATACAACTGCTAATTTTTTTTCCAGTAGTAGCATAATTTCTTTGGGCACTGTCTAGATTTTTACTAGCATATTGAATAACATTTAATTTCTTATCAACTCTTTGTCCTAGAATAGCACCTACAAAATAATCACTAGCATCACACATAATTTCAAAGGGTAAATTCCAATCAGGTGGCTGAACAATAGGTGCAGAAATCAAAGCTTTCTTAAGTATTTCAAATGCTTCTACACAATCATCATCAAAGACAAAAGGAACATCTTTTTGTAAGAGATTAGTCAGAGGCCTAGAAATTTTTTAGAAGTCTTTAATGAACCTCCTATAAAAACTGGCATGACCAAGGAAACTTCTTATACCTTTGATGTCCTCGACATCTTTTCAAAAGCATCAACTTTAGCTTTATCAACTTCAATACCTCTTTCGGAAATTTTATGCCCCAAGATAATACCTTCATTAACCATAAAGTGGCACTTCTCCCAATTCAAGACAAGATTAGTTTCTTCACATCTCTGCAAAAATCGATCAAGGTTGCTTAAGCAATCATCAAAAGAAGTTCCATATACGGAAAAATCCTCCATGAAAACCTCAACAATCTTTTCACAAAAGTCAGAGAATATAGCAGTCATACATCTTTGAAAGGTAGCCGGTGCATTGCATAAAACAAAAGGCATACGTCTATAAGCAAAGGTACCGAAAGGGCAAGTAAAAGTGGTTTTTTCCTGATCCTCTTTTGACACAGGTATTTGAGAGAAACCAGAATAACTGTCTAGAAAGCAAAAAATGTGTATGCTTGGATAATCTTTCAAGCATTTGATGAATAAAAGGTAAAGGGTAGTGATCCTTTTTAGTAGCTTTATTTAATTTGCGGAAGTCAATTACCATTCTATAACCTGTAACAATTCTTTGTGGGATCAATTCATCTTTATCATTAGGGACAACAGTGATACCTCCCTTCTTAGGGACACAATGGACAGGACTTACCAACTGACTATCAGCAACATGATAAATTATACCCCGCTCTAGAAGCTTTATTATTTCTTTTCTTACCACTTCTTTCATCTTAGGATTTAACCATCGTTGGTGATCAAAAACCGGTTTAGCATCTTCTCCAATTTTATTTTGTGTTGGCATAGAGTGGGACTAATGCCCTTAAGATCATCAAGAGTATATCCAATAGCAGCACGGTGCTTCTTCAGAGTTTTCAATAATTTCTCTTCTTCCTGCTCTGAAAGGTTAACATTAATAATAATAGGATATATTTTCTTTTCATCAAGATAAGCATATTTAAGTGTATCTGGTAATGGTTTAAGCTCAAACACGGGATCACCCTTGGGTGGAGGAGGATCCCCTAAAATTTCAACAGGCAAGTTATGTTTCAAAATAGGTCCGTGTTTGAAGAATACTTCATCTATTTCCCTTCTTTCATTCATAAACATATCATTTTCATGGTCTAGCAAATATTGTTCTAAAGGATCATTCAGAGGCATGACAATAGAAGCAAGACCAATAATTTCATCTTTACTAGGCAATTCTTTATCATGGGGTTGTCTACAAAATTTAGCAAAATTAAAATCATGAGACATATCCCCTAAACCAATAGTAACAACATCCTTTTTGCAATCTATCTTGGCATTAACAGTATTCAAGAAGGGTCTACCAAATATAATGGGACAAAAGTCATCTTGTGGGGAACCAAGAAAAAGAAAATCTGTAGGATATTTAACTTTCCCGCACAAGACTTCAACATCTCTGACAATCCCAACTGGTGAAATAGTATCTCTGTTGGCAAGCTTAATAGTAACATCAATACCTTCTAACTCAGCAGGTGCAATATCATGCATAATTTTTTCGTATAAAGAATGAGGTATTGCACTCACACTAGCACCCATATCACATAGGCCATGATAGCAATGATCTCCTATTTTAACAGAAATAACAGGCATGCCTACAACAGGTCTATGTTTATTTTTAGTATCGGGTCTAGCAATTCTAGCAGCTTCATCAAAGAAGTAAATAACATGCCCATCAATATTATCGGCCAAGAGATCTTTAACCATAGCAATACTAGGTTCGACTTTAATTTGCTCATGGGGTGTAGGTGTTCTAGTATTACTCTTACAAACCACAGTTGAAGCTTTAGCATGATTCTTTATTCTAACAGGGAAAGGTGGCTTCTCAATATAAGCGGTAGGAACAATAGGATCAACATTATAAGTGATAGTCTTTTCTTCAACTTTAATAGGTGCAACTACTTTTACTTCAATGAGAGGATTATATTTAAACCACTTCTCCTTAGGGAGATCAACATGAGTAGCAAAGGATTCACAGAAAGAAGCCACTATCTCAGATTCAAGTCCATATTTAGTGCTAAATTGACGGAAAGCATCGGTATCCATAAAGGATTTAACACAATCAAACTTAGGTGTTATACCTGACTCTTTACCTTCGTCGAGGTCCCAATCTTCAGAGTTGCGTTTAATTATTTCCAATAAATCCCATTTGAATTCAATAGTCTTCATCATAAAAGAACCAGTACAAGAAGTATCGAGCATGGAGCGATTATTGAGAGAATGCCGAGCATAAAATTTTTGAATAATAATTTCTCTTGAGAGCTCATGATTGGTGCATGAATATAACATTGACTTAAGCCTCCCACAAGCTTGAGCGATGCTTTCTCCTTCACGAGGCCAAAAATTATATATATAATTACGATCATGATGAACCAGATGCATAGGATTAAACTTCTGATGAAATTCCAATTTCAATCGGTTGTAGTTCCATGATTCAATATCATCGCATAGCCTAAACCATGTCAATTCCTTTCCCTTCAAAGATAAAGGGAAGACCTTCTTCTTGATAACATCCTCGCGCATACCTGCAAGCTTAAATAATCCACAAACTTCATCCACATAGATTAGGTGCAAATCGGGATGCAATGTTCCATCTCCTGTAAAAGGATTAGCTAGCAGTTTCTCTATCATACCCGAAGGAATTTCAAAGTAAACATTTTCAGTAGGTTCAGTAGGTTGAGGAGCAACTCTTTGCTCTACTAGTCGGGGTGAAGATACCTCGAACAAGCCCCTCAGAGGATTACTTTGCATACTAACAAGTGACAGTAAATTTCAGCACACTATATAAATTTTTCCTTACCAAATTCCACCTACCAAAGGCGCTTCACTCCCCGGCAACGGCGCCAGAAAAGAGTCTTGATGACCCGCAAGTATAGGGGATCTATCGTAGTCCTTTCGATAAGTAAGAGTGTCGAACCCAACGAGGAGCAGAAGGAAATGACAAGTGGTTTTCAGTAAGGTATTCTCTGCAAGCACTGAAATTATCGGTAACAGATAGTTTTGCGATAAGGTAATTTGTAATGGGTAACAAGTGATAAAAGTAAATAAGGTGCAGCAAGGTGGCCCAATCCTTTTTGTAGCAAAGGACAAGCCTGGACGAACTCTTATATAAATGAAAACACTCCCGAGGACACATGGGAATTATCGTCAAGCTAGTTTTCATCACGCTCATATGATTCACATTCGTTACTTTGATAATTTGATATGTGGGTGGACCGGTGCTTGGGTGCTTCCCTTCCTTCGACAAGCATCCCACTTATGATTAACCCCTCTTGCAAGCATCCACAACTACAAAAGAAGTATTAAGGTAAACCTAACCATAGCATGAAACATATGGATCCAAATCAGCCCCTTACGAAGCAACGCATAAACTAGGGTTTAAGCTTCTGTCACTCTAGCAACCCATCATCTACTTATTACTTCCCAATGCCTTACTATAGGCCCAAACAATGGTGAAGTGTCATGTAGTCGATGTTCACATAACACCACTAGAGGAAAAACAACATACATCTCATCAAAATATCGAACGAATACCAAATTCACATGGCTACTTATAGCAAGACTTCTCCCATGTTCTCAGGAACAAATGTAACTACTCACAAATCATATTCATGTTCATAACCAGAGGGGTATTAATATGCATAAAGGATCTGAACATATGATCTTCCACCAAATAAACCAACTAGCATCAACTACAATGAGTGATCAACACTACTAGCAACCCACAGGTACCAATCTGAGGTTTTGAGACAAAGAGTGGATACAAAAGATGAACAAGGGTTTGAGATGAGATGGTGCTGGTGAAGATGTTGATGGAGATTGACCCCATCCCTATGAGAGGATCGATGGTGATGATTTCCCCCTCCCGGAGGGATGTTTCCTCGGCAGAACAGCTCCGCCGTAGCCCTAGAATTGTTTCACCAGGTTCCGCCTCGAGACGGCGGCGCTTCATCCCAAAAGCTTCCTTCTGATTTTTCCAGGGCGAAAGACTTCATATAGCCAAAGATGGGCACTGGAGGCCTGCCAGGGAGCCCACAAGGCAGGGGAGCATGCCCCCACCCTCGTGGATGGTGGGTGGCCCCCCTCTGGTGTTTTCTTCCCCCAATATTTTTTATATATTCCAAAACTAACTTTCATGGAGTTCCAGGACTTTTGGAGTTGTGCAGAATAGGTCTCTAATGTTTCCTCCTTTTCCAGCCCAGAATTCCAACTGTCGCATTCTCCCTCTTGGTGTAAACCTTGTATAATAAGAGAGAATAGGCATAAGTATGGTGACATAATGTGTAATAACAGCCCATAATGCAATAGATATCGATATAAAAGCATGATGCAAAATGGACGTATCAATGTTCTACATGCCTAGCATTACCATGACTAGGAGATACATATTTTTATCCAAATTTGAGTCCGGCTTGGATTCGTTGATGTTTTTAGAGGAGTATGATGTTGTGACAACCATGGGATCAATATTTTTTAATTGCACTGGACTAAAAATTGTTTTGTAGATGTTTGCATGGAGGTCTTCTCGCGTACGCGATGCTTCGAGTTCATCCACCGCACTACCACAACAAGTTTTCAGTCGGGGGATCATATTCACCGACCGTGAAGCAAGGAAGAAACTCCAAAAGCTCAGTACAACGAAGATCAAGGCAACCAAATGGTCTTGCCTGACCACACTCACCAAGCTAGGTTTTACTAATGATTTCAATTTGCTTTGTCATAATGCCGACTTGCATCATTTTGTTTATCAGGGATGTGAGACAAATGAATGCATGATGCTTGAGTTTCGTAGTACTCTCTCGCACAATGTTTGTTTGGTGCTAAATGCATATGAGGAGGAGAGGATCAGTTTCCGACTCCTAGACCAAGACTTCAACATCACTCTTGATGACTGGTGTAATTATTTTGGCTTCACCAACATTAATGATGATCTTAGATATGTTTATGATTTCACTGACCTGCAACCAAGCCAATCCTTTTTCCAAATGAGTCATCATGGGTCGAGGCAAAGAACCAGTTGCATTGAAATTCCTGCTATATGTTATATATATTATGTTATCACTAACTCATTGCAGGCACGAGGATAAGTTTCTAAGGTGAATGATGAGAACATGCTAGTTCTCGGGAAAGCAGCAAACCTTGACGTCGGTTATTCGTGCAACCTAGGAGCAATACTTTTGCTACACCTCGGGCATCAAGCAAATCATGCACAAGGAAATATCATGTGTGGAGGAGTGATCACCATCTTGGCCAACTCCCTTGGTCTCAACTACAATCACATTCACCCCATTGTCTAACACCCTTGTTAATATTCATGCTCTCACTAGTGTTGGAATGGTAGTAGTTCGCAATGGTATTCATTGCATTAGAATTCCTAGAGTGGCGCACTTGTTGCCTACTCCTATTCCTAACTATTTTCCATTGAGCATGGGCAATTCCATTATGTTGCACAGGAAGGAGATGCGGCTTTTGACCTAGAAGGCCTAGAACCAGAACAGGTAGATGAAAAAGACCTCGCCACTGACGAATAAAAGGAGCACTCCCAAGAGCAGCCACAACAAGGAGACTACACCACCTATGTGGACCTCAGCAGCCTCTAGGGCTCTATTGATGATATGAGCAACCTTGCCATGTCCCTTCAAGGAATGTCCGCCTACATGAACATGAACTTCTCCAACTGGAGCTAGGAATAGGCTCCTGACCAACCATCACAATGACCCCGTCGGTTTGGGCTTGCAAAAGCCTAAGCTTGGAAGAGGTCATCACACTTCTACATCAATATATGGAGGTATTTGAACAAATTGTAAGGAGGTTGTACTTAAACTCGTGGAGCTTCGAAAAACTCGTGTTGGTTTGTTCCAACACTTTGATTTTCTTTGCTTTTGCTTTTATTTTGCCTTTGCATTTTTTCAGTTGCAAGTTAGTTTACAAAAACCAAAAAAAATAGAATAAGCTTTGCTTTGCTCTGGTTCTTTATTTAGCCCGTTGGAGTTCATTTGCATTTTGTTTTCAGAAGAGTTGATCTACGCCGGACAATGAGGAATGCAAGAGTAAGGAAGAGAAGTGTGTGAATTCGCAACCATGAAGTTATGTCCTACGACCCCTGTCATTTGCACTTGAAATGAGTATATGTAGTAGTAGTACGTGTGATATGTGCAAATGGGAGTAAGTCTTGATAATTAAGACAAACGCTTTGTTCTAGTAGCTGGATAAAATTTGTAGCCTTTGTTCTGTTTAGTTTAGAAAACCAAGACTTGTTGTGGGACTGTTTTTAAATTAAATGATATTAACCAATAATAATTGTTCACAAGAGAAAGTCTTTCAAGACTTGGGAGTTGAGAGAAATTGTAGTGGAGGTGATGTTTGAAATGCTCAACCCCATGTTGTTAATTTTAATATAATTGATAGCACTTGTGGATTAAATTTTCTAGAGGAACTTAGTTGAAGGGTGAACAAGATTATGCTAAAAATATGTGTTGTATCTCTTACATGGTACTTCAGTTTCTTACTGGTGCCATGGCCCTGCTACTCTATGCATGCGTACATATGTAAATGTGGCTTCGTCACCTTTCCTGATGTTATCCTGAGGACTCCGTTAGCCAATGAATGACCCACCAAGAGCAATGAGTTTGTTCACGTACGTAGTGGCAACACTAAAAATGCATATTACTCGTATTTCTCTTGAATGGGTGTGTATGTGGTATATAAAGGGGACTGATCAAAATAGCTTGAAAGAGACATATTGCTAAGGTCCATAGTTCCAAAACATTAAGCTAGAGCAAAAACATATGCATAATCACTTAGTTGCCATAATCCCTTCACTTGACAATCAAAGTTCCAGCAAACAACGATTGGAATGTAGTGGTTGACAGCATTGAGGAGGAAATAATTGTGGTTGTCTTATGATTCATATTTCTCTTTATGTTGCTCGAGGACGATCAATTTTAAGCTTGGGGGAGTTGATGAGTGGTATTTTTACACTCATTTCACCTTTGTTTAAACCGAGATATTTCATTTCAAAAGATATATTTGCTCCGATATTGCTACTAATGACTAACGAATGCAAAAGATTCCACAAATACTCTCTTTGATGTGTTTCCACAGGAAATGGGCTAAAAGGGAAGAAATTACGTACGGGAAAGGAACGGAAGGAAAATGGAGGAAGAAAGAATCAAATGGAAGCGCCTGCGTGAAAATAGAGTGAAAGATAGCATTTCATACGAGCGCATGTGCCCATATGAGCACCCGTTTGGCATGAATTTCGAGGCAGATAGTCCATCTGTACAACTTTTATAAAAGTGACACCATCGAAATGTCAACAGAACAATGAGCACGGAAGCCGGAAACTCTTCAACATAATCTTCACCCACAAACCCTAGCCGCCGCCATTTCCATCTACATAACCATCTCCACCACCATAGTGCTCGCTCATCTAGTTCATACTTGTAATTGTGCACCGCGAAGGCATCCATTATAAGACATATTGCAATCAACCAATCTCAAGATGTGTTCTTCAATGTTTTCTTCTCACGGTCTGATCTCCATGTGTGAGTAGTTTCTTAAGGTATGGGTTGAGGCATGAGCCTTGCAACCCACAGTATTTGGTGAGGGGGTCAATGGAAGACTCTGACATAACATCCCATATGTGTAAAATAAAGTTGTTCCTTGAAGATGTCTCTTATCTTGTCCGCGATCTTCATCCCTGCAGGTACCCAGGATCATGGAGACCGAGCACCGGTGAGGCTAGGAGCAAGGATACCATGGAGTGCTATACCAAACACCGGTGATAGTAAGGTTCAGTAGGGTAACATGGATCATATCCTTGGGGGTAAATGAGGCATAGTCATTAAACGCCCAAAGCTCTTGTCTGATTTCATTATATTAATTATCGAGGCAACCCGCGCGATGGGTAGGGTCTGCGGTAGGACAACTGATTCTTGATGCATGACTCGTTTCAGTCAAGATGTTATTTGGAGACATCCCTCACTTCAATATGTAACAAGCACATCTCAATGGGGAGTTCCAGTGCACAAATTAATATCCTCTTTCATCCCAGCGCAAATAAAAGGTTGTAAGCATTAAGACCTCATACTCGTACCTCTTTTTATTATAAGTGTTTGAATCACTATTTGCTTGTTGATCCGGTCAAAGATGGATTTGACACTTTTAAAAAAGCATGCTAGAGACCATCGCTTCAAGGGAATCTTCCTCTCATGGGTTCAATAACCTAGGATCACCTTTGGGGAAATAGGTGCAGGATACTCCTTTCTGTTCCAATACCATATCAATAAAAGGAGATATCAAGCCCTTTTCAGGAGGCGTTTCTAGGGAGGAGTTTAGTATTCCTAGTCTTTGTCTTTAGAGTTTTTCTTCAAGTTAACTTTCAATTTTTGTCTTTAACTTTCTGTTCTTAGTTTCAGTTTTATTTTTGTTACAAGTCTTGTTAGTTGAAAAACCAAAAGATTACTATGGCTCACAATCTTGGGAGATTTGCTACTCCCGGCAACAACTTCATGCGTGAACCTATAGCACAACCTGAGGTTGCACTGCTGAGTATGAGATTAAACCAAACTTACTTTCCATGGTTCAACATGACCAATTTGGAGGCTTTGCTTCTGAGGATGCCAGTATGCACTTACACAATTTCATTGAATTGTGCAACACAACACGCATAAAAGACTATGATCCTGACGCTTTGAAATTGCGTCTATTTCCTTTCTCATTGAGAGGAAAAGCTAAGGAATGGCTTCCCTAGAGGTAGTATTACTTCTTGGGATGATTGTTGCGGTAATTTTTTATCCAAGTTTTTTCCACCTGCAAAGATTATGCAATTACGTTCTTAGATTACAGATTTCAAGCAGGAGAAACATGAGCCATTAGCACTTGCGTGGTATAGAATGACAGAAGCTATAAGGAAGTGTCCCAATCATGGAATGGAGGAATGGTTCATCCTTCATATGTTTTATAATGGCTTAAATCACATGTCAAAAACTATGCTTGATACAGCTGTAGGAGGAACAACCATGGGAAAGCCCATAGAAGATGTCAAGAAACTACTAGATGATATGCAAGAGAACTATGCCCCATGGCATGTTGAAAGAACCACCACCAAGAGGGTGAAAGCCATAGAAAAAGTAACACGAAGTTGACAGCCAAGCTTGAGGAAATTATCTCTGTGATAAAAGGTGAAGAAGAGGTAAACATGAATGACATCACTAATGAAGAAATTAGTGATGTAAATTTTATTGCTCGTAATAGCTACAATCCTAATTGGAAAAATGATGGCTATGCTCCTAGACTTCCTTATCCAAGTAGGAGGAGCATCCAAAATTTTTAAGGGAGCTAACAGTAGCAATATAAATACTCTTGAAGAAACTCTTAAAAGTTTTATTCCTAGCTAGACTAAGAAAATTGAAAACTTATCTTGAAGAATCATGATAACTTACTTGGTCAATTGACCAATATGGTTGTTGGACTAACAAATGATGTGCAGATAGCAGAGAGCCAAGAATATAGAAGCACAAGTGGCTAAAATAGCAGAGAGCCAAACATTGATTTTGGCTAAGTTTGTAGGTAAACTAGAGCTTAACCCGGTTGAAGAAGTCAAAATGTCAAGAAGCAATGAAGAGAAGGCTGAAGTGCTTGATACAAGCCATGTGCCAGAGTATCATTATACCGTTGTAGATTTTGTAAACATGATATCCATGATGTATCCACTACCGGGCATAACTAATAAAGCATATAAGTTGCAGCCAAGGTACGTGAACTTGATGATGAAAGGAAAAATCTCTATAGAAAGTTACCAGCTAAGCAAGAGGATGAGTTTGAACCTAAAATAGAGATTGAGATAGGATTGAATAAACTCAGTGCATTATGTGATCTAGAGGCAAGTGTTTCCATTGTCCCTAAATTTGTTTATGATAGTCTCAATCTCGTTCCTTATGCTAATACCGATATTATATTTAATATTGCTAACTCTACTTTTACTCACGTAGTAGGCATTAAGCATGGAGTTATAGTTCAAATTAGTGACTGCCCTGTCATGATTGATCTTGTGATAGTAGATATGCTTGAGGATCCAATTGCTCATATAATTCTCGGTAGACCTTTTCTAAGGACTGTAAAAGTTGTGATAAATGTGTTTGAGGGGAATGTAAGATTTGATTTACCAGCTAAAGATCCTTTTGTGAGACATTTCCCCGGGAAAAATAAAATGAAGACCTATACAGGACAAGGCATCATCATGAATGCCAGGAGATATGGTCTCGGCGTGTTTGCACCACCTTCATCACCACTACGATCGAGCTAACTGACCGAAAACGAGCGCTTCATGGGAGGCAACCCACGCGAATAAAGTAGACAAGTTTTTTTCAATAAAATAATGATTGAAGTTCTTTATGAAGAAGTAAATTTGGAAGAGTTATTCTAATGAAGGCTTTGTGATGTGCAAGTCGAATTACGTGTTGTATCGATGTTTAGATGCCGGGAAATATGTCTATGTATATTTTTGGAACTAACCCACAAAAGAACAAAGGAAAAGAGAAGTTTCAAAAGAAATAGATCAGAAGACGGCCTTTAAAATGACCACAATGGTCGTATGGGCGGTCGTATGACCTGCTGGAGGTTCCAACGCAAAACAATCAGAGAAATCAGAGTGATCGACGGTGTTTCAAAGGGGCGCAAGCGCTCATTTCAGCGCTCGTTTCATTTCTTTGTAGAAACCAGAAGGACTCCAAAGCATTTGATGGAGTTCTAAACGGGCGCACGTGCCCGTCCAAGCGGTCATTTGACATGTTCAACCAGGAGAAGAAAAAGAACAAGGTGAAAGATGGCATTCCAAACGAATGTCGCCGCCCGTTTTAGCAGTCATTTCATCTATGCACAGACACAGGTAAGTCATCAGGGAGAACGACGGCGATCTATACGGGTGCTTTCGCCCGTATGAGCGGTCGTTTCGACCCCTGGCGGTGCCAATATGCCCGAGGAAGAATGTAATCTCCCCCATCTCTCTCTTTTCTTCTTGTTCCTCCAAACATCTCCAAACCCTAGCAAAACTTTGCCCGAACTCTCTACTCGCTCGATTTCAGTTCAAATCCTTCTGTGTGATTGATCTACGGTATGTTTCTCCTCTGATCCCCAAGTTATTTTTCGTGAATCCATGTTCTACATGCCTAGCCTTTCCATGACTAGGAGATGCATATTTTTTATCCAAATTTGAGTTTGTCTTAGATTCGTTGATGTTTTCAGAGGAGTATGATGTTTTGACTACCATAGGATTAATATTTGTTTAATTGTATTGGTCTGAAAAATTGTTTTGAAGATGTTTACACGGAGGTCTTCTTGCGTACGCGGTGCTTCGAGTTCATCCGCCGCAACGCCACAACAAGTTTTCAGTCAAGGGATCATCTTCACCGACCGTGAAGCAAGGAAGAAATTCCAAAAGCTTAGTATAAGGAAGATCAAGGCAACCAAATGGGCTTGCGCGACCACACTTGCCAAGCTAGGTTTTACTAATGATTTCAATTTGCTTTGTCATAATGCCAGGTTGCATCATTTTGTTTATCAGGGATGTGAGACATATGAATGCATGACGCTTGAGCTTCTTAGTACTCTCTCACACAATGTTGGTATGATGCTAAATGCATATGAGGAGGATAGGATCACTTCGCGTCTCCTGGACCAAGACTTCAACATCACTCTTGATTTGTAATTATTTTGGCTTCACCAGCAATGATGATGATCTTAGATATGTTTATTATGATTTCACTGACCCGCACCCAAGGCAATCCTTTTTCCAAGTGAGTCATCATGGGTCGAGGCAAAGAGCCAATTGCATTTAAAGTCCTACTATACGTTATTTCTATTATGTTATCACTAACTCGTTGCAGGCACAAGAAGTTTCCAAGGTGAATGATGAGAACATGCTAGTTCTCGAGAAAGCAGCAAACCTTGACGTCGGTTATTGCCCAACCTAGGGTCAATACTTTTGCTACACCTCGCGCATCAAGCAAATCATGCACAAGAAGATATCGTGTGTGGAGGAGTGATCACCATGTTGGCCAACTCCCTTGGTCTCAACTAAAATCACCTTCACCGCATTGTAGGTAACACTCTTGTTAATATTCGTGTTCTCACTAGCGCTGGAATAATAGTAGTTCGTAATAGTCGTCATTGCATTAGAACTCCTAGAGTGGCAAACTTATTTCCTACTCCTATGCCTAACCGTTTTTCCATCGAGCATGGGCAATTGCATTATATTGCACAGGAAGGAGATGCAACTTTTGACCAAGAATGCCTAGAACCAGAACAGGTAGATGAAGAAGACCTCGCCACCGACGAAGAAGAGGAGCAACCCTAAGAGCAGGCACAATAAGGAGACTACACCACCTATGAGGACCTCAGCAGCCTCTAGGGCACAATTGATCATATGAGCAACCTCGATGTGTCCCTTCGAGGCACGTCCGCCTACATGAACATGAACTTCTCCAACTGGAGTCAGGAGTGGGCTCCTGACCAACCGCCGCAATGATCTCGCCAGTTTGGGCTTGCAAAAGCCTAAGCTTGGGGGAGGTCATCACCACTTCTATATCAAGATGTGGTAATATTTGAATAAATTGTAATGGGGTTGTACTTAAGCTCGTGGAGCTTCCAAACACTCATGTTGGTTTTTTCTAACACTTTGCTTTTGCTTTTTATTTTGCCTTTGCAGTTTTTCTGTTGCAAGTTAGTTTTCAGAAACCCAAAAACCAAGAATAACTATTCACAAGAGAAACTCTTTCAAGACTTGGGAGTTGAGAAAAATTGTAGTAGAGGTGATGTTTGGAATGCTCAACCCCATGTTGTTAATTTTAATAGACTTGATAGAACTTGTGGATTAAATTGCCTAGAGGAACTTAGTTGAAGGGTAAACAAGATTATGCCAAAAATTCTTCAGCTTCTTGCTGGTGCCATGGCCCTGCTACTCTATGCACATGTACATGTATAAATGTGGCTTTGCCACCTTTCCTAATGTTATGCCGAGGACTCCGCCAGAGTATGAACGATCCACCAAGAGCGATAGCTCGGATTTCGACTATGAGTTTGTTACAATATGTAGTGGCAACACTACAAATGCAGATTATTTGGATTTCTCGTGAACGGGTGTGTATGTGGTATATAAATGGGACTAGTCAAAAGAGCTTGAAAGAGACATATTGCTAAGGTCCATAGTTCCTAAACATTAAGCCACAGGGAAAACCTATACATAATCACTTAGTTGGCATAATCCCTTCATGTGACAATCAAAGTTCCACCAAACAATGATTGAAATGAAGTGCTTGAGAGCCTTGAGGAGGACATAATTGTGGGTGTGCTTATGATTCGGATTTCTATTTATGTTTCTCAAGGACGGTCAAGTTTAAGCTTGGGGAGTTGATGAGTAATATTTTTACACTCATTTCACCTTTGTTTAAACCGAGATATTTCATTTAAAAAGAGATATTCGCTCCGATATTGCTACTGATGACTAATGAATGCAAAGGATTCCACAAATCCTCTCTTTGATGTGCTTCCACGGGAAATGGGCTAAAAAGGGAAGAAATTAAATGTGGGAATGGAATGGAAGGAAAATGGAGGAAGAAAGAATCAATAGGAAGCGTCCACGCGAAGACAGAGCAAAAGACAGTGTTCCATACGAGCGCATGAGCCCGTATGAGCACCTGTTTGTCATGGATTTCAAGGCAGAACGTCCACCTATACAACTTTTATTAAAGGGACACCATCGAAATGTCAAAAGAACGACGAGCACAGAAGCCAGAGCCTCTTCACCATCATCTTCATCCACAAATCCTAGCCACTGCCATTTCCATCTCCATAGCCATCTCCACCTCCATAGTGCTGTCTCATCTAGTTCATACTTGTAATCATGCATCCCACAAGGCATCCCATGTAAGACATATTGCAATCAATCAATCTCAAGATGTGTTCTTCAGTGTTTTCTTCTCGCAACCTGATCTCCATGTGTGAGTAGTTTGGTAAGGTATGGGTTGAGGCATGAGCCTTGCAACCAAAGGTATTTATTGAGGGGATCAATGGAAGACTCTGACATAATGTCCCGTGTGTGTGAAATAAAGTTGTTCCTTGAAGATGTCCCTTATCTTGTCCGCGATACTCATCCCTGCACGTACCCATGATCATGGAGACCGAGCACCGATGAGGCTAGGAGCAAGGAGACCGTGAAGTGTTATACCAAACATCGGTGATAATAAGGTTTAGTGGGGTAACATGGATCATAACCTTGGGGACAAATGAGGTGTAGTCATTAGACGCCCAAAACTCTTGTGTGATTTCATTATCTTAATTATCAAGGCAACCCCACACAACGGATAGGGTATGTGGTAGGACAACTGATTCTTTATGCAGGACTCATGTCGGTCAAGATGTTATTTGGACACATCTTCCACTTCGATCCGTAACAAGCACATCTCGAAGGGTGACTTCCAGCGCACAAATTAATATCCTATTTGATCCCAGCGAAAATACAAGGTTGTAAGCATTAAGACCTCATACTCATACCTCTTTTTATTATAAGTGTTTGAATCACTATTTGCTTATTGATCCGGTCAAAAGATGGATTTGACACTTTGACAAAAGCTTCCTAGAGACCATCGTTTCAAGGGAATCTTCCTGTGGTGGGTTCGATAACCTAGGGTCACATCTGGGAAATAGGTGAGGGATACTCTTTTTTATTCCAGCTCCGGATCAATAAAAGGAGGTATCACGTGGCCACGTGAGTCGATGGATGAGACCAGTATGTGTTGCCAAAGCTAGACTAGGCTATCATCACGGGCCAAGCGTAGGAATACTTTACGGTTAAGGAAAAACTGTGCGGGGAGATTTCTGGCATCTAGATCGGCGCAATGACTACGAGGATCATGTCGGTAAAGAAAAGATCGACGTGACAACTCTTCGGATACGCTTGGACGAACAAGAAGTCAAACACAAGAATTCGTTGAACCAATTTTCAAGACCAACAACTGAAGACGAAGAACCGCTCAGAAGACCCGTGGAGCATCTTCGACTTGAAGACCGGTTCATGCACTACTGATGGTGTCCTGGATTAGGGGTCACTCACATGTTGTCTCCAATCCAGGTGGGCTGGACCGTACACCCCCCATGCTGGTTCACCAACAGGCTACGTCAAGGCGGCCCATGGCATGTAGAAGAAATGCTCTCGAAGACATGGCGCATACTCCAAGGTTTGGATGTCATCTACAACATGTTTACCTTCTACATAGCCGACCTAATTGGAACCCTAGACCCCCGGTATCTATATAAATGAGGGGTTAGGGCTCGTAAAGAACCCAACGATCTCGTGGTAGATCAGCATGTACTTTGTACTCCACATCAAATCAATACAACACAAGAAGGGTGTAGGGTTTTATCTCTTAGGAGAGCTCGAACCTGGGTAAAATCGTTGGTCTCTACTACCATCACATCTAGGCTACTAGCTAGGGACCCCTACCCGAGATATGCTAAAATCGACTTCGCCAATTGGTTTCATCGATCTCCACCTTTGCACCTGGCACCAGCCCATAAAGACACAAAGTATGTCTCCGAGTACATTGCGCGAGCATGGGTAGGTTAGAAAGATAAATCATACATCATCATGCCCTACAAATCCACCTAAGTCTTTTAAGCAAGTTAAAAATTTAGTTTTTTACACACATGCGTGCATATATAGTTACGCCCTTTTGTTCCCCTATGCAGAATCGACCATTAAATCATGCAGAATCGACCATTAGATCACTGGTTGTCCATCCGTAAGAGAACGCCCCGCATAAAACATCAATGGCCATTCTCTTACGGACCGTTCTCTTACGAATGGACAACCAGTGATGTATTGCTTATAAGATGCCTCAATGAAGAACACCGACCGGTTAACCGTTTCATATCACTGACCGGTCGGTTGGCCCGTCTGTGATAAAGCAATCATCACTGACCTCGAGGCACTGACGGCCAAAAAACTATCTGTGATGATACACGTTGGTTGGTCAGTGTTGTTCGGATCCGTAGTAGCGGCCCCAGATGCTTATTATTTGTCAGATCAACGGCTAATTGTTTTTCATGCTCATATGTGGTGGTCTCTTAGCTGAGCGAAGGTAGGGGTGCCATCATGGTGGCAAAGGAAGTCCCACTGTGCTGGTTAGGTTGGGCATGGCACTCCTGCTCGTTGTGTGGCGCCACGCAGCGCCTGCAGTGCAGTATGTCGGCGCACACGTGAGCCATTCCCCTTACAATTCTGCACGGCAAGGCTGGACATGAAACACAGCCCTGCTTTAATCTTGAACCATGGGAGTGTGGGAAAACATTTGTCTTCTTTGTCTACTTACTGTTTTGATCAGGGCAGTGTGTGAAGGGGGTGGGTTGCTGTCTACTCCTATGTACGACCCGACAAAGTTCTCCATAGGTGCCAAATGGCCAAGGCCCGCGACGGCAGGGTCCGGGCGGAGAAAGCCCGGGTAAAATCATCACACCCCGTCCGGGCATGTAGCACACCGACATGGGCGTGCACAAACAAATCAGGCCAGCCAAGCCCTCTACAATCCCACACGTTGAGTTCACGCATGCGACATGCCAAGTTGGCACACGCACGTCAGGTGGCGCGGGTTGAGACATTGTGCCGGCTTCAGCGGCACACCGCAACGACCATGTCGGTGGCCAAGACGAACAGCATGGGGAAAGTGGATCACCATTTGTCGAATGTCAAAGCAAAACGAGGGGCCTGGCCCGATTACACGCGCGATAAAGGTCGAACATTTTTGAATTTATGAATAATTTTTCAAACTAGAACATTTTTTGAAACATCTAAAAGAATGAAAACATGAACTTTTCTAGGAATTTATGAACTACTCCCTCCGTCCCATAATATAAGAACGTTTTTGACACTACGCTAGTGTCAAAAACATTCTTATATTATGGGACGGAGAAAGTATTATTGAAAACTGAAACATATTTTGAAATCCCAACAAATTTTGAATAGATGTGAACATTTTGAATAGAAAATTGCAAGCTGAAAAAGATGAACATTTTTTAAATTCAAAATAATTTTTAAAAATGTGAATATTTTTTGAATTTGTCAACACTTTCTGAAATCATGAACATTTTTTAAATTTGAATGTTTTTTCAAATCACAAACATTTTTTGAAAAATTCTGAACTCTTTTCAAAACATAAACATTTCAAAAAAAGAAAAAACCAGAAAACAAAAAAAAGAAAAAAAGAAACAAGAAACACAAAAACGAAAAAAAAGAAAACATGAAAACCAAAATGAAAACAGGAAAACCGTTCGGCTTGGTTGTTATTTGTAGTTTTGGTCGCGATCATTAGGCTGGTCGTAATGGCAAGTATCATACACTAGTATCATGCATACTACATCTGTAGTGCATAGTATCATATGTTAGTATCATGGATGACTTCATTTATTGTCATGCATGACACAAAGTAGCACACTATTTAATATGATACGGTATCACGATATGATACTCAACCCTCTCTTTCTTCATTTAATTCTATGCCACATCAACAAATTTGCTTAGTTGCCATGCATGATACTACTTACGATACTCCCATTACGACCAGCCTTAAGGGACCCACATGTGTTAACCAGCCTAGGCATTACACTACCTCCCGCCCACGGTGTGCGGTTTTACTCGACAGGTTCGGTTCGCTGGGTACATGCAACATGGGCGGCCAGTTGGCGTGCGATGCCCTTGTCAGTAAACTGGAGTATGAAGAAAATGTCAGCAATCCAGTGCTCAATCCACTCAAACTAGCATGAATTACAAACCATGGAGGTTGGTCAAGAACTACATGAACTAGAATGTAGAGCAGGAACTAGGAGAAGGAAGCTCCGTTTTTAGATGTGTCTTCGAAATTTGTTAGGGTTTGTGTCCAACTTAGGAAGGCGAGACGGCGGCATCTCCCTGAAGATGGAATAAGGTTCTCCCCGCCTAGCTCTCGTTCCGGTGGTGCGTTTAGCATCGTCGGTAGGCGTGTGGATGCATGTCTTCGGCGGATCTGTCCTTGATAGGTTTGCTCGGATATGTTCGTCGTTTGTCTACATTCTTGTGTTTCCAGGTTGGATCCTTCCAATCTACGCTACTCTTCATCGGCGGCGGTTGCTGTTCTGGTGCGCTAGTTTTATGAGGCCTTAGCGCGACGACTTTCCGACTGTCTACTACAACAAGTTTTGCCCGGCTCTAGTGAGGAAAGGGTGATGACGGCGGTGCGCCTTCGGCTCGCTTCAGTGCTTGTAGTCGTCGCTAGATCGTCTACGAATATAGATGTATTTTTTATTATTTCTAGTGTTTATTGCACTCTCGTGATTGAAGATGAATAAATTGGATGTTTTCCCGTAAAAAAAATAGGAGAAGGAAGAACAGGAGCCAGTCAAGTCGTACAAGCAAGGCCGAAGCCATCCGTTCCCAGCCAAGTTGCTCGTGGAGGCCCTTCTTATCGAAATCACTAATTAAGGAGTACTCGTTACAAAGAACATTCCACTTTCCCAGGTCGCGACAAGGAGCGCGTGCGCCACTTGTCGCAACCTGAGAGTTTTCCCTTTTTTCTAGATCCGTTTATTCAAAATGTTTTATCTCTTAAACCGTGCGTCCAAATCTTGAACCGTTTTCACCATTGGATTCTTCGCGTCGAGATCTTCAAATCTAGTTCCCATGTTGATAGGATTTGACGAACTTTTTTTTCACAAAAAAAACCAGACGAAAAAAATCAGGCGAAAAAACCGAACCGGGAGCACGGTTTTTTTTCCTTTTCGAAAGTGGCACGCCCCTGCCTCTCGCGAAATCACAACTGTACCTCTCGTGGAAGCAAAACCATGACTCTCGTGGAAGGAAAAAAACAGAAAACGTATTTTTTTCGTTTCCGAGAGGCACGGCCGTAACTCTCGCGAAAGTACAATAGTGCCTCTCGCGAAAGCAAAACCGTGACTCCCGCGAAAGAAAAAAAAAACAGAAAATAAGTATTTTTTTTCCCTTTCCAAGAGGCACGGCCGTGACTTTCGCGTAAGCACAACCGTGCCTCTCGCGGAAGCAAAACCGTGACTCTCACGAAAGAAAAAATAAATAGAAAACGCGTTTTATTTTTCCCTTTCTGAGAGGCACGGCCGTGACTCTCGCGAAAGCACAACCGTGCCTCTCGCGGAAGCAAAACCGTGACTCTCGCGAAAGAAAAAAAAACAGAAAACGCGTTTTTTTCGTTTCCGAAAGGCACGGCCGTGACTCTCGCTAAAGCACAACCGTACCTCTCGCAGAAGAAAAACCGCGACTTTCGCGAAAGGAAAAAACGCGTTTTTTCGCGCAAAAATAAAAAAATTCGAATTTTTTTTATCAAAAAGCTAAGAAGGATCGGGGGAAAACCAAAACGTCGAAAAACCCCCCGAAAAAAACCGTTTAAAAAGCCAAAAACGCGTGCGGAAAAATAAAAAAAATCCGTAGGTAGCGTCCAGAGCGCGACACGTGGCGAATGGCTGAGAGCGCGCCAAGTGACGCTGATCGTTGCAAGGCTCCCAAAGGAGCGCTCGTTAACTAGTTGCTCCCCCCTCTTATATGTAGTGCCTCTCCTTCATGGGCTGGGTATGCCTGAGAGCCCAACAAGGTTATTGATTAAATTTGTTTTTACGCCCTTCGGCTGTAGGTGGTAATAGTCCCGTTTGGGCTCGCTATATTTTTCACAATTATCTGTCACTAATAAATAGAGGGCAAACAGAGGCGCGATATTAAAGCATGATGTACATAAGTTGCTTGGCTTCTTGGTCGCCCATTTGACTTCTTTGTTCTACTTTTAGAGTTTTAGTCTGAGGCTCTTGCCAACACGGCCCCTGGTCGGCTAGAGTGCTTTCAGTCGAGGGACGAGTGCTTGCGTGTTTCATTCTTTAGGCAGTGGGACCTGATGGGGTTCGCAAAGGGCTTTGCCTGTCCGGCCTCTTGCCGTCCATCAAGTCAAGGCTAAGTTGTTGTAGAGAGAAAAGGAAAACAGTTTTGCTAAAGCATATGCTACCAATACGCTGCACCAAAGTTTTGAGGTCGTCTTCCAAGGTCCACTAATGGGAAACATACCTTTCCGCAGGATATTGGAACCACAGCTTTATTATTTGTGATTTCATGTGTGGAGAAACTAGAATCATGTTTCAAAGGTGACCTCAGGGCACACCAGGGGCAAACGTCTGCGCTTACAAAGAGTACGGGGCTGTTTGGATTGCGCCACTACTTGCCCTGCCAAACGTTGGCTCGCCAATTAATTGGCGAAGGAATCCGCCACCCACGTCTCGCCAAAATTTTGGCTCAGAATTGAACTGGGGCTGCTGTGTATCCGTGGGCGCGCCAATAATTTGGCATCCATCCAAAGGTGTGCCCAGGCTGGGTCAACGACCAATTTTTTGGCTTGGCGCATGAGGGCGTCGATCCAAACAGCCCCTACATGTTCCTGTCGCAAACTCCACAGAAACTACAACTATAATGCAAATTTGTGTTACTTTTCTTTACTGCTCCACATGTGCTTGCAGTTCCTATTTGTTCCTCACCTTAATGGGATGCATCCAGATGGAAATATAATGTTAAAAGAAGACCTGGTATTGTATCACAATCCACGGTATGGATATGTGTTTGTTTCTTCATAATCTATACTCTCCATAGTACAGCTCCCACAGGGTAAAATATCCAAAATCGGTAAGGGAGTTAGGTTACTATTCAACCTTTTCATGGGGTTACATTAGTTACATAGAGATCACATTGTCTTGTTACATGTTGGCTACATAAAAGAAAGAGAAGTACCTGTGCTCCATAGCATCGGGTTCCATTTTCTGATAACCAAATCAAGATGATTGATCTTGGTGTTTTCATGACAGCAGTGAAAACTGTAGTATATCATATTTCCCTGCTGATTTGCTGAACTAGTACTGGGGAACAGCCATGTCTATTACCTCAGTTGAAATGGGGCTAAGCCATACTATACTTGAGAATTTGAACGCATTAAAAGACAACCTCAGTCAGCTGTGTTTTGTTTCTTCATTATCTGAATCTCCTGTTTCGTCTGGAAGGAGACCTAGAAGAGGCAAGGGCAGCAAGGAACTGAGATTGCATACAATAATCAACAGAGGTAGATTTCCGAAGCTTTCCCTAGTGACTCCAAAAATCTTTGTTAGACCAGCACCGACAAGACCACCCGTAACACTTCCAGCATTAGAAATGGACATCAAAGTGGCAAACAAAGTCGCCTCCATTCCTGGAGGGCACAATTTTGCAGCTAACACCAAAACTGGCATAAATGCAGCCTGCAACATAATCCAGGTTATATACAGTTACATGCAAGGAGAACAACTCAAGGCACAAGGAAGCCTTGTAAGAACAGTTCAAAGCCAGATAAGTTGACGTCAAAACTTAAGTAATGATATGATGTAACTACATTGGGACAGGAGAATGCTTTCCTCGGAGTGGTTGTAATGCTGAGAATTACAACTTGTGAAAGTTCAAATTGGCCAGGCTTATTTTCAGGCATATGAAGAGCAACTAGACTTCATGTCACTAATATTATGCAATGAACTAAAATTTTCACGTCCTGCAGTAAATGTAGTAATACCAAATAAATAAGAGTATGCCATCAATCAGCAAAAGTAGTCGTGTTACATACCTGGCCAAGGACCGTGATGATTAACGAATCTCCAATGGAGAACCACTCATCACTGATCCCAAACTGCCTATTAAGCCCAGTGACAAGAAGAACCTGGAGGACATACAACACACTAAGGTTTTAACTTGGAAGGATGCAAAATAACTGCCGCTGCACTGAAATAAAAGCAAAATGAACACCTGTGTCATTCCAAGGGCTGAACCTATGATGGTTGTCACAAGAAATATTTTCCTCAGATGAACTGCCTTCAGAAAATAGTTATAAATTCCGACACCGAGCAAGGATGCAATGGAAGTAACGAGTTTTACACGTCCTAGAAACTCTGGAGTGAATCCAAGCTTATTTGTGCTGAGATCAACAATAAGGGAGCATGAAAGTTCAATCAACTAAGAAACATTACAAAGATAAACAGTAATCATACATTTTGAAATACATAATGGGAAGTTATGCATATGTTAACCAGCCTGCTAAAACGCAACCTAGATATAACAATGTAGAGCTTAACTACGATCATCAATTTCTTGTGGCAACTTCTCTAGTTGATGTTTTGTTGTACCTCAAACATCAAACCTATGTAATCAAATTGATCCAATTAAGGATGAGCTAGAGGAAGGATCCAGTAACCTGCTGTAATTTATATTTCATAGAACTACTGTACTGCATTTAAAACTAGCTCCCACACAACAGTAAACAATAATCATGTACGCCATCAGAGATACTGTAATTGCAGACTTGTGTTAAATTGTGGCAACCTGATACATACATGAAGAAAAACATGGCTGACTCTGAGTGTGGTGTTGCTTGCCAGAGGAATATAAACAAGGTCGGCAAGAAAATGTTAGGTTGCTTTACAGAAGTCCATAGCTGCTTGATGTGCTGTATTGAGCTCTCAATGAATCCTGAACCAGAGACTGACATAGCATGTTCTCCAGGAGTCAGGCGATGTTCATTTACAAGAACTGCAACAGCAGATGTCATCAATGGTAAAAATGCCGTAATACCGAAGACAAATCTGTGTTTACAGAAATATTTTCATCAGTGTACTGCACCAGAGAACATGTGGAGCTTCAGTACGTTACAGGCAACTATGTGACGAACCTTACTCCATATGCATCCACAAGCGAACCACTGAAATATGCGCTCACAATTCCACCAAATGCCGAGGACCCCCAACATAGAGACTGGAGAGATCCAGATGTACTTTGTGATTCGCCACGAGCTCTCTCAACTACCATAGAATCTACGACCTGCATTATTTTCACAGGTGTTTGTTGAAACAAATCTAGGAAGCAACAATATATTTAAATAATAGTAATCTTGTCCTAATTTATGTCAGGAACAACTCTACGATGTGATAAGATGAGGTTTTGATTTTTTATTTAAAAGATAATCTTCATTTAGATATATTTGATTATTTTCAATGCATAACGGCAGCATTGGCTAGATGTTCTCAATTTAGAGACTGGCGTGGCCTAAAATAGTTTGGCAACTTTAAATAACACAGGAAATATGTATACAATCTATCAATCGCATTGCCAAATTCAACTGGAGATAGATAAATGTTCAGTCATTGCAATATCCTCTCCTCAAAAAAAAATGGCATTATAGTCTCACATCATCTGTCGGCGTCCTGGGAACGGGGGTCCCCATACTTGCCTGCCTGCGGCCCGCGGCGTGGCTCCACCAGCGGCCCTATGCGGCCCATCTTCACCAGCAAACACTCAAGACCCACCCTCGCGAGGGGCCAAGCCTCGCGAGGCGGACGACACAAGACCTCCTCAGGAGCGGCCTCACCAGGCTGGCTCGCGAGAGGCGAAGAGATCAAGGCAAGGGACACCTCGCGAGGTTCCTGTGACGCAAGCCATGACGACTGGAGCCAGGCGGGCGCCAGCGCGTGCAGTGTCCTCGTTTCCTCTTTAGTGCTAAAGGGGCAAGCGCAGGCGAGGAGTCCCGAGGCCTCAGGCAAAGGTTTCCATATCGGTGCAACAAGACCAAGACCAGCAGGACGAAAACGGCGTCACCACCAGAGCCTTTGGCAAGCGAAGACCACCTTTAGTCAGGATAACTTGTACTAGTTGTCTCCCTCGTCGGCAAGGTGTTTCGCAGCGGATTATATTAGCCTACAGCACTCAACGACGCGACTGAGCTGGTGAGGTCCTGTGAGGCCTGTCGCCTGTCAGTTTCACGCCAAGCAGATCCATCAGCCGGCTCAGGGCCTCCAGACTATCCCAGTCTTGTGGCCATTCGCGGTCTGGGGGCTGGATATCTTGGGCCCGTTCCCTCGAGCGCCTAGGGGCTACCGCTACCTCTACGTCACCATCGACAAGTTCACCAAGTGAGCGGAGGTAGAAGTCGTCCGCACCATCCCGGTTGGCTCCGCGGTCAAGTTCATCAAAGGTCTCGTGAGCCGGTTTGGGGTCCCCAACCGCATCATCACCGATAACGGCTCGCAGTTCACTAGTAATCTCTTCAAGACATATTGTGCTAACCTTGGAACGCAGATCTGCTACGCTTCGGTGGCGCACCCCCGGAGCAATGGTCAGGCCGAACGTGCCAACACGGAGGTCCTGAGAGACCTCAAGACCAGGACCTTCAAGAAGAAGAAGCGGATAACTTGTACTAGTTGTCTCCCTCGTCGGCAAGGTTTTTCGCGGCGGATTATATTAGCCTACGGCACTCAACGACGCGACTGAGCTGGTGAGGTCCTGTGAGGCCTGTCGCCTGTCAGTTTCACGCCAAGCAGATCCATCAGCCAGCTCAGGGCCTCCAGACTATCCCAGTCTTGTGGCCATTCGCGGTCTGGGGGCTGGATATCTTGGGCCCGTTCCCTCGAGCGCCTGGGGGCTACCGCTACCTCTACGTCACCATCGACAAGTTCACCAAGTGGGCGAAGGTAGAAGTCGTCCGCACCATCCCGGCTGGCTCCGCGGTCAAGTTCATCAAAGGTCTCGTGAGCCGGTTTGGGGTCCCCAACCGCATCATCACCGATAACGGCTCGCAGTTCACTAGTAATCTCTTCAAGACATATTGTGCTAACCTTGGAACGCAGATCTGCTACGCTTCGGTGGCGCACCCCCGGAGCAATGGTCAGGCCGAACGCGCCAACACGGAGGTCCTGAGAGACCTCAAGACCAGGACCTTCAAGAAGAAGCTCGAGGCCTGCGGCAGAGGCTGGCACGACGAGCTCCAGTCCGTGCTGTGGTCCATCCGCACCACCGCCACAAGCCAACGGGCGAGACCCCATTCTTCCTCGTCTACGGAGCAGAGGCGGTTCTCCCTCACGAGGTCAAGCATCGCTCCGCGCTGGTCCTGGCGTTTGATGAGGCGCAGCAGGATGCCATGCGGGGGATGGACCTCGTGCTGGGGGAGGAACGCCGCCGTGAAGCCACGCTACGGGCGGCAAGATATCAGCAGGCGCTGCGACGGTACCACTGTCGCAGCATCCGCTCCAGGACGCTCGATGTGGGTGACCTCGTCCTAAGGCGGGTGCTCTCCAGGGAAGGGCTGCATAAGCTCTCATCCATGTGGGAGGTCCCGTTTAGGACGGGCCGCCCACGTCTCCAGGCCTGGCGCCGCGCGCCTGGAGACGCAGGACAGGGTACCCATCCAGAACGCCTGGAACTTACAGCACCTCCGGAAGTGCCTGTGAAGGTCTCCGCTCGTGACACTCTCACATAATAATGAGTGGGGTTGTACACGCCCCAAAGTCTCAGGAGTGCCGCCCTCGGGCCTTTGGGGCTCCCTTCCACGTCCTAGTGGCAGCACTTAGCTCCGCGCTGGTGAGAAGACAAGAAGACTAGACTAGGTGCCGGACGCGGCTTTTCATTTGCTTTCCGTAGTTGGCTTGCCCGTCTTTAATCGAAATTTGCTTTCTGGTGTTCCTTGCCGGTCTTGTTCCATCGCCTTCTGCCTCTGTTTCTCTGTTTGACCTGTACTCTCTCGTGCATCCCTCGCGAGGGGGTTGGACAGGTGCCCTCGTGAGCGTCTTATCTGTTTTTTCACGAGGCACTCTCGTTCGAGCCGCAAGCTGGCACTCCTCTCTCAATCCGTGCCCCTCGGGTACCGCGATGCGAGGCGCTGGGTCATGGCCAACGGCGCCTGCGACCAGGGCTCGGGATCTCCTAACAAATTTTTGCAGTTCCTAGACGCCTCGCCAGGTACTTAGAAATGCGCGCCTCGTGAGGCGGAAACTACTTCAAGCGTGTCAAGTTAAGTTATTCCTACGTGCCTATATAAAACATTGATATTGCGACGCGACACAGGAACAATAAACACAGCATAACAACTTGGAAATCATAGTTTGTTGCACGCCCCCGCGGGGCCCCATACTTGTCTCTCTCTTAATGCTGGAAGAAAAGGAAGAACAAAACAAAAGTGGCGCATGCCCCTGCGGCAGCTCGCGAGGATGGACCCATGGCGCTCTCATGGGCTCAGCCGGACCCCTCCTCGCGCTTTACTGGGGCGCGGCGACAAGACGACCCGCTGCCGCCCTCGAAGCGGGCGCAGCGGCGTGGCGGCTGATTGTAGCCGCCGCTGCTGGAGCTGTCGCCGGAGGGGGAGTCGACGTAGCTGGCCGAGCGGCGGCCAGCACCGAAGGCAAGGCCATCCTCACCCTCGACTCGACCGTCGCCAAGGCCAAGCACCTCGTCGTCGTCATTGTCCTCGGGGCAGCACCCGACGCGGCGGCCGTCTTCCCCGAACGCCCTCACGTAGAGGGTCGCGTTGCTGTCATACTTGAAGTGGATGGTGCACCGCCTGCCCAGACCGCGCGCGGGGGCAAACGTCTGCCACCCGCGGGCCAGGGCTGCGTTGCCTGCGACAGAGACCTCGACCGCGGCCCACAAAGCCTTGCTGCAACAGCCGTCCGCCTGCAGCCAGAGCCCGCCTGGACCTTTGGCCGGCAGCTCGCCGATGAAGAAGCGCGGGAGCTGAAGCCAGGTGCCGGTCGGGTTCTCCGACCACACGACGAACTCCGGCAGCACCTCCGCTGAGTGGAAGCACGGCCGGGGAGGCCTGCGACCATGGCGCGTCTCCCCTCATCGACGGGGCTGCCATGACATGGGCGACTCCCGCCACGCGAAGGGGCGCTGCCGCGGCCGCGGGCGGCCACGACGGGGGTCGCGGTGTGCTTACGGGGACGGCTTCGCCCGCGCTTGGGCGGCGGGGAGCCGGGCCCCTCTTGGCAAGCCTTTCCCTTCTCCGTGGCCGAGAACCTCTTCGCAGGCGCCATGGGGGTCGCTACTAGCAGTAGAGCGAGGAAGGAGAAGCGAGCAGGAAGAGATGAGCAACGGGGGAGCCCCCCTCCTCATTTATAGCAGGAGAAGGCCAACCGGCGATCCCCACGATCACAGGTAATGATGATATTTCTCTGCATGCAGCAAGGACTCGACAAGTCGTGCAGTTGTCGAGGCAGCGTGGGGAAGCGGAGATGCCCACGTCCAATCAATCGCCACGCGTCGACCAAGGCCGCAGGCTGTTGGGGCCCGCGGCGCTCCGCACTTGCCCTTTGGCTTCGCCTCGAAGCCAAGTCGGAGCGCGCCTTGGGCCCGGGGCTACTGTTGGCTTCCTGGGAACGGGGGTCCCCAGACTTGCCTGCCTGCGGCCCGCGGCGTGGCTCCACCGGCGGCCCTGTGCGGCCCATCTTCACCAGCAAACACTCAAGACCCTCGCGAGGGGCCAAGCCTCGCGAGGCGGACGACACAAGACCTCCTCGGGAGCGGCCTCACCAGACTGGCTCGCGAGGGGCGGAGAGATCAAGGTAAGGGACACCTCGCGAGGTTCCTGTGACGCAAGCCAAGACCACTGGAGCCAGGCGGGCGCCAGCGCGTGCAGTGTCCTCGTTTCCTCTTTGGTGCTAAAGGGGCAAGCGCAGGCGAGGAGTCCCGAGGCCTCAGGCAAAGGTTTCTATCGGTGCAACAAGACCAAGACCAGCAGGACGGCAGGACGAAGGTCACCGTGGAGCCCAAGACGGCGTCACCACCAGAGCCTTTGGCAGGCGAAGACCACCTTTAGTCAGGATAACTTGTACTAGTTGTCTCCCTTCGAATTTGGCCGTTGTTGGCTCCCTTCCCGCTCATATTTGGGGAGAGGACCAGGGCCTCTATAAATAGGACTAGCCACCACAGTAGAAAGGGACAAACTGATTCATATCATCCTCACCCACACAAGTCCACAAAGCACAAGAACACCTCTCCTCAGGAGGTTGTTCTTCCCTTGTACTGTTCATCATCAGCCCAAGAGGCAATCCACCACACCACACTGGAGTAGGGTGTTACACCACAACGGTGGCCTGAATCAGTATAAACCTCGTGTCTCTTGTGTTGCTGGTTCGTTGAGCTAGGCCTTGAGATCGCGGTGAGGCTGAGGGCGTGATTAGGTAGGGAGAGATCTTCGTGCGCACCCCAGTGTTCGAACCTCAAGGGTTTTGCCGGAACCCGAAATCCGACATTTGGCGCGCCAGGTAGGAGTGCGCCGGCTGAGGAGAATAAGGCGAAGACTTATATGTCTTCAGAGCTATGGCTCAGCCTCTCCAACCCAGATGTAGAACTGTGGCAGCAGTTTGAACTGGAGTAAACAAATCTCTGTGTCTTCGTCAAGCAACGGGTTCTATTTCCTTGCAACTCTTTACTTATTGTATTCCTCTGAGTTCCGAACAATTTCCCCTTTCATTTCTCTGTGATTGTTGCGAAGACTTTTCAGTACTTTGATTCTCTTCCACTGCTTAGATTTTCATTAAGTGGTGCACGCTGTGAAAACTTTGTCTATGCTTGGACTGTTAGATTTACTCACATCTTAGCCTGTTTGTATATTGTTTCTGTGATAGCATGTTTTCCATTGTTTTGTTTACCTTGTAACTCTGTTGCATGTCCTCTAGTTTATTTAGTTCTTCTACTAGATTGCCTCTGAACTGCTTTACTGCTATCCAATTATTCTTCTATTTACCAAAATATTTCGTGTTTTCGAAGAATTTGTAATAATCTCCCATCCCCCCCGCCCCCCACCCCCCTCTCTTGTAGATAATTTTGTTCCTACATTAAGGATTGTTGATGCCTATCAATAACTTTAATTATTTTTAATAGCTTCAAGAAGGCAGCCCCAACATGTTGTAAGATAAGGTCTGCACATAGGCATGTACTCCGTATATAAATTTGGAACTCTAGAGGAAAGTGCTTGATGTGAACTAATCATTATTTCTAGCAAGTTGATGTTATTAGTGTCTGCCTTTCTGTATGATGGAAGGTGATCCCAATGACACAAGAGCATCAGAACTTAAATAAATGCTAAAGACTGTACAAATAAAATACGTCACTCGAAATTAACACTCGATCTGAAAAGTTGGAAAAGATAACTTTCTTGCAGAATACTTAGCTCATACTTACAACATCTGAGAAGGCAACAGAAAGTGATCCAAGAAGAATAGAGAATCCTGCACCATATTTACTGTTCACTACTGTAGCCATCAGACTCCATGAAAGTGTTCCAAGAAATCCTGACAGAATAAGATATGATCTTCTTCGATACCCATATAGTGGAATAGAATCACTGGAAGGCAAGAGCAGTGGAGTCAGTGCCATCAAATGCACATATACATACAGCAGAAAGGAATGTATGGGGAACTTTCACAAGACCTGATAAAGCCATAGATTGGCTTGATCAACCAGGGCAAGGATGAGAAGCCAGATATAACTGCAGTCTATATAACATAAACCATATTAGTCACTTATTAACATCTATTGCTTACAAGGTAAATTATCACATGCATGTAGCAAGACCAAATCTCTAAATATCAGGACCACAAAGACAACGAAGGGAAAAAGACCAGGTACCTCAGCTGGATCAAGGTGAAGATCGTCTTTTAAGTAAAAGCTCACAGCAAGTCGGGCAAGGCCTAAGACCCCTTGCACAAAATATACAATGGCAACTGCCATATTATCAGGAGATAGGTCCACCCCGAATGCCGTGAAGTATCCTGACTTGCTCTTGCGTACATCATCTGTACTAGATTGCTTCTTATGCCATCCCTCCAAGTATCTCTTACTTGTATCAGCTTTAGTACATCCCACCTGATATCTAGGCACAATATTTCCTACAGTAGGTACCATGACGGGAATGAGTATGTAAATTCTTCATGTTGTATTAATGTCGTCCAATTTTGCAGAATATTTTGGTTGACGTAACAGAAATATCATGGGGAAAATATGGGGAAAGAGAGAATGCGGAAGAAAGGTTGAAAGGGGTGATGTTGTAACAGATCCAATATGCAAGTCGTCGGGGCCGTATATAGACAGTTGCAACTGGAGCAGTTACACAGGGTACCAAAACCCTTGAGTGCCCCAGATTTTTTAACTGTACTAATTATTACTAATCTAAGGACTTGTTTTTCAAGAAAACGCAGGGGACCCATGCGTTTCATTCCATTGAAAAGAGAGTTTGTAATTACAATCCTCCTAGGAGGTGGTTTCAGACATCAAATAGATGCTAGTGCACATCCCATGTGGTGGGCAGCACAACTCTAAGCCCAGTACTAATCTAAGGACTGGAGACTAATGATCGGTTAAAAACTAAGAGAAAAGGAGTCCAAGCCAGCGACAGAAGCATTTCTATCTATAGGAATTTCACTAACGATTGGAGACTAATGATCGGTTAACACAGTTTGTTGTTAAACAATGGATTTGATTTACCAATTCCATCATTACTGCATACTCTTTGATAACAACTCCAAACTCACGGCCCAACTCACATCTCTCCCATCTGTCTTCGTCTTCCTCTTCCCTCTAAATTTTTTTCTCACACCCTCACAAGGAAACTCGCGAATGACAGGCGGATAAACAGCCCACGCTCTTCTTCCAGTGCTTAGCAGCAAATCACAGCAATTAAATCGCTGCAAATTTAGCCCTCATCTCCTCTCTTGATTCTCCTTCGAGGGCTTTACATATTAGATGTTTCTCTACTGATTCTTCCATTCAAGTGTTCCCTTCAAAACATGAGAAAATTACACTACCGCTATGATTACTGAATTTCTTTTGCATTTTTTATACATGGGGCCTAAATTGCGATTTGCACTGAGCACCAAATTTCTAGGTACATCCTTGCAAGTTGTACGACTAAATGTGGCACAAAGTAGAGAACACTGAACAAACCTATAAGCCTATGTGGCACAAGAGAGGATTGGGCATAGGTGTATGTCTGTTATTTGTGTTTTATGCAGAAAATTTGTGAGAAGATGGACCATTTGGACACACAAGCGGACATAAAATCACCTAATATCCATTATACTTCATCCTTTGATGTTGTAACTTCAAATACAGAACAATATGGTCTACAACCTTGAGAAAGATGAGACTTGGGTGTGGAGGATGGTAATACTATGTTCTTACGATTTCTACTTGCAAAAATGCTACACACGTGGGAACCTTTCCTTGAACAGGTCTATGGAGATAGTGTAGTACTAGCACTGTCTAAGGTGGGGAGATGTCCCACCTAATCGCTAGCGCCTTTTCGGCCTGGCGTGGAGTACAGACTAGCGTGACTACCGAAAGATCCATCTTCAGGATGATGTATAAAACACCACTTCATGTCCGGGGTGAAAACTCTTGTTCTGACCTAATTGGTTGGGCTCAACAACGACAACTTCCTTCGTTAACTTGTTGAAAGTGTTGTCTCCTTGCTGATGTGCTGACCTTCGGTCGCCGGTCTCGGCAATCAGGATGAAAATCCTTGTCTTGGTCGTCTTTGGCCGAACTGGCAACGGCGGCGTGAGGGCGCTTATATCCGTATTGAAGGCGATGTTGTGAAAGAAGTCGACTTAGTCGAAAGTGTTTTTTCATATCTTGTAATGGTTGCATTTGTTCTGTACTCCGCTCAATAATTAATAAGAATGGATGTGTGCATCACGTTTAACCTTCTTTTCGAAGAAAAAATAGTAATTTTATGCTTCCACTTGAGAAACACGGGGCAAAATATTCAGCTCTTAATTTCCAACTAGTAGAAACCAAAGTATCTACGATTGCACATCACAAAACCCAAGGAATCAAAGCACAATTAACTGAAGCACTGAAAATTGACATCACGCTATCCTGTAAACATCAGTGTCTTTCTCAAATAAGTGACAGCCAATGCAGCACGTGTACAAAAGAGCTTAACAAGACAATACGACACATGAAAATAAATAAGAAGTTTATTCTGTAACAAATCACATGGAGCAAATTGGTAAGCTTAAGATACTAAAAGTGGCCTATTGGCGAAAACATAGTTATTTACAAGCTGTAGTACAAAATAGTGATGATTATTGCACACACAAGGACAGGGGAGGTGAGGAAGCCTCGCATACAGAACTTCGGTATAAACATGGCAACTATTCTGCCACTAGTGCCCAGTGATACATACTGTACATGATAGCTTTCCCCTCTCGGTTCCTCCCTTTCTGGCATACTCTGACTACGCTCCTTCCTACACATTAAGGCAACTCCAACGCGGATCATCAAATCGCCCACAAATATCCAGACCGGACGATCCGGACACTTCTAGCAATCCAACGCACCTCACAAATATTAAGCTTCAACTAACCAACGCAACCAAAAGTCCAAACTATGGGAGTGTCGGACATTACACTCCAACACTCCCCTTCAACGTCTATGCTCCTTTGGAGTTATGACGTGGGCAGCAAAAGCGGGGGCAGGCCGCAATTATTTATTGCGGTTATTGGGTTTTGAACCATGAACCTCTTGGTGTAAGTTGTATGCACCTAACCAGTTCACCCATCAGTCCGAACTATGGGAGAGGGCGGGACACTATACTCCAACACTCCCCCTCACGTCTATTATCCTTTGGAGTTATGATTTGGGCATCGGAAGCGGTGGCAGGCCACAATTATTTAATGCATTTACTAGGTTTTGAACCCTGAACCTCTTGGTTGTAAGTTGTATGCACCTAACCAGTTCACCCATCAATCTGTCCGAAGTATGGGAGAGGGCACGGCATTATACTCCAACACTCCCCCTCACGTCTTGAGGCATACCTCTGAGTCTATTCATGTGTTGACTTCCCGCATCACACGTGAGAGGGGGTGTTGAAGTGTATATGTGGATTGCCTAGCTCTCTCCATCGGTTCAGACTTTTGGTTGAGTTGGCTGGTCCATGAAGCTTAACCACAAAATCTGTCCCGACCGGTTAGTATGTCCAAAATCCCACAAACCAGCACCAAATCGGGGTGGGGAGGGGGTCCGAACGTCCACCACGTTAGACTCCAATACCCCCAGCTCACCCAAACTGAGGCAGAGCCCACGCATCTGGACACTTCGCTCATTATTCCCGCGCAAAAGCCCACCCTCTCCGGCCGATCTTCCAACGCTCGTTTCACCATCCTCCGCCACCGCGATGGATCCGCAAGAGCCCTTTGAGAGGTTTGTGGTCCCCCCGGACCCTTACACAAAGGCGGTCATGCGCCTAGCTGCGTCCGCAGAACGGCAATGCCAGCGCGTAAAGGCGAGGGAGAAGAAGGCGTCGACGGTCAGAGTTCGTCCTGCAAAGAAGGTACCGACGTCGCCCAAACAATTGCAACCCTGCCCCCCTCCCCAGTTCAAGCCACCGGCCCACCGTACTACTACGTCGGCCATCTAAAGGCTCAGCCAGGTGCGCGAAGTCACTGCAGCACTCCGCCGCCTCCTTCGGCCACCCTCCACCGTACATCATCGGCCTCAACACAGACTACGTGTTTATGGACTCACTGATGCTTGTCGACTCACCTGATGCTTGTCGACTGACCGGTTCCGTCTCAGGAGCCCTTGTTCGTCGTTGTGCGGTCACTACTCGGCGGAATGCCTCCCCCGACGACACCACTGACAAGGCTATGATGAACATGATCCACGGTGGTGGCAGACGTAAAGACAGACAAGTCAAGGACCTCTACTCGCCAATGCCGGAACAAGAGCTGCACCCGGACACCGAGCCGGATGGCGACGTAAAGAAGAAGAGGGCAACATGCACAATGACAAGGAGGATGAATTGGTGTGTTTGGCATGGTTGGCCACTAGTGTTGATCCATTTCAATTCACGAGGCAAGGGCTCGGCTTTTTAGCATAGTGTGCACGATTGGTTTCCAAAGTCAATAGCCCATCCATGGTACACCATTCACTTGCAGGTCAAACAAGTATTGTGGCGTGTATAAACAAGCGAAAAACCAGTGGCCAAGTGGCGCGTCACTCCTCCAGCTCGTTAAGCTTTGCGGCTTGTTGCTCTTTGTGTTGGTCATTTGATTGATTTGCGTAGTGCTGCAATTTATTCATCATGTCATTGTCTCGCATTGCTAGCCTGATAAGGAACGAACCTCAAGGCGAGATTCGATGTTGCGGCCCAATCTTTCACGACACTCCGCCTCCAACAGCAATAATTTCTCACCCGTGCACACGATGTACACGAAATAGAGGGTTAGAACCTTGTGGTTCAGCACGAGAAAACCAATCTGGACAACGGCGAATCACGCGCACCTAAAGGCGAGATTTGATCTGTTGTTGCGGCCAGATCTTTCACGACACTCCACCTTCAGCAGCAGTAACCTCTCGCCAGTGCACGCAATGTACACGAAATAGAGGGTTTGAACCTTGTGAATTAGCACGAGAGAACTAATCTAGGTGAGGGCAACTCATGCGCACGACAATTTCTATGTAGAAATCGCAACACACAGGTTTTCTAAAGCTTTCTCGAAAACTTAGGGATTTTTAGATAGCTTCCCCCAAAACTTGATACATGTGTCTACCCTAAAAAAAACACATCCTGTTTATTATCAAAAACATAACTTGAGTCTTTACAACAACCCGCCCTAGCTTTTATAACTTCGCCTAAGGGCCTCACGCACGCACACAAAAACAGGACTCCTTTTACATCTTGGGAGTTACCATATCTTGAAACAAACTAACTAAACTAACATTAATTGGATGTTGTGCCTTCTCTTTATTGGATACTTTTGACCTTCTTCATGTTGGCATCTTCCTGCTCTTTCATCTTGCTATGACCGGCATATTAGGGGCTTAGCCCAGTTAGTTGTGGCCCAGTTTATCTTATCATTATTAGGGGCTTAGCCCAATTATCTTATTAGGAGGATTATATAAACTCGTGTAAGGACCCGTTTTGGGATTAAGCAAGAAGCAATCATATCTGCTCGGCTTCCTTAGGGAGCCGGGAGACCTAAACCTAGCCGCCGCCCTGCGCTCTCTCTCGCACGCGCGCGCGCACGCAACGACGGCGCCCCAGCGACGGCGACCACGCCATCCCTCCTTCCACCCCTACAACCTGAGACCACGCCCTGGTAGGGATCCGGTTCCTATCAATTTGGTATCAGATAGCTTCGGTGCGATCATGTCCTCGCCGGCGCCCACCCTGACCCTCCCGTTGCCGACCGCGACGACCGCCCCGATGGCCACCACGGCCAGCGCCCCGCTCTTGCTGATGCCAGTCACCTCCGCCGCCCCCGTCCCCGTCGTCTTCACCCCGGAGGAGATGACGGCTGCCATCCGGGATCTCACCCAGGCGGTCACGGGCATCTACACGTTCCTCGCGAGATCCTATGGGCCGCAGCCACCTGTGCCCTTCGTCACCGCCCCGCCGTTGCAGCAGCCGTCGTGGCGGCCGCTGTCCTCGCGACCCCCGTCGCCGCCGCCATGCAGCAGCTGCCGTGGCAGCCGCCACCAGCGACGAACCCTGGCGCCTCCACCATGCAGCAGGGGCAACAAGGCGGCGGCCCTGGGCATCCCGACGACAGGCCCGGGGGTGCCCATCCACCAGGTCTGGTTTCCCCCGTCGCCGTCTCCGTTACCGGCCTGGCTCGCTGGGTCCCTTGAGCCGGTCTACACGACGCCTCGGTCGGGCTGCACGTGTTGCCCCCGCCGGCGACGCACCCGGCCATGCAGTTTGGTGGCACCCGGCCAAGGGTTGTGCTTCAACTGTGACGAGCCCTACGTACCGGGCCACGTCTGCCCACGACTCTTCTACCTGGAGGCTGCAGACTACATTGAGGAGGACCCCGCCGCCGCCGGGCTCGGCGACCAACCCGCCCCAGTTGACGCGGAGGTGTTTGGCGACCGTTGATCTACCCCGCCTTCCAGCTCGAGGATGAGCTGTTTGTGCAGGCGGGGAGAGATGTTATGACCGGCATATTAGGGGCTTAGCCCAGTTAGTTGTGGCCCAGTTTATCTTATCATTATTAGGAGCTTAGCCCAATTATCTTATTAGGAGGATTATATAAACTCACGTAAGGACCCGTTTTGGGATTAAGCAAGAAGCAATCATATTTGCTCGGCTTCCTTAGGGAGTCGATAGACCTAACCCTAGCCGTCGCCCCTGCGCTCTCTCTCTCGCGCGCACACACGCAACAACGGCGCCCCAGCGCCGGCGACCACGCCTTCCTCCACGCCATCCCTCCTTCCACCCCCTACAACTTGAGACCACGCCCTGGTAGGGATCCGGTTCCTACCACATCTTCTCTTGGTGTTTTTTCCTCCACGTGATGAAATGCTCCTCAGCCATGGACACAAGGTTGTACTTCTTACCCTTCTCGACGGTATATCTTTGTGTGTGACAATCATACGCAACATTGTGCTCTTTGTACCATGGCTCGCCCAACAATAAGGGACGTGAAACCATCGGTGTCAAGAATCACATCGCACAAAACCTCGCAAAAGAATTTTTCCCAACAAAAACAATATCTTGGTCTGTTGTGTGATGGTGAGTTCATCATGACCCCAAGGCAGCGACTACGGTCGCGATCATAGTGTTGTCAGTAGACCCAGCTTCTTCAGCATCTCAATGATCGCAGCGTTGATTAAACTCATGTGGTCAATCGTCATGGCAAATGATCTCTCGTGTGCCACAACTCAAGTATGAAAAAAGCCCATCCCATCGACCTTCCTCCTCCAATTGAAATCCATAGCTTAGCTTCAATCATCTCCTCCGTAGTGTCGTGATAACCTTCGCTCTGATACCACCTAATAAGGGACGAACCTCAAGGCAAGATTTTATATGTTGTTGCGATCCGATCTTTCACGACACTCCACCTTCAGCGGCAATAACCTCTCAGTCGTGCACGCGATGTACACGAAATAGAGGATTTGAACCTTGTGGTTCAGCACGAGAGCACCAATTTGGACGATAGCAACTCACACACACGACAATTTCTATGTAGAAATCGCAACACTGATGTTTTCTAAAGCCTCCTCCAAAACTTAGGGACATTTAGACAGCTTCCCCCAAAACTCAATTCAGGTTTCTACCCTAACAGCACATCGTGTTTATTATCGAAAACATAACCAAAGTCTTTATAATGACACACCCTGGCTTTTATAACTTGACCTAAGGCCCTCACGCGCACACAGAAAAACATGACTCCTTTTACATCTTGGAGTTACCATATCCAAAAACAAACTAACTAATATTAATTGGATGTTGTGCCTTCTCTCTGTAGATTTGTTAACTGGTGGTGGACCCAACCTCTCGCACATAAGCAAAGGAAATCCCATAGTTTGGCCATCCTGATCACGTTGATATTTTCCTTGCAAGGCAAGAACAAAAATAGAAACTTAATCTTCATTGTCTCTTTTTTAAACCAGGATGGACCCTTCATATCTTGTTCCCTCTGGTAAAATATTTGAACGAAGCCAACTCTTTCCTTGCTAACTAGACCAATGCTTACATGCTGAATAACCATGACAATATTATCTCTCCTCTTCCAGATATCAAACATGCTAATGTACAAGTCATTTCTTTCATGCACGTACATTGTTCGGTGATGAGGACATGACTACCTTGGATACGACCAAAAATATTGCATCCATGCATATTTGTCAGGTGATTTCTAGTGTCAACTATTCAATAATCTATTTATATTATCCAGAACAACAATACTTCACACACTTTTGTGTTTTGTCTAATTGCAGGTGTATGGGACATTTGTACAATCCACATATGAAGATAGGGGAAAAGGAGAAGTTTAGGTTATGTTCAAAAAGTCCTCTCACGTCACTTTTGGGCCAAGAGAAGATAGAGTCCAAGTTTCTCACATTCTGGATTCAGATTCGGACTGCATAGACATACCTGACTCAAAACGCCAAGAACTTTTTCATACGGACTCCGAATTGGGTGATTTTTTTTGTTGGAAAGTAGATTTATCCTCTTTCCAACCCAATTGGATTCACCTTTAAATTCGTCCGGAGCGTTGAGATATGGACGAAACAATCTGATGCTGCAGCAGAATCCGAGTCAAACAACAAGTCCAAAGGTGTTGCATCACCTCCACTTGGGCCCATGAGCCTTGTACGACCTAGGGTTGGTTTTAGGCTGCCTTGGGACATCCTCCCACCTCCTTGGCCGCCACCCCTTGCTCCTATATAAGTAGATCCATTTAACAGTTTTTTCCTTGGGATTTGTTTAGTTAAAAGTTAGCCATTGCAACTTCGTGTACTTCGTTTGTGTCCAACGACCAGACCAAGACCGCTTACGGATCCCCACCATTATGAATACTTCATCTATATTCGCAATATTCAGATTGCATTATCATATTCTTGCTTGTTCTTCGATTGCGTGCAGGAATAGACCTTCATGGTCAGGCTGATCGTGCTTCCGGCATCGTCAGTAACCTCAAGAGATTGGTTTAACGATTGCTAAGGCGCAACGTCGTGCACGTTTGTAGTCAGATCATCAAAGTCGGCTCCATCAAATCGATAGTTATCATCTCATCGAAAGATCGGGACACCTTTGCCTCTATCAAGTGATATCAGTTTTCAGGTTGCTCGGTGAGAATTTCCAATTTTCCCTAGATTAGATTTATTTACTTACCTATTGTCCAAGAAAAAGCCACAAAAAAGTTAGATCTATTCATCCTTTTGTCCAAGCCAGTCTGAGCCTTTGCAATTTTCTTTTCATTGTTTGCATTATTGAATTATCGGTTGCATCGTCATCTCGAGTTGCTGGTCTTAGTGTCTAGTTCGTTTAGAGCTTCGAGTTCTGTTCACATTAGTCACGTCGCCGCTGCATCGTTATCCCTTCCGCTGTCCACCACACCATCCATCAATTTCCACCACGTGCTACCCATAGTTCATTGTCACAATCATAGTTGAGGTCGTTCACATCTTCGCTTGATCCAATCTGCATCTTGTCTAGTTTGTCTTAAAAAGAAGGAGAGAAAAAAAAGACAAAGAAAAAAAAGAGAAAAAAAGAAAAAAAAAGTCGAAAAAAAAGAGAGAAGAAAAAAATCGGATCTATCTAGACTCAATCTCGTAGTTCAATTCGGATTGAAATCTGTTTTGTGCACTGTTCAGTAAAACAGGCATAACTTCCTCATACGAAGTCCGTTTTGGCTCCGCGAGTACTCAAATTAAAGCTAGCGACGAGCCGCATCTAAATAGTTGCAGAAGCTAGTTCAATATTTGAAACCTCAAAATCGTCTTCTAAATAGGTCTTTTTGCCCTCCGAAGTTCGCGGACACAACTTATTCCAGTTTTTCAAGCCAGTTTTAGAATTCTTTGACTCCTCATATCAATTCGGAATTGCGTGATTCTTTTTGCATTGGAAAGCTTGAGTTAGTAGCATTCTTTGAAAAAAGTTATCAGAAAATTGGCTCAAACTTTTCAAGAAGAAAGTTGGAGAGAGAGTTGGAGTATATCCTGCTTGGCAGTTGTTTTTCATCATTATCTTTACTGCCATTGTGATCTTCACTTATATCTTGATGTCCAGAGCTACTTAATATCCTTCATTGATGCTAGTTGTGCTACGCCGTGACCTCATTAGTGTTCTAGGCTCGCGTCTCTAGTCCGATCTAGCCTAGGACCAGCACAATACCGTTGTTGAGCATTTATTCAACATTGCATCTCTGAATTGATTATTGCTAATATTTTGCTACCATATATAGCCAATCCAGCTCCACATATTTCTACACCGTGTATACATACGTTCTCCTGGCAATTGCTTTACACAATCTTCGGAGTTATTTGACACCGTTGGTTGCCTGTCACCACCTGCCGCATGGTAAGAACTTGTAAGATATTGATATTTGCTTTACTGTGAGCACTTTACAACCACATCCTAGTAGTTCATCAGAACATTATTCTCGAATTTTGTTTCTTGTTTCTACTAATCATGACAGGTTCCGGAGATATAAGTTCTTGGACGACGGACACATCATCACCATCACGAAAGTTGGAACAACACACCCAAGCACATGGTCAGGTTATCTCTTTACCATCATTTGAGGGTAGATTTAATCCTGCTATTTATCTAGCTTGGGAGCTTGAAGTAGAACAAGGTTTTAGTCCCCATGACTTTTCTGAACTTGAGCGAGTACGAGCTGCCACTAGAGCATTTACTGGTTTTGCTTCTGTTTGGTGGAGTGTGCATTGTAAGAAAAACATTGATAACCAACCCACAACTTGGAAAGATTTGAAAGATGTAATGAGACAACAATTTTTCCCTCCTTACTATCGCCGTGAATTGCTTCGCAAATTTGAACAATTTAAACAAGGCAACAACACTGTTCATGCTTACTACCAAGAGTTCAAATCTTATATGCATCATTGTGACATAGAAGAATCTGAGGATGATACAATGAATAAATTTTTTGGTGGTTTGAACCATGATATTCAGGCAAGATTTCAGTATATTCCTCGTTGCACTACTGGTATGTATGTTCGTGCTTGTACCTTCGAGAGACAGTTGCAGGAGGATGCATTGGGTGACTACAACAACTACTATTCTAGTTCATGCTCACCACCACCGCTTGGTTCCTCCACCGTTGCACCTACTAGAGCAGCCACACCTTAGATTGTGAGCGCGACATCATCTCAAGAGTATGGTACATTACCTCATCCGTACCTACATCAGCTACATCTTTGCGACAAGGTAACTGTAAAGTTATTGATGATATAACTTCACATGAGAATGATGCATGCCTAGTTAACTTGAATACATTATGTGTTGAGTTACCTGTTGATTTGAGCGCATCACCTATTTTAGAGAATCATGTTACTGTCATGAATGCGTCATGTGATCAAACAACTGAAATACCAACAATTTTGAGTGCACCCAATGAATTAACTGTTAATGCAAAAGAACCAATGTTTAATCATTTTGATATGACCTCTAATCTTGATGATGATTCTGTGTCAAATGACTTATTGCATGTTTGCTTATTTAAGCATGTTGTAGCATGTAAATTTGATGCAAGTAAGGTTTATTCACCAATGTTGGGATGGTTTAATGATGAATATTGTCAATCTTTTCATATGAATAATAGCTTCACTTATATGTGCAAACTGAGTTGCAATACTTTCATGCCTTCTACTTCTTGTGATAATATTTTGGCTTTATATTTTATTCATTATGAAAGTTACTCATGTATACATGTGTCATATGTGCAAAATCCACGGGAAGTAAAAAAATTAATGACATATACATATACAACATGCACACCTTGTCTCTTTTGTTAGCCACATTTCAGATAAAGCAACGCCGAGGACGGCTTTATTTTCAAGAAGGGGAGGATGATGAGGACATGACTACCTTGGATACGACCAAAAATATTGCATACATGCATATTTGTCAGGTGATTTCTAGTGTCAACTATTCAATAATCTATTTATATTATCCAAAACAAAAATACTTCACACACTTTTGTGTTTTGTCTAATTGCAGGTGTATGAGACATTTGTACAATCCACATATGAAGATAGGGGAAAAGGAGAAGTTTAGGTTATGTTCAAAAAGTCCTCTCACGTCACTTTTGGGCCAAGAGAAGATAGAGTCCAAGTTTCTCGCGTTCTGTATTCAGATTCGGACTGCACAGACATACCTGACTCAAAACGCCAAGAACTTTTTCATACGAACTCCGAATTGGGTGATTTTTTTTTTGGAAAGTAGATTTCATCCTCTTTCCAACCCAATTGGATTCACCTTTAAATTCGTCCGGAGCGTTGAGATATGGACAAAACAATCTGACGCTGCAGCAGAATCCGAGTCAAACAACAAGTCCAAAGGTGTTGCATCACCTCCACTTGGGCCCATGAGCCTTGTACGACCTAGGGTTGGTTTTAGGCTGCCTTGGGACGTCCTCCCACCTCCTTGGCCGCCACCCCTTGCTCCTATATAAGTAGATCCATCTAATAGCTTTTTCCTTGGGATTTGTTTAGTTAAAAGTTAGCCATTGCAACTTCGTGTACTTCGTTTGTGTCCAACGACCAGACCAAGACCGCTTACGGATCCCCACCATTATGAATACTTCATCTATATTCGCAATATTCAAATTGCATTATCATATTCTTGCTTGTTCTTCGATTGCGTGCAGGAATAGACCTTCGTGGTCAGGCTGGTCGTGCTTCCGGCATCGTCAGTAACCTCAGAAGATTGGTTTAGCGATTGCTAAGGCGCAACGTCGTGCATGTTTGTAGTCGGATCGTCAAAGTCGGCTCCATCAAATCGATAGTTATCATCTCATCGAAAGATCGGGACACCTTTGCCTCTATCATTCGGTAGGTGCTAACTAATCCCTAGCTGACCGACATGCATGTATCAGCCAATCCTTCTCTGCTTGATCTGTACCTAAGCCATGCAAGGCACCAACATGCATGCACGTAACTTCAACTAGAGCTCCAACATCCTTCCGGCACTTCTCACCAAAGCTAATGTATTTTGGTACATATACAGGCCTCTAAACCATCGATGAGCGAAAAAGTTTGATGGACATTTAAAACACTGACATTAGTCGTGGCTATATCATAGCCCGAATGCGCATGCACTTTGTACAAGAAGGTGAGAAGAAGCCCATCATGTTGATGCATTGTTGGATGAAGTTGAATGGGCAAAACAAGTGGGCGGCCATTGCCAATTCCGTCAAAGACCACGACCATCGCCAAAGAAGATGATGAAGATGGTGATCCAACAAAATGAGGGTTTGCACCGGCCACCCTTGTGCCTAGGAATAGGGGGGAGTGGGAGGCGGGGGAGAAGCGAGAAGAGGCAACGGCCAAGATGATGGAGAAGTTTGAGGTCATCATGGCAAAGGAGGAGGCAGCTGCCAAGCACAATGAGGTGAAGGAGGAAAAGAAAGCAGTGAGGTTTGACATGTTCATCGAGATGCAAAACAAGAAGCTTAAGCTCAAGGAGCAAAAGATTGCTATCAAGGCCAAAGCCGAGGCGCAAAGTTGTTATCCGTGAAGATGCGGCCAAGTTTGTTCAAGAGTACCGTGCTAGCACGTACAAACGCTTTGCGCAAAAGGAAGGTGAAAAGTAGGCCAAAACTTAAGGTCTTTGGCACGGACAACCGGACTGGGGGATTTGAGATCAATGGATGTACAAAACTTGATGAACATCCAATGCATTGTGTTGTAGTTGCATCTGTTTGCAACTATTTAAACATATGATTAAATTGTTATTGATCTAGATAAATTTTTCAAAGGGAGGACGCTGAACAAGGGGCGGACATTTGGTGAGTGGTGACTACAGTTGGATGGTCGGTGCCCCGCCGGCTATCTGCGGACACATTCAGACGTGTCCGCGGACATTTGATGATGTTCAATGGGCAACGGCGGATCTACAGAGGGAGTTGCCCCAGGTCAACAACGATGGAGCTGAGTACCCCCTGTCAGCCCCCATCCTCTAGGTCGGCCTTTAGCCTCCAGATCGCCATGTCTGTGACCAAGCTCCAGCCTCGTGTTGTTATTTCACGTCGAAGGGGTACAAGGAGATAACGATAGAAAGAAGTGGGCTTAAGTGAAAAGCTCGCGTAAACTCACTGCATGTAAGCTATAGTCCAGCCAAGATGAGAGGCTTCACCGAGCGAGGAGGGACGAGTGCAAGAGACCTAGATGATCGATGCAATTCCTAGCGCCGCCGATGGATGCCTCCTTGAGGCTCCTCCCCACACCTCCTCCTCTCCTGGACTAGGAAGCCTCCTCTTTCACGTTGTCGTCGCCGTTCGTTGGACACCGCTCGGCTCCTCCACAACTCTGTTGGAGGCTCCCTCACTGGACCTACTCCCTGCTCAGCTGCTCTCTACTCCGGCCGATGGCAATGGATTGGGGAGGAAGCAGAGAAAGTAGGAATTTCGGTAACGGCAGCATGAGACCTGCCTGCATTGCAACCAACTGCAAGCGCACGCGATAGCGGTAATGATCAACAGCAGAAGGTCTTCCTTCCCCCTATTCAAGGGCTCATCCTATGTTTACATTTTTTTATGCCACACTATGTATGAATTTGAAACGTATAGTATCAAAAAAATAGAAGACACTTCTGCTGAGATTTACATTCATAATTAAAAATTTGGGTGATTATCCTCATCAAAGACATGTACGATAATATTGTGACAAATGTTCGAACAAGTGATGGCGACACTGATGACTTTCCGATTAAAATAGGACTACACTAGGGGTCAGCTTTGAGCACTTATCTTTTTGCTTTGGTGATGGATGAGGTCACAAGGGATATACAAGGAGATATCCCATGGTGTATGCTCTTTGCGGATGACGTGGTACTAGTCGATGATAGTCGGACAAGGGTCGATAGGAAGTTAGAGCTATGGAGACAAACCTTGGAATCCTTGGAATTGAAAGGTTTTAGACTTAGTAGAACTAAAACTGAGTACATAAGGTGCGGTTTCAGTACTACTAGGCATGAGGAGGAGGTTAGCCTTGACGGGCGGGTGGTGCCTCAGAAAGACACCTTTCGATATTTGGGGTCAATGCTGCATAAGGATGGGGATATCGATGAAGATGTGAACCGTCGAATCAAAGCCGGATGGATGAAGTGGCGCCAAGCTTCTGGCATTCTCTATGACAAGAGAGTGCCACAAAAGCTAAAGGCAGATTCTATCGGACGGCGATTCAACCCGCAATGTTGTTTGGTGTTGAGTGTTGCCCGACTAAAAGGTGGCATGTTCAACGGTTAGGTGTGACGGAGATGGGCATGTTGAGATGGATGTGTGGCCACACAAGGAAGGTCCGGGTCCAGAATGATGACGTACGAGATAGAGTTGGGGTAGCACCGATTGAAGAGAAGCTTGTCCAACATCGTCTGAGATGGTTTGGCCATATTCAACACAGGCCTCCAGAAGCTCCAATGCATAGCAGACGGCTAAAGCATGCTGATAATGTCAAGAGAGGTCGGGGTAGACCGAACTTGACATGGGAGGAGTCCGTAAAGAGAGATCTGAAGGACTGCAATATCACCAAAGAACTAGCCATGGACAGGAGCGTGGAAGCTTGCTTGGTTGCGAGATCTTGCGGGTTTCAGCTCTAGACTACCCCAACTTGTTTGGGACTAAAGGCTTTGTTGTTGTTGTTGTTGCTGCTGTCATTGAAAATTGGGTCACATGTTGTAGGTGTCGCTTGGTATTATGGAGTCGAATTGTGGCATCAAGTGAGCATGTCAAGCGGCAAGAGTCTATGCCGGTAGTTTTTAAGACCTTTTTATGTCATTTCATCATGTTTTTAGTAGTTCAATTTCATGAGTTTGGTTGAGTGGACTTGCATTTATACCTTCCGAAATATAGACCTCAAATGTTTCGCCCCGGCTAGGTTCAATTCCTGGATCCACCGCTGCTGATCCGCGTTGGAGTTGCCCTTAGGCACTATTGGCAAGAAAAACAAGACAGCTACCCGAAGGCTTACCTAGCTGTAATTTAACTATTGCAGCTGCACACATCAGCTGCATTGCACATTTTCACCAACTAACGCACGGGAGCGCACGAGCACGAACAATGCTAACACTGAGAAGTCGAATTTGCTAATACAGTCAACTACGCTTTATGTTAGCCCTTGCTCATCACAATTCAACTTGATCCCCGCTTCTACCACGCAACAAGAAACTACGCCCCATTCGGGTTTCCCCAATTCCAATACCCCTCGATGCATTGTCGCACCGGATCCTTGCATATAGGCGAACCTTCCTAAGTAGGAGAGAATAGGGAGCTCACCAGACCGGTGGTCGGAGGCGGAAGCGGGGGCGGAGTCGCGGACACCGAGCTCGAGCGGGCGGCGGCTCGCGGCCTCCTCGTCGTACGGCTCGCGACCTGCCGAGGTTCCGGAGGCCATCCCGTGGGGCCGGAGGCAGCACCGTTTCCTGAAAGACGACGAGATCGGCGGCCCTGCGCTGCGGAACGGAGAGGGGGGGAGAACGTATCCTGTGCACCTGCTGCACCAAGGACTCGTGGGCCACTGCGTGAGGAACGAAGAGACGAGATGTGCTAGTGCTACATTTACAAAACAATCCTTGTACTATTATAGAATTGAATGAACTGAACACAGCACCTCCCCAAACCCAACGCATAATAAATGGACTCCAGTGCAAATCTGACCTTGGATTTTGAACCATATCAAATCGAACATTCATGGCAAATTATGTTATCTGAGGACAAGTTTAGTTGGCAAACATGACAAATCTGTCTCAGTTCATTTTTCTATAAAAAATGTTGTGCTTGCAAACTAAATTTGTCATCTTCGCGCCAATATAAATTGTCATGAAAAATGTTAGATTTGTCATGCATAAAAATATGACGTTGGATTTTTAGTGTTTCCATATAAATGGCATAAGGGCATCTTCAACGCACACCCTCAAACCTCCCGCAACCATTCAGACAGAGTTGTCCAGGCGCCACAAGCCATCCAATTGTCTTGTATTTGTCCGCAGATTAGTCCGAGTGTCCGTTTTCTCACAAACCAAAAGCAAACCAAGAGGCTTGCAGGAGTTCAAACACCCGCCACGTAGGACTCAGACAGTGTCGGCCCACCCAAAACCAAGGCAGAGCCTACTTATTTGGAGTTGGGCACTGTTTTCGCAATCTTCGGCTCTCCGCTACCATCTCGTAGCTCTCCACCCAATTCCTTCCCTTTTTCGTCATCACTACCATCGCATGGACCCGTATGAAGAGCTACCGGAGACAACGGATGTGGGGAAGTCAGCGAGGCGGTTGCCCGGAAGATCAACTCGACGACACGGCAAGCATGTCGTCACAAAAAGAAGGCAAAGGATAAAGAGGCGGCCGACAAAAATAAGGGCGGCATGGGCTGCGAGCGTGGCCGTAGACGGGGTGTAGGAGGGCGATAGGGCCTGGGAAGCGGGCACCATCGTCCATGCACACGTCGTCCTGGCAGGAACAATACCAGCCTCCCTACTTCTACACCGCCCAACAGCTTGGCAGTCAGTCTCTGCCATCCCCTGGCAGGCACATGCCTTATTGCGTCAACGTCAACGCGATGTCGCTCCATTTTGCGCGAGTCTGCATCGCCGCAACTTGTCCGATCATGAACGCTGGTGTGGAGCATCTCGGTGCCCGCTCTCTATCTTTTGGTATGTCTCAACCAAGCGAGCCAACGTACGACGATGCGGGCAGTGAGATGATGGGCATGATCAGCGACCAAGCCGGAGGCTGCTTCAAGGATGAGCATGTGGATGACTCGAAGCAAGAGGTGCACGCCAAACAACCAGGCAAGTACACCTTGCCAGGCATGCACACCAGCTAGACGGATTCATACATCGGCCAGGCAGGATCAGGACGGCATGACGACCTTGTTCCGGAGGATTTTGTGGTCGTCCAAATAAGAGGGGTAGAGGAGAAAGCTTCAACATGCGGGAGGATGAGTTGTTGTGCGACTGGCGTGATTCACCCCTAGCATCGATTCGGGCCATGGCACGGAGCAAAAAGGCGCAACATTTTGGTCTAACATTCATACTTGGCTCCATCAGCACGAGAATTTCTCCTACCACAATGAACTCATCCGCAGTCCTGGGACTAAGTCGCTCGACCATCGATGGTACACCATCCAAGAGGTTGTGAGCAAGTATTGCGACCATTTGAAAAACTAATCGGTCGATGGCCAAGTGGTGAGATAATGACCCACATGTACAGGGGATCAATTGTAGTCCTTTCGATAAGTAAGAGTGTCGAACCCAACGAGGAGCAGAAGGAATCGATAAGCGGTTTTCAGCAAGGTATTCTCTGCAATTGTTTTAAGACAATTGTGAAAGATAGTTTGAGAGTAAAATAATTTGTAGCAAGTAACAACTAACCAAAGTAGAAAGGTGCCGCAAGGTGTCCCAATCCTTATTATTGCTAAGGACAAGTCGGAAGTACTTCTTAAAGTGATTTAAACGTTCTTTAGGACACACTGGAATTTCATATAGTTACTTTCACCATGATTCGTTGACTCGCCTTCACTACTTGGATAAGTTGTTATGTGGGTGGGCCAGAGCTAAGGTTATGTTCTTACTTGAACAAACTATCAACTTATGATTACCCCCCCTCCCTCACAAGCATCCACACCTACAAGAGAAGAATTAAGATAAATCTAACCATGGCATTAAACAAAAGGATCCGAAACAACCCCTTACGAAATAACTCATAAACTAGGGTTTAGGCTTCCGTCACTCCTGCAACCCATCATCTAAGAACTAATTCCATGCCTTTCCCTAGGCCCAAACTATTGTGAAAGGTAGTAGAAAACAAAAAATTCGCCCTACGAACACCCAGGAACAATATGAAGATGCATATAAGGTTTGGCTCAACGATCTTTACCGACTCCGAAGTGTAGCGGAAGTAGACGAGTTAGTGTAGATTGTACTTGAAGTCCCTCGAACTGTTGATGACGATCCTGCGAATCGCCCTCGAATGATCCCTCAAACGGAAGACCAAAAGCACGACCTCTCTACTTGGTTGCAAGCATACGGTCTTCACAATCCGGCAATGCTTCGTCGTCCAGAGCTAATCATCGTCGAAGAATTAGAGGGGGGAGATTAGAACCACTCTGGGCTTCTAATTATGAGGATCAGAGGATCTAGGTCAAGCTCTAATTGATCAACTAGGATCAACAAGAACTAGATCTAGAACTAGAGGAGGCTCCCGAGACTTGTATATATACCAAATAGTGTCAATACCTCAAGTATATAGGTTGGGGGGAGGGGGCACCACACGAGGGGAGGAATCCTCCTCCCCTTGCACCGGCCCTAGGGGGGAGGATCCTCTCCAAAGTCTAATTCGGCCTCCCTCAAGGGGAAAAGGGGGCGCCACCCCTACATGGGCCTTTGTGGCCCGATTCTCCCTCCATCACTTGACCTTTTTAGGCCCATATTAAATCATGTATAAAGGCCCTCTAACAATTACTAGAGCATATTATGTATAATTTAACATCACCGGGAACATTTTCCACCTATATATTACTTATCGGTAATACCCGGTATTGCCTAATAAACTTTGAAACCCTTCCGGTGACCCCAAAACGCTTTCGGTTCCTCTCTGGACTATTTCGTATTTTAATGAAAAAATTCCACAAATAAATCCTTGGTACTCTCGCACTACTAACATGCAGCAGATCGTGATTACCTTAATCTTGTGACCTCGTAGGTTCGGTAAATCATAGACATGGATGAAACTCCTTCGTTCAATGACCCATAGTAGAACTGTGGACGTCCATACCGATCCCTATGATTAACGAAAGACATTTGAGTGAAACTTTGGTTATTATGTGATGTTACCCTTCCTTCGTGATACTTCACAAAACCCGGGGTGCATCGGTATCCTCCTAAGTCATGCACATGCTCACTATACCGTTGATCCCGTTGCCGGATTTGCTCTTCTTTCCCGTTGAAGTATTCCGACATCTCTGTGACATAGTCACCTGTGTCTGGCTAGACAATGATGGATTCCATCACACCGAGAAGCACTCTCCATCGTCGAAGGAGAAAATCCCACTCTCGAGCTATCTAGTCATTATCAAACTTTACGATGAACCCGTAAGTTGTCATTATGATCACCGTGTTACTGATGACGTGTGAGCAACCCCAAAGTCCACCGTATGGTGGGAAGCGACTATGATACTCTCATGGTCTGAGGAACTAAAACACATACTAACACTCCGTGTTATACCAATTGATTTCAGACGTTATTATCTCAAAGTATAACAAACAAGATTGGGTCAATTCAATATGATCGTTCTTCTAACGTCATACTCTCATTGTTGTTTCAGGACTATCGTTACACTTAACGATATCCTGAGATCCGGAAAACATGATCATCAACAACACTTGAGCCAGTCTTAGAGGCAAGACTAGGAGCCTATACTTTATCGTTTATCATTTCACACGTGCATATGAGTTTTCCACTGAATCACATATTCCAGTATCACAACAATTATAGCATGGAATATAAACTCTTAATTATGAAAAATGTAAATATAATAATACAATATTATTACCTCTAGGGCATATTTCCAACAATCTCCCACTTGCACTAGAGTCAATAATAGATGCATAGTCCATTTAACACTTGTGGCTTTATGTGGTGTTCCTCATGCTTTGTTTGTGGTAGAGCCTTCGTCATTAGTTTTGACATATTCAAAACCTTGCAATATTTGTGTTAGTCATGTCTGATCTTGATTCCTTTTCCTTTTGAACAATGCCACTATTATTCATAGTATAGTGTCATTGGTTTCATTGCACTTGGAATCACACCAACTCTGTCAAGACACTACTTATTTAACATAGTATCATTAGTTTTATTTAAACTTACTATTATACCAACTCACATCAAGACACTTCTTGATGATCTATATTCATAATATAGTAATATTGGTTTTACCATACTCAGGATCATACCGATCATATCAAGACTCTTCTTGATTTCTGTGACGCCCCCAATTCAATCGTACACGAATCATACACACAAATGTGTACAATCAAGACCAGGGACTCACGGGAAGATATCACAACACAACTCTAGACACAAATTAAAATAATACAAGCTTTATATTACAAGCCAGGGGCCTCGAGAGCTCGAATACATAAGCTCGAAACACAAGAGTTAGCGAAAGCAACAATATCTAAGAACAGACATAAGTTAAACAAGACTACCTTAAGAAGGCTAGCACAAAAGCAACAACGACCGAAATGGCAAGGCCTCCTGCCTAGGACCTCCTAACTACTCCTGGTCGTCGACGGTCTCCACGTAGTAGTAGGCTCTATCGGGGTAGTAGTAGATGTCGGCGGTGGCATCTGACTCCTCGGATCCACCATCTGGTCGCAGCAACTAGGTATAGGGGGAAAATAGGTAGCAAAGCAACCGTGAGTACGCATCCAAAGTACTCGCAAGCATCAGATCTATACTAAGTATGCATTGGCATCAAGGGAAGGATGTATATGTGGACTGAACTGCAGAATGCCAGAATAGAGGGGAAGGCCTAGCCTATCGAAGGCTAGCATATTCAGGCATGTTGCAACATTCAGAAGAGTACATAATAGCATATTATAATTAACAAGCATATTGTAGTAATTACGCCTAGAGATCCTTTCTCGACTCCCTTCGAGAAAGCAATCCCGAAGACAACATATCCATCTCATGACTCAAGTATCCATTTCTAGTTGTAATAGACCAAGATACAACTCCGAGCATCCATTACCGTGGACACGGCTATTCGAATAGATAACTTCCCTGCAGTGGTGCACCACATCACGCAACACACTTGATTACTCTGGCCGGACACACTTTCATGGGCCATGCCCGGCCTCAAAATATCAACATGTCGTAGTCCTACCTAGGCTCCGCAGAGAGGTCCTCGCCGGTCTACATCCTAAGCGCTCCGGGGTCTTGGGCCCATCGCCCTTTGCACTCCGGGTCGTTGTGTGCAGGGTGAATACTAGCGCCACCTCTGTCATGGATGGCACGATCCGACCGTGCCACAATGCTGAATTGGACGTCTGACAGAGCTTTTAGAAGAAACGTACGACACTGAGTGCCCATAACTGATCACGTGTGGCGGTTAGTGCGTATAGGCCAGTGGCCAACTCAGATCAAATACCCAAACCCTTAGTGTATTGGGAGCTCATGGAGATGAGTAGAGACTCATGATCATGTGACCCCGTCATGCCGTCTCGAGGAAATAAGGCAAGGGCTAGGCCCAACCCTTTTTCTCTAGGGCGGTTTACCTGCCCGGTCGTGCCTCGTAATTATCTCGCGGGTACCCTCCATGTCAACCCAACTATCCAGAGATTGTCGAGAACTCAGGTCCACCTCTACCGGGTTGGTGCCGCCTATCCCTTTAGTCCTGCAGTAACAGTAACTCTCGCGGGTACCCCCACGGTTAACCCAACTTCACATATCTCGCGGGTACCCCTCGGGGCCGACCTGACTTTAATATGGTCCTGGGGTAAATCCAAGGTAACCGTGTGTCCATAACATCAAGGGGGAATCCACATAATCACCCTCGATGGAATCCACTTGATGTTATCGTCAAGGTGGACTTAGGAGGAATCACCCTCAAGGTTCACACTTGAGGTGTTGCATGACAGAGTCGTATCGGGGCATGATGAAGGAGGAATCACCCTCGATAGACCACGACCGATTCGCTACACTACAGAGTTATCATCAGGAGTGCGTTACGAGGTATCACCCTCGGCACTCGATAGTAGCTCCGTAGAGTCGTACAACTAAAGAGGATGTGAGATTATGTGTAGGGCTCTGGACGTCGATCACGTTGATCAAGTCATCGGTCATCAAGCCAGGGCAACTGGGACAAGGTGAGGGGTCACTGATGGATCACTATCCAACCTATACTAAGTAGTATAGGATAAGTAGGTAAGGTACAAAAGCAGGTTACGAAAGAAGGCTATGCATCAGAATAGGAGCAATCAAATACAGTAGCAAAATCTAATGCAAGCATGAGAAAGAATGAAATGGGCAATATAGGAATGGTCAAGGGGTTTTTGCTTGCTTGGACGCTCTGCTGAAAAGGAAGAAGGGTCGTCGATGACGTAGTCAATCACAGGGGCAACGGTGGTCTCTTGGTCTACTGATACGTCCATTTTGCATCATGTTTATCTATTGTTATTTATTATGTTTTTATGCATAATAATGCTTTTTGGGTTATTCTAATGCCTTTTCTCTCATAATATGCAAGGTTTATACAAGGAGGGAGAATGTCGACAGCTGGAATTCTGGACCTGAAAAAGCTACGTCGGAGTTACCTATTCTGCACATCTCCAAATGAGCTGAAACTTTACAAAGAATTGTTTTGGAATATATGAGGAATATTGGAGCAAATAACCACCAGAGGGGCCCCACCAGGTGGGCACAACCCACCTGGGTGCGCCATCGAGCCAGGCACGCCCTGGTGGGTTGTGCCCTCCTCAGCCCACCGTTGGTGCCCCTCTTGTGGTATATAAGTCATTTTGACCTAGAAAAAAATAAAGAGAGGACTTTCGGGATGGAGCGCTGCCGTCTCGAGGCGGAACTCGGGCATGAGCACTTTTGCCCTCCGGCAGAGCGATTCCGCTGGGGGAACTTCCCTCCCGAAGGGGGAAATCATTGTCATCATCATCACCAACAACCCTCTCATCTTTGGGAGGATCAACATCTTCAACATCACCATCTCCTCTCAAACCCTAGTCATATCTTTTGTTCAATCTTTGTACCGGAACCTCAGATTGGTACATGTGGGTGACTAGTAGTGTTGATTACATCTTGTAGTTGATTACTATATGGTTTGTTTAGTGGAAGATTATATGTTCAGATCCATTATGATATTTAATACCCCTCTGAGCTTGAGCATTCTTATCATTTGTGAGTAGTTACTTTTGTTCTTGAGGTCACGGGAGAAATCTTGTTGCAAGTAATCATGTGAACTTGTTATGTGTTCGATATTTTGATGGTATGTATGTTGTGATTCCGTTAGTGGTGTCATGTGGACGTCGACTACATGGCACTTCACCATATTTTGGCCTAAGGGAATGCATTGTGGAGTAGTTATTAGATGATGGGTTGCTAGAGTGATAGAAGCTTGAACCCTAGTTTATGTGCTACTTCGTAAGGGACCGATTTGGGTCCAAAAGTTTAATGCTATGGTTAGATTTTATCTTAATACTTTTCTCGTAGTTGCGGATGCTTGCGAGGGGGTTAATCATAAGTAGGAGGTTTGTTCAAGTAAGAACATCACCTAAGCACCGATCCACCCACATATCAAATTATCAAAGTAGCAAACACGAATTGAATCAACATAATGAAAGTGACTAGACGAAATTCCCGTGTACCGTCAAGAATGCTTTGCTTATTATAAGAAACCATTTTGGCTTGTCCTTTGCCATAGAAGGATTACGCTTATCATTACCGTTACTTGCTCATTACAAATTGCCTTGTTATCAAACTATCTGTTACCAACAATTTTAGTGCTCGCAGAAATTACCTTGTTGAAAACCACTTGTCATTTACTTCTACACCTCGTTGGGTTCGACACTCTTACTTATCAAAAGGACTACGATTGATCCCCTGTACTTGTGGGTCATCATCTATCAGAGAAGAAGAGGGGTAATAAATAGTAAATACAAAGCACATAGATGCATGACATGACAACAGGCAAAGCTAGGGCTGTTCTAACGCGGTAATACATGATACCAGCGCAGGGGGAAAACATCTGGGAATGTTTTCCCGAAGTTTAGCATTTTCGGACAAAAGAACGAGAGGGGACGATTCCACGTTCACTATGCTAGGGGCATGTGACAGATGAACCGAAGGCATATTCGGATTCGTCATATTTTTCTGAGAAACTTTCATATATAAAACTTTTTCATCCGAGCTACAGATTAATTTCTATTAATTTTCAAAGATTCAAACAATTTCTTATTTTTAGTTTTAATTTAATTCAAAAACAAGTTAATATTTAATTGCTATGGCTACACAGAAGTATACCCAGCAAATGCAACACAGAGGCTGACTGGTTTGTCCAGTCAGCTGAGTCAGCATTTGACCAGTCAGCCTTATCCACACGAACCGTGGAGGGGTCCCACCTATCATTGGCTCAACCATTTAATCACATGTTAAAATTAATGCGGGGTTAATTAGAGGGGAGGCCCCACACGTCAGGGACTAAGGTTACTTAATTAGTCAATTTAATTAATTTGTGGTTAATTAGGGGGTGGGGCCCCATTGTGAGTGAGGGGCGAGGGGTTTAGTGGTCAATAGCCCGACGCCTACACGTCAGTGGGCCAGGGGGGTGGCACGCTAGCGGCGATGCCCTGGCGACCAAAACCATGACAGAGCGGCTCGGGCGTCGCCGAAATTCGCGTAGAAGGCACGGATTGGGGCGATGCTTGGCGCCTTCGAACGCGGGCTTGATGCCGCGTCGGATGAGGTCGGCGAGGAGGCTCGAGGTGGACTGTAGCGACGCCGGTGACAAGCTGCGGTGGCAGCAGCCGCGGGCGAGGATGAAACCAATGAAGCAGAGCATGGCAAGGCCAGCGGGAGACGGTGTTGGGTTGTTGGGGAGGCGTTGAGCACGACGCTGTGCTCGGTCGCAGGTTACGGGGTTCCTAGCTATGGCAACTACGGAACAGGGCGGCGGTGAGTCGGGCAACCATGGCGAGGCAAGCTAGGAGGAGCCAGAGCTCAGGCAGAGAGGGTAAGTGGAGGAGAGCTCACGGTGGTGCGGCAGGGGAGGCCACCGAACTCGGGGAATTACTGGAGGCGGCGAGGTCCGGCAGGGCAGAGGTTGAAGACGGAGTCGAGGAGCTCGATGCGGAGGTGTTGAGCTCCAACGGGTGGCCTCTGGTGACATAGGAGACGACATCGGATCTCCAGGACACCACGATGCAGTGAGGGAGAGCCGGTGGCCGCACGGGCGGCTAGGCGACAGCGATGGCAGTTGTTTTCAGGCGGGTTCGAGAGAGGGAGAGCATGGGAGAGAGGGGGGAAGAGATCTGGGAGGTAGGGTTCGCCCAGAGGGGCGCGGGGTGACCTAGTAGGTCGCCAGGGTCCTCGGATGGCCGCCGCATGCGCATCCACGCCCACGGACATTGTGCGTGCAGCCACCGCGCCTCGGTGAACAGGGAGGAAGAAGGGGAGGGGTTTGGTGGGCTGGGCCTGCATTGTGGCCACTAGGGTCCAGTGCAGTAGTAGCAGTTCCTCTACTTCTTTTCTCTTTCTAAAACTTTTATGTTTTCTTTTCATGTTTTGTATTTTATTTTCATTTATTTTTAGTTTAATAAAATACAAAACCAACTCCTAAATTAGTGTTATGACTTAGCCCACTGCCACAAAAAGTTTAACTCCCAAATAAAATAGTTTTAACATTTTAGAAATTACAAAAGGCATTTAATTAATTGTTTTAGCTATTGTTTTGTTTATTTTAGGGTATTTAAATAGTTTATAAAAATGTGGTTTCTTCACCAATATTTTCTATGGATTATTTGGCACATGTAGAACAATTTAGTTTTAACATTTTGAAAACTTTAACCTTTAAATTTATTTTAAATTTGAATTTGAATTGGTTTTGAATCAAGTGAGATTAGCAACAGTAACAATGATGAGTAGGCACCATTAGCATGGTATTACTATAGCTTAATTATCCGGGCGTTACAAATCTCCTCCACTACAAGAAATCTCGTCCCGAGATTTAGGAGGTAGACAGAAACAAAGCGGGGTATTCATCACGAAGATGATCCTCACGTTCCCAAGTGGCCTCATCTTCAGAATGATTTGACCACTAGACTTTAAGAAATTTGATAGTCTCTGATGGATGCGTTGTTTAGCTTGATCGAGAATGCGGATCGGATGCTCTCTGTAAGTGAGTACATCATGCAGGGGTTGAGCTTTATAAGCCATGGGGTTGTCGCAATAAGACCTGCGACTCAGGGCATCAGCCATGACATTAGCCTTGCCAGGGGTATAAGAAATACCGTAGTCATAGTCTGTAATCATTTCCATATATCGCTGTGGACGGAGATCTAGATCTAGCTGAGTAACAGATACTTCAGACTTTGATTATCGGTGAAGATCTCGCAACGATTACCAAGAAGGAAATGTCACCACAACTTTAGTGCAAATTTAACTACAGCAAGTTCAAGGTCATGGACTGGGTAGTTCTTCTGGAAAGACACCTTGGATTTCACCAACAACTGGAGCGTTTTCAACTCTCACAAGAGGAGAAGCATTTAATGCATTCAAGGAATAAATCCGTGCTTTGGCATTTTGAACAAGATGAGCATGGTAGCTTACTATCTCCTTTGAAGGATGTAGTAGATGGACGTTTTTAGTGGCGCAAATGATACAAGCGGTACGTGATGTCTACTACACAACCTACTTCTCGTAGACGTTGTTGGGCCTCCAAGTGCAGAGGTTTGTAGGACAGTAGCAAATTTCCCCCAAGTGGATGACCTAAGGTTTATCAATCCGTGGGAGGCGTAGGATGAAGATGGTCTCTCTCAAACAACCCTACAACCAAATAAAAAAGAGTCTCTTGTGTCCCCAACACACCCAATACAATGGTAAATTGTATAGGTGCATGCTACCTCTTGGGGACTGCGTTGGTTTTCCCTTGAACAGGAAAGGGTGATGCAGCAAAGTAGCGTAAGTATTTCCCTTAGTTTTTGAGAACCAAGGTATCAATGCAGTAGGAGGCCACGCTGAAGTCCCTCGCATGATGAGGACATCAATACCATTGTTACACCCACAACCCCTACTACTACATATACTGGACCAATTACTAGAGCTCGCGCACGCCAATTAAATTATCAGGTACTTTCGTTTCTTGGTAATGATTCTAATGTTCATGAGAATATGATGCTGCCTAAATTGGATACATTTGTTTTGCTTACAAATGAAGGGCCTTGCATGGATAAGAGGGATGAACATTGGAGCAAGAACAAGCATGGAGTTGATGGCATGCGCAAGGGGAACAAGAACGGAGTTACAAGTGATGATTTCAGGACTTTGAAGCCACCATAATGAGTGCATGAAGCCTTGGACGAAATATACAAGATGCCACTTCATAAACTTCGTCCAGAGGCTATTCTAGGTGTTGCGTCACCTTATTATTGGGCCAGGCCCATGTAATTTCGAAATACATAAGTATAGGTTGTTTTTAGAGTCCGTATGTGTGGGGAAACAAGAGTTAGGGTTGGTTTCGGACCCCTCCCTCAAGGGCCACGAAATTCCCCCCTATTCCTTCATATATACAACCCTTAGGGCGTCGTTTAGACTTTGGGTTTTGTTTAGATTAAAAGTTCGCCATAGCTGCAACTTCGCATACTTCGTTTGTGTTCAACGACCAGACCAAGGCGTCACAGAACCCCAACTTCATTAATAAAGCTTTCCTCTTATATTCGTAATATCCAGATTGCAATCTTAGTTTCTTGCTTGTTCTTCGTTTGCTCGCAGGAAACAGGCCCTCGTGGTCAGGCTGACCGTGCTCCGGCGTGGTCAATAACCCTCGAAAGTTGATTTAGCGATTGCTAAGGCGCGACGTCTCGCACGTTCGTAGTCGGATCGTCAAGGTCAACTCCCACAGAAAACGATAGCCACCATCTCATCGAAATATCGGGACACCTTTGCCTCTATCAAGTGGTATCATATTTTCAGGTTGCTCGGTGAGATTTTATAGTTTTTCATAGTTTAGATTGAGTCTGTTTTTCATACCTGCAGTCCACGAAAAAGCCAAAAAAAATATAGTGTTAGTTCATCATATCCGAACCAATCTGAGCCTTTGCATAATCTTTTTTGTATTTGCTTTGTTGAATTTGCGGTTGCATCGTCGTGTCAAGTTGCTGGTCTTAGCGTCTAGTCCTTTAGAGTTTCTAGTTCTGTTCACAGGTTGTCACGTCGCCACTGCCATATATCACCACCGCATCATCATCATCGCTGCTGCCATATATCACCACCGCATCATCATCATCGTTGCTGCCATATATCACCACATATTCACGGCCAATCCGAGTCCATATACGCCACCACATATCCACCGCCATCACGCCAATCCGAGTCCACCTGCAACATATATCCGCCACCAGTCCGAGTTCCACCAGATTCATCTCCGCCACCAGTCCTATTCCGAGTCTAGTATTTTGTTACTCTGTTTTGGATTTCCAGATCACGCCATACTCCGAGTCGTGATAGAGAAGGACTCCCCAACTTCTGTGTTACCCGCAGTAGAAAAATAGTTCCAAACTAAAAAACTAAGTCTGGAAAATTCTGGCTAGGCAGTTTTTAGACCATCTTTTTCGAAAAAAATTTGTTGCGGAGCAAAAAAAAGAGGAAAAAAGTGAAAAAAAAGAGAAAAAAAATCAGAGTGTGCCCCTCCCTTATTTGCGTGCAGCGCCGTGATTTTGTTAGTGTTCTAGGCTCGCGTCTCTAGCACGGTTTAGCCTAGGACCAGCATAATACCATTGTTGAGCGTTTATTCAACTTTGCATCTCTGAATTGATTATTGCTGACCCTTTTTGCTATCATACTATAAGCCTTCCCAGCTCCACATACATCTACGTCGTGCGTTTGACTCTCCCTGCGCTCTATCCAAGCTTTTGAGAATTTTGACTACAACGGTTGCCGATCACCGCCTGCTGCTGGGTAAGAACCGGTAAGAATTTGAGATTTGCTTGACGGATTTGTGACACCCACCACCACCTTTTGTTAGTAGTATGTAGGATCATATTCTTGTGTGTTTCTATTGCTGCTAACCATGCCAGGATCACAAGCCGACGAGACTGACTGGGAGAACATGACGAATAAGGAGTTGCATGATAAATTTCAGCAAATGATGAGTGGACAAGTGCAAGATGTGCTAAACAGATTTGAAGAGGCCATGGAGAATATAGATGGCATGGAGAAGATGTTCGAAACAAAGCTCGATAACAAGTTTAATGAATTGCTCGCACGTCTTACACCACCACCACCGGCTGCACCTAACGCACCTCTACAACAACAACAACAACAACAACAACAACAACAACAACAACAACAACAACAACAACAACAACAACGACGACGACGACGACGACGACGACAACGACGACTACCTCGACGACGCGAAACAGCCCTCCGCCGAGTGAGCCGTGTCCCTCTTGCACTTGGCCAAACTGTTGGTGCTGCTGTTGATACTTCTGTGGCTCCTGCTGCTGATGCGGAGGAGGATGATTATGTGGGAGATTACGAGGATGAAGTTGATCAAAATCAGAACTACGTGCAACCACCAGCACCACAACCACTAGGTCGTCCACATGCAAATAATGGCAATGTTAGGGCTCCCCCTCAGGTACGAGATCATGACCATCTCCCTAAACTGAAATTGAATATTCCACCATTCCTGATATATATCTTACTTGGGAGTTAGAAATTGAACAACGATTTACATGTTTACAATATCCTGAGGAGAGACGTGTTCCTGCTGCTGTTTGTGCTTTCACTAGCTTTGCATGTGTTTGGTGGTCTAAACATTGTAGATTATATCCTGTTCCAGCTACTTGGGCTGCTTTGAAAACTGCTATGCGTACTCGTTGGGTTCCACCATATTATCAACGTGAATTACTTCAAAAATTGCAGTGCTTAAGACAAGGAAAAAAATTCTATAGAAGAATATTACCAGGAATTACAAACTGGCTTGATTAGATGTGGTATTGTTGAGGAGAATGAAGCTATGCTTGCACGTTTTATGGGTGGATTAAATAGAGTGATTCAGACCATTCTAGAGTATAAGGATTATAATAATATTACTCGTTTATTCCATCTTGCTTGTAAAGCTGAACGTGAAGTGCAGGATCGACAGGCATTTGCCCGAACTAACTTTTCTGCAGGTCGACCTTCATCATGGACACCACGTGCATCATCTACTTCCACTGCACCATCACCTCCTTCAGGTGCCACCTCCAACCGTGATACAAGAAAGCAGGCACAACCACCACTATCTGCCAAGAGCACACCTGCCGGGCCTGCACAGAGCTCTTCTTCTTCCAGCGTCAACATGGCACACAAGTGATCTTATTTGTCGCCGTTGTAAGGGAAGAGGACATTTTGCGAGAGAATGCAAATCTCAGCGTGTGATGATTGCTACTGAGGATGGTGGGTATGAGTCCACTAGTGACTATGATGAGGAGACTTTGGCTCTTATTACACATGAAGAACACGGTGGAGATGATTCTGATCATGAGACGCAATACATGGCTGCTGAAGATGCTGACAGGTATGAATGTTTAGTTGCTCAACGTGTTTTGAGTGTGCAGGTTACACAAGCTGAGCAAAATCAGAGGCATAATTTGTTCCATACAAAGGGAGTTGTGAAGGAACGTTCTATTCGCGTCATCATAGATGGAGGGAGCTGCAACAACTTGGCTAGCATGGAGATGGTGGAGAAGCTATCTCTCACCACAAGACCACATCCACACCCTTACTACATCCAATGGTTCAACAACAGCGGCAAGGTTAAGGTAACACGTACTGTTCGGGCGCATTTTAGTATCTCTACATATGCTGATTATGTTGATTGTGATGTGGTACCTATGCAAGCATGTTCCTTATTACTTGGTAGACATGGCAATTTGATAAAAATTCTGTACACCATGGTAGAAACAATCAGTATACTCTTGTTCATAAGGATACAAATATTACTTTGCTTCCTATGACTCCTGATTCCATTTTGAAAGATGATATTCATAGGGCTAATAAAGCAAAACAGGAGAAAAATAAGAGTGAAAATCAGATTGTGGCAAAAGAATTTGAGCAACAAATGAAGCCTAATAATAAACCATCTAGTGTTGCTTCTGAAATTAAATTGAAAAGTACATGTTTACTTGCCACCAAATCTGATATTGATGAGCTAGTTTTTAGCAAATCTGTTTGCTATGCTTTTGTGTGCAAAGATGCATTATTTTCATTCGATGATGTGCCTTCCTCTTTGCCCCCTGCAGTCACTAACATTTTGCAGGAGTTTGCTGACGTCTTCCCACAAGACGTGCCACCGGGATTACCACCTATTCGAGGGATTGAGCATCAAATTGACTTAATTCCCGGTGCATCGCTACCCAACCGTGCACCATACCATACCAATCCATAGGAGACGAAGGAGATTATGCGTCAAGTACAGGAGCTGCTCGACAAAGGTTATATTCGCGAATCTCTTAGTCCTTGTGATGTTCCTATTATACTAGTGCCTAAAAAGGATGGTACTGTAGCGACCAGACCTCAAACAGTCTGATCTGTGTGCAACAGTGTCATCCCTGGATCAGTAATGCTGACACGCACAGTACTTGAAGGATTTATAACAGAGTAGCAATCACACACTTATTACATCGAATGTCTCAAAAGAGAACTTATTACAATAAATATGGCTTAAGGCCATCTAAAAAGGTAACAACAGAAGACTTGGAAGATAAGCAAATCCATCAACTCCAACGGCATCACTGAGTATAGAACCACGACCTAAAAGCACCTTACTCGTCGTTTGAAAAGTCTGCAACATGAAACGTTGCTGCCCAAAAACGGGTCAGCACATGGAATATGCTGGCAATATAACACATAGAGGGTAATGAAAGGATAACACTATACTACATGCATATAGGGCTGGTGGAAAAGCTGTATGGTTACAGTTTTTTTTGCATAAATCCATTTTTTCCCTACTACAAAGGAATACATTTTATTTAACTATCATGGTGGTTGTTAAACATTGAGAATGGTTGACAACATCCTCAATCCCAATTAAGCATCATCATTTATAGAACCCAACAAAATTAATTAAAGTAACATGATGAGATTCACATGATAATCCAAGTACTAGATACTCAAAACGTCCATAACCGGGGACACGGCTAACCATGATTAGTTTATACACTCTGCAGAGGTTGCGTGCTTTTCCCCACAAGACTCGATCTCCTCCGTTGGATTTCTCGCACTACATGGTGTTTGAGAAACGGATGACCGAGACATAGTCTTTCAGAAGTGCTAGCACCTTACGATGGGTAGACCGTTACACCTACTTTCCCCTACATCTGCTAGTCTACCACTGTAAGAGTCCGCACGACTTAGTCAACTATGCTAGAGCCCATAATAGCTTGTGGCTGCACACGAAAGTTTCTAGTATGAATGATCTCATGATCCCTTTGGGCCTGGGTGGCGGTCCATAAAGAAAAACAACAGGCAATCCTGGAATACCCAGGTACCTCAATCCACCCAGATGTGTGTTTAAGTTGCCACCTTAAATAAACCATTAATTAACAATCTCACATCTGTCATGGATATCACTCACCCAATCCACGTCTACTAGCATAGCATGGCATATAAGCAAACGTAGAAGTAACTCCCAAAGGTTTGATAATAGAACAGGTAATAGGTACTACCTCAACTACTTCCCACCCCACAATTTAATTAGATCCTAATCATGCAATGTTTGAGGATTGATCTAATGCAGTAAAACTGGGTAGTAAAAAGGTATGATCAAAGTGTTACTTGCCTTGCTGATGATCCGCGAAACCTAGAGATTCGAAGTAACAGGCGGCGCACTCCGGGTACTCTATCGCAAACAAACAAACACACTTACAATAAGTACTCATCTAATGCACAGGTAAAACTCAAATAAGAGATCTAAACAGAAAGTTCAACTTAAGAACTCCGGTTTGCAAAAAGAATCAAATCGAACAAAACAACGAAAGTCAAACGGCGAAAGAAACAACTTTGTTTTACTAATCTGGACCTAAGTCAAATTTTACAGAAGCAAAAACTGGTTTAAGTTGGTTAAACAGAAAGAGGGTTTCGAGACGAAACTCCAGGCGCTTGAATCGCCTGATTCCGATAAACGAGCGAAAAGTTATACTAAAACAAAAATCGGATCAGAAATAGAAATAATCGCGGAAAATCCGAGAAAAAGAAAAACGACAAACAAATTAACGAACGAACGTTCATTATCTGGATCTAAACTACGAACGCGTTCGTTAAAATGAACGAACGGGTGAACGCTTGCTAATTAAATAAACCAGAAAAACCGATCTATTTAAAAAAACCGAAACTAAAACAACGAACAAACCGACGGAAAACCAATCGGTTTTCTGAAGAAAAAAAACCGGCGGTGAGATCTACCTCCGGCGGCGGTGGCGGGCGGCGGCGCGGCGGCGGCGGCGGGGCACCCTAGGGTTAGGGTTTCGGGGGCGGGGCGCGGCTGGGCTGGCCTCGGGCCTAGGCGGCGCTATATAAAGGGCCCGACCAGGCGGAGTCCTGGCCGGTTACGGCCCAGAGTCGGTTCGGACTTTTTTTTATATAATTACGCTCAGGAAAAAAACAAAAGGAATACTAAACGGACTCCAAAAATCCCGAAATAAATTTTCCCTGACTTCTAAATTCAAGCCGGACAAAGTGAACATTTATTTGGGGCCTAAATGCAATTTTGAAAAACGTACATTTTTTCTAAGTTCAAATAAAATAGCGAAAACTCTGAAATAAAATCTTATTTGATTTTATTATTAAATCCACAATATTTCTTTATTTTGAGAAAGTCATTTTATTCCCTCTCTCATATTTTTGTAATATAAATAATTGAAGATAAAATAATAAAAATCAAATGATCCTATTCTCAAAATTTGAGAAAACTCAAATATGAAAATAACGAAATCCCCTACTTTCTCCGTGGCTCCTTGAGTTGCGTAGAATTTCTAGGATCAAAACCAAAAGCAAATAAAATATGATATGCAATGATGATCTAATGTATAACATTCCAATTGAAAATTTGGAATGTTACAAACCTACCCCCCTTAAGATGAATCTCGCCCTCGAGATTCGGCTTGGCTAGAAAATAGGTGAGGGTGGTCTTTCAGTAAATCCTCCTCTCGCTCCCAAGTGGCTTCATCCTTTGTGTGGTGGCTCCACTGAACTTTGCAAAACTTGATAACCTTGCTGCGGGTGACTCAGCTGGCATACTCAAGAATCTAAACTGGTTTCTCTTCATAGGTCAAATCACTGTCCAACTGAATCGCTTCCAACGGCACTGTATCTCTCAGTGGTACGTCAGCCATCTCCGCGTGGCACTTCTTTGACTGGGAAACGTGGAACACATCATGAACTCCTGACAATCCTTCGGGCAATTCCAACTTGTAGGCCACTTCTTCCATACGCTCCAAAACTCGGTAGGTCCTACAAAACATGGCACTAACTTTCCCTTAACTCCAAAGCGCTTCACTCCCAGAAGTGGAGATACTCGAAGATAAACCCGGTCTCCGACTTCGTAAACTGTCTCCTTGCATTTAGAATCTGTGTAACTCTTCTGCCTGGACTGGGCTACCTTGAGCCTATCGCGAATCAACTTCACCTTCTGTTCAGACTCTTTGATTAAGTCCGGTCCAAACAACTGGCGGTCTCCAACTTCGTCCCATGACAACGGGGTTCTGCACCTCCTCCCGTACAAAGCTTCGAAGGGGCCATCTTCAAACTGGTTTGATAGCTGTTGTTGTAAGAGAACTCTGCATATGGCAAATTGTCGTCCCAACTAGATCCATAATCTAGCGCACAAGCTCTCAGCATATCCTCCAAAATCTGATTGACTCTCTCGGTCTGTCCATCTGTCTGCGGATGAAAAGCTGTGCTGAATTCCATCCTGGTACCCAAAGTTTCGTGCAACTGTTTCCAGAACTTTGAGGTAAACTGGGTTCCTCTATCTGATACGATACTCCTCGGAACTCCATGCAGACATACTATCCTGGTCATGAATATCTTTGCCAACTTAGCACTGGTGTAAGTGGTCTTTACTAGGATGAAATGAGCTACCTTCGTTAATCGATCAACTACAACCCAAATCGAGTCATAGCCTGAATGGGTCCTAGGTAATCCCGTGATAAAATCCATACCTAACTTATCCCACTTCCATTCGGGTATTGGCAATGGCTGTAGCAATCCTGCTGGCTTCTGATGCTCTGCCTTTACTCTCTGACATACATCACAAACTTGTACATACTCCGCGATATCTTTCTTCGTTCCGGTCCACCAGAAAGTATCCTTCAAATCCAAATACATCTTGGTATTTCCTGGGTGAATCGAATATGGTGAATCATGGGCCTCCTGCAGAATTAACTTCCTAATCTCTGGATCATTTGGCACATAAACACGATCTTCAAACCATAGGGTATCGTGCTCATCCTCATGAAATCCCTTAGCCTTTCCTTTGCTCATTTTCTCCTTTATAGAGGCAATCTCCTTGTCAGTCTTCTGAGCTTATCTGACTTTATCCATCAAAGTTGACTGAATCTCCAATGCTGCTACATAGCCTCTCGGAACTATGTCCAAACATAGCTCACGAAGATCCTCGGCTAACTCCTCCGGTAAATCTCCCGTCATTAGTGTATTGACATGGCTCTTACGGCTCAATGCGCCAGCTACTACATTAGCCTTTCTGGGATGATAATGCAATCTCATATCATAATCCTTGATGAGCTCCAACCATCTCCTTTGTCTGAGGTTTAACTCCTTCTGCGTGAAAATGTACTTCAAACTCTTGTGATCCGTGTACACCTCACAATGGTTTCCAATGAGGAAATGTCTCCACGTTTTTAATGCATGCACTACGCCTGCTAACTCCAAATCATGCGTGGCATAATTCAATTTGTGAGGTTTCAGTTGTCGTGAAGCATACAAAACAACTCTTCCCTCCTGCATAAGCACGGCTCCAAGTCCTCGACGTGAAGTGTCGCAATACACCTCATAATCCTTGGTCTGATCTGGCAGAATCAACACTGGTGAGGTAACCAAACATTTCTTCAACTCCTGGAAACTAGCCTCACCTTCCTTGGTCCATATGAACTTGGTATCCTTCTTCAACAACTCCGTCATAGGCTTTGCAATCTTCGAGAAGTTCTCAATAAATCTCCGGTAGTATCCTGCGAGTACAAGGAAACTCCGGATCTCTCCAACTGTTGTTGGTGCTTCCCAATTTGTCACAGTGACAACCTTTGTGGGATCAACTAATATTCCTTCTCCAGATATAACGTGTCCGAGGAATCCTACTTCCTTCAACCAAAACTCACATTTGCTGAACTTGGCATATAACTGATATTCTCTGAGCTTCTCAAGTACCAATCGCAAATGCTCCTTATGTTCCTCTTCATTATTCGAGTAAACCAGAATATCATCAATGAACACTACGACGAACTTATCCAAAAACTCCATAAACACCTTGTTCATCATGTTCATAAAATAGGCAGGTGCGTTAGTCAGACCAAATGACATAACGGTATACTCATACAACCCATACCTTGTGCTGAAAGCTGTCTTAGGTATGTCCTGCTCTCGAATCTTCAACTGATGGTACCCTGATCGCAGTTCGATTTCAGAAAACACCTTAGCTCCTTGCAATCGATCAAACAGATCATTGATCATCGGTAGTGGGTACTTGTTCTTGATTGTTACTTCATTTAATCCACGATAATCAACAACCATTCTTAAGGATCCATCCTTCTTCTCCACTAGAAGTACTGGCGATCCCCAAGGCGAAGAACTTGGGCGAATATAACCTTTATCTAGTAACTCCTTAATCTGCTTCTTACTCTCCTCCAAATCTTTTGCGGGCATCCTGTATGGTCTCTTTGATATTGGTCCTGTGCGTGGCAAAAGCTTAATCAAAAACTCAATATCTCTATCCGGTGGCATGCCTGGCAATTCTTCTGGAAACACGTTAGGGAAATCCTTTACCACTGGTACTTCCTCCTGCACAACTCCTGATAAGGAATTGACTTGCGTCCTTTCGGCACATGCCGATATACATACTTGATCCTTTTTCCTTCTAGCGTCGTAAGCAAAATTGTCTTACTGGCGCAATCAATGTTTCCCCCATACATTGACAGCCAATCCATACCTAGAATCACGTCCAAACCTTGCGATTCCAGAATAATTAGATCCGAAGGGAAAACATGCCTTCCTATACTTAATGGCACTTGGAAACATCCTTGACTGGCCATATACTCCGCTCCTGGTGAGCTTACTAACATAGGTGTTCTAAGAACCTTAGTGGGCAGGTTATACTTATCAACGAATCCCCTTGAGATGTATGAATGTGATGCACTAGTATAAAAAAGAACGAGTGCAGTAAATGACTTAACCAAAAACTTACCAATTACTGCATCCGGCTGAGCTTCAACCTCCTCCACGTTGACGTGGTTCACCTGTCCCCTGTTGAAAGGGTTCGGCTTCTTCCCATAGCTTCCATTTCCATTCTGAGCTTCAGGACATTCATTGGCATAATGTCCGGTCTTCTGACACTTAAAGCAAGTGACTTGGCTCAGGTCTCTCTTGGCTGGGGTCGATGGGTTGGTACGGTTCTGGCCGTTGCTTCCTCCATTCCCATTACCATTCTTGGGGCCATTATGGTTGTGCAAGCTACCTCCTCCATGGGTATGCTGGAAAGGTCCTCCTGGTTTAGGAGTAAAACGTGGCTTCTGCTGAGCTCCAGAATTGTACTTCCCTTGTCCATACTTCCTCTTGCGGTTTTCAATCTGCTGCTGCTTCCCTTCAATCATAAGAGCGCGATCTACCAACTCCTGGTAGTTTTTGAAACTTGCTACCATCAACTGCATGCTCAGCTCATCATTCAGTCCTTGCAGAAACTTCTCCTGCTTAGCTGCATCCGTAGCAACGTCATCTGGAGCATAACATGCTAGCTTACTAACGTCATTCTGTACCCGTGAGATCCCATCTTGGGGCCTGTTCCGGAGCTCCGCCAAAGGGGGCATCGATCACGGAGGGCTTCTACATCAACATCATAGCCTCTCCGATGATGTGTGAGTAGTTTACCTCAGACCTTCGGGTCCATAGTTATTAGCAAGATGGCTTCTTCTCTCTTTTTGGATCTCAATACAATGTTCTCCCCCTCTCTCGTGGAGATCTATTCGATGTAATCTTCTTTTGCGGTGTGTTTGTTGAGACCGATGAATTATGGGTTTATGATCAAGTTTATCTATGAACAATATTTGAATCTGCTCTGAATTCTTTTATGTATGATTCGTTATCTTTGCAAGTCTCTTCGAATTATCAGTTTGGTTTGGCCTACTAGATTGATCTTTCTTGCAATGGGAGAAGTGCTTAGCTTTGGGTTCAATCTTGCGGTGTCCTTTCCCAGTGACAGTAGGGGCAGCAAGGCACGTATTGTATTGTTGCCATCGAGGATAACAAGATGGGGTTTATATCATATTGCATGAGTTTATACCTCTATATCATGTCATCTTACTTAAGGCGTTACTCTGTTCTTATGAACTTAATACTCTAGATGCATGCTAGATAGCGGTCGATGTGTGGAGTAATAGTAGTAGATGCAGGCAGGAGTCGGTCTACTTGTCTCGGACGTGATGCCTATATAGATATTCTCATAACTATGCTCAATTCTATCAATTGCTCAACAGTAATTTGTTCACCCACCATAATACTTATGCTCTCGAGAGAAGCCACTAGTGAAACCTATTGCCTCGGGGTCTATTTTCCATCATATTAATCTTCCAACACTTAGTTATTTTTAATGCCTTCTATTTTACTTTGCATCTTTATCATAAAAATACCAAAAATATTATCTTATCATATCTATCAGATCTCACTCTCGTAAGTGACCGTGTAGGGATTGACAACCCCTTATCGCGTTGGTTGCGAGGATTTATTCGTTTGTGTAGGTGCGAGGGACTCGTGCGTGGCCTCCTACTGGATTGATACCTTGGTTCTCAAAAACTGAGGGAAATACTTATGCTGCTTTACTGCATCACCCTTTCCTCTTCAAGGGAAAACCAACGCAGTGCTCAAGAGGTAGCAAGAAGGATTTCTCGCACCGTTGCCGGGGAGGCTTACGCCAAGTCAAGTCAAGATTTTCTCTCTCGACAACGAGCCATTTCTGGCACCGTTGCCGGGGAGTCTACGCAAAAGTCAACATACCAAGTACCCATCACAGACCCTTATCTCCCGCATTACATTATTTGCCATTTGCCTCTCGTTTTCCTCTCCCCTACTTCACCCTTGCTGTTTTATTCGCCCTCTCTTTTCTGTTCGCTTTTTTTTCTCTCGCTTCTTGTTTGCTCGTGTGTTGGATTGCTTGCTTGTCACGATGGCTCAAGATAATACTAAATTGTGTGATTTCACCAATACCAACAACAATGATTTTCTTAGCACTCCGATTGCTCCTCTTACCGATACTGAATCTTGTGAAATCAATGCTGCCTTGTTGAATCTTGTCATGAAAGATCAATTCGCCGGCCTTCCTAGTGAAGATGCCGCTACCCATCTAAATAGCTTCCTCGATTTGTGTGATATGCAAAAGAAGAAAGATGTGGACAATGATATTGTTAAATTGAAGCTATTTCCTTTTTCGCTTAGAGATCGTGCTAAAGCTTGGTTTTCGTCTTTGCCTAAAAATAGTTCTGATTCTTGGAATAAGTGCAAAGATGCTTTTATCTCTAAGTACTTTCCTCCCGCTAAGATCATCTCTCTTAGAAACGATATTATGAATTTTAAGCAACTTGATCATGAGCATGTTGCACAAGCTTGGGAGAGGATCAAATTAATGATACGTAATTGCCCTACGCATGGTTTGAATTTGTGGATGATTATACAAAAAAATTATGCCAGATTGAATTTTGCTTCTATAAATCTTTTAGATTCGGCCGCGGGAGGCACTTTTGTGGAAATTGCTTTAGGATAAGCTACTAAACTCCTAGATAATATTATGGTTAATTATTCTCAATGGCACACTGAAAGATCTACTAGTAAAAAAAGTGCATGCGATAGAAGAAATTAATGCTTTGAGTGGAAAGATGGATGAACTTATGAAAATATTTGCTGCTAAGAGTGTTTCTTCTGATCCTAATGATATGCCTTTGTCTACTTTGATTGAGAATAATAATGAATCTATGGATGTAATTTTGTTAGTAGGAATAATTTTGGTAACAACGCGTATAGAGGAAACTTTCCTAGGCCTTATCCTAGTAATTACTCTAATAATTATGGTAATTCCTACAACAATTCTTATGGAAATTTTAATAAGATGCCTTCTGAATTTGAGACTAGTGTTAAGGAATTTATGAATTCACAAAAGAATTTCAATGCTTTGCTTGAAGAAAAATTGCTTAAAGTTGATGAATTGGCTAGGAATGTTGATAGAATTTCTCTTGATGTTGATTCTTTAAAACTTGGATCTATTCCTCCTAAGCATGATATCAATGAGTCTCTCAAATCCGTGAGAATTTCCATTGATGAGTGCAAAGAAAGAACCGCTAGGATGCGTGCTAAGAAAGATTGTTTTGTGAAAGCGTGCTCTTCTAGTTTCTATGAAAATAAAGATGAAGATCTAAAAATTATTGATGTCTACCCTATTAAATCTTTGTTTTGCAATATGAATCTTGATAATGATGGGACTGATTATGATCCACCTTTACCTAGAAGGCATTCCAAAAATTCGGAGTTTTTAGATCTTGATGCAAAAATTGGTAAGTGGGATTGAAGAGATCAAAATTCTAGATATTAATGAACCCACTATTTTGGATTTCAAGGAATTTAATTAAGATAATTGATCTTTGATATATTGCATTTCCTTGTTTCAATCCATGCTAAATTCTCCTCATGCTTATAGTCAAAATAAGCCTTTACCAAACATATCGTTGATGCTTTGATGCAATCTTATGAAGAAAAACTTGAGTTGGAAGTTTCTATCCCTAGAAAACTCTATGATGAGTGGGAACCTACCATTAAAATTAAAATTAAAGATCATGAATGCTATGCTTTGTGTGATTTGGGTGCTAGTGTTTCCACGATTCCAAAGACTTTATGTGATTTGCTAGGTTTCTGTGATTTTGATGATTGCTCTCTAAACTTGCACCTTGCGGATTCCACCATTAAGAAACCTATGGGAAGAATTAATGATGTTCTTATTGTTGCAAATAGGAATTATGTGCCTGTAGATTGTATTGTTCTTGATATAGATTGCAATCCTTCATGTCCTATTATTCTTGGTAGACATTTCCTTAGAACGATTGGTGCAATTATTGATATGAAGGAAGGGAATATTAGATTCCAATTTCCGTTAAGGAAAGGCATGGAACACTTCCCTAGAAAGAAAATAAAATTACCTTATGAATCTATTATGAGAGCCACTTATGGATTGCCTACCAAAGATGGCAATACCTAGATCTATCCTTGCTATTATGCCTAACTAGGGGCGTTAAACGATAGCACTTGTTGGGAGGCAACCCAATTTTATTTTTTTGTTTTTTTGCATCTGTTTAGGAATAAATATTTGATCTAGCCTATGGTTAGATGTCTTTTTATGTTTTAATTAGTGTTTGTGCAAAGTTTAACCTATAGGATCTTCTTGGATGATAGTTATTTGATCTCTCTGAAAATTCCAGAAACTTTCTGTTCACCAAAATAATTGTTAAAAATCACCAGAACGTGATAAAATATCGATTCCAATTGCTTCTGATCAATAAAAAAATTATCTAGGTCGTCCTATTTTGGTAGATTTTTTGGAGTTCTAGAAGTTTGCGTTAGTTACAGATTACTACAGACTGTTCTGTTTTTGACAGATTCTGTTTTTCATGTGTTGTTTGCTTATTTTGATGAATCTATGGCTAGTAAAAGAGTTTATGAACCATAGAGAAGTTGGAATGTAGTAGGTTTAACACCAATATAAATAAAGAATGAGTTCATTATAGTACCTTGAAGTGGTCTTTTGTTTTCTTTCGCTAACGGAGCTCACGAGATTTTCTCTGAGTTTTGTGTTGTGAAGTTTTCAAGTTTTGGGTGAAAGATTTTGTCGGTGTACAAAAAGAGGGGTGCATTTTTGTACCCCTATACCTGTGCACGGGCAGTCAGAGCCGAGCCTGCTGTCACACCTAGCAGAACATAGGAGGTGAGCCAAGGTAAGACCGAAGCCCAAGATAATAAGAGCAACGCCAAGGCCAAGACCACAAAGAGCAGAGGGACGAAGAAGGTTCCCCCAACAAGACCCTTGTCGGGCCAGCCTCAGCAGCCCCGGCAAGATCCTTGCCAGGGCAGCTCGCCCCACACCAACAGAGTGATCCACCCTTGAGCCAACGGTCTCCAACATCATGTTGGGCCAGGGCTCGGGAGGCACCTCCGTGGTGGCATGCAGATCTTTGTGAAGACAAGGAACACTCAAGGTCAGATGAGGATTAGAAGACGACGACCCTCGGCAAGATCCTTGCCGAGGAAGGCCACCAGACCCCCGGCAAGGTCCTTGCCGGGGACGACAATGCGCCACGGTAAGACCCTTGCCGGGCCACCCGGTAAGACCCCCTCCAAGGACGCCAGCGGGGCCACCGCCAGGCCCGCGCCAACCAAGTTTTCCACCACCACTCACATACAGCTGCCAGACCCAACCAGCTGGACGAGCACCTGCGTGGCGGCATGCAGATCTTCGTGAAGGCTCCGCAATTGTGCCACCTCAGCTGCCTGCCTGCCTACATGGCACCACACGCCTCACTGGCCAAGGCGCGTGTCAAAGCGAGGAGGAGCGGCGACGGACGGGACGGGCCTCGCCCCCGTCCCAAATAAAGCAAGGGGACACCTAAGCTACGCATTTAATGCGTCTTGTCCTGTAATACGAGCGATAAGCTCAGGGCACTGTACGCCTTTCCACCTCCTGTTTGCCACTGTGCCAACCCCTTTCGACTATAAAAGGAGGCCCATGGCATACTGGAGGGGGATTCGGCTCTTTCGAACCACGCATTGACCACAGCTAGTTCGAGAGCTCAAGAACTCTCTGAAATATACCCACCAAAGCAGGACTAGGGTTTTACGCATCCTCGCGGCCCAAACCTGGGTAAACGATCCTTATGCTGTCTACTAGCCCTGCTCTTCTCGCAACCCCATGCCCCAGCAACCGTAGTAGGGATTCTTGTGATCCCATAGGTGTCGTTCCACACCGACATCTTTGGCGCGCCAAGTAGGGGGCGTGCGTAGTTGTGAGAATCTAGTCTGGTAATCAGCCTAACGCTTCGCCCTGGCTCCTGGGAAGAAGGCGGCCGGGAGAACGACACCGGCGCGGCGACAGAAAAGGTAAGCCATTCAGAGCTTTGAGTAATTTCCTTCTGTTTATAAGGTTATCGTCCTCGGAGATTTTGCCTATGTGTGAGAAACCTGCACGCAAGGGGGCCCTCCCGCGATTAGCAACGCCTTTGTTCTGTTTCGAGTCCGCTCAATAGCCCAAGCGGCCGCGTCGAGAGTGGCGGGGTAGCCTTCCGCGCCTAGCAACGCTCCCGATTCTGACTCGAGTCAAGCTCGACAGTTCGGGCGGCCGCGCTAAGGGCGGCAAGGTGGTTTGCCCGGGAGCAAGCACACCCGACAGGCCAATGGGGATAAATATGATCTAGCCACCACCGTAGAAGGGGATGGATCATTCAGAACATCCTCTTCCCCACCAGCTCAAGAACGTACCTCCTGAGTCGTTCTTCCACTGTATTAGTTCATCCTCAGCCCATCGAGGCCAATCCACCACAAAGCAGGAGTAGCGTTTTACACCGCAAGGTGGCCCGAACCTGGGTAAACTACATTGTCCCACTTCCTTCCTGTTCATCAAGCTAGGCCATGAGATTGGCGAGTAGGCAGACTGGGAAGGTTGAGTTCTTCGCACGCACCCCAAAGTTCAAATCTATCTAGGGTCTACGGAGCCCGAAATCCGACACAGTTAACATGCCTTTTAATTTTTTAGCAATAACTAGTGTACTTTAGACCTGCACAATACCAGTTTGAATGACTATTTGCTTGTTTTCAAATGTTATGCCTGATGCAATTAACACACCTTTCCACTTCTTGTTTTGCTTAACTAGCATTCTTAAACCTGCACACTGAAGCTATCATTTGTAGATTATGTTGTCTACCATGGATATATTTTAGCCTGTTGAACTTAACATTCCTTTATATGAACTCATAAAGGACAATATTGAGAATAGTGATGTATTCCATCGAGGTTAGTTTCATCGCATTGCTTATATGTACTCACTATTCAGGACATCGGTAGCTGGTACCATATAGCTTGGGGGCTGATAAGGGATTAATCGTCGAATCGGACATTTCACTGAATATATCTATAACCCATTTATCATAGGTTAACTAGGGCCATATTTAATATATCGGAGGCTACATAGCAACATGAATTGTACTGAATTACTAAATATGCAATCCCAGGATACATAGCAACAAGGAAGTGTGTTACCTTAATGTTCTGACGACGTCTAGATATACATGTAATAAAATCTTCTATAATGGGATGGAGGGAGTGTTGTACTACATCATTTTGCAATTGTTGTTTAGCTTCTAATATTAACTTGGTTCTTTTAGGTACATATTTCATTGCCAAAGATCCACACTTTGACCCTTTCTGCGTATGGGGCAATGAGATATTCATGAATCAGCGTCAAGTGAGGAAACTGATAAATATTGTTATTAAAATGGGTCAAAAGATGTCAATCGAAATATTTGTTTACACTTTAGGCAAGACAATAGTGAACTGCAGGATGGTAAGTAAGAACTATGTAGCCTTCTTTGTACTGCCTGTAATGTGTTGTGTTAGATGCCAATGTCTGAATCTTTTTTCCGTTGCAGTGGATCCTGAAGTAGTTTACTCTATATTACCTCTCAAACTACATGATTGGCGGCTGGCCATCACAAGGGGTTGGACTAGAGTCGTGCATGCCTTCTGCATCCATGAGAGCACAATACGGTCATTCCGCTTCACCTTGTTCAGCAACCAGGATGTCTGTCGCCTCTTTCTTTACCATCTCTAATAGTACAAGTATAGAACCCTGGTTCACCATTCTTTATTTGGTGCTTATGGAATTCTTGAACATATGTACCCGTGTAGAGAATAATGCATTGGTTGTTTGAACCTTATGAATATGAATAAAGCTATAGCCTACTTTCAAGTTCAAATTAGATACAATTTTAAATAGCAGCAATTAAATTAGGGTGAACTTATGGTCTGCAGGTCATTACGGCACACACGGTCTATAAAGCATAGCGTGTGCGATATACATCATAATCTGACATGGTTCACGGAGAGGAAACATGTGTAACAATGCACACAGACACTATCACAAACGGTGCGGCAAAACTAAATGTGTGTGATTGTTGACCTATCTTACACGGTTTACAATCATAAACTGTTTGTGAAGTGCCAGACATCGTAAACGTAGAGCCAGTTTGGTACGTGCCTGGAATGTGCCTAGTTTGAGGTAAAACCACAGAACTCCGACTGCGATGGCAATGCGAGCACAAGCGTTTGGGATATTCGAGATATCAGAAACGGTTTTAAAGGGACAATAGTATGCACCAAGGCTCCTATCCCCGACGGTTTCTGGGTCGTGTGGGAAGGACCCACCTATCGCAGTCAATGACTTGGCGACGGTTCCAAACGCCGTCGTGGAAAGGGTTTAAAAATTGTTTGTATAGCACCTCGCTGTACCAGTGATGGCAATTTAGAGGGGGATTCAGACCCTTCACACATGTACGGTGTAGCTGCTCTTCCCCCAAGGCAACCTTGCTGGGCTCGAGCGTTGCATGCCGTTGTGCTCCTCCACTCAATCCACCTAAGAAGGAGTAGGGTTTTATGCCTCACGCGTCCCGAACCTGGGTAAAAACCACCTGTGTCATCGCCGTCGCATTGTTTCATTGCTTCCGCTCTTTGTGCAATGTGGTCATCCCCCTTGCCGAACCACAAGGGGCTCGTGGCCCCATAGGTCATCATGTTCACCCACGACAATCCCTCGCCTCAATTGCCATTTCTATTTTCTTCATACCCCGCTCCAGTCTCCACCATCTTCATCATACTGGCTGGCCGTGCTAGACACTTACACACACACACTGCAATCTCGCTTTCTCGCGGTTTGAATATGTATCACAACCATGTTGAGTGATAGCGAGGACGACAATTTCATCAGTAGTCTGGTGCCCGATCATAGGTCAACCTCGGAATCATCCCGCTCATCTTCCATGAGTCTGATGAGGACATCAATACCATTGTTACACCCACAACCCCAACTGCTATACATAGTGGACCAATTACTAGAGCTCCCGCACGCCAATTGAATTACTAGGTACTTCCGTATCTTCGTAACAATTCTAATGTTCATGAGAATATGATGCTACCTAAATTGGATACACTTGTGTTCATTACTAATGAAGGGCCTAGCATGGACAAGAGGGATGAACACTGGAGTAGGATCAAGCATGGAAAAGAACACTACAAAAAAATACACTTCCTTGATGATACGTGTTTGTCATAGTAGGTCAAGTTTTCTGTCATGCATGTACATCCATGACGATTTTATGATAGAATCAAGATAGTCATGCCTGTGCTGTCATAGAAGTGTTCCATGACATTACCAAAAATATCATTAAGGAAGTGTCCACTTCCATGACGATAAATCACGCGTCATAGAAGTGCTTTCGTCAAGGGTGACCGACACATGTCATCCACCATAACAGGTCGCCGTTAAGCTATCGGGTTCCGGTTTGGATCCGATAACCCGTTAACAGCCCTGACCAATGGGGGTTTTCCACGTGTAAAATTCTCAATCGCCGGATAATGCATGTGTCAGCTCATCGTTGGGACAGATGTCATCCCTACAATGGACGAAAGACGCTTATGATATGTCAACACGTGGCACAGCCAAACACTGGCCCATTTAAGGTAAAAAGGCTAGCCCAGCTGAAGGTCCACCATATTTTTTCAGACACTAGTGGGGCTGGCCCATTCACAGCCTGCCATGTTTAGGGTCAAATTTAGCCCCATATCGAATCAGGCCCATTCACAGCCTGCCGTGTTTTGGGCCAAATTACGGCCCATATCGGATCAGGCCCGTTAACATGCCACTGTTATTTTGGGTCCATTCTAAGCGAGGTTTGTATTTCAGCCTGTTAAATGCCCGTTTACCAATTCGATGGGATAATAGTTTCGGCCTGTTAGTGGCCCGTGGTGCATCTGGGACGTTGTCGGCCCGGTCTAACTTTAGGCCATTTAACGGCCCATGCAGAAACTGGGCTATTTCTTGTCCGAAGTATCTTTAGGCGTCTTAACGACCCGTAGTCTTCATGGACAAATTTCAGCCCAACTGGCCTATCGGCCTATTAATGGCTCGTGTAATAGTTGGGCCTGATTACAGCCCGCGCTGAATCCGTCCTGCTTACAGCCCATCTGATAATGGCCCGTGACACTTTTGGGCCTATGGCCCGCATGGATACCGGCCTGCTTAAAGCCCATAATTTTATAAGGCCTAATAGGCCCGAGATATATTTTGTCCTATTAACGGCTCGTCCTATTTGGGCCAAACATGGGCCTTAGGCAGTTTGAGCCTGTATTGGCCCATGAATATTTCGGCTCAATGCTAGCCCAATCTAGTTTTTAGGCTGTTAAAAGCCCATGGTATTCTCTGGCCCAGCTAGCCAGAACTTTACTCGGCATGTTAAAGGCAGAAAACTACTATTTGTTTAGACCTGCTAATGGCCCAAGATGATTATAGGCCCACGTTTTGGCCCATATGAGTTATGGGCTGGCCTGAAGACCGACAACATGGTGATCCATTGAACCTTCCGGCCTAAATTATAGCATACCGACCAAGAATAAACTTAGACTAGACAACAAGGAAATTACGGCATATTACATCCATTGGGAATCAATGTTCGCCACCGGTGATAATAAAGCGCAACGTGACCATGGATTAGATACACTAGCCATCAAAGGTCACCACCAGTGCATATAAACGCGCCGACAAAAGAATATACAAAACTGAGAGCACTTCAGAAGGCATTAGGCCTGGCCAGGACGGGCACCGCAAGCATTCGAATAAGCTGATGAGACCTCAGTTGTGTCAACGATAGATGCTCCATCCCTAGCTTTATAGCACCAAAGCGCGCAAGGAAGTCCTTTGAGATCTTCATTGCATCATTGACATCAAGTCGGAGCTGAGTTGAAGCAAGCCTTTCCGCTTTAAGTTGCGACTGAAGAAGTCGAACTGATTGAGGCAACGACTGCACAGAGGTTGTCTCACAGCTGCTGGTGAGTAGCTTCAACTCACTGTCTTCATCAAGACAGGGATCATCTCACTCTTTCAAGTTGGTTTGGCTCTCTATCTTCCCTAAAGTTCTGCCCGGCATAAGAGATACAACTCTGAAAGAGAAACAAGGAGACATGTAACAAGTTTCACAATTATATAAGCAAATAAATGGATTTGTTCTGCATAAGGAATATGTTTTTACAACTACAATGTAAAACTGGTAGTTGTTGCAAACATCCAATCAGATGTAAACAGCAAAATAAACACTAGTGGAGGAAATGATGCCTATCCAAATCTATACTAGAACAAAGTTTGAAGGCTTGATAAGGATGAACTTACATTACATGTAAACATGGGCTGGACAAAGCCCTTCTCCATGTCGATGGAAGGATAATTCAATAAATTCCCCAAAGAAACTTCTTTATAAGCATTGCCATTATTCTACATTTTGCAAAGAGTAAATATAGATCAAACAATATTGGAAGAAGTAGAGGATAATGAAGCTCAGGTGCAGAATGATTATACATAATCAAATAGCAATTAATTAAGTACAATGTTACAAGGCAAAAGGTACTGACAAGAGGAATGTAGACATCAACGTGTGTAGCTGCATTGGCTTTATTCAACATTTTGGTAAGAGTAAATGTAGATCTGATAATTTGGAGAAAGTGGAGGGCAGGGCAGATAAGATGCGGAGTAATGCTAGAAAATCAACTATCTCGCGATGCAAGTATAGTAATACCACCACCGTCCGTTATGACTTGTCACTCAAATGGATGTATCTAGCACTATTAAGTTCTAAATACATCCAATTTATCAACAATTAATTCGATACAGAGGGAGTACATGACAATAGGTACTTACATGAGCAATCCAAAACTTCATAACCATTGTGTTAAATCTACATTTATATAAGAGTAAATATAAATCTTATAATTTCGAGCAAAGGAAGGATAAAGAAGCGAACATTTACAGTGATGCTACATAATCAAACAGTAATGAGTGTAAGTATGCTGACAAAGGGCAAGAGGTACTGATAAGAGCAATGCAGTGACCAGTATTGTTGTGAGATCCTATGATCTTTTGAGGAAGGAGATTCATCTGAAATTAGTTTTCATACAAGAGAGAAGGTAAGGCACATGCAAAAATTTAGGAGTTCAAATTTTGAATTGATATCATAGACAGTACCTGACGCTGGGCTCTCTGCAGTTCTAATAGGGGTTTGGCTAGTGGAGTAGGGGTAAATTGGGGTATAGTTGGGCCTTTGTTTTTTGTGGCTGCTAATCTATCTGATTTAACAAGTATCACTACCTTTTCCAAATACCTAGTTTGTACTCCTTGAGGATCTGCACTCACCCTCTTCCTTTTGTACATCTATTACAAAGAACAACATTTGATTGGAAAGACATAGTATGATGACACATGGAATAGGTACAGAAAATGGATATGTATGGGATATACTCATATATGATGCTTAAACTAAGCAGATGGTGGTGAACAAAGTAGAAGTAATGCAAGAGGTCATATGCAAAATATGTGCGACCAATACAACCTTGCCAAGTTAGAGAAAGCACCTTGATGGGTGAATAAGATAGGCCATCCTCCACCATGCCAAGTTTGTTAGCTAGTGGATTGTTCCGCAATATTCCTCTCGTGTGCCCATTCTCATATTCATTGTGATCATGTTCAATACCTAACATGCATGAAAACATAAAACAAGTGAGATTATCTTTGTAATGCAGAAGTGATTCTAATCCAACACTGCCTCCTTGTAAACCCCTTTGTGCTATCTCTGCAATTCTTCTGAGAGATGCCATGCATGCTGTAATTTGGTGTGTGCATTAATATAATGTGGTGTCACACCCTGATTTTCATGCCGCAACACTTAAGCTAATCAATCATGATAAAATGTGGTTTGACAAAAACTTTTGAGTGTTTTGGTCCTTGCTTGATTTGATTTTTGTGTGTTGGTTGCAAGTGCTCTAAAAATCAGATAAATCCTCCAACTCTTATACTCCTTCTCCTTTGTCAAAAACCTTGCCCAATGATCATGCCATGTGTATAGGACAGAATAGTATTTTCTTACAAAAATATTTTGGCTAAAAAGTATTTTCTAAAATAGCTTTTCCAAAATCCCCTGAATTGAGACTTGAACTACAAGTACTTAATTAAGGGCGTGAAAAATCTTCCAAAAATTATATTTGAATCCTATTAGATATAGGAATCCCATAAACCACAAAAAAATTATTTCAAAAGTTGTTTTACTATTTTATTTAAAGGTTTTTTCTTAAGGCCATAAATGGTCTTTAATAGGTTAAAATTATTTTAATATTTCAAAAATATTTGAGTAAGTTTAGGGAGACTCAGTGGACAAATATTGTACATATATGTGAGTTTCAACACATAGTCATGACCAAAATATTGGTCAAATCCCTCAGAAACCCTTCCTGAACATTTCAAGATTTTGAAATATTTACATAGGAAATATTATCCATTAAATCCTAGAAAATTCTACCATGTCATAAATGACCTACTTGAAGATCCAACATAGTCTCATGTCACGGAGAACAGTATATCCTCGCCAAACCCTCTCAAAACCATTCCTGTCCTTTTCCAAGTTTGAACAACTTTGCACTACCAAACATGTCCAAATGATCTCAAAATTTGTAGGTATGCTCAGATGGTCTAATAATTCACGTAGCACAAGTGGCATAAGTTCAAGAACGGGGGTCCCCAGACTTGCCTGCCTGCGGCCCATGGCGTGGCTATGCTGCAGGCCTGTACGGCCCATCTTCATCAGCGAGGCATTCAAGACCCTCGCGAGGGGCCAAGCCTCGCGAGGCGGACGACGCAAGACCTCCTCAGGAGTGGCCTCACTAGGCTGCCTCGCGAGAAGCGGAGAAATCAAGGCGGGGCAAACCTTGCGAGGCTCTCGTTACGTGAGCCATGACGATCAAGGCTAGGCGGGCGCGAGCGCGAGCAGCGTCCTTGTTTCCTCTTCGGTGCGAAGGGGGCAAGCACAGGCGTGGAGTACCGAGGCATCAGGCAAAGGTTTCCATATTAGTGCAACAAGACCAAGACCTGCGGGACGGCAGGACGGAGGTTACCGTGGAGCCCAAGACAGCGTCATCACCAGATCCTTTCGTAGGCGAAGACCGCTTTTGTCAGGATAAGCTGTACTAGCTGTCCCCTTTCAAATTGGTCGTTGTTGGCTCCCTTCCCGCTCAATATTTGGGGAGAGGACCAGGGCCTATATAAGTAGAACTAGCCACCGCAGTAGAGGCATCTGATCTGGAGCCAATACTTAGACACACACCAAGAACAAGAACACCTCAACCTCAGGAGGCTGTTCTTCCCCGTGTACTGTTCATCATCAGCCCAAGATTCAATCCACCACCACCACACTGGAGTAGGGTATTACACCACAACGGTGGCCCGAACCAGTATAAATCTTGTGTCCTTGTGTTGCGAGTTCGTCGAGTTCGTCCACGAGATCTTAGCGAGCTAGGGCATAGATCGGTAGGGAGGAAATCTTCGCGCGCACCCTAGTGTTCGAACCTTAAGGGTTTGGCCGGAAGCCGTGATTCGACAAAAACCCTTTCTGTCTAGAACCAAATTTGAACAACTCTACATTGCCAAGTGTGTCCTTTTGACCTAAATTTTTGTGGACTCGTTCAAATCCTCAAATGATGACACTACACCAAGTGGTGCATCAAGGAGACTAGATTTGCATGACTAAATCTTGGAAAAGCCATTTCTGTTGATTTCTAGGGTTTACAAAAGTTGCATTGGCCACCTTCTCCATTTGACCTCAAAATTGGTGGTCACTACTATTATGTGATGCCACTCACTCCTGTTAAACCTCAAATCAAGATGAGCAACCTAGGTATCTCAAACCACCATCAAACTCCTTCTGACAGAAACTCAAAATCCCTGTTCAGGCCCCTTTCACTAATCTCCATGAGCTAAAACTGTTCCCACAACCTCTCCTAGTCCCCCTCCACTTCTGGTGTGCTTCCCTGCCCGAGGGGCAATGATGAAGGTGGGAACAACCCCATTTTTCTTCCCTGGACAACAGTTTTCCCTCTCTCTCTCTCTCTCTCGACCCCACCTCTTCCAGTGTCTCCCCAAGGCATCCAATGCCACTTTCCCATTGTTTACTTCCCCCTGCAGCTACCAGACACAAGTGGCCGCACCCATTCCGCAAAAAGGGACGCCATGCCGGCCAAAGTCCCGCTCTGGAGCGCATGGCAGGGCGTTCGACCATTGGCGCCGCATCCCCCGACCACCTCGAGCCTCCCCCTTGCGCCAGTCGAGGTGCCTCGACGCCCGCAACACGCCACCGCACTGGCCCCCTCCTTTCCCTCTCTGTCCTGCCCGTGCCGCGCGTGCCCAGAGCCGCCCGAGCCTGCCAATGCGCGTGCGAGCTCGTGGCTCCACCCGGAGCTCGCCCCGCTCCCTCCCTCTCTTCCTGGCGCCCTACTCCACCCCACGAGCACCGAAGACAACCCCTCGCTCTCTCCTCTTGCCGCCCGAGCCGTTGCCACGGCCACCCGTGCGCTGCGTTCACGGTGAGCCACGAGTCGGCTACTTAAGGCCACCCCAAGCTCCCCTCTACCCCTTTGGCTCTCTCTCCCTCCCGTGCACCCCATGGACCAACCCACTCCCCTCCTCGCGCTCTCCATCCGCCACCATGGCTGGAGCCTTGCCGTCGGCCTCCACCTAAATTCGCACCCACCACTCCTCCTCCTACCCTCTAGACCGCACTAGAGCACCTCCACCATCACCGCGATCCCCTCCCGTGCTTCTCCCTCTCCTCCCCGTGGTTGTTCCATCGAGTTCCATCACCACTGCCGGCCTCGCCTGCTGCGGCCGATGATGCGCTCGTGGCACACCTCGGAGGATGCGGCACGCTCTCCTGAGCACGCCGGTACGCTGGGCGTCGCCGGAGGTGGTCGGTACCGTCGGGGAGAATGCTGGCGCCTGCTCGGCCTCACCTCCCCTGCCTCTGCTCTGTTCTAGTGGGAGGTAGGAGACGGCTTGAGCACCGGGCCCCGCCCGTTTAAGTGGAGACGGACCGGGAGTAAACCCGGTTCCCCCGCAGCGAAGGCGTACTCCGTCCGGGGCGCCTTCGACGTCGCCCCTGCCACCCGTGCAGCTGAGCCGCTGGGCCGGCCCACTGCTATCTCCCGCCCAACGCGTAGGATAAGGGTAAAACCCTTTCCCTTTTCTTTTTCTTTTTTGCAAACTTGTAAAATCCACAAATAAATCTTATGAACTCCAAATCTAGTAATTCAAATTTCTAGTAGCTTCTAAATTCTTGATCTACCTCATGATGCATCATGCTCATTTTTCTGAAAAAGTTTCCTTCACACATATTTCACAAAACCCCATTTCCCTATTTCTGTGATGGACTTTGGAAAATCACAGAGAGATCATCTTTGATCCAAATGCCATGATTCAAAATTTTAGATGTTTCTAAGTTCATAACACAGGTTTTGAACATTTTTTAATACTTTCTGTGCCACACAAAATAATGAGCCATTTCTTCATGTTTGTCAACTTTGCAAATCCCTAGGGAAACCATTTTAACTCCAAATCTAGTGAAACCAGCTCCTAAATGCTTCTAAAATCATTCCTTGTTAAATGGGTGCCTTTGCTCATTTTTCAAAATAATGTTTCAGTACACTTCTTGCAAATCCATTAATCCCTTGATACCATCGGATTGTAATGCTCAGAAATACCCACTTATCCAATTCCAATGAAACCACTCTGGTTAGTTTTAATATAACCATAGATGTCCTAGAAAAGTCAAATTTATATTTTTAGAGCACTTTTTTTTTGCTCTGTTGTGTTGCTTATTGTGATTGTTTCTGGCGTTAGTTGATGAAGTAGATGAAGTACTTGGAGAAGGACCAGAAGACTTGAAGACTCTGATGAACCAGGCAAGCAGATTTGACCATGATGAACCATTTTTCATCATAATAGCATTTTCATTGTTTCGTCGAGTGCATGATATATCTTGAATGGCAACCTTGCTTGGCTTGCCTCCGTTGCATACCCCATTGATACTTGCATTGTTCATGACTCTATCCTTGTTTAGAGTTGTGTTGATGGGTTGTAGAAATATGCTATAGTAGTTGGCTACGCAAAATGGGTCAGCGTTATGCACGAAAAGAAACAAGTGTGGTTTGACATACTTGCAAATAGCCCAAGTGGGTACCACTACTGCCCTTGGGAGATGATGATGAACTAGGTCACTGCTTGGTGGAGAAGTAGTGTACCGAGGCTTGATGAAAGTGTTGTTTACAGAGACGGATTTGATTTAAGATTTGTCGACCGTCCCAACCAAACATGTACAACCACTCTACCCCTTATGGGACGGGGCATTATTGATTACCTAGGCCGATACTAGCATGGTGCCCACATTACTAGTGACGGGGGTGACATGAGGTCACTCTCGGGACGGGGTCGTGCTTGGATAGGCGGCTATGACTATTTTCACAGGGCACCGGACACACCATTGGTCCCTGCATGTATGTGTGATAATAAAAAGGGCAGAGTCCCAAGATCTTGATGTTTATACACAAAAGCCGTGTACCAACGAGTGGACCCTATGTTAGTGTCGCCTAGGGAAAGATAGTGACCGGGTGCTTCCCCCGAGTACTTGAGGTACCGCGGGATCGTGGATGACAAGAAAGCTTCCCGGATCTTGTGGGTAAAGTGTGCAACCTTTGCAGAGTGTCAAACTATTCGAATAGCCGTGTCCACGGTCAAGGACAGTTGGGTGGTGTTGCTTAGACTATGTCCATATGTTTCTGGAAAACAACACGGGTTGAGTATATTGTTGATGTGATTCGTGAGGAAGTCATGATGAGCTTGAGCATGAGTTGTTCACAACTCTTTTTCGACGATAATGTCTGTAACCTCCTGATACTTGTTGTAGACGCATTCATGTCCTTGATATTTGTTGATCATACTTGCATGAGCAAAACTAGCTTTCCGCAAAAATGTCAATTTAGCTGTTGAGCCTTGCATAATTATTCTGTTATCACTCTTGGGTTGCTTGCGTGTACATTCAAAGTACTCATTGGCCTGCCACTGGTTATTTTATTGGCTAGGTGTGAAAGAATAGGATATAGTGAAGAGTACCTTGGTGACGAACATGCGAGCTAGGACGCTTCCCAGTCAGAATGCCTGTAGGGTTAAGGCAGATGGCATGGGTCCAAGTTATCGACGAAGATTTCCGCTGCGAAGTTATACTAAAGACTTGACCATAATGGTGATAACTTATGTAAGACGGTATGTATGGATGTAAGACTCTTGTTATTCAGCTTCTGTGTGTTCAGTGAGCATTGATCTCTGGGATCACTGTACACGTGTATTCGATGATCACGACTTATGAGTCGGGGTCCCCACATGTGGCCTACTACTGAAAATATGAGAGCTCCAGAAGTGATGATACTTCGCAGATGATAGCTTCAACATATAGTAAAGAAGAACAAGTCGACCGGCCCTGATAGATTCAAAATATACTAAGGGAGAACAACTCAACCTGACCAGTCGATCGCAAATGTCTGTGCTACTCTTCCCAACAATGAACATACTTATTAAAGAAGAGAAGAGGATCATGTTAAAGAAAAGCAGAAGAGCAAGCAGATTGAAGATATTACAAGTCTTTCTATACAATGTTTTTTGCCCACCCATGATGAACCAGAGCACATAGAGAAATACTATTCCTTCCGGTCTCTCCATATGTGTCTCACATGCATTTTGAAACTAAAGTAGGAACATTTAGCTAACCAATTAAACATGTCTCAGTTTTACTAATATCAGCATAATATCATATTTGAATTTGTACAACTAAGCTTGTTTAGCTCGATGGGTGGATCAGTGCTATTACGACACGAACCATGTAGGCTGATCATCTTCATCATTAAATGGGGAAACCGTAAGCATGATGAGTATAGTGTTGACCATGGCAGTGGGATGGCAGATCTGAAGCTGCAAACCACGCAAAAGGTAGTTAGCAACTGATGTTTGCTGGACCATGATGGCGGCCAAGGAGATATGGACCAGTGGACAAGCCAGTCACTGAAGCGGCTCCGGTGAAGTGGTGAGTTAGCAGTTGGGGGTTCCAAGGTGCGGAAGGTAGATCCAGTGGGGTGTGAGGTCCACCGCTACGGCGGAGGACTAGATTCGGAGGCTTGGCATTGTTGGGGGAGGGGGAGGTCTCGGGGAGGGTAAGGGGCGGGGCTCTGGGGAAGAATGTTGGGGGCAAAGAGGGGAAAACAATGGAGTTACCAAAGCAGCCCTTTTCCGTTCATGTGGGAGGGGTAAAACAGGAATATCGGCAGGGCTAACCTTTCAGGGGGCGTGATATATTTCGATGTGAGCGGGAAGTTTGAAAGCTTTTGGCGCCTGAAATTAAGTGTTCTGCTCTTGTATTGTCGACTATGATCATGGCCAAGAATTTAGTGTTTTGCATGCAAAAAAGTGCAAGTTTCGAAAATCAATGTCTCCAACTTGAAACTTAGATTGTCCATTCAATTCAAACATGGACATTGAGCTAGTGCAAGCAAATACCATCATATGGTCCAATTCAAATGAAATTCGAAATGTGTTTATCCTAAATATGATGACAAAAGAAAAAATGTGTATGTGTATGAATAAAGTGGATGATTATAAAGTTTGAACATGCCCGTATGTGTATATCTCTAGGTTTGATATATGAATTTGAAATCATGAAATCTCGGCTTAAAAAATGTACCTCTATTTAAATGAATTACAAAAGCTAATGATGGAGTCAAATTCCAAAATTCCAATCTTAGGTTGGTAATGCTGGTACTTCAAAGTATATCACGCATGTTGAAAAGTATCGTTATCTCATAGTCCAAACTGTGAAACTAATTGATCAACCCTGAGGGCACACACTATTGACCATATATATCTCAATTACACTAAAGTCTCTCAAATATAGACACCTCACTCTTTATCTAAAGCCACCCCCCCACACACAAGTTGTTCTCTCCCCCGGACACGAACACACGAGCACATTAACACCCCCTCTCTTCTAAAGTCCGGACCCCAATATAGGTCTCTATCACTATCTCTCGGGCATGCACACGTCTCTTACCCTACTCTCTAGGTCACCTGGCATCTCTCTTTCCCAAGCACACACACTATATAGAGTCTATCTTATCCATACACACAAAACATCGCCCCCAAACGTCTATCTCCCTAGTTATGTGGTTCTCACACACTCACCTCACACACCACCCCACTGCAAACAAGCACACTTTGTCTCCTTGTGCACCACTCTCCTCTTTCTATCTCTCCCACATGCGGACCCGCCCCAGCTCCTTCCCTATATACATATATGTCGTGACTCTTTCCATAGCTCCCTAATGTATCATCATTCTCAATCTCGCGTGTTGTTCTCTACACCATCTATTCTAGATCTCTCATGAAGTCCCTATCACACACACGATGACTCGCTTCCCTTGCGTCTCCGTACATAGGCCACTTTCGAACAACACCAACATTGTCTCCCAATCTATACACCACTTCTGCACACAAACAACCCCTCTCTCTCCCCCTCTCTTCCTCTCTATCTCCATCGCTAGCTCTCTCTCTCACTCTCACACCCCTCTACCACACACACTCGATGTCTCTGCCAAATAGTCTGCTCCCCGCTTGCACCCATGCTATCCCGTTACTACACATGCCTTTGTCTCTCTTTGACACACATGTCACACCATCCCCCCTTCCCTGTACTAGGTTTACATCATTAGTGGTCTCTCTTCTCCACATACACACACTCCCTCTCACATAGACGCGCGTGCACAAACACACACAGACACGCACAAACGCCCATCTATCTGGATCCTTCTTTTAAGACACACACCCTTGCATATTCTCTCCAGCTCTAGGTATGTATATATCCCCCCTCTCTCTAGCTCAGATGCACTCCAAAATTCTCCATCTCTCTAACTCACACATCTCTCCCCATGTCCACATGTGTATCTCACACACTCACTCTCTGATTATGTCTATGTGTCTCCACGTTACACAACACAAAGCCCCATGCACATGCCTCTCTCTATCGTCCACACACAGAGACACGAAGAATCTATTATCATTGCCTTAGTCTCTACAAATACCACACACGCATGCTGTCTCTCTCTCGCACACACGCTCAACAAAGGTTTTCCCATAAATAACTTACCATCTATTCATCAACAGTCATCGCAGTACGAGAAACACGAGCCGTGAAAAAGAATAAATCTACACATGTGTAGACCACCTAGTATGACTACTAGGACTAGAGCAAGCCGAAAGCGCGTCGCTGTCACCCCCTCCTTATCGGCGACGGGAAAACCTTTGTTTTACACAGTCGGGATGTCATCGTGCTAAGGCCCCACATGCTCAGCCATTGAATAGAATGTAGATCCAAGTTTACAAAAACAAGTGTCAATAATACGTTTGTATCTACATACTTATCTCTCTTCTCTTATAAAAAACCGAGTTGGTGATGATGGCACGCCTGCCATCTTGCAATATAGACCGTCGGATCTATATCTCACGGATAGAAATTAAACTAAAAGATACCCGCACCTCTCTCAACATTTGCAGACAAGGCCTTCCCTCGTTCATCCTTATCTCCAACAACCACATTGTTGAGCAATTAAAAAAGGAAGCCTCCGGAACAAACTGGCATGGTGGTCGCTGCCGGCATCATCCATCCCCATGCCTCCGCTAAGTCCGACCACCAATCACCACCTCGCCCACTCCTCCTCACCTCATCTCTCCTCTTTCTCGAGATATCATTAGTTTTTACACATGGGATTACTCCCACATGGGTCAATCACAATAGGTGTTTTATAAAAAATGCATATTGATGTTCTGTGCAATGCACGGACATCTTGCCAGTACTCCTATAGAAGACTTAGTTGGTCATGATGGTGTGTCTGCCATCCGTCATTTCTGACCATTAGATCTACATCTAACGGCTGTGAGGTAAGTTGTTGCCTTTCTCAACAACATCCCACTTATCTACCAATTTGCAGAAAAACCCTTAATTAGTATATTAAAACCAACCAATCCGTCCCTCACCTCACCAAAACAGCCCAAGGAATATATTCTGATTGAAACTATCAAAATTAGAGTGATTTCTATCAAGTTTGTGAATAAGTATTATTCTAATTATGATCCGTTACAACGCACGTGAACATTGACTTAGTTGGTCATGATGGTGTGTCTGCCATCCGTCATTTCTGACCATTAGATCTACATCTAACGGCTGTGAGGTAAGTTGTTGCCTTTCTCAACAACATCCCACTTATCTACCAATTTGCAGAAAAACCCTTAATTAGTATATTAAAACCAACCAATCCCTCCCTCACCTCACCAAAACAGCCCAAGGAATATATTCTGATTGAAACTATCAAAATTAGAGTGATTTCTATCAAGTTTGTGAATAAGTATTATTCTAATTATGATCCGTTACAACGCACGTGAACATTGCTAGTATTTCCAACCATGCAAAAAATGCTAATATTTCCATAGTTTTGAGTTTTCCATCAAGATATTAGTCACTAATGGTTGATATTTAGTTTGAGTTACGTACACATAGGCACTATGTAACTAGCCATGCATATTGGCTTCCAAAGCTTAACTTTCACTCCTACTTACAGTATGTAGAGTATTTAACAAAAAACTACCACTTTCAACCAGCCCTAGGAAGAAACTATTGTACGAAAAATAGCAAAAACATACCCAAAATTTCTTAATCCGCGCCAATAAACTACTACCTAGTGCCAACTAGGCTCGTTTAAACCCGTTTATGACATGGTTGGCCCACACGTCCTTAATGACGAGGCAGCTTAAACCAACACATTTTGTTTGACCTTTGACACGAGGGACCCACATCTGACCTTCTATCATGTTCTTCCTCCTCCAATCATTATTTTTCCTGAACATTACTACAAACAGTACTTATGCGTGTTCGCTGGTGGCGCCGGTGATGAGCGAGTTGGCCGCCACTTCGCTGGATGGGCCGGACACCGCGCTGGCCTCCGCATGGGTTGGCTGGCTAGCCCGAGCGTGACTCACGCGCGAGCAAGCCGCCGCGTTGGCCTGCACTCGAGCCAGATGGCTGGCCTTAGTTAGGCGCGCGTGAGCAAGCCGCTGCACCGTCGTGCCAACCTAGCTAGCAAACCTTGCAGACAAGCAGCTAGATGCATCCAGCAGGGTGTGTGCTATCTTGGCTAGCTAGCCGTTGCGAGCGCCGGATGGAGCTAGCATCCGGCTACCGCAAGATGGGCTCCGCACCGCCGGTGGTTTTGACCTCGCCTTCTGCCGGTGGTGGTAGCTGCATCCCATGGCCGAGGATGACTAGGTGGACAGGCCGGAGGTAGGAGGTCACTCAGGGATTTTTGTCCAGACTCACATGTTGGTCACAAGTCATAACACCTAACTTGCCGGTCGAATAGAAGGCGTTGACTTAAGGGGCGACATAGGTTGAAACTTGCCTATAATAGCACCTCGTAGATTAGTCGTTTCTTGGTAGGGCTGGTTGGTAAGTGGTAGTAGTTTCTTGGCATTATTAGTGGTTTCTTGTAAGGAACAATGTACTAGCGACAAAGGGCGATTCTAGGTTGCGTTATACTCCAATGAGTACTACTAGTGGTCGTGGGAGTGTATAGCTCGTTTTGTGGGTTCGATCCCGGCCAAATGCAGGGCGGCCTTTTTTTAAATAGTAACCTCGCTGCGAGCCAATATTGTTCACGGGTAGTTTAACTTTTGAAGTCTAATGGACGTGTCGCACCATAATCTGGGTGCACTGGAGAGCCGAGCCACGTGAACGGGTTTCCCCTCCCATCATCTCGTGGCTCGCGTACTAGAGTAGTACTCCTATATATCAATTCACGCCATGCAAAGTTTCTTGCCTGCGTGCTCGCCCTAGCCACACCTCACTTGCAGCTTCCTCATCAGCTATCATATTTAAACTAGCGTCTCCCAATTAAGCCCGAGGAGCCGGAAAAGCCTGGCGCGACACTGGGAACTATGCAATATGGCTCTGTACATAAAGTGCTAGTACTCTACTACTCTGTAACTTGTGGTGTTGCATGCATGGACTTCACTCCATTATCGGCTCAATAAAAGAAATTCCTCTTGATGTGATTTTTTTCGTTTTGAAACGAAGGCAAAAGCTTTGCCTCATCTCATTCATAAAGAATAAACTACTAACAAAATTCGACGAGATCCATTACACCTCCACAAATGGAAGCGAAAAGCCTAGTCTCGCTATATCAAAGAACTCAAATGTTCAGCCCCCACAGTAACCGTTGCTAATAAACAGGCTGCTAGTGTGTGCATGAGAGGAGCGACTGAGTAGGCCAGCTAAGCGCTTGAATAGAGCATGGAGAGTATGCACTACGCAGGTGTACTTTCCCTAAATTGATAGTACAACGATGGTTCTAGAGAACAATAGTACCATCCACTTGCAACTGTAGCTCCTTGGCCTTGAGATTCAAGAGTTCAAAACTGGTGCACTATAGAAGTACAGTACATCGCACTACTAGTTGAGAAAGTAGTAGTACTACTGCTACAGTATGAGTACATAGTAAATAATTGCCTTGCCTTCACGGGGCACGAGGCACTACCACTATGCGTGCCCGCATAATTTCCTTAGCGAAGGGACGAGGCCCTGTGGTTACTACGCTCTTATCTCCTCCTCACCAGTTCCCCTCCCCCCGAAGAGAAGGCAGTTCGCTGCTCCCATGGATTCGCCAGGCGGTTCTCCTCCTAGTCGGGGCTGGGAGACTATCGCGGGATATCCGCGGCCACCTATGGGACCAGGCAGCCCCTTGCTAGTTTGGTGGGGGACGTCGCATTGCACAAAGAGCAGACCAGCGCGCGGCAGCACGACAAAGAGCACACAAGAAATTTACCCAGGTTCGAGCTGCCGCGAGGCGTAAGACCCCACTCCTGCTTTGGTGGATTGATGGTGGAAATGAATGTGGTGGTGCATGGTACACTTGCCCGACAAAGCCTGCCTCCGGGCTATGGTGACCACAAGCATATGGTGGCTTGGGTTTGTCAAGTTTCCAACCCTCTAACCCCCTCCTACGAATGCCATGGGCCTCCTTTTATAGATTAAGGGGTCACCACAGTTGCAAAATAGTCATTACCCACTGATATGATAGCAAACAGTGCTATCATACCTAACACTGCGGGCAGGCAGGGTGCATTAAATGCACCACTCAGTGTCACATCACTAGCTGCCCGACAAGGCCTTTTTGGGATTATCTTGCCAGCTCCGCATCTGTTCTCTTGACACGTCACTGGACGGGTGTCACCTGTGGGTTTCTTCTGTAGGAGATGGCTGCCATGTGGCAAATGCTGCCACTTAATCACCTTGCGGCTTGACACCGCACTGATTGACAACGTGGGTCGTACTTGCGCGGTTGGCGGGGTGATTCAGGCCCCGCAAGCCCAGGCAGGCGCTGCCGGGGAGTCTTGGTTGCTTGTTTCTGGTGGTGGTTCTCAGTGTCAAAACCAGGGGATCTCGGGTAGGGGGTCCCGAACTATGCGTCTAAGGTCGATGGTAACAGGAGACGGGGGACACGATGTTTACCCAGGTTCGGGCCCTCTCTATGGAGGTAATACCCTACTTCCTGCTTGATTGATCTTGATGAATATGAGTATTACAAGAGTTGATCTACCATGAGATCGTAATGGCTAAACCCTAGAAGTCTAGCCTGTATGACTATGGTAATGAGTATATATTTTCTAGACTAAACCCTCCGGTTTATATAGACACCGGGGGGATCTAGGGTTACCCCGAAGCAGTCTTCAACAGCGAGGTGTTCGGCACACAGATTGTCTTCGGCATTGCAAGGCGGGTTCCTCCTTTAATGATTTCCAAGTAATGTATTCGGCCGTAGATTCAATGTCGAGCCCCTCGGCTTCTGCGCGTTAATAACCTCGTCTTCCACGTGTCGAGCGAATGCGGCAGGTCAGGGTATTTTTGCAAATAACACCCCGTCTAGGCCAGGAAGAGCGCCTATTTAAAGAGATCGGATCTTAGATCCATTCGGCATCCCACAGAGAAAATCCCCAAAGACGACTAGGAGAAGCCATTCCAACATGGCTAGCATTCCCAGTTCCTCCTCCGACTCAGAGAGAGGCGAGTGGGAGAGGTGCTCAATGACCCACATTCAATTAGAGAAGCTGCAAACGCAGGGATTTCTCCCCCCTGCAGATCTGGTCCCTGTTCGAGTAGGTCTAGCCTCCTTTACCGGTGAGACCTAGGCGGAGGACTTTCCCAATCCATCCAGGGGGAGCGAGTGTGTTTCATCCCTTATCTTCTAAGGGGTGTTGGGTTTCCAATCCATCCGTTCTTCCAGGGGCTTCTGGAATACTATGGCCTTCAGCTGCATAACTTTACTCCCGCCTCCATTCTGCATATTGCGGGCTATGTCGCTTTGTGCAAACTGTTCCTGGGCATTGAAGCCCATTTCGAACTATGGAGAAAGTTGTTCTGTCTTGTCCCGCGCAACCACAAGGGGTCAATATTTGAAGTGGGCGGAGCCGAAGTATGGCGCATCGCCGATACTGGATACCTGTCCGGCACGTCGAGGAAGGCATCTAAAGAATGGCCTTCCGAATGGTTCTACATTGAGGATGTCGCTCTTCCCGACCCAGTTCGCAAGGTTCTCCCAGAATTTGCAAGCGTTCCGCTGAAGAAACATCACAGCTGGCGTCCCCGAAGCCTTGAAGAGGAGGACAGTGCGGAAGTTTGTTAGCTCCTGGGCAAGATAAGGATGCTTGCCCAGTCCAGATTTACAATAGTTGAGGTAATGGCGACCTCCATAGCGCGAGGGGTTCAGCCACTTCAATATAGAGGGCTCCCAATGTGGCACTACAATGGGGAGGATGACGCCTCCCGCTGTGGTCAGAAAGGTCCGGACACCCCCGCCGCTCTACCCAAGATACTGGCCGAGCTGTTCAAAGGGGAGGAAGAAGAATTTATCCACATCAATCGCAGAGACGGGTACTCCGTGTACAACCTTACTAGCTGGGTAAGTCCTAACCCCTTTGCTTTTATTCACTCCGCTCTCTTAGCCATTTTTAATGAATTCCTAATCCGTTTATTTTGAAACAGCACTGGCAGAAGGTTACCGGGGGGCTTAATAGCCCTGCCCCACAGCCAGAGAACCACAACCGGGAGCTTGATCCTGGGTTTGAAGAGGACCCAGATATATTCGTGGTACTCGTGGAAGGGGTGTTTTACCAGGCGAGCTATGACGACACAGAAGTGGCCATCATCACCAATTATCCCGGTCTTCTTCAGGCTTCCCACATAAGTAATCAGGAGAACTCCCCCTCGAAAGAGTTTCCTCACACTGCCTCACCCACCGCACTGTCTCATGCTTCAAAGGGGATGCGTTCGGCACATCATGCTATGCCGGGGACGAATCCAAGGAGAGCGGCTCCCGGGCCAAGCAAGGCCTCGAAAAGGAAGGCCGGCGAAGACAAGGCCGGTCCTTCGTCAAAGAGGTACGGATTTGAAGGTATGCCTTAGCAGTTGTACCCAACTGTGATTGTTATATTGGTCCTGTATGAGGAAAAAGGTTCGCCGGACTATGTCCGGGGATCCGGCCGGTCGCACTCCCAACAACCGGGATTTAGATCCTTCCGGAGAGGCGGGGGCCGCTGTGGGGACAACGCCGGACTGGTCTTCGGCCGAGGGTTCGGAAGATATGTCCGTTACCAACTCGGAAGTAGAGAGCGCCATGAATCATCGGCGCTGCAGGGCTGTCTTAGGAGACCCCAAGTTCTCGGAAGAGGCATTCAATGCCTTCATCTCGGCTGACGCATATATCCGAGCTGCTCGAGATGGGCTTAGAAAAGCCACAAAGCAACATTTGACAAATGTGCAGGTAAGGTTTCTTTGTCCGAAAAGGATAACCATATGACCGTAGCCCCCGAGACTGAAAGCAGTTGGTACAACTGATTTAAGGATCGTTGTATTACCAGTTCTTACAGAGAAGAACGACCTGCTAGCCCAAGAGCTGGAGTAGTGTCGGGCACAGCTAAATGCTGCTACCACCGAACTGGAAAACTCCAAGAAGGCGTCTTCTGGTAACATTCCCCTCCATCGAGGAACAATAATTGTATATCAACTATACTAATACTGTAGCTGATCGTATAATAGGATCGCCAGATCAACTTGAAGAGAAGTTGAAGATCGCCCAAGCGGGAGAGAAAGAGGCGAAAAGGCTACACGCCACATGCCAGCGTGTGCTGACCCGAGTCAGGGGGGAGAAAAACAAGCTTTAGGATTCCAACACTACATTGGGTGAAGAATTGAAAGATGTGCGGGCCCAGCTAGCCGACTCCATGAAGGAGAACAAGAAGTTGCGGGGCGGCATATTCAGTATGTGTCTGAACTATCCTTAAAGTAGTTCGAAGATAAATGGAACTGATATAGTTATGATTGCAGGTATATTGACGGGCCATCCCGAAGAGGAGGTGTCCGGATCATCAAGTGATCTGCTGCAAGGGCTGTCGCAAGTGCACAAACAGGCTCGGCTAGCGATGTGGAGTGTTGCCAAGGCCTTATGGCCATCCACCTCCCCTCCAGGAAGCATGGAGAAGCTTGTAGAGCTGTTCAAGGGAGCGTGGCGGCGTATCCGACTATGGAAGATATCGGCCTGCTGAGAGGGTGCGCGAGAGGCATGGGCCATGGTGAAAACGCGATAAACCAAGCTGGATCCTAATCACATGGCCCGTGTCGGACCGCTAGGGTCAAATGGGGAAGAAGTTCCCGTTAGTTTAGTATATGACCAAGTAGAGGTGGCTGCCAAATATTCCCAACAAGATTGTAAGTTAGACCGCCTGTTGGACGGTGTAGAGGAGGAAGTGTTTGAGTACAAGTGACTATGTACCTTCCTTGATATATGTAACTCTAGCTGAATTGTATAGCATTTGTCATGGCAGACCTTTTCACTTCAACCTCCGGACCCGAAGGTGCAGAGTGTTTCTGAATACCCGCGCGGCCGAATAGACCGGGGTATGCATGGAAACTAGGCTTAGGGGTCATAGTTGCTTGAACAGACAAGTTGTATCCGGCTAGTTATGTTATATTACATTGAGATTGTAAGAAACATCTTCCAAAGAGAATAGTTCCGTTAAGGGTTCCTTTCCCTGGGTGTGCATGCATTAGTGTACATGTCCGAATTGTGATGGGAAAATCACAGTGTGTATAACTTCTGGGGGTTCACAATGGAGTGAATGCACAAAACATCTTTAATTCACCGACCGAATATTCCCTTAAGAACACTAGCTTTTGACTTCACCCAGTCTGAGGTACACATCCGGATGACCCGATAGTAACAATCGCGGAGGTGCTCCCTTTATGCCCTAGCCGAAATAACAGGAACGTAGGGCATAAGCACAGGAGCCAGGCAACCCAGCTTGGCCAAAACTTAAGCCATATCGATGCATATAGTGGTGAAGAAAAGGTACATATGGAAAAACGCATATGTGAAGAGCTTGATGCTCAAAGGATAATAAAAAGCTTCTGTCCAAGAAGCCCCCAGGTATAATGGACGTACATATTTAAAGATGTATGCGTCAGGGGTGTGCGGTCTAGCCATATGAGAGCTTTAAAGCGAGAGAAAAAAAGAATAATTGAAAAAGATAGAAAAAATAATGGAAACTATAGGGGAGAGGGAGACGAACAAGGAGTTCGGCGCTAGGCATGGAATCTTCAGAGTCTGGCCGCGTTCCAGGGGTTCGGCTTGAGGCGATTGTCTGATGCATCACGAAGACCGTACGCTCCTCCGGTGAGAACTTCGTCAATTATGAAGGGACCCTCCCATTTGGGCTTGAGTTTGTCCTTTTTCTTCTCCGGCAGGGGTAGAACAAGTTCGCCTACGTTGTAAGTCTTGGCCCGTACTTCTCTGCTTTGATATCTTCGAGCCTGCTGTTCGTAAAATGTTGAATGGGCTTTTGCGACATCGCGCTCCTCCTCCAGGGCATCTAGGTTGTCCTGCCGATCAAGCTCGGCTTCTCTCTCTTCATACATACACACTCGAGGTGAGTCGTGAATAATATCGCAGGGCAACACAGCCTCCGCGCCATACACCATGAAGAAAGGTGTGTATCCGGTAGTACGGTTGGGCGTGGTCCATAGCCCCCAGAGTACGGGGTCGAGCTCCTCAACCCAGTGTTTGTCTGATTCTTTCAAAGACCGCACTAGTCTGGGCTTGATGCCGCTCATGATAAGACCATTGGCTCGCTCGACTTGACCGTTTGTTTGCGGGTGGTAGACAGAGGCGTAATCGAGTTTAATGCTAAGATTAGCACACCAGGTTTTCAGCTCGTTGGCTGTGAAGTTAGAGCCGTTGTCGGTGATGATGCTATGTGGGACACCATAACGGTGCACAACACAAGATATGAACTCTATCACCGGCCCGGACTCAGCCGTTTTGACTGGTTTAGCCTCTATCCATTCAGTGAATTTGTCCACCATAACCAGCAGATATTTTTTCTTATGGCTTACCCTTTAAGGGGTCCAACCATATCCGGTCCCCAGGCCGCGAAAGGCCAAGTAATGGGGATAGTTGGTAAGGCAGTTGGGGGCATATGGCTTTGGTTGGTGAAGAGTTGGCATCCGACGCAGCGTTGGACAAGGTCCTGCGCGTCTACTCAGGCCGTCGGCCAATAAAACACAGTATGGAAAGCCTTGCTAACAAGGGCCCGAGGTGCGGCGTGGTGTCCGCCGAGACCAGCGTGAATTTATGCTAAAAGATGCCGCCCCTCTTCATCGGAGATACATCTTTGAAGTACTCCGGTAGTACTTTTCTTGTAGAGCTCTCCGCACTACAAAAAAATACACTTCCGTGATGATACATGTTTGTCACAGTATGTCGCTTTTTTTGTCATGCATGTACATCCATGACAAATTTATGACATAATCAAGATAGTCATACATGTGCTGTCGTATAAGTGTTCCATGACATTACCAAAATTATCATCACGGAAGTGTCCACTTCCATGACGATAAATAGCGCGTCACAGAAGTGCTTTCATCAAGGGTGACCGACACGTGGCATCCACTGTAACGGAACGCCGTTAAGCTATCGGGTCGGGTTTTGGATCCGATAACCCGTTAACAGCCCCGACCAATGGGGATTTTCCACGTGTAAAATCATCATTGGCTAGAGGAAACACGTGTCGGCTCATCGTCGGGACAGATGTCATCCACTCACTGGACAGAAGGCGCCTATGATACGTCGACACGTGGCACGGCCCAACAAGTTTAAATGGGCCGGCCCAACTAAAGGCCCACAAGATTTTGCGGACCATAATGGGCCGGCCCAGCTAAAGGCCCACGAGATTTTGCGGACCATAATGGGCTGGCCCAGCTAAAGGCCCACAAGATTTCGCGGGCCATAATGGGCCGGCCCAGGTAAAGGCCCACAAGATTTTTGTGTGCCATAATAGGCCGACCCAGGTAAAGGCCCACAAAATTCTTGTGGATCATAATGGGCCGACCCAGCTAAAGGCCCACGAGATTTTGCCAACATTAATGGGCCTGCCCAGCTGTAGGCCCACAAGATTTTGAGGACCCTAGTAGGCCGGCCCGTTAACTGGCTGCCATGTTTTGGGCCAAGTGCCGACCCATATTTGATCCGGTCTATTAATGGCCTTCCACGCTCCGGGCCTAATAGTGGCCCATATGAGATCCGGCCCGTTAAAAGCCTACCACGTTCTGGGCCAAATTACGGCCCAGATCAGGTCCGGCCCTTTAAGAGGTTTTGGGCCTAATTATGGCCCATATCAGATTCGGCCCGTCAATTGGACACTGAGCTTTTGGGCCCACTTGCTAAAGGCCCACTTAGTAATTCGGCCTGATATAAGTTTTGGCCTGTTAAGGGCCCGTTTAACATTTCGGCCCCATATTAATTTCAGCCTGCTAAAAGCCCGTCATATAGTTGGGCCTAACTACGACCCGGTTTGCATCCGCCCTGCTCGCAGCCGATATCTGATTGGGCCAAACAAGGACCGAGACAATTTTCGGCCTGTTAAAAGCCCGTGATTTGATTCGCACAATCATGGGCCGGGGTTCATTTCGGGCTGCTGCCGGCCCGTGAGCTTATCAGCATGTTTCAGGCCCAACCTACATCATGATTGCATGACGACCCGATTATGTACTGTAATTTTACGTTTTGGCCGGTTTACTGCGAAGACAGGATATATATACAGTAAAATAACTGCAGCATCGTGAAGAAGAAAAAACCTATACTATACAATAAAGAAATTACAGCATATTACATCCACTGGGCATCAAAGTTCGCCACTATGATAATAAAGCACAAGCAGACAACATATTACATACACTGGGCATCAAAGATCGCCACCAGTGCAAATAAACACACCGACAAAATAATATACAAAACCGACAACACTTCAATAGAGTTCAAGAAAGGTTAGCTCTGCTGGGGAGCTACAACGCAAGCAACTGAGCAAGATGATGAGACTGCGCTTGTTCAACACTTATATCTTCCTCACTCTGAAAGATAAACAAGCAGACATATGACAGGTTTTGCACATAAAAGTACCAGTGCTGACAATTCATCACATTTCTAAAGTGACACGGTTTAAATTTGCATTAACACAATATGGTATGTGAAGGAGTTGGCAGCTTCACAACACCACTGGATTACAGATCAAGAACTCATAAGTATCAATGGTTAGTGTGTTGTCAATTTATACCATTTCAGATTGGCAAATAAAGAGACGGTTTAAATAATAGTAGAATGATATGACATTGTTCATAGTTAAGACATTGCAGAATATGACATTGTGCTGTAGTGGGTAGGTTCACCACACCACTGGATTACAGATGAAGAACAGAAGCATACATGCAGTGCAAAAGAAGATCACTTGCTCTGTATAGTTTAATTTACATGGTATGAAGAAGGAACTTGGTTGTACAACTGAAAACTTAAATTGAGAAAGAACTACATATAATAAACTTTAAACAAGCAATTTGATGCAAACACAAAAAATAAACAGCTGTTGCAGTCATGCCTAACCAAATATATACAACAAAGTTTGAAGGCTTGAGATGGACAAACTTACATTATTGGTGAAGACAAGCTCTATAAAGGCCATGTCCATGCTGATGGTGGGGAAATTCAAGAAGTTTACCATAGAATCTTCTTCAAAAGCATTGCCTTTATTCTACATTTTGTTAAGAGTAAATATAGATGTGATAATATACGGAAAAATGGAGAATATTTAAGATAAGATGAAGAGTGATGCTACATAACCAAGTAGCCATAAATGTAAGTGCAGCGATACAGGCAAAAGGTATAACCAAGAGCAATGCACAACTAAACTTCTTCTATAAATATAGATCTGATGTGTAGAAAATGGAGGGCAAAGGAAAATAAGCTGCAGAGTGATGGTACATGAACAACTACCAGTCGTTATAAGTACACTAATAAAGGACAACATGTACTTACAAGAACAATGCAGAGCTAAAAAAACATTGGCATTGGATATATTCTACACTAATGTAACCATTCATACAGATCAGATAATTTGGAGCGAACAATTGATAAGCAAGCTATCATGCATACTGCTGTCACATAATGAACCAGGTATGTATGCAAGTACAGTGATACAGGACAACAGGTACTAACAAGAGCAAAGCAGCGGGCAGCATATTTGTGATATCCTGTCGTTCTTGTCAATCCGGAATTCTTCTTCGAGTAGATTTCCTGCAAAAAAGATCCGTAAGGCACATGCGGAAAAGTAGAAGTTCAAATTGTCATGTGATTTCATAGACAGTACCTCATCCCGGGAATGAGACCAGTGCATAACAAGGTTTTTCCATTCAATGTCTTCTAAATTTAGCACAGGAGACTTCATCGTAAATTCGTTTATAGACTTGCCATCAGAGTGTGATTTCCTCAGGTAACACCGATACTGCTGCAATGCTTCCTTGAAAAGCACAAGCAAGCTTTGCTCGTCATGACAACAATGTAATGTAAATCATTGATGTGTTCAATCAGCAGAAAACAGGAAAATAATAACCATGAATAATAGCACTTACACGTAAGTTGGACAGGAAGATGTGAAAATGGTGTTTGTCTTCACAATAATCTTCCCATGATGGGAATATATGCACGTAGTCCCTAACAACATTGAAAGCATTGTCTTTTAAACTGGGAATAAATGGAATGGGGTTCCAATCTGCAGGAATTGGCCGTCTCTGCAGTTGGGATAGGTCTTCGGCCGGTGGACTTGTTGTACTTTTTGCTGGAGTGAGATTTTTCTGTGGTACAGCTGGTGCTATGGCAAATGGAATTGGTATACCTTTTGCTGGAGTGCAGGTCCTGTGTGGTGGGGCTAGTGGTGTGGCCAGTGAAGTATGGGTACAGTCTGCTGGAGTCGGTCCTACATTTTGTGTCACTGGTTGTACAGCCAATATAAGTGGGGTGCTGTCTGATTTCTCTGGCACCACCATGTTTTTCAAGGACTTTGCTGGTGCTCCTTCAGGTTCGGCAATCACCCTCTTCCTTTTTGATGTCTGATGCACAAGAACAACATTTGAGTGAAAAAACATTGTATGATGACAGATGAATATGTATTGATAATGGATGGGCATGGCATCTCGACATATATGATGAGTAAACTAAGCAGATGGCGGTGCAACAAAGTAGAAGAAATCCAAGACAACATATGCAAGATATGCGCAATCAATAAAACCTTGCCAAATTAGAACATGCACCTTGATGGGTGAACAGGACAGGCCATCTGCCTTTGACTCCTCGAGGTTAGAATAGTCATTAGGATGATATTCTGAACAAGAATCAATAGGTGGAGAGCGTACGAGTTTCATTGCTTCCAGAATGGCACTCAATGCCTTTCTGCCAATTTTGTAAGTCATTGCAGTGTTCCACAATATTCTTCTGATGCGCGGATTCTGATATTCACTGTAATTATGTATAATATCTGAGAACCATGAAAACATAAATAGTTGTGAGATTATCTTTGTAATTTAGATGATATTCTAATATAGGGGCGCCCCTGTAAACACTTGTGTGCTATCACTGGATTCTGATGAGAGAGCTCATGTGTGCTGTAATATGGTGTGTGCATTTATATAATCTGGCACAAGTACACACAAAAATAGGCTCCAGAAGTAAGGATAGCTGGCAGATGATAGGTTCATAATATACTGTATACAGAGTTTATTGCCAAACCATGATAACAAGAGCACACAACAACTAGGAAGATCATAGTGTACATAACAGGGGTACACCATAACCAGGATATATAAATCGGGAAAGTGGAACTAGCTGGAAATTACGGTGTTGTATTGCCGCTAGTAATTGAAAGCCTATCGATCACGTACAGGCCAACTCTATCAGCTGTTGACTGCAGATGTCCCTGCTCCCCTTCCTGACAAGGAACATACTGTGCTTCCCATATAGAACACCGCACGGGCCACCGGCTGAACCACCGGCCCCACCGCCTGTGTTCCTCCGCCACCCCACCCCCTCCCCCACCCGCGTCGAGTTTTCTTCGTTCGACGAGGCCCCACCACCGCCCCCCACAACCACCGTGTGTCGAATTTCGGGTTCCGGCAGACCCTTAAGGTTCGGACTCTGGGGTGCGCGCGGAGATTATGCCCTCTACCTCTCCGTCTCGCAAAGATCTAACTACTGGAAGAACAACACAAGAGACACAGGGTTTATACTAGTTCGGGCCACCATTGCGGTGTAATACCCTACTCTAGTTGGTGGTGGGCGGATTGCCTCTTGGGCTGATGATGATGAACAGTACAAGGAAGAACAACCTCACGAGGGTCTGCTCTTAGCTAGGACGATGAACTACTAGGGGGAGTTCAGCCGCCCTTCTCTCTCTCTCTCTCTCTCGGTTGCCTGAGTCTTTCTAGCTGGCTTCTCGATCTGTCTCCTCTCTTTACCTTGGGGGTGACTAGTCCTATTTATAGGCAAATGCCCTGGGCCTCTTCCCAAATATTGAGCGGGAAGGGCACCAACAATTGGCCAATTTGAAGGGGAACATCGGGTACACTTATCCTGACTAAAGTTGGTCCTCGCCTGCCAAAGGCCTTGTGGTGACGCCGTTCTGGGCTCCACGATGACCTCCTTCCCACCGTTGGACTGGTCTTGGTCTCGTTGCACCAAAATGGATGCCTTTGCTTGATCCTCTCGCCTGCGCTTGCCCCCTTTGCACCAAAGAGGAAAGGGAGACACTGCGCGGGCTGGCGCCCACCTGTTACCCTTGGTCGTCATGGCTTGCGTCATGGGCACCTCATGAGGTACCCCGCCTTGATCTTTCCGCCTCCTCGTGAGCCAGCCTGATGAGGCCGCGCCTGAGGAAGCGCCGTGTCGTCCACCCCGCGAGGCTTGGCCCCTCGCGAGGGTCTTGGGTCTTGTGTTGATGAATATGGGCCATGCCGGGCCCCCTTTTGAGCCACGCCGCACGCCGCAGGCAGGCAAGTCTGGGAACCCCCATTCCCAGAACACCGACAGTAGCCCCCGGGCCCAAGGTGCGCCCGGACTTGGCCGTGCTGAGAGGCAAAAGGGCAAGGGCGAAGCGCCGCGGGCCCTAACAGCCTGCGGCCTTGGGTGCCGCGTGGCGATTGATTGCACGCGAGCGCCTCCGCTTCCCCACGGTGCCTCGATGATCGTGCGGATTGGACAAGTCCCTGCATGCAAATCGTGTCATGATTACCTACGATCGTGGAGGCCGACGGTTGGCCTTCGCCGGCTATAAGTACGGCACCGCGCGTGCCCTTCCAGTCCATCTCTCCTTGCTTTCTCCTTCACCCCGATTCTTGCTCCGCCTTGCCGTGATGGCTCCGATTCGCCGGTTCTCTGCAGCGGAGAAGGGGAAGGCTCCTCGAGAGGGACCAGATCCGCTCCCACCAAAGAAGCGGCCTGCCCTTCGCGGCCAGGACGAGGAAGACCGTCAGGTTGTGTCAAGGACTTGGTACGAGCGGCCTCCGCCGGGGTTCCCGCTTCCCTTGTATGCCCACGTCGAGGGCCTTGAAGGGGGCGATGCCGATCCCCGTGGCCAGCGCCGTCGGGTCACAAAGGTGTGGGTCGTTCCTCCTGGAGTCCACGCCGAGGGCTCCTCCCGCGAGCTCGTGCTCCACGCCGCCATGCCTCCTTGAACTTGGATTCGCTTTCCTCCCTTCTTCGGCTCCGTCTTCCCGCAGGGAAGACTCCTGGAGCTATGGCTGCAGCACGCCGACTACAGCACTCCCGCGACCGAGGCAGAGGTCGCGGTCATTGCCTCGGGCGAGGTCTTCATGACTCGCGGCTGGGGCGAGATCGCTCGGGGTTGCAGAGCAAGGGGCGCCCTCACGATCCACCTGGAGTATGATGGCGCTTCGGTGATGTTCTTCAAGGTCTTCGACGCGAACGGGCGCCGGCTGGAGTGCTGCCCCGGGAGAGGCGGCCAGGACCATACCATGGTGAGGGCTAGGCCCGCCGTCCGCTCCCTGGACGGCTCCACAAGCGACGGAAGCTCTGGAGGATCCAGCGACCCCAGCGAGATCTTCGCGACTCCGGAGACGAGGGACGACAGCTACGAGCCCACGAGCCAGCGCCGCTCCCGGAGCAGAGCGGGCTCGCTAGGCCGTCGCTGACTCTGATCTGGATGGGGTTGGCGCCGGTGCTTGACGGCCCATTGTTGATGATGGCGTCTTTTGCAGGGGCACGCGTAGTTAGCATTCCTTAGGATTCGTTTCCTGCGAGGAATCACACTGCGCCCAATGGGGGCTTGTAAGGTGCCTGTGATCCTTTTTGTTAATATGTAACTCTTGCTATGGAACTGTGCGAGTCGCCAATTCCATCGTAGTTTAGTTCTCCCTTTCGAACCTCGCGAGGGCTTGGTGCTCTGCGTCAACAGGTCCCAGTCCCAAGGCGGCGTCAGCCGTCGCTGGTATGCCAGGTCGCGATGCCGTGGTCAAGGCCAGGAGGTGAGCGACCCGGGGTCCAGTAAGAGCCCGTGAGTCGCGATGCTCAGGAGGTCCCCTTTGGCACCCAAGCAGCCGTCGCTCGGCGAGAAAGGGGAGCGATGTTGCTAGTATGGAATTGCGTTAGGTGCGGGGGTAGTGCCACGGTAGCTGGTGTTTTCGGGTGGTGACTTATCTTGTTTATTAGGGGTTATTCCTGGTGTATCGTCGGGTCCGCATGGCAGCAGGAGCGGAGTTGCTTGGCGAGGTCCTCGCGTGCCCCTTCTCCCTCGCCTTTGCTCCCCTTTCTGCTCTACGTCCTCGGGTCCCGGCCCTCGAGCTGGTCTCAGCCGTCGCTGGTATGCCAGGTCGCGATGCCGTGGGCAAGGCTAGAGGGTGAGGGCTGGAGTGTTGGTAGGAGCCCTGAGTCACGATGCTCAGGCGCCCCCCTTTAACGTGCAAGCGGTTCGTGCGGGCGAGGATGAAGGGAACTCCGTGAGGGCCTCGGCTAGCGCAATTCCTTCAGGGGATCCTGCAAACTCATCATAGAAAGAAGAAGGGGTTGCCATGATAATTATCAGTCGATCGTTAGTTGCTCAGAAGCTTGCTGGTTGGCGCAGGTGAGGTGTATTTGGGCGCCCGTGAGCCGGCGCGGGACTCATAGGGCCCTACCTCTAGGCGGGTTGCGCTTGGCACTAGGCCGTATCTTGTGATGCGTTCCTGCAAATTTGGTTAGATGCCGGCACTCTACGTCCTCGGGTCCCGACCCTCGAGCTTGTCTCAGCCCTCGCTGGTATGCCAGGTCACGATGCCGTGGACAAGGCCAGAGGGTGAGGGCTGGAGAGCCAGTAAGAGCCCTGAGTCGCGATGCTCAGGTACCCCCCCTTTAACGTGCAAGTGGTCGACATGGAGAAGAAGAGGTGCCATGGACAGACATCAAGTAATCAAGCATGATAGGCGAATGCATAGCTGGAAATAAACGCAAGGGAGATACATGCCACTGGGCCTGGCCCGAGCGGCCTGGGGATGATGCAGCCCGAGGGGCGCCCCCCAACAAAGCAAGCTAATGACCGAGAAATAAAAAGGGATACATGCCACAGGGACGGACCCACGCGGCCTGGGAATGATGCAGCCCTGGGAGGGCGCTCCCAGCTGGAAACGAAGCTTGAAAGATGTCACCTGAAGATGTCGAAGACGAAGTGGTGTCGGTGCAGCAGACTCGGTGGGCTGCGGAAGCCGATCCTTACGAGCCCCCAGGCCCAGGGGCCTCGGGAGGCTCCGGAGGCGCTGGTGGCTCCTCGCGAATCATCTCCATCCCCGCCAGGGCTGCGGAATGCCTGTCTTCCTGAGTTTCCATGATGCCCCTCATGAGGTGCTGGTACACAGCAGCCACGCTCGGCAAGCCATAAGGCATGCGAACGTAGCTGTGGGGTGGACCTCCACAACGCCCCACCTGCGAGGGCCAGAGGCGCTCCATCGTGGCGACCTGATTAAGCCCTGGTATGTCGACGCAGACACGCAACCCACCATCCTCGCCTGGATGGGGAGCCACAGCCGGTAGACGGCGGCGACCTCTCATGATTCTTGACTCCTGTAGTTCTTGAACGACCTTGTTAACGAACTCCTGCTGGTCTGACCTTCCTTGCCTCGCTCCTTCTTGAGGGAAACGTGCTTCGAAGCACGCCTCCACGTGGTGCCCAAGCGCCTCCCTCGTGACCCTGGCCAGGTCGGTGGCCCTCCAGGTGAGATCCCTCGAGCCCTGCCTGAGGAGGGCGTCGGGCGCGCTTTCCTATGCGATGGAAGGAGGTTCCCCTTGGGCAGACGCGGGACCTGAGGGGCCTGCCTCCCGAGGGGCTGGCCCGGACGACGCCTTCTTCTTCTTGGGGGTGGTCTCGGGAAGCCTCCTGCTTCCGCTATCTGGGTCTTCTAGTGACGTGGCCTGAAAGGCTCACTCCAGGGAACACACTGCATCCTTCTCTTCACATGGCACCGTGATGACTCCGCCACTTCCTGGCATCTTGAGGACGTTGTAGCCATGATGAGTTACGGCCATGAACTTGGCCAGCGCTGGGTACCCGAGGATGGCGTTGTACGGCAGGCGGATGTGGGCGACGTCGAAGTCGATGAGCTCGGTGCGGTAGTTGTTGCGGGCCCCGAAGGTGACAGGGAGGCGGACCTGCCCGATCGGGACTATGGAACCGTCGGTGACTCCGGAGAAAGGCTTGGTTGGCTGAAGCTGGTCATAAGGCACTTGGAGATTGTTGAATGTTTCCATGGACAGGACGTTGAGCCCTGCTCCACCATCGATGAGGGTCCTGGTGACCAGTACGTTGCTGATGACCGGGGAGCAAAGCATCGGGAGGACTCCGGCTGTGGCCGCACACTTGAGCTGATCTGCTGAGCTGAACATGAAGGCGCACGCCGACCACCTGAGAGGGCGCGTTGCTTCGAGCTTGGGGAGGGCTGCATTCACTTTGCGGGCAAATTGCTTGAAGATGCGTTGGGAGGCTGGGGCTTGAGCTCCGCCCAGGATGCAGGCGATTGCGCGCGGCTCCTGGAAGCCCCCAGCCCCTTCGTATTGATGGCGGTCCTCGTTCCTCCTTGGCTGAGGCGGTAGTGGAGGGAGGCCTGCGTTGCCCTGCAGGCGATCCTCACGAGGCTGATCCCGCTAGTCCCCCTCGCAAGGCAGGTCTCGCCAGCGGTCCTCGCGAGGTTGATCACGCCATCCTTGGCGCGGGCCGCGGTCTTCCCAGCGTCCTGCGTTTCTTCCTCCTCCTCGGCCGTAGCCCCGGTCAGCGCGGTCGTGACGACGGCCGATCCTTCCTTCTCGCACGGCGCGGAGCTCTTGGCATTCATTGGTGTTGTGGGTGTGGAGGTCGTGGTACACACAGTACCGGCTGCCCCTGGAGGATTCGGGCAGATCCTTGCCCCGCTTGGTGTCCGGTTCCGCCGCGAGCACGGCAGCCCCCTTGCGCTTCACGTCCTTGGCCTTGGGCTTCTTCTCTTCTGGGTCTGCGGCGGGCAGCTCGAGGAGGGAGAGACGCCCTTCCTCAGCCCTGGCGCACTTGGTCGCCAAGTTGAACAGCTCTAGGGAGGTGCACAGGTCTTCATGCATCGCCAGCTCCTCCTTCATCTTGACGTCGCGCACACCATCGGAGAAGGCTGAGATGATGGCTTCCTCGGACACCTTCGGGATCTTGAGGCGCACACTGTTGAAGCGCTGGATGTACTTTTGCAGGGTCTCTCCGGGTTGTTGCTTGATGTGGCGCATGTCGCTCACGGCGGGCGGCCGGTCGCGAGTACCTTGGAAGTTGGCAAGGAAGCGGGTGCGCATCTGGTCCGAGGAAGAGATCATGCCTGGGGCCAGGTTCAGGAGCCAGGTGCGAGCTCCTTCCTTGAGCGCCATGGGGAACCAGTTTGCCATGACCTTTTCATCCCCGCTGGCAGCTTCGATGCCCAGCTCATAGAGCTGGAGGAACTCTGCAGGGTCGGTCGTGCCGTCGTAGCGAGGAGGCAGGTCTGGCTTGAACTTGTCGGGCCATGCGATGCTGCGCAGCTCGGTGGTGTAGGCGCGACAGCCAGCAGTGGCCACGGGAGGCTTTGGTTGAGGGAGAGCTTGGCCTTGCGGGTCCCCATGCGCTGCAGCTGGGAGCAACGCGGGGTCTTGACGTGCCGGAGCTGGAGCAGGGTCACGGCGTGCCGGAGCAGGGAGCACCCGGGCAGCTTCTTGCGGGTGAAGGACTTCTTGGCAGCTCCGTTCTTGCTGGGCTGGCACCTGACGGAGCGGGTTCCGCCCAGGGGCCATGCGCCTTGGAGCCATGGCGTCTTCTTGGAGAGGAGGTGGCTGGTACGCCCCCGGAGCTTCATTGCCCGCGCGGGGCGGGGTGCGGCGCAGCGGAGCGGACGGCGCAGGAGAGCCCCCTGCGGCGCGGACGAGATCAGCGACGCGGTCGAGCCACTCTTCGTAGACGTCGTCGACGGGACGGTAGCGCAGGAGCTCGTTTGCCACGATGAGCGCAGCTCGAGCCTCCAAGGGTGCACGGAGCGCGCGGGACGAAGAGCCAGCTGGTGTGAGCAATGGAGTAGCGGTGCGGCCGTCTTGCCGCACGGACGGATGCTGAGACGACGCTTGCTGCTCGTTCCCCGCCGGGCCGGTGGCGGCGTTGATGGCGGGTGATGGGGAAAGACGAGGACACCCACCGACGGGAGCCGTCTGGGTGATGCGGGAAGCGATGGCGGCCCGGCGCTCGGCGCGGGCCCGACGAGCGTCAGACATGGACGCGACGGCCGGAGGAGAACGGAGCGGTGGAAGACAAATTCCGGCGCACCCCTACCTGGCGCGCCAAATGTCGGATTTCGGGTTCCGGCAGACCCTTAAGGTTCGAACTCTGGGGTGTGAGCGGAGATTATGCCCTCTACCTCTCAGTCTCGCAAAGATCTAACTACTGGAAGAACAACACAAGAGACACAGGGTTTATACTAGTTCGGGCCACCATTGCGGTGTAATACCCTACTCTAGTTGGTGGTGGGTGGATTGCCTCTTGGGCTGATGATGATGAACAGTACAAGGAAGAACAACCTCGCGAGGGTCTGCTCTTATCTAGGACGACGAACTGCTAGGGGGAGTTTAGCCGCCCTTCTCTCTCTCTCTCTCTCTCTCTCTCTCTCTCTCTCTCGGTTGCCTGAGTCTTTCTAGCTGGCTTCTCGATCTGTCTCCTCTCTTTACCCTGGGGGTGACTAGTCCTATTTATAGGCAAAGGCCCTGGGCCTCTTCCCAAATATTGAGCGGGAAGGGCGCCAACAATTGGCCAATTTGAAGGGGAACATCGGGTACACTTATCCTGACTAAAGTTGGTCCTCGCCTGCCAAAGGCCCTGTGGTGACGCCGTTCTGGGCTCCACGATGATCTCCTTCCCACCGTTGGACTGGTCTTGGTCTCGTTGCACCGAAATGGATGCCTTTGCTTGATCCTCTCGCCTGCGCTTGCCCCCTTTGCACCAAATAGGAAAGGGAGACACTGCGTGGGCTGGCGCCCGCCTGGCACCCTTGGTCGTCATGGCTTGCGTCATGGGCACCTCATGAGGTACCCCGCCTTGATCTCTAAATCTCCTCGCGAGCCAGCCTGATGACGCCGCGCCTGAGGAAGCGCCGTGTCGTCCGCCCCGCGAGGGTCTTGGGTCTTGTGTTGATGAAGATGGGCCGTGCTGGGCCCCCTTTTGAGCCACGCCGTAGGCCGCAGGCAGGCAAGTCGGGGGACCCCCGTTCCTAGAACGCCAACACCGTCCCCACCCGAGCCCCTTCGATCGCACCGGCGAACTCTGAAAAATTGACTGACCCAATTTTGAAATTTAGTCTACTGTGATTTAACTAGTGTGGAATATAAAAGGGGAAAACCATAAGCATTGCGAGTATGGTGTTGAGCGTGCCATGGCGGATCTAAAGGTGCAAACCGGACAAAGGCAACTTTGCATCCAAGACAAGAAATCAGAGTAAAGCAGTGGCGATCTATTTTATTGCTGCGATAAATAAGTTGAGCAGATACGAAAGAGTACCGCCTCTAGTGCGGCGCCGTGTATGCATCTGCTGAGAATTTGATGGTGCTGCGGTAGCGATGGCTGTCGGCGGCGTGGAAGCAGATCTAGGAGGGTAGACGGTGGCGGCGGGGCACGGTGGACGAGACGGTCGTAGGAGCGGCGCCGGCAAGGTGGACGACAGCGGGGATGAAGCGAGAGGACGGGATGCAAGGATCCGGGTCCGAAGCCGTGGATGAGAGAGGTCGATCTCTTGTAATGGACGGCGGCGTCAGGGTATCAGCTCCGACATGGTGGAGGAGGACGGCGGTGGATGGGGTGGAGGACGGCGGCGGACGGAGGAGGGTGGGGTGGAGAGGGTGTTTTGGCACCCACGGAGTACGAATGGGGAAAAGGGAGGTAGAGAGGAAGGGGGAACCATGTATTCAGGGCGCGCTTGTCTCAAATGCGAGGAAATTTACAAACTTAGCCCCCGTTTCAAATTTCTACTACATCACAACAACACTAGTCGGTTGGGGATAGGACGGTAATCTCGCATACACCGAATATTTGCCGACGAGAGTTTGTTTTTGCCACCCACCGTGTATGAATATGAATCGGGGAGGGAGTCGATTTCGGCCGAGGACACACTGTGTTTTGGCGCCCACTGTGTATGAATCTGGATGAGAGGCGGTTACGTCACGTTTGGGTGAAATTACAAACCTACCCCTATCAAAACCTATAGAAATCCAGCATATAGGCTTTGCGTGGCAGGGATAGGCAGTAGTGATTTCCATCTCGCAGATTTTGGTTTCGGGCGGTTACTGCGACTTTCCCCGCTTCGTTCAAATTTTGCAGAGTGCACTTTTACCGTGCCAACTCAATTCGAATCCCGTTTGTATTCTAATTTTTTGGGCGGGATCCATTTTCAATTGGAATTACATTCTATATACATCATTTTTTATATATACTTTCTAAAGCACAACAAAGAATTCTGCTCCTTTATATGTATAATATGATTTACAAATACAACGATCTCGAAATCTTAAGTTTGAATTCGAAAAAATTAACCAAATTATGTTCTACTAAAATGTATGGATCAGTAATATCTACATATTAAATAACATAGATGTGCGTGAATTCATATGAGTATGCATGTTTGATAGATCAATTTTGGTTCAAGTATGGATTACATGTATCATCATCTCGAATTCAAATAATTGAATCCATTTTTTGTTCACTCCTTTCACGCCCATCTCTCTCGCATGCATGCTCCTTCAGGTAGCTATCACTCTCTTTTCTCCAGCTCACCCGCACACTCACTTCATGTTGCTCCTATCCTCGCAAACATGGTCTCTCGACGTCTCCCTTGACAAGTGTCACACTCTCCCTATCATTATACATTACACGGTTTTCATTATCTCTCACGTCTCTACTGTTCTCTGGTATCACTCGGTACCTAAGCTTTCTTTTTCACCGCCAAACACACAATATCCACTCGTCATTCACTTTGTCTTTCTCTCTATGGGATTCTCTCACACACCCTATATGTCTCTACATATGACTCATACCACTAAAATTACTCTCTCTATCTCTCCTGTAGACACAACATTTGTTGCGGTCTCCTTTTCGTCTCCATCCCAGACTGACATTATTCATTTGTTTACCGATCAGACAACCCTGACTACTGTCTCGTCTCTCTCTCTCTCTCTCACAGACACACATACAACTCCTGCTTCCACTCCCCTTCCCGACTACCGTCTCTCTCTCACACACAAAACTCTCGCTTTCGCACCCCGACTCATATTTCTCTCACAAACATTTATCGACTAGCTAGCCTCTAGATAGGTTTATACACCCGCACACTCGTGCTTCCACCATCGCATACATGTCTCTCTCCCGCTCCTTGTATCTATGTAGATTTTTCTTCCCTTCTTGAGACACGCCCTCTCGATCGTGCACACACACACTATTGCCTCATTTTAAGCTGATACCCATCGCACACACACTCCTTGTGTCTTTGTCACACATGCACTCTGTCCTCCTCCACTCGCCCTCTCTCTCACACACACATGGGCTTTTTGCAACAACTAGCAAGATGCCCATGCGTTGCACGGAACATCAAGATGCATTTGTATGAGTAGTTTATCTTGTGGGGGAAAAGGATGAACATGGGAAGGCCTTATTTGCAAATGTGGAGAGGGGTGTTGGTATCTTTTTGCAAAATTGCCATAGTTTCCTTCCTATCCGTCAGATATAGATCGGACGGCCTATATTGCAGGATGGTGGGCACACGATCATCACCGACAATGCTTATTATAAGACTAGGAAAAAAATAGAGTTGGTGATGATGGTGGGCCTGCCATCCTGCAATGTAGGTCGTCTGATTTATATCTGATGGATAGGAAGGAAAATATGGCAATTTACCCGCACTCTTCACCACATTTGCAGATAAGGCCTTCCCTCGTTCATCCTTTTCTCCCACAAGATCTTGATGTTCCGTGCAATGCACGGGCATCTTGCTAGTAAGAGTAGAAATTAGACATATACCACTTCTTGAATCTTGAAACCAACAACATTCCTCCCTTATCTCATCAAAACCGCCAAAGGAATATATTTTGAGTGAAACATAACATATTTTTAGTGATATACGTATTTCAAAGCTAGACTTTTTTTTCTATCAAATCGGTGAATATGTATTAATCCAGTGGCAGAGACAGGCCTGGGGCAGCTAGGGCTATAGCCCCAGGCCTAGAAACAACTTCCTTTGTAATTTCTTCATGCAAAGCATAGAAAATCATAGAAGTTTATCACTCAACATAGCACAGCCCCAGGCTTAATCTGCATCTAGCTCCGCCACTGTATTAATCTACTTTGATCGTGTGGCAACGCATTGGCACAATGCTAGTAGTTATTATAATTTTTTGGACACCAGACAAACGGTGGAGTACATATACGAAGAGAAGAGGTGCACACACGCAGTCGGCCTCTCGCTGTCTCGCACACATGAGTGTTACGTAAAGGCGACGCTAACAAATAAACCCTAAAACCCTAGGGGCACGATTGCTGCATTCGCGGGTACTGGGTACGTGGTGGAGCACCTTTGTAGGAATAGTCAGCTCGCGTGATAATTTGATTCGTAGGAGCTGATGGTCGGGACCACAGGTGAACGACTTGGAGCGTGGTGGCTCGCCAGTTGCCACAGATCGAGTAGCCACGTTTAAAATGTCATTTTTTAGCGGGGTTGTTCCGATTTTCAGTGGCGTGTTATAAGTAAGTAGTTTTTACAACGATTGGTATGGAGCGTATGGTTGTATGTTTTTTTTGCGATGGAGGTTGTATGGGTTTATGTTGCGAGATGTTGAACCTGGTAGTTCTAGGGCAAATACTATGGTTTAGATTTAGATGCTGGTTTTCTTTAATGAAAATCAGAAGGGGAAACCCTTCTTCGATTAAAAAAACTACTACCTCCATTCTGGTTTACTAGTCCCCATCGTACTTTGGGTCAAAGTTTGTCCACGAACTTTACTTGTAAAATGTGAATGGAAAACGAGATTTTGTTATACCGAAACAAAACAGGACTGGAGGGAGTGATTGCTCTAAAACAGACGCGACCTCTCATAGCGCAGGCATTGAACCGGCGCGCCGGCCAAGAGGGCCGCACTCGCTGCAGGCCCGGCTAAGCACGCCTCCTCGCCGCGTGCAACCAGCTTAAGTCTGCCCCGCCTGCCTTCATTGAATCCGCGCGTGTGCCGACAACACGTCCTTCCGTGAGCCGGCAGGCATTTTAGAGCACAAAAAATGACTAAAATATAATTAATTTACGCATGGTCTTGACTTGTTGTGCTCGCACTGGTAGCGGGAACTAGTAGAGGATTTTCTTTATTTATAACTATCCTCACATTTTTTTGGCTTTGAAGTGAATCATGGTTGTGGACATTATGTATGAATGTGCAGATATCTGTGAACATGAGTTTGATGTGGTAGTTGAACTTGGAATGTCGGGCTTGCGCATGAACTATACCATGTCCAATGCTTCGTCTGTTATTGTTTGGAAAGTAATTGCTGTTATTACATAACCCAAAAAAACATTTTGTGCCACATCAGTAGATGCACGGACATCACAACAGGCATGCTGACTGGATAAACATTTGAACCTAGCTATTATGAAGGAAATTTTGTATTGACAACAGTTTTAGATAGCAGGAGACGCCTAGCCTGCTCTGCCTCTGCTAGCTTATTTCTGGCTTCTTCCATCTCTTCTTTGGCTTGGGTGAAGAGAGCATCTGATTGCTCTTTTCGCTTCTTCAAGAACTCAGCTACATTCTCAAGGGCTGCTGCATGCTTTCTTTCAGCCTTTACTAATGCCACGAGGACACGAACAACTGACGACTCCACCTGGCTTGTGTGTAATCCAACATCATCTGGGAATTTGCACCTTGTGTCTAATCCAACATCATTAGGGAACTGGCTCCTTGTGTGTAATCGAGCCTCATTTTGGAAACATGATCTCGAGGTTGACCATACTTCCTCCTCGCAGGAACTGCATCCTAACATGAAGTTACTTCTTTTTTAGATCAATACTCAGAGCAACCTAGATCCATTTAGTAGAAGCCAGATAAACAGAACCCGGAGAAGTGAATTCAAAAGGAATAAATAAATAAAAACAGACTACAGGGTGAGAACACCCACTTCCTACATCAAGCTAAAAACGAAAGCCTTAGGACGATTAAGACTCTTCTTATTACACATCGAAGAACACCATGCTTAAGAGAAACAGAAACTACAACATATACACATCGAAGAACACGAGGCTACACGAAAGTAATTGAAAGGGTGCTACTTACCAAAGCTCGTTTTACAGGTTCGGTGCAGCTCCTCTTTAACTTGCCACGCTCCTTGAAGATGTCCCGAATATCCCGTGTTTGGTCTTCATTGCTCCTCTGCATGTTCGCACTCGTGGTTTTAAAATCTCAACATGGCAAGGAAAATACTACTAGTAATACTCACACATCTTGTGGGCAACATTAAAGCACTCGTCTGCCATGTTAGAGCATCTCCAACAAGATAAACTACTCATACAAATGCATCTTGATGCGTGCAACGCATGGGCATTTTGCTAGTTCTAAAAACCTTTCCATCATTTGCCACACTACTGGTTGCAGATGAAAAACCTACCCAAGCACAACGCGATACAGGAGCGACGCACAATTACAAGCTGATATTCTGTTGGACAATGGAGGCTATAACCAATTACTTTTACGGGAACAATAGCACCCAGGAAATTTGAAGGGTAGGTGTGAACAAAATTGGAACTGCACATGTGCTGCTAAGTGATTCAATACACACATTACCAATCGAGGAGGAGAACGATGGTCGCAGCGGCCTCTTTGAGTCATGGTCGGCAACGGGAGTTAGTTCATTGTCCATGACGGTGGTACTTCTGCGCTTGGCGTCGGCTTCCGGGAAGCAGATCCAAGACCGTGGAAGACGATGCCGGGGAAGAGGCTCCGTGTACGACGATGACGGTGGACCGGCTCCAGTGCGGCGTACGAGTTCGTCGATGTGGCAGATGCGCTGGGGTGGATGAGTGCGCCGATGTAAAGGGGAGGAGCACGAAGGCTACGGTGCCGTGGAGAAGTCTATTTTGCGGTGGGGATAGAAATTGGGGAGTATTCAAGTGTACTACTCTGGGTGCCAGGGTGCAGTTGGCTGGGTAGGGTGAACCTGAAGTTATGAAAACAGGCCCCTAGCAAGCGTCATCAGTAGGCCTGTTCCGAAGGCTATGATGGTAACTTCCCACTTCTCGAATCAGGGTCGTGGGAGGTTTTACCGCCGACCTCAAAATTTTGTGACACTGGACTCCCCGTGTGGCGTGTTGAGTGATTCGGCTAAGCAACTAGCGAGTAGTAGTAGTAAACTCTGCATATTAGGTTTTACCGAAGTCAAACTTCCTAAAGTTTGACCAAGTTTATAGAAAAATATAAACATTTACCATAACAAATATGTATGATGTGAAAGTACATTCAATAACGAATCTAATGGTATTTATTTGTTATTGTATATGTTAATATTTTTTGTTATAAGCTTTCTGAGAGTTTACAAAACTTGACTTTGACCAATGCTAATACGCGGACTTAAATAAAAATGGAGGGAGTACACATTTGTTTTCTTAGTTTGTAGTGAACTAATCATTTGTTGAAATTGTGAAATAAATATATTAGGCTATTGACTTCGAATGTAATGGTCTATACAATTCAATAGTTACAATCATTGTCGAATCCCAAGATGTATACAAGGTCTATAGTACTTCACAACATGCTCAAACTCACATAATCTCAGTCAAATGAGAATCTAAATGCATTTCATAGTTATTACTTTGTAGGATGCAACAAGAACAACCATAACTCTACATCAGCCATTATAGAAGCAACATTTTGACATATCCCAATGTGTGAATGAAACATGCAGAGAGAGCTTTTGAAGATGGAACATATAGGGCGGGAAATATTGTATGTATGTGGACGACAGAGTAGGAGACAAAGCTAATGAGACACACACACACACACACACACACACACACAGAGAGAGAGAGAGAGAGAGAGGAAGAAGTTAGGTCTGTGAGAAAGATGCATACATGTAATATACATGAGATGCGTGTGCATCTGGATTTTGTATACGTGGAAGGAGAAGATACAACATGTTTGATGAGAGAGCAGGAAAAACATGGATGAGAGGGGAAGGATCTCGCGGGTTGAGGGATTGACAATTTTGTGAGGGGGAGAGAGGGATTGGTAATTTTGTGCAAGAGAGAGAGGGTGGGGGGAGGAGTCAGTCAGCCGTCGTCACATCACCCTGCTTCCAAATGACCCCGCATTCTCTAGCGCGGTGTGGTCGCCGTCTTCGATCTTCTCGTTGCCCTCTTTGAAGATTGAGGTGTTGTGCATGTTGGGGTGCAAAGAAGCACAAGCGAGAGTGGTCGCTGTATAACCTTGGATGGGGATGAATTGTGTGCTCGGGGGGGGGGGGGAGTGTGTGTGTGTGTGTGTGTGTGTGTGTTGTGCTGCGTGTCTCTCTCTCTCTATGTGTGTGTGTGTGTGTCAGATATTGAGAGAAAACAAACCTAAGGAGAGAAATGGGTATTCACGAAGAGATTGTGCGGGGCTTGAGGTGGGCAGGGGCTGGTTGAGGGTGTCAAAATGTGCGCGTTGATGCATGTGTTGCATGCGACCATGCGAGGGACGGACGAATCGAGAGAGATGATTGTTGTGTTACGGATGCTCCTCTCTCTCTCTCTCTCTCACACACACACACACACAAGTAAACTAGAAGACCGTTCTCTCATGTATACAGAATGTATCGGCATCTGTCTATGTCTCACTCATGCATGATCATTTGCACATTCACACCTTTCTATGTCTGTATCACACGCACACCGTCTCCACATTGCCCTTCTACCACAACACACATATGGACACATACACACGTTCTCTCTCAGTCACACACACAAAATCAGTATTAAAAAAAACTAGGGCGCACCTAAAACGTCCAAATCCAAATAAACACGAAATGGAGCTAAATTCAAATATATGGAAATATTGCAGCGTCAAGAACTTTCACAGGAAAAAAAGTTGAGTAATGTTCGAGGATTGTTTTCACACACACAAAAAAGATTCGGTGGATGTCCTTCGAGCGCGACACGGTGACGCACCATTCGATCGACCGCGCGGCCGCGGTTCACGCGCTTGCACATGATTCCGTATCATGGCTGTGGTACTAACTAATAAAAGCGCTGCCTAAGTCTAATGTTTACGTGTACTAGTATGGTTTTATTTTAAGTTTGACCAACCTTATATATAAAACTAAAGTAAGCTCCCACACGCGCACTCATCAATATGCCGCTGCCGCCGTTGCGCATGCCGGCGCCCGCCTGCTCCGGCCAACAATTTCTCGCCCATCACCGCTGTGTCGCCGCCATCCCTGTGCCATGAAGCTGAAGGCTTGACCGCTCACGTCGTCTGTAGTCCCTCCTCGCGATGTCGCCGCGCTGCCAAGCACGCGAGCAGCTGGTGGAGCCGCGTCTATGCACACAGCGTACGAAGAGGAGGACGAGCGCGTGCTCCAGCACGCCGGCGAGGAGGAACTAGCGTGTCATTGTCGTCTCCGCCCGCGCGGAGGAGGCGCGCATGGTGGCTGTCGCGGAGGAAGCCGGTCGCGCGCGCGTCGAGCCCACAAACCGGGTGCGGACGCGGAATCTACCTTCAAGACCTTGAATGCCACGTGGATCCTGCAATCTGAAGGAGCAATTTGGGTCAGTCGACTCATGTGAGCCGTTTGATGCAACATGGATGGCTAGAAGGGCTTCTTCCACCTCTTCTGTCGTCTTCTTCCTTCGCTCCGTCGAACTTCTTTCACAAATCGACTGACCCAAATTATACTACTAGTACGAACGTATTAAGTACAGTAGGAACACGAAGATATGAGTAGTAGTACCAACTGCAAGAAGAACAATAGTAAGACATAGTACTAGTACTACTGTACGTACTAAAGAGTTCAAATAACGAGAAAGAACATAAACATAGTTCTGCTGGGGCCTCAGCACAACACACCCTTGAAAATAAACTAATAAGCAACTAGTCCGCTTGACACTGCAGTAGAACCAGCATGAGCGACGGCACTGCCACCTACTTGGAGTCCGAGTCTACGTCCTCGACTTCGTCCTCGTCCCTCTTCCTCTTTGCCGACGCTTCTTTGCTTGAACCAGACACTGGGCTCTGCTTCTTCATCCAACCCTTGTAGATATTCCACCAAGGTTCCACCTCGTGGCGGCGGAGTTTCTTCCCCAAAGCTTGCTTATGATTTTTCCCTGGACAAAATACTTCATATAGAAGAAGATGGGCACCGGAGGCTTGCCAGGGGGCCCACGAGGTAGGGGGCGCGCCCAAGGGGGTAGGGCGCGCCTCCCACCCTCGTGGCCAGGGTGTGGGCCCCCTCTGGTATTTTCTCTGCTCCGTATTTTTTATTAATTCCAAAAATGGCTTCCGTGAAGTTTCAGAACTTTTGGAGCTATGCAGAACAGGTCTGTAATATTTGCTGCTTTTCCAACCTAGAATTCCAACTGCCGGCATTCTCCCTCTTCATGTAAACCTTGTAAAATAAGAGATGTTAGGCATAAGTATTGTGACATAACGTGTAACAACAACCCACAATGCAAAAAAATATCGATATAAAAGCATCATGCAAAATGGACGTATCAAGAAGCCGCCGTCTCGAGGCGGAACTTAGGCAGGAGCACTTTTGCCCTCCGGCGAAGTGATTCCGCCGGGGGAACTTCCCTCCCGGAGTGGGAAATCATCATCGTCATCATTATCACCAACAAATCCTTCATCTTGGGGAGGGCAATCTCCATCAACATCTTCAACATCACCATCTCATCTCAAACCCTAGTTCATCTATTGTGTTCAATCTTTGGACCAGAACTATTGATTGGTGCTTGTGGGTGACTAGTAGTGTTGATTACATGTTGTAGTTGATTACTATATGGTTTATTTGGTGGAAGATTATATGTTCAGATCCAATATGCTATTTAATACCCCTCTGATCTTGATCATGATTATTGTCGGGGGAAATCTGCCCCCACGAACACCTATGGGGACCGAGCCCCTTTCTTGGTTCGGCGGGGGGCGGAGGTCGCACGAAGAGCGGATCGAGGCGATGCACACAAGGGGTTTACCCAGCTTTGGGCCGCACGGATGCGTAAAACCCTACTGCTGCTTTGTGGTTTGGTATTGTGTTCTTGCTCGGGAGCGTGTGGTGCTACAGTACACACGAGCTGCTGGCGAGACCGAGCGTGAATGGCCTCCTCCCCCCTCCATTGCGCATGGGGCCTCCTTTTATATGTGCAAGGGGTTACCCACAGGTGGCAACGTAGGCGGGGGTAAAACTGGAAAACGCTGTGTTGGGTACAGCTGTTTACACAGTGCTATCATACCTAACTCTGACGGCAGGGGACAAGGGCATTAAATGCCCGTCCGCATCGCCCAGACGGTGCAGGAGAGGGGCCGTCTGGAGCGCCACCGTTTGCCACGATGGCTACTCTGTCAGCGTTGCTTCGCCACCGCACGCCCCTGGCTGCGCAGCCTGTCGCCACGTACGCCTGGAATGGCCCCAGGGCGACGCGTGGGTGGATGAGCTGGAGCGCAGGCGCGGGGTGGTGACTTGCCGCGGCAAGCGCCTTGCCGCGGTGGGTGCCTTGTCGCGCCCGGGAGCTTGTCTCTCACCGGTCCTTGCCGGGACGCGGGGCGCGTCGCAGCGAGTATCTTGTCGTGCCTTGGTCGGCCTTCCCAGCAAGCTCCTCTTGCCGGGGCCTTGTGCTTCGAGCGGGCGTCCCGGCAAGGTCCTCTTGCCGGCCTTGCTCTCTTCGGCTGGCCTTCCCGGCAAGCTCCTCCTGCCGGGGCCTTGGCTCAAATACTTTGTTCTTGGATGGCCCAAAAAGGGACCACGGAGAGTTTTGGCGATCGCCTGGCAAGCCTTGCCGCGGGGTGCTACGACTGCCCGTGCACAAGTTCGGGGTACTAAGGTACCCCTACTTTAGTACACCGACAGGAGCCCCCGGGCCTGGGCCATACACGGTGCCGAGCGCTGTTGGGCCAGGCCCAAAACAGTGCGCGGGCACGCGTGGCCTAGGTCACGCTGCATCTGCTTCGGCGTCCACCACGTCCTCCCCGAGCGGCATGCGTTGAATGCGGCATCATGGGGAGCGGCGTGCGTGACGTGGGTGGCGTGCGCGGGGCTGAGCCCCGCAGGCATGCGTCACGTCGTAATAAAGGGGGACGGTTCGCGCTATCCCCATAAGTGGAGGAAGGCGTGGAGGCGCGATTCGTTTGCGGGACGGGGTCGAGGCACCGTTTCCGAGGCGCCCGCTCCCCATGATCACGGGGCGAGGGGAGGTCGCCTCATACGTCGCCTCGGTCCTGCACGCCAGCCACACGGCTTCCATGCGCCTGGGGTCGCGGACGGTGGAGGTAGGAAACCGGGCCGAGGCAGCAGGCCGGTCCCAGTCGCCTGTTCTTCCTGCGTCTTGATTGGCTGAGCGGGGCGGTCGAGCCCCCACCCTGCTCCTTTATAAAGAGCAAGAGGGGGGGCGACGAAACCCCACACTCCTCCATCTTCGCTTCTCTTCAGCTTCTGATCCCCTCTCTCCATTCGCCATGGAGAAAGGGAATCCTGGTCCTTCATCGGTGGCGGCGAGGGTCGCCACTAGGCAACGCGCCCCTCCTCCCCTTGCACCCGCGGTGGCGGAGCCAACCGTAAGGGGAAGGGGGAGGGGGCGAGGTCGTGGATGAGGCCGAGGCGCTCAGGGACGAGGCGGATGGGGCGACGCGCCGGCCTCGCCTCCGCCAGCGGCCCCTCTTCTTACGGCAGTCCACATCGGGGACGACCCCTGCAAGTTCTTCGTCAGGCTGCGCCGGGCGCCCTGACGCCGCCTCCGCCTCCCGGCTCCCTTCGCAAGCGTGATGGAGATGGATCAACCCGAGACGCTAAGGCTGCGCATGAAGGGCTGCGAGATCAGCAGCACGCGGGTCCACGTCGAGTCCCCAGCCCCCGGCGTGGTGTATCTTGGCCGAGGGTGGAAGACATTCGCCCGCATCCACAGCTTGATGGAGGGGTTCACCCTCCATTTTAAGTTGATGGAGGGCGATCTGCTCTCCGTCAAGGCCTTCGGGGACTTTGGGACCCGGGCCCGGTGCTGCGTGGATAGCTCCTCCGACAGCGAAGGCTCCTCCTCGAGCGAGAGTGACGAGGAGGGGAGCGACAGCGACGACGAGGGCAGCGGTCGTCGGGACGACGGCTCCGACTAGGCGCCGGTCGCGGCTCCGCGTGGCACCGGCGACCCCATCATCTGTGTTGCCGGCTCCTTGAGCTTCCCGGGGTCGTCTCCTTGGCGGCTGGCGTGGCGAGGCTGCGGAAGAGGAAGAGGGCTGGCGGCAAGGCCGTCAACTCGGAGTACGAGGGCACGGTGCCCTCGACAGCGTGCTGATGCCCCGCCGCCTCGTCGAGCCCTTCTTCCAGCGCCGCCATCACCGTCCAGCTTTCAGCCGGCCCCCGGGGCGTTCTGTTGGTGTCTTTTGCCACCCGTAGCTCGCCTAGGCGCCCCTTTTTCCCTTTTCGCCTCCTTGTCCTACCTCCTGAGGAGAGAGACAAGAAAGGGATTACGAGCATCTTATCTTTTTTCAATCTGTAAGCCCTCGGGCCTTAGCTGTGTTTAAAACTTGTAATCCCATCTTTCATGTTTTTCATTCTCTCTGAACTGTACCTGAGCGAAATGTTTTTAATGAAAAGGGGATGTTTGCCGGGCCATTTGTCCCGTGGGTAAAACCCGCGCCAAGGAGCGAATCCTTTATGTCGTTAAGATGGACACTTCTTTGCCCGACAACAGGCCCTGCCGTCTTCCCGCACCACTCGACCTTCCTCACGCCTTTGGCGGAGGTAGGGATGAGGCGGGTTCGGGCTCCTCATTCCGTTCCTTTGCCGCCGCGGCTGCTACCAAAACTGGCCCCAGGAACGCGCTCCGGGGCTCAAAGTTAAGGGAGCACGACAGCTTTTTAGGAAGGAACAAGGTTTTCGCATTCCTCAGTCCATAAGAGAATGCATGACAAGGGATGAAAGACTTATCTGGGATTGCAGCCCCCGGCAACTTTGGCTTGCCGCGGGCGGATCTTTGTGCTTGCAGCCCCCGGTAACACTGGTTCGCCGGGGACCAGATGCTGGCCCGCCCTTCTTCTCTTCTTCGTCCTTAAGCGGTCTGGCCAGGATATGCAAAACCCTGCGAACCAAAGGAAACGAAAGAACAGGAAAAAAGGACGCAGACTCGACCTCTAAGCTGGGGGTTAGCAGCTGTTAGGCACTATCAACCCTAACCAAGGACGAGACTCGACTCAGCATGCATGCTAAAACTTAGGGCGCCAGCGCTTCATTTACTGCTGCTCAGGGTCTGCGCCTGGCTTTGTACAAAGTATTACATGCAATAGCGGCAAGACTTGTACAAAAGGTTGGTTGCCGGGCGGGGCCCGACAACCGCGCCTTACGGGTAAAACTTACGAAGATGCTCAATATTCCAGGAGTTGCTCACCGGAGTGCCATCTTCGGTCTCGAGGCGGACAGCGCCGGGCCTCGTGACTCGTCTCACCCGGTAAGGGCCTTCCCACTTTGGCGTCAACTTGTTATGATTCTTGGCGGACAGAGCGCGCCGAAGAACAAGGTCGCCTTCCTCAAAGCTTCTGGCTTTAACTTTGAGGCTATGGTAGCGACGCAAAGCTTGCTGGTAGCGAGAGGCTCGCACAGCAGCCTGAAGACGATCTTCCTCAAGGAGCAGCGCGTCATCTTCACGCAGCCGCTCTTGCTCAAGCTCATCATAAGCGAGCACTCGAGGTGACCCATATACGAGTTCCGTGGGGTAAGTGCTTCTGCTCCATAGACTAGAGCAAATGGTGTCTGGCCAGTGGCTCGATTTGGCGTCGTTCTGATCGACCAAAGAGCCACCGGCAGCTCCTCGATCCAGTTTCTTCCGCACTTGTGCAGCCTGTCGAAAGTTCTGGTCTTGAGCCCGCGCAGCACTTCGGCATCGGCCCTTTCCGCTTGACCGTTGCTCCGGGGATGAGCAACAGAAGCGAAGCAGACCTTGGCGCCGAGATCTTGGACTTATTGCATGAAGGCGCGGCTTGTGAATTGTGTACCGTTGTCGGTGATGATCCTGTTGGGGATCCCGAAGCGGCAAACAATCGACCTGAAGAACTTGACTGCTGACTGTGCTGTCACCTTCCTCACTGGTTCCACTTCTGGCCACTTTGTGAACTTGTCGATTGCGACGTACAAGTACTCAAAGCCCCCGACAGCTCGGGGGAAGGGGCCGAGGATGTCGAGCCCCCAGACCGAAAATGGCCAGGATAAAGGGATCGTCTGGAGAGCTTGAGATGGCTGGTGTATCTCCTTGGAATGGAACTGGCACGCTTCACACTTGGTTACTTGTGCAGTTGCATCTTGGAGGGCTGTCGGCCAGAAGAAACCTTGCCGGAACGCTTTGCCGGCAAGTGCTCTGGCACCAATGTGGTGACCACATATGCCTCCATGTATCTCTGCCAACAGCTTTTGTCCGTCTTCCCGGGAAATACACTTCAATTTCACACCGTTGCGCCCTCTTCTGTACAGTGTGTTATCGACGAACTGGTACATACTCGAGCGCCGGGCTACTCTTTCTGCTTCTTCTGGCTCTTCGGGAAGTTCTCCGTTTTGGAGGAAATGGACAGTCTGATGCGCCCATGCTGGAGCCTGTGGCTCGACAACAAGGACTGAAGGCACATCTGCTGTTGTGGGAATGTCCGCTTCTACGGCGAGGATCTGGGGCTCAGCCGGAGCTTGACGTTCCCTGGCAAGCTTGCCGGAGCAAAACTTGTCGGGAGCGCCTGCTTCTACGGAACAAACCCTGGGGTTTTCCAGAGCAGACGGCTCCTCAGCGCTCTTGGCATCGATCTTAGGGACCTTCTTGGCGGCGGCTCCGGGGAGCTCTACCGGAAGATAGTCGCCGGAGACCAACTTCCTCTTCTTGCTCTGTCCGGTTGATGGTGTCACAGATGGCTGAGTCAACTTGAGCACAAAGGTTCCTGGTTCCACAGGTAACCTAAGTGCTGCGCACTTTGACAGGCCATCAGCAATGTCGTTCTCAGCTCTTGGAACGTGTTCCATTTGCAGGCCGTCAAAGCGCTCTTCTAGCTTCCTCACTTCATCAACGTACGCTTCCATCAACGGATTCTGGTAATCTTTGTTCACTTGGCGAACGACAAGCTGCGAGTCACCCCTGACAATGAGCTTCTTGATCCCAAGTTCTGCCGCGATCCTGAGACCGGCAAGCAGACCTTCATACTCTGCAGTGTTGTTGGTTGCTTGTTCCTTGGGGAAGTGCATCTGGACTACGTACTTGAGGTGCTCTCCGGTGGGCGCGATAAGCAACGCGCCAGCACCGGCGCCTTGCAGCGAGAAGGCACCATCAAAATACATCAGCCACTCTTTGCTCGCTTCTTTGGCGGGGATGCTCGTCTCCGGGATTTCTTCGTCTGGCGTCGGTGTCCACTCCGCTATGAACTCCGCCAAGGCTCTGCTTTGGATAGTCGAGGTGCTCTCGAACTTGAGACCAAAGCTCGACAGTTCCAGCGCCCACTCGACAATCCTGCCTGTTGCTTCTGGATTCTGCAGTATCCTCTTCAGCGGAAAGCGAGTGACAACTGTAATCTCATGTGCTTGGAAGTAATGGCGTAGCTTTCTCGAGGCCATGAGAAGGCCGAAAAGCAATTTCTGCACACCAGAGTACCTTGACCTAGCCCCCTGCAGAAGGGAGCTGACAAAGTAAACAAGGGGCTGCACCATTTTCTTCTTCTGCGCCTCCACTTGCTCCTGTGCGGATTCATCCTTGTCGGGGCCAGAGCTTGTCGGGGAACCGCCTGCTTGTCGCTGGACGTGCTTGCCGCGGTTGCTACCTCATCATCTGCCTCCCTCTCCGCTACTAACGCAACACTAACCACTTGATTGGTTGCCGCCAGGTACAGCAGCAACTTCTCTTGTGGTTTAGGCGCGACAAGTATTGGAGCGGAGGATAGGTATTTCTTCAAGTCTTGCAGCGCAGCCTCCGCTTCCGGAGTCCATTTCACTGGACCCGCCTTTTTCAAAACTTTGAAAAATGGCAGGGCGCGTTCTGCAGAGTTGGAAATAAACCTGCTGAGAGCCGCGACGCAGCCGGCAAGCCTTCGTACATCCTTGACGCGTGTTGGTGCTTCAATCTGCTCGATGGCCTTGATTTTGTCTGGATTGGCTTCGATTCCTCGCTGAGACACGAAGAACCCGAGAAGCTTGCCGGAAGGGACTCCAAACACGCACTTCTTGGGGTTGAGCTTGAGGCTGATCCTGCGTAGGTTTGTGAAGGTCTCTTCTAAATCTTGAATCAGGGTTGCCCTGTCCCTGCTTTTGACCACTATGTCATCCATGTAGGCTTCCACATTCCTGTGGATCTGTGGCTCAAAAGAGGTATGGACAACCCTCACAAACGTCGAACCAGCATTCTTCAAACCGAAAGGCATCCGTACGAAACAGTACGTGCCACATGGAGTGATGAATGCGGTCTTCTCCTCATCTTCTTCAGCCATGAAGATCTGATGGTATCCTGAGTATGCGTCAAGAAATGAAAGCAGGTCACACCCGGCCGTGGAGTCAACAATCTGGTCAATGCGCGGCAAGGGAAAAGGATCCTTGGGACAAGCTTTGTTAACATCAGTAAAGTCGATGCAAAGCCTCCATTTCCCATTTGCTTTGCGCACGACAACAGGATTGGCCAACCACGTCGGATGGAGCACACCTCTGACGAGGCCTGCCGCTTCCAACTTCTTGATTTCTTCTGCGATGAACTCTTGGCGCTCCACCGCTTGCTTCCTGACTCTTTGCTTAACGGGTCGCGCATGAGGACAGACGGCGAGGTGGTGCTCAATCACTTTCCTGGGAACGCCGGGGATGTCAGATGGTTGCCAGGCAAACACATCGACATTCGCCCGCGGGAAAGCAACGAGCGCGCTTTCCTATTTGGAGTCGAGAGTGGCACTGATGGTGAAGGTACCACCAGTGCCGTCCTCCTTGGCGGACACCTTATTGGTCGTTGGCGGAGCTGCCATTGTCTTCTTACTCTTGCCGGTGGAGCTCGATGGCGCGTCCTCGACGGCAGCGCAGCACTCCGAAGAGGTGCGCTTCCCAGAGTGGGCACCAGAGCACTCGTCGGGCTTGGTCTTCTTCTCGCCGGCGGAGCTCGATGGCGCGTCCTCGACGGTAGCGCAGCACTTCGTAGAGGTGCGCTTGCCGGAGTGGGCGCCAAAGCACTTGCCGGGCTTGGTCTTCTTCTTCCCTCCGGGAGCTTCAGCGGCAAGTGGCTTGTGATCCGCTGCGGCTGCTGCTTCCCGGTAGATCTTGTCAGCACATATAAGGGCGTCCTTCCTGTCGCCAGGGACAGAGATGATGCTTATCGGGCCTGGCATCTTGAGCATGTTGTATGCGTAGTGAGAGGCTGCCATGAATTTGGTGAGCGCTGGACGGCCGAGAATTCCGTTGTAGGGCAATGGAAAATCGGCAACGTCAAAAGTGATCCTCTCTGTCCTGAAGTTCAGCTCGCTGCCAAATGTTACTGGCAACATTATCTTCCCCTTAGGCTTGCTCCTTCCCGGGTTGATTCCTTGGAACGTGCCGGTCTCTTCGAGCTCGCTGTCGGGGACTTGGAGTTTCCGGAGCACAGCGGAGGAGATCAGGTTCAAGCCGGCCCCGTCGTCGACTAGCATCTTGGTGACCTTGAGGTTGCGGTCTGTTGGCGAGACCAACATCGGCAAGCAACCGATCGCAGTTGTGCGGTCAGGGTGGTCCTCAATATCGAAGATGATAGGCGTGCTGGACCATTTCAGAGGCTTGCGCGACTCGATGGGTGGTTCCGCTGCATTGACTTCCCGCGCCCACTGCTTGAGCTGGCGGTGAGAAGTATGCAGGGAAGCACCGCCGTCTACGCACAAGACCTCTGTGGCTTTCTGAAACTCCTGCTCACTGGTCTCGACGTCATCCATGTCTTCGTCTTCGTCGTTGTCTTCGTTCTTGTCACGGCCACGGGGAGGTCTATCCGTTTGTCGTTGCTTGTCCTTGTCGCGGCGTCCTCCCTGACCGGGGTGCTTCGTACCTGATCCTTCGCCACCTCCCCGGGTTCTCTCCTTGTCGCGCCGCTCGTACTCGGCCTTTTGCAGCTCGACGAGCCGCTCGACCTGCTTGCAGCTCTGGAGGTCATGGCCCTTGGTGCGGTGGATCTTGCAGTACTGTTTGTTGGTGCCGTCCCGCTTGTTGGCGACCGCCACAGCCTGGCAGTTGGCGCATCCGGCAACCTCTTTGACGGAGCTACCAGCCTGGGCCTTCTTGGCGGCGCCTTCATCGCCGGACTGCTCAACGACCAGTACTTCTTGGCTCTTCTTCTTCCTGTTGCTCCGCCGCCGGTTCTTCCTTGTCGGGGCGGTATCTTCACTGTCAGATTCTCCTGCTCCAGTGTTCTCTCCGGGGAGTTTCCTCCCTTCCTCAGCACGTGCACACTTGTCAGCCAGGGCATATAGCTCGCTGACGTCTTTGATCTTGCACATCGCCATCTCCTCCCGCATCCTGCGGTTACGCATGTTCTGATGGAACGCGCTGATAACCGCGGCAGGGTGGACGTCTGGGATGTTGTAGTGTACGCGGCTGAATCTCTGGATGAACTTGCGCAAGGATTCCCCTTCCTTCTGGACGAGTAGATGAAGGTCGCTCGCTTGGCCATGGGGTTTGTGGCTGCCTGTAAAGGCGCCAACAAACTGGTGGCACAAGTCTGTCCAGGAGGTTATGGAGTTATCCGGCAAATGCATGAGCCAGGATCTGACGTTGGATTTGAGTACTAGCGGGAAGTACTTGGCAAGGATCTTGTCGACCCACCCCCAGCAGCCTGCACCGCAATGGTGTAGATGCTGAGGAACTCCGACGGATGCGACTTGCCGTCGTACTTCTCTGGTACGTCTGGCTTGAAATTCTTCGTGCTGGGCCACTAGACTTGCCGCAGCTCACGGGTGAACGCAGGGCAGCCTACCGCGTACGGCAGGTCGCCTGGTCCCCCGGGCGCATGCATGTCGACAGAGGGCCCGGCGCGCTGGTCCGACTGACGCCGCGCTTCTCTCCGACGCTCGATGCGAGTACGAGCGTCCTCTTGTTCTCGCTCGTGAAGAACTTGGCATTGATCGCGACGAGTTCGCGGATTCGATGACGCGTTGGAGTCGTTGTCGTGATGGTTCCGGCGAGTCGGCGATCTTGGCCTTTGGGGCGGGGAGTGCACGGTGGTCGCGCCCCCACCGGTCTTGGCGCCATCGGTTCTCGCCTGGCCGACCTGCCGCGGCTGCGACGCACTGTGCTGCCGCGGGGTGTCGCCGTTAGCGAAACCGATGAGGCTCTGTATCGTGGCCCTCTAGTCATCTAGCTTGTCCGCTGTTGGAGGGTAGTCTAGGAGCAGTTGAGCTCGCGCCAGAGCTTCTGCTGGAGTGGCGAGCAGCGGTGGCGAACGGCGCGTGGAGCAGGATGTGCTCGAACTTCTAACTATGTTAGAAGGAGCAACACCCGGACCAGGCAGCCGCGCCACGCTCGCGCCAGCACGTTGGTGTGAGTGCTGGCCTTAGCGCCCTGGGATCCGCCGGCTCGATCTGGGTCCAGCGAGCGAATGGTACCGTGAGTGCCAAGACGCTGCTGGTCCCGTGCCTCCTGAGAGGGGCGCAGTGCATGTTCGGACACCGTGGCACCATGAGCTGGCTCGGTGGTGCCCGTTCCGCCGCTGGTGCCGTCCCCACCACCCGTTCGCTCCAGGGGCGGTAGGTTCGACGCGGACGGACCAGCCACCTCCGGAGCCTTCTTCTTCGGTGGCATGTCGTTGAAGATGATGGAGATCAAGCCTGTGCAGACGCCGGATCAGGTTCACACAACTTCGACGCCCCTACCTGGCGCGCCAAAGATGTCGGGGGAAATCTGCCTCCACGAACACCTATGGGGACCAAGCCCCTTTCTTGGTTCGGCGGGGGGCGGAGGTCGCACGAAGAGCGGATTGAGGCGATGCACACAAGGGGTTTACCCAGCTTCGGGCCGCACGGATGCGTAAAACCCTACTGCTGCTTTGTGGTTTGGTATTGTGTTCTTGCTCGGGAGCGTGTGGTGCTACAGTACACACGAGCTGCTGGCGAGACCGAGCGTGAATGGCCTCCTCCCCCCTCCATTGCGCATGGGGCCTCCTTTTATATGTGCAAGGGGTTACCCACAGGTGGCAACGTAGGCGGGGGTAAAACTGGAAAACGCTGTGTTGGGTACAGCTGTTTACAAAGTGCTATCATACCTAACTCTGACGGCAGGGGACAAGGGCATTAAATGCCCGTCCGCATCGCCCAGACGGTGCAGGAGAGGGGCCGTCTGGAGCACCACCGTTTGCCACGATGGCTACTCTGTCAGCGTTGCTTCGCCACCGCACGCCCCTGGCTGCGCAGCCTTTCGCCACGTATGCCTGGAATGGCCCCAGGGCGACGTGTGGGTGGATGAGCTGGAGCGCAGGCGCGGGGTGGTGACTTGCCGCGGCAAGCGCCTTGCCGCGGTGGGTGCCTTGTCGCGCCCGGGAGCTTGTCGCTCACCGGTCCTTGCCGGGATGCGGGGCGCGTCGCAGCGAGTATCTTGTCGTGCCTTGGTCGGCCTTCCCAACAAGCTCCTCTTGCCGGTGCCTTGTGCTTCGAGCGGGCGTCCCGGCAAGCTCCTCTTGCCGGGGCCTTGCTCTCTTCGGGTGGCCTTCCCGGCAAGCTCCTCCTGCCGGGGCCTTGGCTCAAATACTTTGTTCTTGGATGGCCCAAAAAGGGACCATGGAGAGTTTTGGCGATCGCCTGGCAAGCCTTGCCGCGGGGTGCTACGACTGCCCGTGCACAAGTTCGGGGTACTAAGGTACCCCTACTTTAGTACACCGACAATTATCATTTGTGAGTAGTTACTTTCGTTTTGAGGTCACGGGAGAAATCATGTTGCAAGTAATCATGTGAACTTGATATGTGTTCGATTATTTGATAGTATGTATGTTGTGATTCCCTTAGTGGTGTCATGTGAACGTCGACTACATGACACTTCACCATATTTGGGCCTAAGGGAATGCATTGTGTAGTAGTTATTAGATGATGGGTTGTGAGAGTGACAGAAGCTTAAACCCTAGTTTATGCGCTATTCCATAAAGGACCGATTGGATCCAAAAGTTTAATGCTATGGTTAGAATTTATTATTAATACTTTTCTTGTAGTTGTGGATGCTTGCGAGGGGGTTAATCATAAGTAGGAGGTTTGTTCAAGTAAGAACAACTCCTAAGAACTGGTCCACCCACATATCAAATTATCAAAGTAGCGAATACAAATCGAATCAACATGATGAAAGTGACTAGATGAAATTCCCGTGTACCCAAGAACACTTTGCTTACTATAAGAGAACGTTTTGGCCTGTCCTTTGCCTCAAAAGGATTGGGCTATCTTGCTACACTTTTGTTACTATTATTGTTACTTGCTCATTACAAATTATCTTGCTATCAAACTACTCTGTTACTTACAATTTCAGCACTTGTAGACATTACCTTGCTAAAAACCACTTATCCTTTCCGTCTGCTCCTTGTTGGGTTCGACACTCTTACTTATCGAAAAGAGCTACAATTGATCCCCTATACTATCATCAGCAGGCCTCCTCGAGGAGCACCAGGTCAGCCTCCCGTTAGTCGTCCTCGCGAGCCTCGTCAAATGCCTGGAGTCGCGGGGAACCATGCTGGAGCTCCGAGGGGAGGACCGCCTCGGCCTCATAGACAAGGAAGAAAGGGGTCTCATCGGTTGGCTTGGTCGTGGTGGTGCGGATGGACCACAACATGGACTATATCTCATCCAACTAGCCCTTGCCGCAAGCCTCAAGCTTCTTCTTGAAGCTCCTGGTCTTGAGGCCCTTGAGGACCTTAGCATTGGCACACTCGGCCTGACCGTTGCTTCATGGGTGCGCCACAAGGTTAGCATAGTACGATGTGAAGAGGCTGCTCTTAAACTAGGAGCCATTGTCAGTGATGATACGGTTGGGGACGCTAAATCAGCTCACGAGGCCCTTGATGAACTTGACGGCCGAGCCCACCGGGATGGTGCGCACAGGTTCCACCTCCACCCACTTGGTGAACTTGTCGATGGCGATGTAGAGGAAGCGGTAACCGCCGGCCGCGTGTGGAAAGGGGCCCAATATGTCCATCCCACATATTGTGAAGGGCCGTGAGAGTGGGCTCGTCTAGAGTCCTTGCGCGGGCTGATGGGTTTGCTTGGCGTGGAACTGGCAGGCTTCGCTGGACTGGACCAGCTCGGTGGTGCCACGGAGCGCCGTGGGCCAGTAGAACCCGTTGCGGAACACCTTACCCACGAGGGTGCGTGACGAGGAGTGGTGCCCGCAGTCCCCTCCATGGATGTCGGCTCGCAACTCGCGTCCTTTGTCCTCCTAAATGCACCACAGCGAGATGCCGTTGGGGCCTCTGCGGTACAGCTCGGCGTCTTCTAAGCAATAAGCGATGGTCTGTCGGGCCACATGCTCTGCTTCTGCATCTTCTTCTGGAAGGGTGCTGTGGATCAAGTAACACCATGACCCAGCTATCCTCCTGAGGCTCCAGCGCCAATAGCAGGCGGACCCCAAGGTCCGGCCCAATAAGGCATGCCCGTGGATGGTGCGGGTGGAAGTTCCTCTGAAAGTGCAACTATCCCTAGGTGGTTTTGGTAATTCATAACAACATATAGCTCATTGAGCTAATTCTATTCCAAGATAACTATTTCAGGAAAGCTCAATGATTGGCATGGCATGAATGGTTGTGACACCCAAAAAAAAAATTTGACCTTGTTTTACTAATTAAATTTTTTGCCAGGAATTAAAACTTTTATTTTCTGAGATCCCTTTTGATTTTTGAACTTGGTTATTATGGAGTTTTTCCCCAAAGTGAAAACTTTTCAACCATGTTTTTGGGCTTGTTTAAACTCTCAAGGAAAAATTTTTCTTGTGTTAGTAGAGCTAATTACAAAATTAAATTGCTTGATCTTTATTTTCCTTGAAAAATAGTTTTTCAAGGTTATAAGGCCATTTTTGAACTACACCCCCTTCATAAATTATCTCATAAATCCCACCAAAATTTGGAGATGTCATGTGGTGTTATTAAATCACTTTTGTGCAAAAATATCTTTTATTCTTAAGATAAAGTGAGCCCTACACCAAATTTTCTTCTCTGGTCCAGTGGGCATGTTTGCACTACAACCCATTCAAATATTTCTTTCTAGTCTCCACCAAAATTATGAGATGTTGGCAGCAACATATGTTTCAACTTTATGCAAAAACATAGAGTTGTTCTTTGGAGAATTTGAGTGGATCAACCTCATCTTCATTCTGGCCCAGCTTGCTGGTTTGTACATCAACCACATTTTTAGTTGCTCCTTTACCCATGACTCCTTTTTCTACTTGTAGCCAACCCTACCAAACCCCTAAGTCCAGGAGCATGCACTCTTTGGAACACTTTTGATCCATGTTATGATGCCATTCACTCCCTGTCCAGAAGTGAAGTTTTGCAAAACTTGCACTAGCAAGTTTCTTCTTTTTGCAAACCAACTCCACCACCCCCTCTTTCTTCTAAAGAAACCCCACTCTGGAAGTTTTGGCCACCCCAAGAGGTGCCTAGGTGCATGTGGCATTCTGTCGAGCACCCTGTAGGCATGACCAGTTTTGACATGAGTTTTAGTTGGCACTGTGATCTTGCTTCCCTTGCCTAGCTACCTTGTCCGTCAGAGGCCATTTGGCGGCACGCCCGCGGCCGCGCCCGCCGCCCGACCTCGCCTGTGCTAGCCAGCGCCGCCCAAGCTCCCAGCGCTTGCCACCTGACTCCTGGAGCAGTGCGTGCTCATCCGCAACTTCGTCGCCTAGCTCTCATCGCCGCCACGTTCCCCTGCAGCTACAGAACGTCGGTTCGCCGGCGATATTATCCCCACCGACGCGGAATCGCCTTGCCTCGCCTAATTAAGGAACCCCGAGTCCGTCTCCGCACGCAGGCAACTCGAAGCCATCACCCTAAGACCCCCATGAGCAGCCAATCGACCCAGAAAAGCTTCCTTCCCCATCTCCGGCAACCACAACCGCCGCCGCGGCCCCAGCTCTACCAGCGCCACCAGGGCCTCTCCCTCCCATTTCTCTTCACCAAGAACACCTCCTCCCTCCGGTGAACCTTTCCCACTACTTGATTTTGATCAGGACACACTGAGGGAGAAAAATCACTTTGCCCGACGGCCTCCCTCCGCCGCGAAGCTCGCTGCCGGCAGCTCCGTCCATCCCCGAGACCATAGCGACTACCGGAGCGACCGTCTTGATCCCCTGAGCACGCTGATGGCCTTCGTTCTCCGAACGATGCCGTCATTCGCCGGCAAAACCTCGCCGGAGCCCCGCCTCTGTTTCGGCCGGAAGGGACGACGCGCGCGTGGACCAGTCAAACCTGACCAGTGGGCCAGGCGGGCCCACTATCGGTGACCCACGCGCAGTCCACGCTGGATAAGTGGAGGCGTATTTGCAGAATACGCTTTCGACGTGTACGTATATATTCGAACCGTTTTTCTTTTTCTGATTTGTTTTTTTAAGTATTTTGACCACAACTTTGACTGGCTATATCTTTTAGAATACAACTCCAAATGAATTGATTCTTTTTCCTACATCTCTCAAATTCTATCTAGTTTATTTTAAGATTTATTTGAAAATTTTCCAAACAACTCTTCTGTGCTGTTTTGATTTGTATGTTAATTTAAATTTATTTCAAAATAGGAATTTTGGAGAGAGGAATGAAAGCTTTCAAAAGTTTTGGAGTACACCCTGTCTTTCCTCATATTGATGGCAAGCATTCTGAAACCTGGTGTAATTTTTGTGTGTGTCATTTGACTCGGTAACAATACCGCCCCGGCACGTGCATGTGTCATTTTATGTGAGGACGTGATCCTACTCATAAGTGCTTATTAAGTGGATTTCATGCATATGGAGTTGACATGTTTTGTGATGGAAATCACCGCCGTACACTTTTCATGCATACCGGAAGGAAATGCCGGGTAGGCCTCTGTCTTGGGTAGACGCGGTCTTGACCCTAGTCCTCCGTTGAGACGGTCGTGTCCGGTATGGCATGATGGAGTATGTCGTGTGGTGTTCCTATCTGTTGGTTGAAGTATATACATTGTTATGCTAAACTAGCAGGGATTATTACTACCTCCTAAGTCGACCGTAGATCGAGTCTTGTGCCAGTAACCCCCATACTTGTTCCGTACTGCCACAGGTCCCTACCATAGGTGGGGTATGGTTCAGTAAGTTGTTAACCCTTGGCTTGGCACACACCGTACAGAGAGGCCATGGTGGAAGATATCGGTTGTAGCCGGTAGGCATGCCACCTGGTCAGGGGGCATGGGTGTTTCAGTTGTAGCCGAAGGGGGTAGCTCCCCCAGTTTGCGCGCGGTATAAATTTTGTGATCCCATGCTACGTCGAGGTTGTAGCCTCCCCACTTAGAGTTTGCTTGACAGGTGTCATGGGTGATTCCAGACACCGGTGAGTTAAGCTGGTGTGTGCAAGTCAGGTGTGTTTTCAACTAAAAGACCGTAGACGGAATTAGTCCCGATGGACTAAAGGAATCCGTTACTCGTGGGTAAAGAGTACACCCTCTGCAGAGATTAAACCTATTCGAATAGCCGTGTCCATGGTTAAGGACTACAGTCTGGGATGGGTCAAGCGTCGGTCTTAGTGTCGGTCTTCGGAGGTGAAACGGTTAAACCAGAACGGGATCTACTACTTGAGACTTGTGATGATTATGATTATTACTATTGTTGACTAACCCGTGATATTATTGTTATCATCGAATATCTCTGGGATGGTTCTACCTCCAGGATATTTCACTATGATTATTTAATTTTAAGCCCTTTATGTGGTGTCGCTCAGACGCCCGACTGTGGCATTTCTTTTAAAGCCCTTTTATGTGGTGTCGCTCAGACGCCCGAGTGTGGCATTTCTTTTAAAGCCCTTTATGTGGTGTCGCTCAGACGCCCGACTGTGGCATTTCTTTTAAAGCCCTTTATGTGGTGTCGCTCAGACGCCCGACTGTGGCATTTCTTTTAAAGCCCTTTATGTGGTGTCGCTCAGACGCCCGACTGTGGCATTTATTTTAAAGCCCTTTATGTGGTGTCGCTCAGACGCCCGACTGTGGCATTTCTTTTAAAGCCCTTTATGTGGTGTCGCTCAGACGCCCGACTGTGGCATTTCTTTTAAAGCCCTTTATGTGGTGTCGCTCAGACGCTCGACTGTGGTATTATTTTTATTCTGCATTTTTCCGCTCGAGGAGTCTTTCAGACACTCGTTTGGCACCGGTATTATTATTCCGCACTTTCCGCTCGAGGAGTCATTCAGACCCTCGCTTGGCACCCAGTATTTATTACCTCTATGTGGCCGTTGTATAAATTTCCGGTTGCATATGAATAACCTGTTTGCCTGCATCAAGATATTTATTTTTATGACTAACTAAGTGAGTATAAGGATATTGCAAAGCATGAGCATCAATGGTTATATTATACCTGTGTCCTTAATGTTTGCGAGTACATTCAAAGTACTCACTGGCTTGTCCCTGGCTATTGTCTTGGCCAGATTGCTTGCTTGGAGAGGAGCATTGCGACGACAGCCTCGGAACCTGAGCAACGGTGATAGCAGCCTCGTGAAGATAGGAGTTAACCTGGTCAGCTGTTCCCGTGGGAAATGGAGTCCCATAGCCGCGGTGATCCACAAACCGCTTCCGCCCTCAACCACTAGAAACCTTTTGTTGTACTCATAGGCCACAATGGCCTTGTACTACTTATTTTTGTACTTTTGCTTGGAATTTCTGTGTCAAGTTGGTGTCTCATCAGCTAACAGTAATCCTGGGGCTGGTGAGCACAACGGCCATTTTCTGGAAATTAATGCCCGGAAAACCGGTCGTGACAGACTTGGTATCAGAGCCAGGCTGACCATTGGCTAGTCCTATCCTATCCAGGCCAATAAATCTTAGGCAAACCAACCCACTGAGCCATAACCAAAACCCCAGTCAAGCTTCTCCTACAAGATAGCCCCACAGTGGCCCGACACCTTTTGGCAGTCGGTGCCCAACCTAGCAACCTAGCCTGTCGCTCATGCGCCAGTGATCGAATCCTGAATAGTCTTTCTCGCAAGCGTGCGAAGGAAGACTCCGTCCCCTTTTTCCTATAAAAAGGGCACGTTAGCCCCAACCAGCACAGCACAGCCACTATCCCAAACCGAACCACAATGCCTGGTCCTGTCGTGCACACTGAGACTACGGCAACCAACCTTGGAGGTTTCGTGACCATACTCGCAAACCTCACCCGTCGAGCCTATGCGTTAAAAGAGCCCCCAGAATATGTCGTGTACCAAGGATCCATGAGCGGTGAGAGCCATCAATTCTGGGCCACTGTGCATGTCTATGGTAGGGGTCTAGCACCCGAACGCCCCTACAGGTTCACCGGAAGAACAACTTCCTTTGAGCCACAAGCCATCCAACTAGCCGCTCGAGAAGCTATAATTCATCTCCGGCACTTGTCGCCCCGAGTTGACTGTCGCTCGTTCCACTACTACCCCAGACGGGAAGGATATGGTAGACCACCCCAAGTTGCCAATGAAGATCACGAAACAGATCCTGCATTGTTGCACCTAGTGCGCTACGTAAGTGCACTAGAGGAACTGTGCGATCAGGTCACTTTTGATCTTATCGCAGCTCGTGGGGAGCTGGTTCGTCGAGCCCCGGCGAGAAGAGAGGACGAGCCCAGCACCGACAACCCAGTCGTGTTGTTTGGACAACCGATCGAGCCCCTGAGGTCTACCCCAGCCATCGGCCAAAGTGTTGCGATAACCCCAGAAGTGCTTCGTCGCATTTTGGGAGCACACTCCAACAGGGTTGTAGCCAACAATCCCCGAGATGGTCATCATCGCCGCCCCGAGCCTGCAGCTCCTCAACCCACTCCAGTTCGTTCCGACGGTGAGACCCGTGGAGAAGCCTCAACATCCACTAGGCACGCCCGCTTGGATGTAAACGAGGTAGACTAAGTCACCCGAGTGATATCGAGTCCCGGTGTATTCTCGCTTCTAACCGTGTGACCTTGTAAAATAACGCCGCCTGTCGTTGAGCCCCTATAGCCCTGCATGGGTATGCCAGCTTTTCTACCCCCAGGCACATTTGCCAAAGACCCCCGATAACCCCCCCACAGTAACACGTCACCCCGGTGAAATGTGTGTATCAGTGGCTCGACTACGACCCGTGGAGCGGAGCTGGAAGTTTACTTACCAATCACCATGGTAAAAGTGACCCAGCTCCAGTGCTATAAAAGGCCACCGCGTGACCTTGCCAAAGCACCTCTCAACTTGTGCACCACCCTCACAACCATTTCTTGCCATGCCGAGCCCCAGCATTCATCTGAGAACCCCAGATGCAACCCCGGGTAGTTTTGTCAAGATATTGTGGGATTTTACCTGCAGTACCATGGGCGCTACCCAGCCACCCCAGTACGAGCTGTTCAAATCAAGGATCACCTCTTCCACCTCGAGATACTGGGAAGCAGTGCACATCCCCCCCCGTGAACTCAGACCAAGACCCAACAGAGGTCTCCTTCGTGGGGAAATCTATGCCAACCCCGCTTATGGCCATAGAGGCTACTGCATACGAAGCGCTTGCTCGCCTTCGATTCGCGGTATCCTATGCCAGCGAACGAGGGTATTATTACTTTACGAGCCGTGCAGCACCCGGTGGAGTGTCATCTTTTCCCGGTGGACGAATTGAGAGAGACCCGGTCCTAGCCAACCTGGTCCAGTACGTCATCGCTCAAGAACGCTTCACCCATCATGTGATGGGTTATCTCCAGAGTCTCGCGGATTTAGATCCTTAGATCGCCATCGGCAGATCACTGAGGCCCGGCCAAGAGAGACGCATCCATCGACTGGTTAAACCTCTTTCCCCGATAGAAGAGGAATGTGTCTCAATACCAGAAACGTTTTCGCAGGACCCCGTCCAGTTACCGTTTCCATTTTAGACGTCGCTGCTGTGATCATTATGGCAACATTTAATTATGTATTGTGACTTATGCGTGGTAACCTGAGCTTGCAAGTTATTTGGCTTCTACTAATATGTATGGTTTTGTTGTGACTTGTGCTCCTTTATTTTTTTAACCGTTTTCCCTCACGAAAAATCCCGAAGAGTTTTTAAAACAACCCTTAGCAAATCTCGAGGACGAGATTTTTCTTAAGGGGGGTAGTGTTGTGACACCCAAAAAAAAAATTGACCTTGTTTTACTAATTAAAATTTTTGCCAGGAATTAAAACTTTTATTTTCTGAGATCCCTTTTGATTTTTGAACTTGGTTATTATGGAGTTTTTCCCCAAAGTGAAAACTTTTCAACCATGTTTTTGGGCTTGTTTAAACTCTCAAGGAAAAACTTTTCTTGTGTTAGTAGAGCTAATTACAAAATTAAATTGCTTGATCTTTATTTTCCTTGAAAAATAGTTTTTCAAGGTTATAAGGCCATTTTTGAACTACACCCCCTTCATAAATTATCTCATAAATCCCACCAAAATTTGGAGATGTCATGTGGTGTTATTAAATCACTTTTGTGCAAAAATATCTTTTATTCTTAAGATAAAGTGAGCCCTACACCAAATTTTCTTCTCTGGTCCAGTGGGCATGTTTGCACTACAACCCATTTAAATATTTCTTTCTAGTCTCCACCAAAATTATGAGATGTTGGCAGCAACATATGTTTCAACTTTAAGCAAAAACATAGAGTTGTTCTTTGGAAAATTTGAGTGGATCAACCTCATCTTCATTCTAGCCCAGCTTGCTGGTTTGTACATCAACCACATTTTTAGTTGCTCCTTTACCCATGACTCCTTTTTCTACTTGTAGCCAACCCTACCAAACCCCTAAGTCCAGGAGCATGCACTCTTTGGAACACTTTTGATCCATGTTATGATGCCATTCACTCCCTGTCCAGAAGTGAAGTTTTGCAAAACTTGCACTAGCAAGTTTCTTCTTTTTGCAAACCAACTCCACCACCCCCTCTTTCTTCTAAAGAGACCCCACTCTGGAAGTTTTGGCCACCCCAAGAGGTGCCTAGGTGCATGTGGCATTCTGTCGAGCACCCTGTAGGCATGACCAGTTTTGACATGAGTTTTAGTTGGCACTGTGATCTTGCTTCCCTTGCCTAGCTACCTTGTCCAATAGACTCCTCACTACCCCCAGCTTAGTCCTGCTAAGTCCCAACCTCACCCGAGACCTCTAGCTCGCCCTGGCATTTCGCCGAGCAGCTGGTGGCGTGCACTGGGCGTGCCCAGAGCACGCCAACTGCAGCCGCGCCCCGAGCCGCCGCGTCGCGCGCCCCTGGCTTGACCCGCACGGAAGAACCTCACCTAGCACTCCCCTTCTCGACGCATCCCGCCAAAAGGCCCCGACCGCTCCCTGGCGCCCTACAGCGCCGCCGTCAGAGGCCATTTGGCGGCACGCCCGCGGCCGCGCCCGCCGCCCGACCGCGCCTGCGCTAGCCAGCGCCGCCCAAGCTCCCAGCGCTTGCCACCTGCCTCCTCGAGCAGTGCGTGCTCATCCGCAACTTCGTCGCCTAGCTCTCATCGCCGCCACGTTCCCCTGCAGCTACAGAACGTCGGTTCGCCGGCGATCTTATCCCCACCGCCGCGGAACCGCCTTGCCTCGCCTATTTAAGGAACCCCGAGTCCGTCTCCGCACGCAGGCAACTCGAAGCCATCACCCTAAGACCCCCATGAGCAGCCAATCGACCCGGAAAAGCTTCCTTCCCCATCTCCGGCAACCACAACCGCCGCCGCGGCCCCAGCTCTACCAGCGCCACCAGGGCCTCTCCCTCCCATTTCTCTTCACCAAGAACACCTCCTCCCTCCCGTGAACCTTTCCCACTACTTGATTTTGATCAGGACACACTGCGGGAGAAAAATCACTTTGCCCGACAGCCTCCCTCCGCCGCGAAGCTCGCCGCCGGCAGCTCCGTCCATCCCCGAGACCGTAGCGACTACCGGAGCGACCGTCTTGATCCCCTGAGCACGCTGATGGCCTCCGTTCTCCGAACGATGCCGTCATTTGCCGGCAAAACCTCGCCGGAGCCCCGCCTCTGTTTCGGCCGGAAGGGACGACGCGCGCGTGGACCACTCAAACCTGACCAGTGGGCCAGGCGAGCCCACTGTCGGTGACCCACGCGCAGTCCGCGCTGGATAAGTGGAGGCGTATTTGCAGAATACGCTTTCGACGTGTACGTATATATTCGAACCGTTTTTCTTTTTCTGATTTGTTTTTTTAAGTATTTTGACCACAACTTTGACTGGCTATATCTTTTAAAATACAACTCCAAATGAATTTATTCTTTTACCTACATCTCTCAAATTCTGTCTAGTTTATTTTAAGATTTATTTGAAAATTTTCCAAACAACTCTTCTGTGCTGTTTTGATTTGTATGTTAATTTAAATTTATTTCAAAATAGGAATTTTGGAGAGAGGAATGAAGGCTTTCAAAAGTTTTGGAGTACACCCTGTCTTTCCTCATATTGAAGGCAAGCATTCTGAACCCTGGTGTAATTTTTGTGTGTGTCGTTTGACTCGGTAAGAATACCGCCCCGGCACGTGCATGTGTCATTTTATGTGAGGACGTGATCCTACTCATAAGTGCTTATTAAGTGGATTTCATGCATATGGAGTTGACATGTTTTGTGATGGAAATCACCGCCGTACACTTTTCATGCATACCGGAAGGAAATGCCAGGTAGGCCTCTGTCTTGGGTAGACGCGGTCTTGACCCTAGTCCTCCGTTGAGACGGTCGTGTCCGGTATGGCATGATGGAGTATGTCGTGTGGTGTTCCTATCTGTTGGTTGAAGTATATACATTGTTATGCTAAACTTGCAGGGATTATTACTACCTCCTAAGTCGACCGTAGATCGAGTCTTGTGTCAGTAACCCCCATACTTGTTCCGTACTGCCATAGGTCCCTACCATAGGTGGGGTATGGTTCAGTAAGCTGTTAACCCTTGTCTTGGCACACACCATACAGAGAGGCCATGGTGGAAGATATCGGTTGTAGCCGGTAGGCAAGCCACCTGGTCAGGGGGCATGGGTGTTTCGGTTGTAGCCGAAGGGGGTAGCTCCCCCAGTTTGCGCGCGGTATAAATTTTGTGATCCCATGCTACGTCGAGGTTGTAGCCTCCCCACTTAGAGTTTGCTTGACAGGTGTCATGGGTGATTCCAGACACCGGTGAGTTAAGCTGGTGTATGCAAGTCAGGTGTGTTTTCAACTAAAAGACCGTAGACGGAATTAGTCCCGATGGACTAAAGGAATCCGTTACTCGTGGGTAAAGAGTACACCCTCTGCAGAGATTAAACCTATTCGAATAGCCGTGTCCATGGTTAAGGACTACAGTCTGGGATGGGTCAAGCGTCGGTCTTAGTGTCGGTCTTCGGAGGTGAAATGGTTAAACCTGAACGGGAACTACTACTTGAGACTTGTGATGATTATGATTATTACTATTGTTGACTAACCCGTGATATTATTGTTATCATCGAATATCTCTGGGATGGTTCTACCTCCGGGATATTTCACTATGATTATTTAATTTTAAGCCCTTTATGTGGTGTCGCTCAGACGCCCGATTGTGGCATTTCTTTTAAAGCCCTTTTATGTGGTGTCGCTCAGACGCCCGATTGTGGCATTTCTTTTAAAGCCCTTTATCTGGTGTCGCTCAGATGCCCGACTGTGGCATTTCTTTTAAAGCCCTTTATGTGGTGTCGCTTAGACGCCCAACTGTGGCATTTCTTTTAAAGCCCTTTATGTGGTGTCGCTCAGACGCCCGACTGTGGCAGTTCTTTTAAAGCCCTTTATGTGGTGTCGCTCAGACGCCCGACTGTGGCATTTCTTTTAAAGCCCTTTATGTGGTGTCGCTCAGACGCCCGACTGTGGTATTATTATTATTCTGGATTTTTCCGCTCGAGGAGTCTTTCAGACACTCGTTTGGCACCAGTATTATTATTCCGCACTTTCCGCTCGAGGAGTCATTCAGACCCTCGCTTGGCACCCAGTATTTATTACCTCTATGTGGCTGTTGCATAAATTTCCGGTTGCATATGAATAACCTGTTTGCCTGCATCAAGATATTTATTTTTATGACTAACTAAGTGAGTATAAGGATATTGCAAAGCATGAGCATCAATGGTTATATTATACCTGTGTCCTTAATGTTTGCGAGTACATTCAAAGTACTCACTGGCTTGTCCCTGGCTATTGTCTTGGCCAGATTGCTTGCTTGGAGAGGAGCATTGCGACGACAGCCTCGGAACCTGAGCAACGGTGATAGCAGCCTCGTGAAGATAGGAGTTAACCTGGTCAGCTGTTCCCGTGGGAAATGGAGTCCCATAGCCGTGGTGATCCACAAACCGCTTCCGCCCTCAGCCACTAGAAACCTTTTGTTGTACTCATAGGCCACAATGGCCTTGTACTACATATTTTTGTACTTTTGCTTGGAATTTCTGTATCAAGTTGGTGTCTCATCAGCTAACAGTAATCCTGGGGCTGGTGAGCACAACGACCATTTTCTGGAAATTAATGCCCGGAAAACCGGTCGTGACAATGGTGAAAGTGGAACCCTCAAAATGCTAAGGACAAAGGATTGGCTCAAGCTCAAAAGCTCAAGAATCTTCATTTTACATTTTAGTGATCCAAGATCACATTGAGTCCATAGGAAAAGCCAATACTATCAAAGAGGGATGAGGTGTTGCTTAATGAGCCCTTTGCTTTATGTGCTTAATGGTATGCTCCAAAATCCTCAACTACTTTCCCACTTCCACAAATGACCTAAACCCCAAAGTCAAACTCGGCCCTACCGATTCTTTCTATCCGGCGCCACCGAGTTTCATATGTCATAAGCCATTGCCAAAACCCTAGCAAATCGGTTTCACCGATAGGGATCTCGGTCTCACCGAGATGGGATTGCAACCTCTGTGTTTCCTTTTCGTAACTTTTCGGTCTCACCGAAAGAGCGGATCGGTCCCACCAAGATTGCAATGCAAACTCTCTGTTTCCCTTTTGTAACTTTTCAGTCTCACCGAAAGAGAAAATCGGTCCCACCGAGTTTCCCTGACCAACTCTCTGGTTAGCTAATTACCAAATCGGTCTCACCGAGTTTGTGTAATCGGTCTCACCGAGATTACGTTATGCCCAAACCCTAACCATATCGGTCCTACCGAGATGCATGTCAGTCCCACCGAAAATCTCTAACGGTCACTAGGTTTACCTTTGCGGTCCGACCGAGTTTGTTGATTCGGTCCCACCGAGATTGGTAAATTGTGTGTAATGGCTGGATTTTAAGTGGAGGCTATATATACCCCTCCACCTCCTCTTCATTCGTGGAGAGAGCCATCAGAACACATCTACACTTCCAACCTACATGTTCTGAGAGAGAACCACCTACCCTTGTGTTGAGGTCAAGATATTCCATTCCTACCATATGAATCTTGATCTCTAGCCTTCCCCAAGTTGCTTTCCACTCAAATATTCTTTCTACCAAATCCAAATCCTGTGAGAGAGAGAGTTGAGTGTTGGGGAGACTATCATTTGAAGCACAAGAGCAAGGAGTTCATCGTCAACACACCATTTGTTACTTCTTGGAGAGTGGTGTCTCCTAGATTGGCTAGGTGTCACTTGGGAGCCTCCGACAAGATTGTGGAGTTGAACCAAGGAGTTTGTAAGGGCAAGGAGATCGCCTACTTAGTGAAGATCTACTGCTAGTGAGGCAAGTCCTTTGTGGGCGATGGCCATGGTGGGATAGACAAGGTTGCTTCTTCGTGGACCCTTCGTGGGTGGATCCCTCCGTGGACTCGCGCAACCGTTACCCTTCGTGGGTTGAAGTCTCCATCAACGTGGATGTAGGATAGCACCAACTATCTGAACCACGGGAAAAACATCCATGTCTCCAATAGCGTTTGAATTCTCCAAACCCTTCCCTTTACATTCTTGCAAGTTGCATGCTTTACTTTCCGCTGCCTATATACTCTTTGCATGCTTGCTTGAATTGTGTGATGATTGCTTGACTTGTCCTAAAGTTGCTAAAATCTGCCAAGAACTAAAATTGGGAAAAGGTTAAGTTTTTATTTGGTCAAGTAGTCTAATCACCCCCCCTCTAGACATACTTCCGATCCTACAAGTTGTATCAGAGCTTTGGTCTCCATTTGCTTTGATTCCCATACCTTTCGGTGGTCATAGCCTTGGTTTCACAACCTAGGAGAGTATGGCGTCTAGTGAGGGAAATTATCACCGTAGATGTCCTTACTTTGATGGTACTAACTTTGCTAGTTGGAAGCATAAAATGAAAATGCATATTCTTGGACATAACCCTGCCATTTGGGCTATTGTGTGTGTTGGTTTGCAAGGTGACTTCTTCGATGGGAAAGAACCAAACCGTGAAGCTACCGCGGATCAGTTGAAGATGCTACAATACAACGCTCAAGCTTGTGATATTCTCTTCAATGGATTATGCCCCGAAGAATTCAACAAAATCAGCTGTCTTGAGAATGCAAAGGAAATTTGGGATACTTTGATTGATATGCACGAAGGTACCGACTCCGTCAAGGAATCCAAATTTGATGTGCTTCAAAGTCAACTTGACAAATTCAAAATGAAGGATGGTGAAGGTGTCGCTGAAATGTACTCTAGGCTTGCTCTCATCACAAATGAGATTGCCGGCTTAGGGAGTGAAGAGATGACCGACAGATTCATCATCAAGAAAATCCTAAGAGCCTTGGATGGAAAATATGATACCGTGTGCACATTGATCCAAATGATGCCCAATTACAAAGATCTCAAGTCAACGGAAGTCATTGGAAGAATTGTTGCTCATGAGATGTCACTCAAGGATAAAGAGGAACTTCACACAAATCAAGTGGTGCTTACAAAGCCTCATGTGAAGCCCCCACATCATCAAGTGAGAAACAAAACTTCAATGAAGAATTGAGCTTAATGGTGAAGAACTTCAACAAGTTCTACAAGAGTAGAAGCAAAGATAGAAGCTCCAAGTCAAGGTCCTACAATGACAAAAGATCTTCTAGTCGAGAGCAAAACTGCTACAATTGTGGAAGACCCGGACACTATTCCAATGAGTGTACGGCTCCCTACAAGAGAAGAGAAGATTCTCCAAAAAGAAGAAGCAAGAGAGAGGAATCGCCATCAAGAGAGAGAAGGAGTAGAGATGATCGTTATGAACAAAGATACTCACAGAGAAGCAAGGATTCGGAGAGAAAGGAAAAATCATCAAGGATCTACACAAAACGAAGACATCAAGCTCATGTTGGTGAATGGGTATCCGGCTCCGACTCCGAGAGAAGTTATCACTCCGACTCCGAATATACTCAAGATGAAGGTGTTGCCGGACTAGCACTTGTGTCAACCAACTCCTACGACATATTTGACTCACCAAATGAAGGAATTGGAATATGCTTCATGGCCAAAGGTCCTAAGGTAACTCACCTTGAGTATGTTGATTTTAATAGTGATGAAGATGACTTGTTAGGTGATGATGATTTACTTGTTGACAACTCTAGTGATGAATCCTATGATGAAACGTCAATTAATCATGCTAAAACGAATGACAATGATAAGGAGAAAATTGAGGCTCTAACTAAAGAACTAAACACTCTTAAGTTAGCTCATGAAACTATCTTCGAAGATCATCGAGAACTTTTAAGGGCTCATGAGAACTTACGCTTTGAAAAGCTCAATCTTGAGCAAGAGCATGAGTTTTTAAAGGCAATCAATGATGATCTCCGCAAGAAAAGTTCTTCTTACATTGCCAAACGTTTACTCTTATCCACTTACATGCCTCAAGTCAAGTCTAGTAACAAGAACAAGAAAGATTCTTCCTCTAGTAGTAACAATGATCATGTTAAATCCAATATTTTTGCTTCTAGTAGTTCTCTTGATTCCACTAATGATTCTCTTAGCCAAGTTACACTTGAGCAAGAAAATAGCATATTGAAGGAAATCATAGAGAAAGGAGTGTACAAAAGCTTTGCCGGAAGTAAACAATTCGAGGAGATTGTACGCAAGCAAGGAAGGCACCGGAAGAATCAAGGTGTTGGTTTTGAACGAAAGTTCAATGCCAATGGAGTTGAGTGGGAAGAAGATCAATACCCCAAGACAAAGTTTGTTCCTCAACAAGAGAAGTATGATCCTACTTCTTTCAAGGGGACACAAACTCAAGATGATCTTCCACCTCAAGACTACAAGCAAAAAGGCAAGGACAAGCTTCAAGAGGAAATAGATGCATTTGAAGAAGCTCCTAAGACCTTAGTCAAGTGGATTCCCAAGACTACTTCAAGTTCCACTTCATCATGTACGACTACAACTCCAAGGATTCCCATCAAGATGGTGTGGATCCAAAAGAAGAAGAACTAGAGAGTTCTTGAGGGTGACTCCGCCAACATACTTCACTCTTATCATTTTGGCAAGAACAAGTGCAATCAACTTCCACATCTTGCACTAGTTCAAGGAGTCACAAACCCTCTTGTTGGTAAGTCAAGGGACAAGGTAACCTAAAAGCTTTCATAGATATCATCTTGTATGTGCATCACTCTATGTCTATGGATATACTTGTTTGTTCCTTGTGGGACTAACCCATGTAGGTATTGAAAGTGCAATTCACTCAAAAGGATAGCTCCAAGTGATCTACATCAACATTGAGCATCCACATCTTCAACATCTACATGAAGTCATCATCGACAAAACCCAAGGTTAGTTCATCCCTCTTAGGGGGGATATCACATCTAGGGGGAGCTTTACTCTAAGACTTGAGCTAAAGCAACTCTAATGATGTGAACACAACAATGCTTTATGTAAAAGTGGTAACCCCACTTGAGCTTGAACGATGAGTATGACCTATGATCAAATGTTCTCATTTGACTCCTAAGTCAATATACTCATATATAGATGACCTAGTCATCGCAAATTGCTTGATAGATGCTAGAATTGGTGGTGCATGCTTTGTCACATATTTCAATTGCCATTTTATTGTGTAAGCATGTTGGTTGCATATTTCACTCATTCAAGGACATCCACTTGTTGTTTTGATTGTTTGGCCTTATCTTTTCATTTGCCAAGTGGATGGACAAGAATGCCTAAGAACCCCCTCTAGCTATCTATGGTTTTCTCGTCTCAAACTCTATTCATGCTACATCACAAAATTGATCAAGTCAAATTCGAACCACTCTGTGTGAGGAGCACTCGGAGTCCCCGATTCGTCATAGACTTAAACTTCCAAAACCTCTTTGTGATTCTCAGTCTGACCGATACCCCACTTTCGGTCTTACCGAGATCATTAAGTTGATCTAAGTTTTCAATCTCGGTGCAACCGATTTGAACCATTCGGTCACACCGAATTGCAATAACTATATACAGTTTTGCATCTCGGTGCCACCGAGTTGTTCCACTCGGTCACACCGACAGGGTCGGGCTATATATAGACATGGGCAAAATTTTGGAAATTTCTCCGAACCCCTTCGCCCGCGCCATAGCTCGCTCTGCCAACGTGGTCTCCGGATCGTCTCCTCGCCGCCAGCCGCCTCCAGTCGCTGGTCTCCGTCGCCGTCAACGGAAATCAACCCCGCCGTTGTCGCCGTAGCGAGTCTCCGCCGAACTAGGGTATGGACTCGATCTTTGTGCTATTCCCAATCCTATTCCTAGCACGTTGTGATCATAATGATTCTTGCCACGTTTGATAAACTCCTATCCAGTAAATGAACTCATAGATTAGGTTTGATTCGAAAATTTTAGGATTAGGTTTCCGCCGAAACCATCTCGGACCCACCGAGTTGAAAAACTCGGTCCCACCGATTTGGCTTATGCCATTGCACAGTGAGACTCGGTCTGACCGAGTGTTACTAATCGGTGAGACCGATTTTGGAACTTTGTGAAACCCTAGCAGTCTCGGTGCCACCGAACTGTGACTCGGTCTGACCGAGATCACTAGTTTAGGTTCGAAAAACTGCTTCGGTATCACCGAGTTTAAAAATCGGTAGATCCGAGATGCTTTCTGTGGGAAACTAAAACTAAGTTTTTGAATCATTCTTTTGCAAAAATCTCTGGATTTTATGATGCTCATCCACTCTACCTCATCTATAAACTATTCACAGGGTCAGCAGTCAGCAGTCAGCTTGTTCATCATGTCAGACCAAAGTGATAGTCAGAATTTGTCAGAGCAGCCAGTGCAAATGAGTGAGGGCACTAGTCCCTCCAGTTCCTCAGATGATGGCAGCAGGAGCACCCCTAGCAATCTGCCAAAGCTACCACAAGACAAGGAAAGAAGAAAACCTCAGATTCAGAGGATGAAGATTATGTGGCAGAGGAAGAAGCAACTTCCAAGAGAGTTGTGCTGAAGAAAGAACATGACTCAAGGCAGAGCACCAAGCCAGGCTTAAAGGTCAAAAGGCCAGCAGGCAGGCAGCCTATTCCAAAGGCCAGAGCCTCAACCAAGATTCCTGAGAAGCCAACTCCCAAAGAACCAGCTGTTGCTGAAGAGAAGAAAGAGAGGAAGAGAGGCAGATGGTGCAAGAAAGTAGATCCTATGGCTGAATTTGAACAACATTCTTCTGATGAAGAAGAAGAAGAGGAAGAAGAGGGTGCTGCACCAGCACCAAAGGCACCCAAGCTGATGGGTGATGCCATAAGATCAGGGGCAGCTGCATCCAAGCCTAAGGAAGCCCCCAAGACTGCTTCCAAGGCTAAGCCAGCACCAAAGCCAAAACCCAAGAGGAATACAAGAAGCATCCCAGCTGCTGAGAAGAACAAGGCCCCAATGCCTGAAACTGCTGAAGAAGAGGAAGGCCAAGTGCTGAGAAAATTGAAGCCCAAGATCCCAGACCATAATGATGCTCATCCTGTGGCTGAGGATATGAAGATCAGGAGAGACTCTGGACTGAGAAAATGGAGAGCTGAGGATCCCTATGCTATCAGGAGGAGGACTGCTGTTGACTACAGGTTCCACACTAAGGAACAGCAGGACTTCTATGAGACAATCTTGTTAGACAAGAAGCCAATTGTATGTGACATGAGATGGGTCAACTGGGAATATATCAAGGACAACGAAGAGCACTACCCTGGTGTGCAGGACAACTTCAAGGCATGTGGAGTAGCAGATTTTGTTGGGAAAAAGCTCACAAAGTGGAATGAGGAGCTTATCATGCAGTTCTACTCCACAGCACATTTTTACCCAGATGGAAGGATTGTTTGGATGTCTGAGGGTACAAGGTACCAATCAACAGTTGCTGAGTGGGCACAACTTATCAACGCCCCAGAGGAGAATGAAGATGACTTGGATGTCTATTCCAAGAAAAAGATGGATCACAACACTATGGCAAATATGTACAAGGAGATTCCAACAGATGATCTTGACACTCACCAGTTTGGGTCTGTAAAACACTTGCTGTCAGGTCTGCCTACGATCAACTAGATCCTTAGGCACACACTTTTGCCCAAGTCTGGAGATCACAGGATGATCAGAGGTCATGCCAATAACTTGCTACATATCTTTGATGTGCCTCAGAAATTCAAGGTCATGAGCCTCATAGTAGAGACTATCAAGAGGACTGCAGCAGATCAAAAGAGGAGCTGTGGTTATGCCCCTCAGATCCAGATGTTGATTAACTCAAGGATGGGCACAGACACATACTTGCTGGACAAGGAACATTTTCCTATCAATCAAGATTTCGAGGACAACCAAGTTGTGATGACCAAAGATGAACCATCTTCAGCCCATGCACAAGCCAAGAAGGAGAAGGCAAAGAAGGAGAAAGCTGCTAAGATGCCAACTCAAGAGGAGGCATCTGAGTCCTTCTTGAAGAACAAGCAAGAGCAGCTTAGTTACCTGATTGCATCCACCCTGTGGATTGAGCAAGGACTAGCCACCCTAACTCAGAACCAGGCAAGCTTAGAGAGAATCGTAGAACAAAAGTTCTATGACTTGGATATCAAGGTGACAGAGATTCAGACTGCAGTGGAGTAGCTTGTAACGCCCTCGATGCGGCTATATCTCCTACGTGTCGAGGCACGACTTAGAGGCATAACCGCATTGAAAGCAATGTCGCAAGTGAGGTAATCTTCACACAATCCATGTAATAAATAAAGGGGAAAGATACATAGTTGGCTTACAATCGCCACTTCACACAAGTACATAAATAACATCCATCATACAGATTACACTCAAGGTCCGACTACGGTACCAAAATGAAAGAAGACTACCCCAAATGCTAAACAGATCCTCGGATCACCCAACTGGGCTCCACTACTGATCATCTGGAAAAGAAACATAGTAACGGCCACGTTCCTCGTCGAACTCCCAAGTGAGCTCGGTCGCGTCATCTGCACTGGCATCGTTGGTACCTGCAACTGTGGTGATAATATCTGTGAGTCACGGGGACTCAGCAATCTCACACCCACGAGATCAAGACTATTTAAGCTTAAAGGTGGGAAAGGGGTTTGTGAGGTGGAGCTGCAGCAAGCGACTAGCATATGGTGGCTAAAGCGCAAAAGAGAGCGAGAAGAGACGGCAAAGCACGGTCGTGAAACTAGAAGTGATCAAGAAGTGATCCTGAAACAACCTACGTCAGACATAAATCCAACAACCGTGTTCACCTCCCGGACCCCGCCGAGAAGAGACCATCACGGTTACACACGCGGTTGATGTGTTTTAGTTAAGGTCAACTTCGGGTTCTCTACAACCGGACATCAACAAATTCCCATCTGCCTCATAACCACGGGCACGACTTTCGAAAGATAATACCCTGCAGGGGTGTCCCAACTTATCCCATTATAAGCTCTCACGGTCAACGAAGGATATTCCTTCTACCGGGAAGACCCGATCAATCTCGGAATCCTGGACTACAAGACATTTCGACAGCAATAAAACAAGTCCAGCAAAACCGCCCGATTGTGCCGACAAATCCTGATAGGAGCTGCACATATCTCGGCCTCAGGGCACATCCGGATAAGTCAAGCTACGAGTAAAACCAGGCCTCGAGTTGCCACGGGGTGGCCCCGCAGGTTGCTCGGTTCGAACCAGCACTTCGAGAAGCACTGGCCCAGGGGGGCTAAAATAAAGATGACCCTCGGGCTCGCGAAAACCCGGGGGAAAAAGGGTAGGTGGTGACAAATGGTAAAACCAATGTTGGGCCTTGCTGGAAAAGTCTTATTCAAAGCGAACTGTCAAGGGGGTCCCATAAATCACCCAACCGTGTAAGGAACGCAAACTCCGGGAACATAACACCGGTATGACGGAAACTAGGGTGGCAAGAGTGGAACAAAACACCAGGCATAAGGCCGAGCCTTCCACCCTTTACCAAGTATATAGATGCATTAATTAAATAAGAGGTATTGTGATATCACAACAAGTAAACATGTTCCAACAAGGAAACAACAAGTCCATGTTCCAACAAGGAACAAACTTCATCTTCACCTGCAACTAGCAACGCTATAAGAGGGGCTGAGCAAAAGCGGTAACATAGCCAATCAACGGTTTGCTAGGACATGGATGGTTAGGGGCTGACATGGCAATATGGGTGGCATGATATAGCAAGTGGTAGGTATCGCAGCAAAGGCATAGCAAAAGAGCGAGCAAACTAGCAAGCAAAGATAGAAGTGATTTCGAGGGTATGGTCATCTTGCCTGCAAGAGTCTCAGAGTTGTCGAAAGCTTGGTCCTCGAAAGCGTTCTCAACGGAATCCTCGTTCACGTACTCGTCTCCCGACTCTACCCAAGACAAGAGAACAAGCAAAGGAACCAATATCAACCACGATGCAATGCGCAAGCAACATGATGCAAAACATGACATGATATGCGAGAGGTGATATGCAATGCGAGTGCATGCTCCGGAAGGACAAGGATGAACAGGGCATAATCTTGGCAAAACAAGCATGCCACTGGATAGATGAGGTGATTTCGGTTGAAAACGATATAAAATACACCGGAATCGGATGCACGGTTTGCAAATGGCAAGCAATACAAGAATGACACGAAACTGCCATTAACAGCATGATGCTACTTAGCAAGCAATAATTAAGTAGGCTACTGCACCCAAACATGGCAACAGAGCATATGAAAGTAATCTACTCAAGATGCTCGACAAAATATGAACACTGAGCTACGGCTAAATCACATCATAACAGGTCCAAACAAGCATGGCAAAAGTGCACAAGATAACAGGTTCACAGACTTAGTGAAAATAACAACATAGAAGAAACTCACATCATGATGACATGTTCAGAGCAATGAAACAACATGCTACAGGAACAGAACATAGCAAAATAAGGCATGGTATGAATCTAATCAAAGAACTTGACAAAAGTCCCTTACTGACAATAAGCCAAAAAGGATCAAAAAATAAGATTACACCCATGACAATTAAGCAAGTTTCGTTACAGGTTTCAGACTTAGCAGAAAACTGGACATGGCAGAAAACTAATAACGACTAGGCATGTTCGTGAGCTCGATGCACTCACTACAGAGCATTTCATGATAAACTAAGCATACATACATCAAGAAGACATGGCATAGTAACTAGACATGGCAAGAATAACATCATATCATGCAAGGATCAACTACACCAAGCTTGGCAAAATCGAATAACACGTAAACAATCTGCCAGCAACATTTTATAGCAAAAGTAGAGCTCGAATGACTCAAGCTATGGAACTCCATAATTACCAACAAAGGCATGGATGGATAGAGAAAATACTCAATTTCGAAAATCCCTTACTGATCATGCTCAAATTATGCATGGATCTCTCAGAAACAACATGAATACGTGGCATGAAAATAACAGCAGTCAGGGACTTAGTGAAATCACTGTCTCTGAAATCAGCAACATCAGGTGACCTAATTTGCATGCTTGTGCTAGTCACCACATAGATCACAAAAATACATGGCAAAATTCTATGGAAAGGTAACATGACATATAACAAAACTCATGTAGGACTCAACTTCATAGGGGGCACACATCAATCATGGCAAAAATGACAAAAGTGCATGTTCAGATAAGATCCAGCAATAAACATGAACTAGCCCTCTTATAACAGTATTTCGGGCATCAAGATGACCTCAAATGAAAATGATGCAATGGAAGAAAATGATGTACTCTTCGAGGCGAACAATTAGACATATTATACGCGCGAAACAGAGCTACGGATGCAAAGTTACGGCAATGGGAACATGTGATGATAATGATGAAAAATAAAGACTTGGAGAAAAACGAGAGGGGGAAAGTCAACCCTAGCGATCCGGATCTGGATCGGGTCCGGCGCGGCGCGGGAGCCGAGGTTCGTCGGGGCAGGCAGCGGCGGGGCCCGGCCGGTGAGGGCGTCCGTCGCGGCGGAGGCGGGCGCGGAGGAGAGGGGCGGCGCTTCGGCGGCGGAGGGCGCGGCGGCTCCGGCGAGGAGGCGGGCCAGCGGGCGGCAGCGCCGGCGTCGCGGGACGGCGCGGCGGCTCACGGCGGAGCGGCGAGGAGGGCGGCGGCGGGCGGCGCGGAGCACCGAGCGCGGGCGGCGGGGACGGAGCGCGGGGCTTGGCCCGGTCGGCGGCGCGGGAGGGCCCGCCTCGAGCCCGGCGGGCCCGCGGGTACGGCGATGTGGGCGCAGGTCGGGCGGCGAACCCGAAGGCGCCACGTGGCGGTGGTGGCACGGGCGGACACGTCCGGCCTGAGGGGGGTTTTCGTCCGGCGGCGCGGGGGAGAATGGACTAGGGTTTGGATCCGGAAATGGAGGAGGGGAGGCCTTTTTATAGCTAGAAGGAGTTAGGAAGTTCCAAATGGAGAGCGGTTTTCGGCCACGCGATCGTGATCGAACGGCGGAGGACATGGGAGTGTCTTAGGTGGGTTGTTGGGCTGTTTTGAAGGGGTGTTGGGCTGCAACACACACGAGGCCTTCACGGTTACCCGGTTAACCGTTGGAGTACCAAACGAACTCCGATTGACCCGAAACTTGACAGGCGGTCTACCGGTGCTATACCGAGGCCACATGTCAAACCTCCGTCCATTGCGAGAAAGTTTAATACCCGCTCACGAAGAAACGTAAAAGGGGACGCCGGGGGACATAGGAGCGCCGGATTGCAAAACGGACAACGGGAAAGATGCTCGGATTTATGAGACGAACACGTATGCAAATGCGATGCACATGATATGAAATGCATGACATGACCAAAATGCAAAACGGAGAGAACCCAACCACGGAGGGAATATCATAACACATAGCCGGAAATGGCAAGAGTTGGATTACAAATATGGCAAGTTACATCTGGGGCGTTACATAGCTCCAAGATGATATGCAGGAGAGGAAAGGGAAGACAACCACTGATGCATTTGCCAGAGTGCCACGAGGTCCGAGGTCGTCTGTAGTGCCAGTTCCTGACACAAGAGAAACCGCCTCAGCTCCAGCCGCAACACCAACCCAACCTGCTCCAGCATCCACTTCAGCTCCAACTCCAACCGCGTCTACGGAAGCCTTCGTCCTTGGAGTGATCCGGACTCCACCACCACCTGAAGATCAAGCCTGAGTGTCGATTTAGCACTATGCATTTTCTATGAACTTTTTGGTAACTTGTTGCCAAAGGGGGAGAAAATGTATAGATCATAGGCTTAGAGAGAGAGTGTGTTGCTTTTCTCTCTTGCTTTTATTTGGTGTTTTTTCAAACATTGTTTGATTTTGGTCGTGATACTTTGATATGCTTGTGAGACATTGATGATCATGTGTTTGATCATGAGCTACACGTATGCATGCTTGATATATCTTATCTATCTTATGTGGTCATTCATTTTGCCTTGGTGATGAGTGCATGTATTTCATTATGAATCATTTTGAGCGCTCCACCAAGATGTATGTGACATGGAAGAGTAACCCATAATTCTAACTTCTTGTGCATTTGCAGCCCAAAGCAAATTTTATATATGCACAAATTTAGGGGGAGCTCTTACTTATCACATACTTCTCAAAGCGACGATGTAATTCATTCTTATTATCATTTGTCGAAGCTTTGATCTATATGTTGTCATCAATTACCAAAAAGGGGGAGATTGAAAGTGCAACTATCCCTAGGTGGTTTTGGTAATTCATAACAACATATAGCTCATTGAGCTAATGCTATTCCAAGATAACTATTTCAGGAAAGCTCAATGATTGGCATGGCATGAATGGTGAAAGTGGAACCCTCAAAATGCTAAGGACAAAGGATTGGCTCAAGCTCAAAAGCTCAAGACTCTTCATTTTACATTTTAGTGATCCAAGATCACATTGAGTCCATAGGAAAAGCCAATACTATCAAGGAGGGATGAGGTGTTGCTTAATGAGCTCTTTGCTTTATGTGCTTAATGGTATGCTCCAAAATCCTCAACTACTTTCCCACTTCCACAAATGACCTAAACCCCAAAGTCAAACTCGGCCCTACCGATTCTTTCTATCCGGCGCCACCGAGTTTCATATGTCATAAGCCACTGCCAAAAACCTAGCAAATCGGTTTCACCGATAGGGATCTCGGTCTCACCGAGATGGGATTGCAACCTCTCTGTTTCCTTTTTGTAACTTTTCGGTCTCACCGAAAGAGCGGATCGGTCCCATCGAGATTGCAATGCAAACTCTCTGTTTCCCTTTTGTAACTTTTCGGTCTCACCGAAAGAGCAAATCGGTCCCACCGAGTTTGCCTGACCAACTCTTTGGTTAGCTAAGTACCAAATCGGTCTCACCGAGTTTGTGTAATCGGTCTCACCGAGATTACGTTATGCCCAAACCCTAACCATATCGGTCCTACCGAGATGCATGTCAGTCCCACCGAAAATCTCTAACGGTCACTAGGTTTACCTTTTCGGTCCGACCGAGTTTGTTGATTCGGTCCCACCGAGATTGGTAAATTGTGTGTAACGGTTGGATTTTAAGTGGAGGCTATATATACCCCTCCACCTCCTCTTCATTCGTGGAGAGAGCCATCAGAACACATCTACACTTCCAACCTACATGTTCTGAGAGAGAACCACCTACCCTTGTGTTGAGGTCAAGATATTCCATTCCTACCATATGAATCTTGATCTCTAGCCTTCCCCAAGTTGCTTTCCACTCAAATATTCTTTCTACCAAATCCAAATCCTGTGAGAGATAGAATTGAGTGTTGGGGAGACTATCATTTGAAGCACAAGAGCAAGGAGTTCATCATCAACACACCATTTGTTACTTCTTCGAGAGTGGTGTCTCCTAGATTGGCTAGGTGTCACTTGGGAGCCTCCGACAAGATTGTGGAGTTGAACCAAGGAGTTTGTAAGGGAATGGAGATCGCCTACTTCGTGAAGATCTACCGCTAGTGAGGCAAGTCCTTCGTGGGCGATGGCCATGGTGGGATAGACAAGGTTGCTTCTTCGTGGACCCTTCGTGGGTGGAGCCCTCCGTGGACTCGCGCAACCGTTACCCTTCGTGGGTTGAAGTCTCCATCAACGTGGATGTAGGATAGCACCAACTATCCGAACCACGGGAAAAACATCCGTGTCTCCAATAGCGTTTGAATTATCCAAACCCTTCCCTTTAAATTGTTGCAAGTTGCATGCTTTACTTTCCGCTGCCTATATACTCTTTGCATGCTTGCTTGAATTGTGTGATGATTGCTTGACTTGTCCTAAAGTTGCTAAAATCTGCCAAGAACTAAAATTGGGAAAAGGTTAAGTTTTTATTTGGTCAAGTAGTCTAATCACCCCCCTCTAGACATACTTCCGATCCTACATCCTCGAAGAGCAGCATTGTGCCAGCAGCAGGGGGGCTGTTGGCCTGAAGAGCCTTTCTTCGAAGATGCTAGGTCTTTAGGGCTCGCAGCGGGATGCTCTCTTGGCAATGTCGTCCGCTTCCTTGTTGACGTCGCGCAAAATATGTTGCAACTCTAAACCCAGAAAATGCTTCTCGAGCTTACATACCTCTTCTAGATAGGCAGCCTTGTGCTCATCTTTTGGCTTTTACTCTTTGATGGAGAAGTTCACGAGGAGCTGAGAGTCGCCTTTGATGGTGAGGTGCTTGACTCCGAAAGTTGCGGCGGCCTTGAGGCCGGCGATCAAGCTCTCATACTCCGCAATGTTGTTGAAGACCTTCTCGTTGTGCTGGAAGCACATCTAGACAACGTAGTAAAGCTTGTCTTCTGCTGGGGAGACGAGCCCGACCCCAGCCCCCGCGCCCTACCTGGAGAAGGCGGCATCAAAGTGTATGACCCACCCGTCAGGCGCTCATCCCCAGGCAGGAGGGATTCGTCTTTGCGGGGTTCCTCCTCGCAGGTGTCCATCCAATCCGCCACAAAATCGGTGAGGGCTGCTCCCTTGATAACTCTGGTGGTGCAGAACACCAGCTGGAATGCCTATAGCTCGACACTCCGTTCATTGACCAGCCCCTCAGCGTTAGGGTTGTGCAACACTTTCTATAGGGGGTATGCGGAGACGACCTTGACGTGATGGCCTTGAAAGTAATGGCGCAGCTTCCTGGAGGTGACTAGAAGTGCAAGGAGGAGTTTCTATTGCATAGGATATCACGCGCATCCCTCATCGATGTGCTAACGAAGTACATGGGGTGCTCGATGAGGCGCGTGGCTTCAGCGGGGGCTTGCTCTTGAAGGGGCGTGCAGGGCTCGGGAGCACTGTCTTGAGGAGCGGAGGGTCCATGAGGCTCCGAAAGCTCCCGAGGCCCAAAAGGTCTGGGAAGGTCGGAGGGCTCACGAGCCCTTGGGAGCTTTTCCTTGGCATCGACCCGTTCTTCCCGCACCACAATGAGCACAATACTGTCCGTCTATGGGGGTGGCCACCATGTATAGGACCAGAGGCTCGCGATAACATGGCGCCACCATGATGGGCAGGCTTGTGATGTACCTCTTGAGGTCTTCGAAGGCCGCGTTCACTTCAGGGGTCCACTCGAAGGAGCCCGTCCTCTTCATAAGCTTGAAGAACGGTAAGGAGCGTTCACCAATCTTGGAGATTGTCGGTGTACAAAAAGGGGGGTACACTTTTTGTACCCCTATAACTGTGCACGGGCAGTCTGAGCCACGGGCGTCGCCACATCGAGCACGGCAAGGGAGGTAAGCCAAGGTAAGGCCGAAGCTGAAGGGAAACAGAACGATGCCAAGACCACAAAGAGCAAAGGGGACAGAGCAGACCCCCCCGGCAAGATAATTGTCGGGGGCAGCTTTAGCTAACCCGGCAAGACCCTTGCCGTGGCAGCTCGCCCCACACCTACGGAGCGAAGTCACCCTCGAGTCCACTGCCCCCATGGGGCAAGGATTCGGGAGACATCCCCGTGGTGGCATGCAGATCTTTGTGAAGACAATCAAGATCAGATACCCACTTCAGAAGATGATGATCCTTAGCGGGATCCCAGCCAAGGAGGACCACAAGGCCCCCGGCAAGAGCCTTGCTGGGGATGACAGTAGGGGCCGCGGCAAGACCCTTACCGGGGCCGCGGCAAGACCCTTGCCGGGGCCGCAACAAGGCCCTTGCCAAGGACGCCCGCGGGGCCACCATCAGGCCCGCGCCAGTCGCACCCCCACCGTCGTTCGCATGCAGCTGCTGACCCAACCAGTTGGGCAGGCACCTGCGTGGCGGCGTACAGATCTTCGTGGAGACCCACCACTGCGCCACCTCAGCTGTCTGCCTGCCTACATGGCACCACAAGCACCGCTGGCCAGGGCGCGTGTCGACACGAGAGGGAGCTGCGACGGACGAGACGAGGCTCTCCCCCATCCCCGATAAAGCAAGGACACCTAAGCAAGGGGCATTAAATGTGCCTTGTCATGTAATACGAAGGATAGCCTCACATTACTGTACCCTTTCCACCTCCTGTGTGCCACTGTGGCAACCCCTTTCCTACAAAAGGAGGCCCAAGGCGACCAGGAGGAGGATTCGGCTTTTCGGAGCTCTCGACGCCCCATAGCTAACTCAGGAACTCAGATATACAATCCACCAAAGCAGGAGTAGGGTTTTATGCATCCTTGCGGCCCGAACCTGGGTAAAGGAACCGTGTGCTATCTGTTTGATCCGCTCTTTTCACAACCCCGCGCCCCGCAACCATAGAAGGGATTCTTGTGATTCCATAGGTGTCGTTTCCCACCGACATCTTTGGCGCGCCAGGTAGGGGGCGCAGTTGTGAGAATCGGCTTTGGCAGACAGTTCGACGCTTCTTCATCGTCATGGCGCCCAAGAAGAAGACGACGGTGGCGGTTGGCCTGTCAGAAGCCGGGCATCCGTCCCGACGCGGGCGAGCAGTGGACCGGTCGCAGAAATGACCCGGGGTGCTGTTCGCGAACACCAACACCGTCCCAGCAGCCGAAGTTTGGGAGGCGGCGATGTTCGCGCGCCTGGTGATAGGACACTTGCCGCCAAATCAAAGACAGAGCCGGGCCCTCCGTGGGTGGCGCAGGGCCTTCCAGGATCGCTGCCGCCCCGCCCGAGGGCGACGCAAGGGCGTCCAAGACTCCCCCGCCGGCGCCGATGGCGCCCTCCTCTCAAGCAGCGCGCGACGAACGGCGTAATCACACCGAAGACCCCGGGCACCGCCGCGGGAAGAGCCCCAAGCGCCACTCCCGGGATGTAGAAGACCTGCCCGCTCGCCGAGGCCCTGGTGAAGATGGCATGCGACCGCGCGATCGTGATAGAGCTCCTTCTGACATGGTCAGAAGTCGAAGCGCGTCGCGATCTGTGCAGGTTCCGCTACCACCGTCGCCAGCAGAATCCCTGGCGCGCGCGTAGTTGCTCCTCGATTTTCCTCCCACTACGAGGAAACTCGACGAATGGAGAGCCACCATCCGAAGCCTTGTTGCGGTGGCCAACAAAGACGAACCAAGTCCGGCGGAGCCCCCGGGTCGACGTTTCGACGGAGTCCCGCGTACCTGTGGCAGGAAAGCCGGCGGCGCCGCGACCACGGTGCATTCGCCTCCTCCTCACCCGGTACCGCGGACACCTGCCCGTCGCAGCGTTACGGGCGACGAAATCTCCATAGCGTCGTCCGACCCGCGGACCCACTGTGACCAGCGCCAGGTCCTTTGGGATCGGAAACATGAAGACGCTCGGACCACTATCGAGCGTCGGCGCAGAGCGCGCCACCAGTCACACAGGCGAGCAGGGCCTGCTGTGGACCACCCGGCACCGGAGAGCCCTAGAGGCCTGCCTTACGAGGTAGGCTTCCCGACTTTTACCCGTGAGCTGCGGCAGTTCCAGTGGCCCACTCACCGCACCTTCAAACCTGACGTGGGCGAGAAGTACGGCGGCAAGACCCACCCGTCCGGGTTCCTCAGCATCTACACCATCGCGATGCAGGCTGCCGGAGCCCGCGACGATAAGGTGCTTGCGAATTACTTTCCGTTGGCTCTTAAACCCAACGCCATGTCATGGTTGATGCACTTGCCGGTAGACTCCATTTCCTCCTGGTCGGATTTGTGCCATGAGTTCGTGGGCGCCTTCACTGGCGGTCACCAAGCTCATGGCCAAGCAAGCGATCTGCACATCATTCCCCCGAAGGGAGGCGAGAGTCTCCGCAAGTATATACAGAGGTTCAACCGGATACAGTACAACATTCCAGATGTTCATCCTGCCGCCATCATCAGCGCGTTCCATCAGAATGTGCGTAACCGCAAGATGCGCGAAGAGCTGGCAATGAACAAGGTGAAAGATGTAGCAAAACTCTATGTTCTTGCTGACAGATGTGCCCGGGCTGAAGAGGGAAGGAAGTACCCCGGCGAAGATGCCGACGTGGAAACCGACTCCTCAGATGAGGATACTGCCGCCCCGGCGAAGAAAGGCCGGCGCCGCAACAGGAAGCGCAAAGGGAAAGCCGTGCTTGCCGTCGAGGGATCTGATGACACCGGCTCCACCAAGAAAACCAAGGCAGATGACCCCGGCAAGGAAATTGCCGGATGTGTCGCCTACCGGGCCTTGGCGGCTGCCGAGAAATCAGGAAACTCCGACAAGCGGTACTGCAAGATCCATCGCACCAAAGGCCATGCTCTCCAAGACTGCCGACAGGTTGAGCTCCTTGCTGAGAAGCAGAGGGTTGAATATGAGAGGCGGGACAAGGAGAAGGGCCAAGACGGTGCTGAGGGGTCCGGCAAGAAGCATGACGGCCAGACGGGCCGTCGCGGCAAGGATAAACAACAGGAGAGGCCCGCCCGGGGCCATGACACAAAGCCCGAAGACGACGATCACGAAGAAGACGACGAGTCCGGCGACCAAGAGTTTCAGAAAGCTACCGAGGCCATGTGCTTCGACGGCGGCGCCTCGTTGCATACTTCTCACCACCAGCTTACACAGTGGGCGCGAGAGATTACATCGGTAGAGCCGCCGTTTGATGCCCAAAGGCCGCTGAAGTGGTCCAGCACACCTATCATCTTTGACACTGAGGATCACCCTGATCGCACTACTGCGGTCGGGTGCTTGCCATTGTTGGTGTCGCCAACAATACGCAACCTCAAGGTGACAAAGATGCTAGTCGATGGCGGGGCCGGTCTGAACTTAATCTCGCCTGCCGTGATCGAGAAACTGCAGATTCCTGACGGAGACTTCGAAGAGATGGGCACGTTTCAAGGGGTCAACCCGGGAAGAAGCCAACCCAAGGGAAAGGTCACGCTGCCCGTGACTTTTGGAAGCAACCTGAACTTCAGGACGGAGAGGATCGTGTTTTATGTTGCCAAGATCCCCTTGCCCTACAACGGGATCCTTGGCCGCCCAGCGCTGGCCAAGTTCATGGCGGCATCACACTACGCATACAACACCCAGAAGATGCCAGGGCCCGTGAAGATCATCACCATCCCCTCCGACAAGAAAGATGCGCTGATTTGCGCTGACCAACTGTACCGGCAAGCAGTTGCAACAGCTGGCGCCACTAAGGCACTTGCTCCTGCCGCTGGGACCCCGGAAGGGAAGAAGAAGAAGACCGGTGAGACCTCGGGCACCCACTCCGGCAAGCGCACCTCTTCGGAGTGTAGCGCTGCCGTCGAGGACGTGCCAGAGAGCTCCACCGGCGGGAACAAGAAGTCCAGGGACCTACCACCGGGAACCAAGAAGGTTTCCGTCAATGAGGACGGCACGGGGGGAGCTTTCACCATAAGCTCCACCCTTGACGACAAATAGGAAGACGCGCTCGTCACCTTCCTCCGGGCGAATGTCGATGTGTTTGCATGGCAAGCTTCCGACATCCCCGGTGTTCTCAGGGAGGTGATTGAGCACCACCTTGTTGTCTGTCCTCATGCGCGGCCCGTCAAGCAGAAGGTCAGAAAGCAAGCTTTGGAACGACAAGAGTTCATCACAGAAGAAATCCGGAAACTGGAAGCAGCGGGTTTGGTAAGAGGAGTGCTCCATCCAACGTGGTTGGCCAATCCGGTCGTAGTGCGCAAGGCAAATGGGAAGTGGAGGATGTGTATTGATTACACAGATATCAATAAGGCTTGTCCTAAAGACCCCTTCCCGTTGCCGCGCATCGACCAGATTGTTGACTCCATGGCTGGGTGTGATCTGTTGTCATTCCTCGACGCCTACTCCTGCTACCACCAGATCTTCATGACGAGAGAAGACGAAGAGAAAACATCATTCATCACCCCATGTGGTACGTACTGTTTCATACGGATGCCTTTCGGGTTGAAGAGTGCTGGTTCGACATTTGCAAGGGCGGTCCAGATTGGTTTTGAACCCCATCTCCATAGAAATATGGAGGCTTATATGGACGACATAGTGGTCAAAACCAAGGACAGGGCAACCCTCATACCGGATTTGCAAGAGACATTTGCAAACCTGCGCAAGATCAATCTCAAGCTGAACCCTGAGAAGTGTGTCTTCGGCGTCCCGTCCGGCAAACTTCTTGGGTTCTTTGTGTCACAGCGTGGGATAGAGGCCAATCCGGACAAGATCAAAGCTATAGAGCAGATTGAGGCACCCAAGCGAATCAAGGATGTGCGTCGGCTTGCTGGTTGCATTGCCGCCATGGGCAGATTCATTTCCAAGTCTGCCGAGCGCGCCCTTCCCTTTTTCAAGATCCTGAAAAAGGCGGGCCCGTTGGAGTGGACGCCAGAAGCTGAGGCAGCATTGCAAGATTTGAAGAAGTACCTCTCCTCCGCACCAACACTAGTTGCGCCTAGGCCCCAGGAGCCGTTGCTGCTATACCTAGCGGCAACGAACCAGGTGGTCAGCGCCGCACTAGTAGCCCAGAGAGAGGTTGACGACGAGGTGATGGCGGCGACAGCACCCGGTCTACTTTGTTAGCTCCCTCCTGCATGGGGCTAGATCAAGGTACTCCGGCGTGCAGAAACTGCTCTTCGGCCTCCTCATGGCCTGGAGGAAGCTGCGTCATTACTTCCAGGCACACGAGATCACTGTCGTCACTCGCCTCCCCCTGCAATGGATTTTGCATAATCCAGATGCAACGGGGAGGATTGTGGAATGGGCACTGGACCTGTCCAGCTTTGGCCTCAAGTTTGAAAGTACTTCGACGATCCAGAGCCGAGTCCTGGCGGAGTTCATTGCAGAGTGGACCGCAACACCTGACGAGGAAGCCCAAGGGACTGCTCTCCCCGGCAAGGAGGCAAGTTGCAATTGGATCATGTACTTTGATGGAGCTTTCTCCCTACAAGGTGTCGGGGCTGGCGTATTGCTTGTCGCCCCCTCCGGAGAGCACATCAAGTACGTGATCCAGATGCACTTCCCTAGGGAGGCGTTAACAAACAATATGGCAGAATACGAAGGGCTGCTTGCCGGTCTTAGGATCACGGCGGACCTTAGAATCAAGAAGCTCATCGTCAGGGGCGACTCGCAGCTTGTCGTCAAGCAAGTCAACAAGGATTACCAGAGCCCATTGATGAAGGCCTATGTTGATGAAGTGAGAAGCTGGAAGAGCGCTTCGACGGTATACAGGCTGAATACGTTCCCCGAGCGGAGAACGATATCGCCGATTACCTGTCAAAACGCGCTGCCCTCAAGCTACCTGTGGAACCAGGTACCTTTGTGCTTCAGCTAACTCAGCCATCCGTTGATCGATCAACAGAGCAGCACAAGAGGAGGAAATCAGGGCCCGGCAAGTACTTTCCCGCCGAGCTTCCCGGAGCCGCCGGCAAGGATGTTGCCGGGGACACTGAGCCCGCCACGGGACGGCTAGCTCCGGCGGAGCGTCAAGCTCTTGCCGTCGATACAGCCACTCCTATAGCGGAGGAGATGCCTTTAGTCCTTGCCGTCGAGCCCCAGGCTCCAGCATGGGCACATCATACCGTCCGATTCCTCCAAACAGGGGAACTTCCTGAGGAGCAGGAAGAAACGAAAAAAGTAGCCCGTCGCTCTACCATGTACCAGTTCGTCGATGACGTACTGTACAGGAAGAGGCCGAACGGTGTGAAATTGAAGTGTATCCCTCGAGAGGAAGGACTGGAGCTGTTGGCGGAGATACACGGAGGCATATGTGGATCCCACATCGGGTCAAGGGCCCTTGCCGGCAAGGCATTCCGGCAAGGTTTCTTCTAGCCCACCGCCCTCCAGGGTGCGACGACACTCGTCAACATGTGTGAAGCGTGTCAGTTCCATTCAAAGAAGCTTCATCAGCCAACTCAAGCCCTTCAAACCATTCCTCTCTCCTGGCCCTTCTCGGTCTGGGGGCTCGACATACTCGGCCCTTTTCCCCGCGCTATCGGGGGCTTTGAGTACTTGTATGTTGTGATCGACAAGTTCACAAAGTGGCCAGAGGTGGAAGCAGTGAGGAAGGTCACAACTCAGTCAGCCGTCAAGTTCTTCAAGGGGCTAGTGTGCCGTTTCGGTGTACCCAACAGGGTCATCACCGACAACGGCACACAGTTCACAAGCCGCACCTTCATGCAATATACTCAAGACCTCGGCAGCATAGTCTGTTTCGCTTCCGTTGCTCACCCGCGAAGCAATGATCAAGCTGAGAGGGCAAATGTTGAAGTGTTGCGAGGCTTAAGGACCAAGACCTTTGACAGGCTGCACAAGAGCGGAAGGCGCTGGATTGATGAGTTGCCGATGGTTCTTTGGTCGATCAGGACGACACCAAATCGAGCCACCGGCCAGACACCCTTTGCCCTGGTATACGGGGCAGAAGCAGTTATCCCCACTGAACTCATATACGGGTCACCTCGAGTGCTCGCTTATGATGAGCTTGAGCAAGAGCAACTGCGGCAAGATGACGCACTGCTAATTGAGGAAGATCGTCTTCGGGCGGCTGTGAGAGCAGCCCGCTACCAGCAAGCCTTGCGCCGCTACCATAGCCGCAAGGTTCATGCCCGTAGCCTTGAGGAAGGCGACCTTGTCCTTCGGCGCGTTCAATCGGCCAAGAATTCCAACAAGTTGACGCCAAAGTGGGAAGGCCCTTACCGGGTAATACGAGTCACCAGGCCCGGCACAGTCCGCCTGGAGACCGAAGATGCCGTTCCGGTGAGTAACTCCTGGAACATTGAGCATCTTCGCAAGTTTTACCCATGAGGCGCGGCTTGCCGGCCCCCCGGCAAGCCACCTTTTGTACAAGCATTGCCGATGATGCATGTAACCCTTTGTACAAAGCCAGGCGCAGACCCTGAGCATAAATAAACGAAGCGCTGGCGCCCTAAGTTATAGCATGCATGCTAGGTCGAGTCTCGTCCTTGTTAGGGTTGATAGTGCTTGGCGGCGGCTAACCCCTAGCTTAGAGGTCGAGTGTGCGTCCCTTTGCCGTTCTTTTGTCTCCTTTGGTTCGCAGGACTCATTGATATCCTTGCTGGATCACTTGAGGACGAAGAAGAGAAGAGGGACAGACCATCATCTAGACCCCGGCAAGCCAGTATTACCGGGGGCTGCAAGAGCAAAGATTCACCCACGACAAACCAAAGTCGCCGGGGCTACAGCTTCAGATAAGTTCTTCATCCCTTATCATGCATTCCCTTATGGACTGAGGTATGTGAAACCTCATTTTTCCTAAAAACTACCATGCTCCCCTAATTCTAGGCCCTAGGGCTCGTTCCTGGGGCCAGGTTTGGTCGTAGTCGCGGCAGCGAAAGGATGAAACGAGGAGCCTGAACCCGCCTCATCCCTGCCTCCGCCAAAGGCGTGAGAAAGGTCGAGTGAAGTGGGGAGACGGCAAGGCCTGTTGCCGGGCGAGGAAATGTTTATCTTAAAGATATCAAGGATTTACTCCTTGTCGTGGGTTCTACCGCAAACAAATGGCCCGGCAAGCATCCCTTTTTCATTAAAAACATTCCACTCAAGTACAATCCATAGGGAATGAAAAACATGAATGATGGGATTACAAGTTTTAAATTCAGCTAAGGCCCGAAGGCTTACAAACTAAAAAGAGATAAGGTGCCCGTAATCCCTTTCTTGTCTCTCTCCTCAGGAGGCAGGTCAAGGAGGCGAAGAGGGCAAAAGGGGCGCCTAGGCGAGCTACGGGTGGCATAAGACACCTAGAGAACATCTCGGTGGCCGTCCGGAGGCTGGATAGTGATGGCGGCGCCGGAAGCAGAGCTCGAAGATGAGGCGGCAGGACGTCAGCACGCGTCGAAGGCATCGGTGCCCACGTACTCCGAATTGACGGCCTTGCCGCTCGCCCTCTTCCTCTTCCGCAGCCTCCCAACGCCAGCCGCCAAAGGAGACGACCCGAGAAGTTCAGGGAGCTGGCGACACGAATGATGGGGTCGCCGGTGCCGCACGAGGCGGCGCCCGACACCTAGTCGGACCCGTCATCCTGCCGCCTGCTACCCTCGTCGTCGCTGCCGCTGTCCTCCTTGTCACTCCTGCCCAAGGAGGAGTCTTCGCTATCAGAAGAGCTCTCCACGCAGCACCTTGCCCGGGTCCCGAAGCACCCGAAGACCTTGACGGAGAGGAGGCTGCCCTCCATCAGCTTGAAATGGAGAGTGAGCCCCTTCGTCAAGCGGTGGATATGAGAGAACGGCTTCCATCCCCGACAAAGATACATCACGTGAGGGGCTAGGAAGTCAACGCGAACCCGTGTACCGCTGATCCCACAGTCCCTCATGTGCAGCCGCAATGATTCCGGCGGATCCAACTCCATCTCCCGCGCGAATGGGGTCGGGAGACGATGGCGACGGCGGGGCGGCCGGTGCAGCCTGACGAAGAACTCGCAAGGGTCATCCCCAACGTGGCCCTCCATGGGAGAGGAACCACTGGCGGAGGCGAGGCCGGTGCGCCGCCCCGTCCTCCTCTTCCCCGAGCGCCTCGGCCTTGCCCACGGCCTCGCCCCTCCCCCTTCCCCTTGCGGCTGGCTCTACCACCGCGGGAGCAGGAGAAGGAGGGGCGCGTTGTCGAGCGGCAACCCGTGCCGCCACCGTTGAAGGACCAGGGTTCCCTCTCTCCATGACGAATGGAAGGGAGGGGAGCAGAAGCTGAAGGAAGAAGGAGATGAAGGAATGCGGGACGCCATCCCCCTCCTGCTCTTTATAAAGGAACGGGGTGGGGGCTCGGCCGCCCCGCTCCGCCAATCAAGACGCGGAAGGCACAGGGAACTGGGACCGACCCGCTGCCCCAGCCCGCGACGGCCCGGTTTCCTGCCTCCATCGATCGCCACCCCAAGCGCATGGGAGCCACATGGCAGGCGTGCAGGACCGAGGCGACGGGTGAGGCGACCTCTCCCCGCCCCGTGATCGCAGGGAGTGGACGCCTTGAAGACCACGCCTTGGCCCCATTTAGTGAATGGGCCGCGCCTCCACGCCTCCCTCCTTTTATGGGGAAGGCGCGAACCGCCCCCTTTACTACGACGTGACGCATGCGTGCAGAGCTCAGCCCACGCATGCCCCCCACGTCACACCTGCCTCCCCACGCTGTGCCACGCGCGGGACGCGTGGGGAGCACAGCGCGCGAAGGAACTTACCGCGGTAAAAACCGCCACGCCTGCCCGCGCACCGTTTTTGGGCCTAGCCCAACAACGCGTTGCACTTACGTGTGGCCCAGGCCCGGGGGCTCCTGTCGGTGTACAAAAAGGGGGGTACACTTTTTGTACCCCTATAACTGTGCACGGGCAGTCTGAGCCACGGGCGTCGCCACACCGAGCACGGCAAGGGAGGTAAGCCAAGGTAAGGCCAAAGCTGAAGGGAAACAGAACGACGCTAAGACCACAAAGAGCAAAGGGGACAGAGCAGACCCCCCGGCAAGATCCTTGCCGGGGGGCAGCATTAGCTAACCTGGCAAGACCCTTGCCGTGGCAGCTCGCCCCACACCTATAGAGCGAAGTCACCCTCGAGTCCACTGCCCCCATGGGGCAAGGATTCGGGAGACATCCCCGTGGTGGCATGCAGATCTTTGTGAAGACAATCAAGATCAGATACCCACTTCAGGAGATGATGATCCTTAGCGGGATCCCAGCCAAGGAGGACCACAAGGCCCTCGGCAAGAGCCTTGCCGGGGATGACAGCAGGCGCCGCGGCAAGACCCTTGCCGGGGCCGCGGCAAGACCCTTGTCGGGGCCGCAGCAAGGCCCTTGCCAAGGACGCCCGCGGGGCCACCATCAGGCCCGCGCCAGTCGCACCCCCACCGCCGTTCGCATGGAGCTGCCGACCCAACCAGTTGGGCAGGCACCTGCATGGCCGCGTACAGATCTTCGTGGAGACCCAACACTGCGCCACCTCAGTTGCCTGGCTGCCTACATGGCACCACAAGCACCGCTGGCCAGGGCGCGTGTCGACACGAGAGGGAGCGGCGACGGACGAGACGAGGCTCTCCCCCGTCCCCGATAAAGCAAGGACACCTAAGCAAGGCGCATTAAATGCGCCTTGTCATGTAGTATGAAGGATAGCCTCGCATTACTGTACCTTTCCACCTCCTGTGTGCCACTGTGGCAACCACTTTCCTATAAAAGGAGGCCCAAGGCGACCAGGAGGAGGATTCGGCTTTTTGGAGCTCTCGACGCCCCATAGCTAGCTCAGGAACTCAGATATACAATCCACCAAAGCAGGAGTAGGGTTTTACGCATCCTTGCGGCCCGAACCTGGGTAAAGGAACCGTGTGCAATCTGTTTGATCCGCTCTTTTCACAGCCCCGTGCCCCGGAACCGTGTTAGGGATTCTTGTGATCCCATAGGTGTTGTTTCCCACCGACAGAGATGAAGCACCCTAGGGAGGCCATGCACCCCACCAGCTGCTGCAATTCCTGGAGGGTCCGGGGAGGGCGCATTTGTCGGTGTTCTGGGAAAGGGGGTACCCAGACTTTCCTACCTGCGGCCCACGGCATGGCTCCATCGACGGCCTGGTACGGCCCAACTTCAGCATCAACAACTGAAGACCCTCGCGAGGTGGACGACACCAAGACGTCCATAAGGAGCGATCTCCCCAGGCTAGCTCCTCAGGAGCAGAGATTTCTATGCAAGCCTCACCTCACGAGGTTCGGATGGCGTGAGCCATGACGACCAAGGCCAGGCGGGTGCGAGCGGGCGCAGGACAGCAATTTCCTCTTTGGTGCTAAAGAGGCAAGCACAGGCGTGGAGTCCTGAGGAATCAACCAAAGGTTTCCATTCTCGTGCAACAAGACCAAGACCCCCAGGACGGCAGCACGGAGCTCACCACCGAGCCCACCATGGCGTCACGACGAGAAGCTTTTGTAGGCGAAGACTACTTTTGTCAAGATAGCATGTAATGGTTGTCTCCCTTTGAATTTGGCTGTTTTGGGATCCCTTCCCGCCTTCATTTGGGAAGAGGGCCAAGGCCACTATAAATAGGACCTAGCCACCACCATGGAGAGTGATGGATCATTCAGATCATCCTCTCCCACTCCAGCTCAAGAACACACCTCCTGAGGTTGTTCTTTCTCTGTACTAGTTCATCCTGAGCCCCTCGAGGCCAATCCACCACAAAGCAGGAGTAGGGTTTTACACCGCAAGATGGCCCGAACCTGGGTAAACAGTTGTGTCCCATTTTCTTCCTGTTCGTCGAGCTAGGCCGCGAGATTGGCGAGTAGGCAGACTGGGAATGTTGAGTTCTTTGCACGCACCCTAGAGCACAGACCCCAAAAATCTGCCATTTGGCGCGCCAGGTAGTGTTGCGTCGGAGCCTCTCTTTCGTCGGTTGATTCGCCACGACTTTACCACTCCCATGGCGGACGCTCTTCGAGATCATGCTGAGTGTCAGGCCCCCCTCATTGCCCGCGTTACTCAGACAGCGCCAGCGGGCGATGGCTGCCCTCGCCGTCCCCCGTCGCCCGTGGCGATCGCCACCACCGGCCCCACGGGCGATGAGCAGTAGGCTTCGTCGCTGCATCCCTCAGTGCGGCGAGACGGGCGCACCTCTACCCCGTGGCATACTCTCACTGCTTTGTCTTCCCTTGCTCGTCGCGGTGCGGTGAACGAGCAAGCTGCGCTGCTCGTGGCAAGCGAGCTTCTGTGGTACCGCCCGGTCGATGACCTCTATGAAGACTGGCTGGAATGCATCGCCGAGCTCGTCAGCGCCGCCAGAGAGTCTACTGCACCGTCTTGCTCGCTGCCTCGCCCGCCGCCTACCGCGGGTGACGTGGCTCACGGAGGACCTCCTCCACCTCCCATGCATGACGCCATCATCGAGCCAAGGCGGGAGGCCCCTCGGCGCGATCCGTAATGCAGGGTGCCCGTGCATGATGAGACAAGCTGCTAGGTGGTGCAGTGGCCGCAAGAAGAGGCGCGTGCGCTCCCAGCACCGCCACGTCAAGACCGCGCGCCGCCCGCGGCGGTGTTGCGCGAGCACCAAGACCAGGCTCCACCTCTACTGCGGGCTCCTGTGACCACAGCGGGATGCTGCGCGTTCACTTCAGAGCTGCACAGCGTCGTCTGACCAGGGAAGTTAAAGCCCGACCTGCCTCCATGCTATGACGGCACCCCGACCCTACTGAGTTCCTGCAACTCTACGAGCTGAGCATCGAGACTGCCAACGGTGATGAGAAGGTCATGGCCAACTGGTTTCCCATGGCTCTCAAGGATGGCGCGCGCTCGTGGCTACTGAACCTCCTCGTGGGATCTATCTCCTCCTGGGCAGAGATGGGAGAGAATTTTGTCACCAACTTCCAGGGCACTCATGACCGTCCACCAGCCGTCGGTGACCCGCGGCACATTAAGCAGCAGCCAGGAGAGACCTTGCAGAAGTACATCTAGCACTTCAACAATGTTCGACTCAAGATCCCTAAGGTGTTGGATGAGGCCATCATCTCGGCATTCACTGATGGCGTCCGCGACGTCAAGATGAAGGAGGAGCTCACCATACACGAGGACCTGTGCATGGCTCTGGAGATGTTCAACATGGCAACCAAGCGAGAGTTGAGGAAGGTCACCTTTCCCTTCTAGAACTTCCGGAGGCTGACCCAGAAGATAAGAAGGCCAAGGCCAAGGACGTGAGGTGCAAGGGAGAGGCCGTGCTCATGGCTTTACAAAAGATGAAGCACGATTGCGATCACTCAGAGTCATCCAAGGGCAGCCGCCCGTTCTGCGTCTTCCACGACATGCACAATCACAACACCATTGACTGCGAAGAGCTCAGGGCCATCCGTGACGGGCGCGACGGTCGTCGCTCCGAGTGCAATGACCGAGGCTATAACCGTGGAGGTGGCTGAGGTGGAGGACGCTGGGACGGTCGCGACCCTCGCCAGGAATGGTGCGATCAGCCTCGTGAGGACCGCTGGCAAGGCCAGCCTCGCGAGGACGGCCCTCAGGGAAACGCTGGTCTTCCTCCACCGCCGCCACCACCAAGAAGGAACGACGACCACCACCAGGACGACGGGGCTAGGGGCTTCCAAGAGCCTCGTGCCATCCCTTGCATCCTAGGCGGCGCTCAGGCCCCTGCCTCCCATCGCATCTTCAAGCATTTTGCTTGCGAGGTGAATGCGTCCCTCCCCAGGCTTGAGGCAACACGTCCGCTCGGCTGGTCCAAGTATGCCATCACCTTCGACTCTTCAGACCAGCTCAAGTGTGCGGCCACTGCCAGCGCCCTCCCGATGCTTTGCTCGCCCATCATCAGCAACGTCTTCGTCAACAAGACAATCATCAATGGTGGTGCGGGGCCTAATGTTCTGTCGAGACGTTTGACAGACTCCAGGTATCATACAGCCAGTTACAGCCTACCAAGCCCTTCTCAGGAGTGACGGACGACTCCACCACCCCCATAGGGCAGATCCGCCTCCCTGTCACCTTCAGCAAGCGCAACACCTACCACACCGAGCTCATCAACTTCGACATCGCCCACATTCGCCTCTCGTACAACGCCATCCTCAGATTCCCGGGCCTGGCCAAGTTCATGGCCGTGACCCATCATGGTTACAATGTCCTCAATATGCCAGGGAGTTGCAGCATCATCACGGTCGCTTGCGAGGAGAAGGACGTGGTGTGCTCTCTCGAGCGCGTCTACCAGGCTGCGACAGTCGAGAAACTAGATGACGAGGGCGCCGTCTATCCTCCTGAGACCATCCCCGAGGAGAAGAAGCAGCTACTCCACCATGGACCTCAAGAAGATGGGGGCAGCCCTCGGCCCTGCCTCAGGATTTGCGCCCACCGACGGGGCGCCTCCCTCCCTCGCATAAGAAGGTGCGCTCGGTGCCCCTCTCAGGCTGGGCTCGAGGGCTCTCCTCTGGAGGGCCTCTGACCTAGCCAACGTCACGAGGGAGGTGCTCGGGCATCATGTGAAGGCGTGCTTCAGCGCGCGCTTCCGCCAGGAGGGCACAAGACACGAGGCGCCAGGTGCTCAGGAGTTCATCACCAAGACGATCAAGGAGCTTTAGGAGGCGCAGGCCATGCATGGCGAGCGCCTTCGCAGAACTCCCACTGTAGTTGCCGCCCCTGATGAGGGTCGCGAGCTGCGCATCTGCGTCAACATCCCAGGGCTCAATAGAGCCGCGTCTCAGGAGCTCTTTTGGTTGTCCCATGTCGGCCGGTACGAGGGACTCCCTCACAGCTATGTTCGCATGCCTTTTGTCTTGTCGAACGCGGTTCTCATGTTCCAGTGTCACATGCGGGGCGTCCTGGCAGCTCATGATTCTAGGCATCAGGCGATCCTATCGGAGGAGGCCACGGATCCTCGAGAGCCCCCCGGGGCTCCAGAGCCTCGTGGGGTTCAGGACATGGGCAGCTCGTGAGGAGCGACTTCTGCAGCGCACGTCTCCGACTACTCCAACACCCCTTCAGCAACGGTGCGAGGTGACATTTTTTGGTTTGTTCAGTTGGGGGTGCCCCTTGGGCTACACTGTCGGATTTCGTGTTCCGGCAGACCCTTAAGGTTAGAACTCTGGGGTGCGCGCGGAGATTATGCCCTCTACCTCTCCGTCTCGCAAAGATCTAAACTACCAAAAGAAGCAACGCAAGAGACACAGAGTTTATACTGGTTCGGGCCACCGATGTGGTGTAATACCCTACTCCAGTGTGATGTGGTAGATTGCCTCTTGGGCTGGTGATGATGAACAATACAGGGGAGAACAGCCTCGCGAGGGTCTGTTCTTGGCTAGGGGGGGATGAACTGCTAGGAGGAGTTCAGCCGCCCTTCTCTCTCTCTCTCTCTTGTTCTCTGCTTGCTCTGATTCTCGACCTCTAATTCTCGATCACCCGATCGCTGGCTGCCTCTACCCTGGGGGTGGCTAGTCCTATTTATAGGCAAAGGCCCTGGGCCTCTTCCCAAATATTGAGCGGGAAGGGCGCCAACAATTGGCCAATTCGAAGGGGAACATCTGGTGCACTTATCCTGACTAAAGTTGGTCCTCGCCTGCCAAAGGCCCTGTGGTGACGCCGTTTTGGGCTCCACGATGACCTCCTTCCCACTGTTGGACTGGTCTTGGTCTCGTTGCACCGAAATGGATTCCTTTGCTTGATCCCCTCGCCTGCGCTTGCCCCCTTTGAACCAAAGAGGAAAGGGAGGACACTGCGCGGGCTGGCGCCCGCCTGGCGCCCTTGGTCGTCATGGCTTGCGTCATGGGCACCTCGCGAGGTACCCCACCTTGATCTCTCCGCCTCCTCATGAGCCAGCCTGATGAGGCCGCGCCTGAGGAAGCATCGTGTCGTCCGCCCCGTGAGGCTTGGCCCCTCGCGAGGGTCTTGGGTCTTGTGTTGATGAAGTTGGGCTGTGCTGGTCCCCCTTTGAGCCACGCCGCAGGCCGCACGCAGGCAAGTCTGGGGACCCCCGTTCCCAGAACGCCGACATACACTATCCCCAAGCCACGTGGGTCCGTCCCTGTGGCACGTATCGCTTTTGCATCCATCAGAGCTAGCTCTACCCTTTGATTATTAGTTGCTTTATGATTATCACCCGCTTGCTTGGTGCTTTATCGCCCTTCACGGCCTCCCCGCGTTTCTGACCGGCCTCTTGCTCATCCCGCAACAGGGGCTACACATGCTAGCACGGCTCTTGTGCTCGGGTCCGTCCTTGCGTCGCTGACAAACCAGAGAGATTGAGATCTGGCTCGTGGCCTCCCCCGCGCACGTCACCTCACCATATCCTCAGTGCCTTCATCCTGTTGCGGAAAGATCAGCGGCAGGACAACAAACGCGATTATGAGTTATATTCTCCTGTCGGACGAACCCGCGGGAATCTCTGGAGCCTAGCTACGGGCGGCCCTGCCGTCCATCCCTTTTTAACGCAATTTTCTTGCACGTTAAAGGGGGGCTCCTGAGCATCGCCCTTTGGAGCTCCTACCGGATCGCTAGCCCTCACCCCTGGCCTTGACCACGACATCGCGACATGGCATACCAGCAGTGGCTGAGCCTCACTCGAGGGCCGGGACCCAAGGACGTAGAGTACCTAGACGAGCAGTGAAAAGGGGAGGCCGACGTGAGCCCTACCTAGAGGCGTCACCACTAAGGCACAATCAGGCGCCGGGCAAAGGAATCACCATAGGCTTACTAAGATAAGTCACCCATAAATATCAGCGTGAACCTCACTGTTTGGTATTTCGATTCTCGCAATCTCGCTCGAGCAATGCCACTTCCCTTTTCGGCCTTTAGGGAGCTGCTTGAACGCCAAAGGGGGCCTCTTGAGCATTGTGCCTCAGGAGCTCTTACCGGACCTCGGGCCGCTCACCTCCCGGCCTTGACCACGGCATCGCGACCTAGCATACCAGCGATGGCTGAAGCCTACCTGGGGACTGGGACCTCTCGGCGTAGAGCACTAAGCTACCGCGAGAAGAAAAAGGGGGAACCGCGCCAGAGCGAGATACGTGACTGCAACATCACACCAGTAATGATAACTTTGGAGCAAAAACACTAATACCCCCACAGCGCTTGTCACCATTCCGCGCAGGGAAACAAAAGAAGAAGACCTTGAAGGACCCCATGAAGGAAATATGCCCTAGAGGCAATAATAAAGCTATTATTTATTTCCTTATATCATGATAAATGTTTATTATTCATGCTAGAATTGTATTAACTAGAAACATAATACAGGTGAAAATACATAGACAAACAGAGTGTCACTAGTATGCCTCTACTTGACTAGCTCGTTAATCGAAGATGGTTATGTTTCCTAACCATAGACATGAGTTGTCATTTGTTTAACGGGATCACATCATTATGAGAATGATGTGATTGACATGACCCATTCCGTTAGCTTAGCACACGATCGTTTAGTATGTTTCTATTGCTTTCTTCATGACTTATACATGTTCGTATGACTATGAGATTATGCAACTCCCATTTACCGGAGGAACACTTTGTGTGCTACCAAACGTCACAACATAACTGGGTGATTATAAAGGTGCTTTACACGTGTCTCCGAAGGTACTTGTTGGGTTGGCGTATTTTGAGATTAGGATTTGTCACTCCGATTGTCGGAGAGGTATCTCTGGGCCCACTCGGTAATGCACATCACTATAAGCCTTGGAAGCATTGCAACTAATGAGTTAGTTGCGGGATGATGGATTACGAAACGAGTAAAGAGACTTGTCGGTAACGAGATTGAACTAGGTATTGAGATACCGACGATCGAATCTCGGGCAAGTAACATACCGATGACAAAGGGAACAACGTATATTGTTATGCGGTTTGACCGATAAAGATCTTCGTAGAATATGTGGGAGACAATATGAGCATCCAGGTTCTGCTATTGGTTATTGACCAGAGACGTGTCCCGGTCATGTCTACATAGTTCTCGAACCCGTAGGGTCCGCAGGCTTAAAGTTACGATGACAGTTATATTATGAGTTTATGTGATCTGATGTACCGAAGGTCGTTCGGAGTCCCGGATGAGATCGGGGACATGACGAGGAGTCTCGAAATGTTCGAGACGTAAAGATCGATATATTGGACGACTATATTCGGACATCGTAAAGGTTCCGAGTGATTCGGGTATTTATTGGAGTGCCGGGAGGTTATCGGAAACCCCGGGGGGACTATCACTACAAAAAAATACACTTCCGTGATGATACGTGTTTGTCACAGTAGGTCGTTTTTTGTCATGCATGTACATCCATGAAAAATTTATGACAAAATCAAGATAATCATACCTGTGCTGTCGTAGAAGTGTTCCATGACATTACCAAAATTATCATCACGAAAGTGTCCATTTCCATGACAATAAATCGTGCGTCACAAAAGTGCTTTCGTCAAGGGTGACCGACATGTGGCATCCACCGTAACGGAATGCCGTTAAGCTATCGGGTCGGGTCTTGGATCCGATAACCCGTTAACAGCCCCGACCAATGGGGATTTTCCACGTGTAAAATCATCATTGGCTGGAGGAGACACGTGTCAACTCATCCAATGGGCGAGACGCGCCTATGATATGTTGACACATGGATCGACCCATCAAGTTTAAACGGGCCGGTCCAACTGAAGGCCCACAAGATTTTGCGGACCATAATGGGCCGGCCCAGCTAAAGGCCCATGAGATTTTGCGGACCATAATGGGCTGGCCCAGCTAAAGGCCCACAAGATTTTGCGGGCCATAATGGGCCAGCCCAGGTAAAGGCCCACAAGATTTTTTTTGTGACATAATGGGCCGGCCCAGGTAAAGCCCACAAGCTTCTTGCGGGTCATAATGGGCCGACACAGCTAAATGCCCACAAGATTTCGCCGACATTAACGGGCCGGCCCAGCTGTAGGCCCACAAGATTTTGTGGACCCTAGTAGGCCGACCCATTAACTGCCTGCCATGTTTTGGGCCAAATGCCGGGCCATATTTGATCCGGTCCATTAATGGCCTGCCATGCTCCGGGCCTAATAGTGGCCCATATGAGATTCGGCCCGTTAAAGGCCTACCACGTTCTGGGCCAAATTACGGCCCAGATCAGGTCCGGCCCTTTAAGAGGCTTTGGGCTCAATTATGGACCATATCAGATTCGGCCCGTCAAGTGGACACTATGCTTTTGGGCCCACTTGCTAAAGGCCCACTTAGTAATTCGGCCTGATCTTAGTTTTGTCCTGTTAAGGGCCCGTTTAACATTTCGGCCCTATATTAATTTCAGCCTGTTAAAAGCCCGTCATATAGTTGGGCCTAACTACGGCCCGGTTTGCATCCGGCCTGCTTGCAGACGATATCTGATTGGGCCAAACAAGGACCGAGACAATTTTTCGGCCTGTTAAAAGCCCGTGATTTGATTCGCACAATCATGGGTCGGGGTTCATTTCGGGCTGCTGCCGGCCCGTGAGCTGATCGGCACGTTTCAGGCCCAACCTACATCATGATTGCATGACAGCCCGATTATGTACCGTAATTTTACAGTTTGGCCGGTTTACTGCGAAGACATGATATATATACAGTAAAATAACTGCAGCATCGTGAATAAGAAAAAACCTATACTATACAATAAAGAAATTACGTCATATTACATCCACTGGGCATCAAAGTTTGCCACTATGATAATAAAGCACAAGCAGACAGCAGATTACATACACTGGGCATCAAAGATCGCCACCAGTGCAAATAAACACGCCGACAAAATAATATACAAAACCGACACCACTTAAATAGAGTTCAAGAAAGGTTCATCTCCACCGTCGACCCCCTCCAGCCTCTACGAGCTACAGTTCATCCACCGTCGACCTCCTCCAGCCTCCACGGGCTCTTGTTCATCCAGCCTCCACCGCGCGCTACTCCACCGGCTACTGTTCAACCACCCCTCCACCGTCTACTGTTCATCCAGCCCTCCACACCACGGGGTCCTGTTCAACCACCCCTCCACCGTCTACTGTTCATCCTGCCCTCCACACCATGGGGTCCTGTTCATCCACCCCTCCACGGGCACCCCTCCACCGTCTACTGTTCATCCAGCCCTCCACCACATCACGGGGTCCTGTTCATCCAGAGGCAACGCCACCACTCACTGTTCATCCAACCCCCCCCCCCCCGCAACGCTCACTGTTCATCCCATCGATCAGCTTCAGTTAGCAGCAGTAGCCAAGGAATCGCTCGATCGGGTTCAGTTAACAGCCATCGATCGATCGCTCGGGTTCAGTAATGCGTAGCCTGCAGTGCGATAGCTCGGGTTCAGTTAGAGCCCAACGCCTCGCTCGGGTTCAGTTAGAGCCAACGCCTCGGACACACGCGCGTACGTGTACGAGAGAAACACGCATCGCTCGGCCCCCGACCTCCCACCGTAACCGGGAACTCCCCGAAATTTTCCTCCCCCTCACTTCTACCATGGTTTTTTCCGTCATGGATGGCCCAAAGAATGTCATGCAGCTGCGTCTCCGGCCCGCCCAGGACGAAAAGCCCATTTTCTGTCATGATTTTTTGTCATAGAAGTAGGAGCCCACCACATCTATGATGATACCGGGTTTTGTCACAATTATCATCATAGAAGTGTCATATGTATGACAGAATTTTTTTTGTTCGGCCCAAAATGTCACGGATGTGTCTTTTTTTGTAGTCTATTGGGCCTACATGGGCCATAGGGAAGAGGGAAGGCAGCCCACAAGGGGCAGCTGCGCCCCCTCCCTATAGGGGGTCCGAATTGGACTAGGGAAGGGGGCGCGCCCCCCCCTTTCCTTCCCCCTTCCTTTTCCTAGTTGGACTAGGAAAGAGGGGGAGTCCTACTCCTACTAGGAGGGCACCCCATAGACACAACAATTGATCATTCATCTCTTAGCCGTGTGCGGTGCCCCCCTCCACCATAATCCACCTCGATAATATCGTAGCGGTGCTTAGGAGAAGCCCTGCATCGGTAGAACATCAACATCGTCACCACGCCGTCGTGCTGAAAAAACTCTCCCTCTACACTCGGCTGGATCGGATTTCGAGGGACGTCATCGGGCTGAACGTGTGCTGAACTCCGAGGTACCGTGCGTTCGGTACTTGATCGGTCGGATCGTGAAGACGTACGATTACATCAACCACATTGTGCTAACGCTTCCGCTTTCGGTCTATGAGGGTACATGGACAACACTCTCCCCTCTCGTTGCTATGCATCACCATGATCTTGCGTGTGCGTAGGAAAATTTTGAAATTACTACGTTCCCCAATAGTGGCATCCGAACCAGGTTTTATGCGTTGATGTTATATGCACGAGTAGAACACAAGTTGATGAGGACATCAATACCATTGTTACACCCACAACCCTTGCTGCTATACATACTGGACCAATTACTAGAGCTCGCGCACGCCAATTGAATTATCAGGTACTTTCGTTTCTTGGTAATGATTCTAATGTTCATGAGAATATGATGCTGCCTAAATTGGATACATTTGTTCTGCTTACAAATGAAGGGCCTAGCTTGGAGAAGGATGATCATTGGAGCAAGAACAAGCATGGAGTTGATGGCATGCACAAGGGAGACAAGAACAGAGTTTCAAGTGATGATTTCAGGACCTTGAAGCCACCATAATGAGTGCATGAAGCCTTGGACGAAATATTCAAGATCCCACTTCATAAATTTTCGTCCAGAGGCTATTCTAGGTGCTGCGTCACCTTCTTTTTGGGCCAGGCCCATGTAATTTCGAAATACTTCAATATAGGCTGTTTTTAGAGTCCGTATGTGTGGGGAAACAAGAGTTAGGGTGGGTTTCGGACCCCTCCTCCAAGGGCCACGAAATTCCCCCCTCTTCCCCCATATATACAGCCCCTAGGGCATCGTTTAGACTTTGGGTTTTGTTTAGATTAAAAGTTCGCCATAACTGCAACTTCGCGTACTTCGTTTGTGTTCAACGACCAGACCAAGGCGTCACAGAACCCCACCATGATCAATAAAGCTTTCCTCTTATATTCGCAATATCCAGATTGCAATCTTAGTTTCTTGCTTGTTCTTCGTTTAGCTGCAGGAAACAGACCTTCGTGGTCAGGTTGATCGTGCTCCAGCGTGCTCAATAACCTCTCGGAGTTGGTTTAGCGATTGCTAAGGCGCGACGTCCTCGCACGTTCGTAGTCGGATCGTCAAGGTCGACTTCCTCCAAAACGATAGCCACCATCTCATCGAAAGACGGGACACCTTCGCCTCTATCACAAGTGACTTGTGGGCGATATAAGTCATAATGCTTACCAGCATGTCATACTTTGGTTTGGCGGTATTGTTGGATGAAGCGGCCCGGACCGACATTACGCGTACGCTTACACGAGACTGGTTCTACCGACGTGCTTTGCACACAGGTGGCTGGCTGGTGTCAGTTTCTCCAACTTTAGTTGAACCGAGTGTGGCTATGCCTGGTCCTTGAGAAGGTTAAAACAGCACCAACTTGACAAACTGTCGATGTGGTTTTGATGCGTAGGGAAGAACGGTTCTTGCTAAGCCCATAGCAGCCACGTAAAACTTGCAACAACAAAGTAGAGGACGTCTAACTTGTTTTTGCAGGGCATGTTGTGATGTGATATGGTCAAGACGTGATGAGATATAAGTTGTTGTATGAGATGATCATGTTTTGTAACCGAGTTATCAGCAACTGGCAGGAGCCATATGGTTGTCGCTTTATTGTATGCAATGCAATCGCCCTGTAATGCTTTACTTTATCACTAAGCGGTAGCGATAGTCGTAGAAGCATAAGATTGGCGACACGACAACGATGCTACGGTGGAAATCAAGGTGTCGCGCCGGTTGTTCTGAGTCTTTTGAGACCCCAGGTTGTTTTTAGGCCAAAATTTCGGCGACCAAAAATATTTTTTTCCTATCTTATTTTTAGGCTGTTCTGAGTCTTTTGAGACACTCGCCATCATAGTGATTTTTGGTCGCACTTTTTCGTCGTCGCTGCCCTGATTTCCGAAAAAAAAATTGTCAAAAAAATTTCGTACCCATCTTGTCAGTTTGACCTGGGAAGAGTTTTGAGACACTCGCCATTATAGTGATTTTTCGCAAAAAAAAAGAGGAGCGCAAAAAAAAGAGAGCGTAAAAAAAAAAACAGAGCGATTTTTTTTCCAGAGTGTGTTTTTCCCTTGTTTCCGTGCAGCGCCGTGATTTTGTTAGTGTTCTAGGCTCGCGTCTCTAGCACGGTCTAGCCTAGGACCAGCACAGTACCGTCGTTGAGCGTTTATTCAACTTTGCATCTCTGAATTGATTATTGCTGACCCTTTTTGCTACCATACTATAAGCCTTCCCAGCTCCACATACATCTACGTCATGCTTTTGACTCTCCCTGGCAATCGCTCTATCCATGCTTTTGAGAGTTTTGACTACAACAGTTGCCGATCACCGCCTGCTGCTGGGTAAGAACTGGTAAGAATTTGAGATTTGCTTGACGGATTTGTGACTGTCCACCACACCACCACCACCACTTCCTAGTAGTCTGTAGAATCATATTCCTGTGTGTTTCTATTGCTGCTAACCATGGCAGGATCACAAGCCGACGAGACTGACTGGGAGAACATGACAAACAAATTGTTACATGATAAGTTTCAGCAAATGATGAGTGGACAGGTGGAAGATGTGCTAAATAGATTTGAAGAGGCCATGGAGAAGATAGATGGCATTGAGAAGGCGTTCGAAACAAAGCTCGATAACAAGTTCAATGAATTGCTCGCGCGTCTACCACCACCACCACCGGTTGCACCTAACGCACCTCTACAACAGCAACAACGACTACCTCCACATCGCAAAACAGCCCTCCGCCGAGCGACCCCTGTCCCTCTTCAGCCTGGCCAAGCTGCTGGTGCTGCCGTTGATACTTCTGTGGCTCCTGCTATAGATGTGGGGGAGGATGATTATGTGGGAGATTACGAGGATGAGGTTGATCAACATCAGAACTACGTGCAACCACCAGCATCACAACCACCAGGTCGTCCACATGCAAATAATGGCAATGTTAGGGCTCCCCCTCAGGTACGAGATCATGACCATCTCCATAAACTGAAATTGAATATTCCACCATTTGAGGGTAGATATGTTCCTGATATATACCTTACTTGGGAGTTAGAAATTAAACAACGATTTACATGTTTACAATATCCTGAGGAGAGACGTGTTCCTACTGCTGTTTGTGCTTTCACTAGCTTTGCATGTGTTTGGTGGTCTGAATATTGTAGATTATATCCTGTTCCAGCTACTTGGGCTGCTTTGAAAACTGCTATGCGTACTCGTTGGGTTCCACCATATTATCAACGTGAATTACTTCAAAAATTGCAGCGCTTAAGACAAGGAAAAAATTCGGTAGAAGAATATTATCAGGAATTACAAACTGGCTTGATTAGATGTGGTATCGTTGAGGAGAATGAAGCTATGCTTGCACGCTTTCTGGGTGGATTAAATAGAGAGATTCAGACCATTCTAGACTATAAGGATTATAATAATATCACTCGTTTATTCCATCTTGCTTGTAAAGCTGAACGTCAAGTGCAGGATCGACAGGCATTGGCGCGAACTAACTTTTCTGCAGGTCGACTTCATCGTGGACACCACGTGCATCATCTACTTCCACACGTTCTGCTACACCGGCACCTCCGTCAGCTGCCACCTCCAACCGTGATACAAGAAAGCAGGCACAACCACCACTATCTGCCAAGAGCACACCTGTCGGGCCTGCACAGAGCTCTTCTTCTTCCATGGCGTCTACAGGGCACACAAGTGATATTATTTGTCGTCGTTGTAAGGGAAGAGGACATTTTGCGCGAGAATGCACATCTTAGCGTGTGATGATTGCTACTGAGGATGGTGGGTATGAGTCCGCTAGTGACTATGATGAGGAGACTTTGGCTCTTCTTACACATGAAGAACACGGTGGAGATGATTCGGATCATGAGACGCAATACATGGCTGCTGAAGATGCTGACAGGTATGAATGTTTAGTTGCTCAACGTGTTTTGAGTGTGCAGGTCACGCAAGCTGAGCAAAATCAGAGGCATAATTTGTTCCATACAAAGGGAGTTGTGAAGGAACGTTCTGTTCGCGTCATCATAGATGGAGGGAGCTAAAACAACTTGGCTAGCATGGAGATGGTGGAGAAGCTATCTCTCACCACAAGAGCACATCCACATCCTTACTACATCCAATGGTTCAACAACAGTGGCAAGGTTAAGGTAACACGTACTGTTCGGGTGCATTTTAGTATCTCTACATATGCTGATTATGTTGATTGTGATGTGGTACCTATGCAAGCATGTTCCTTATTACTTGGTAGACCATGGCAATTTGATAAAAATTCTGTACGCCATGGTAGAAACAATCAATATACTCTTGTTCATAAGCATAAAAATATTACTTTGCTTCCTATGACTCCTGATTCCATTTTGAAAGATGATATTAATAGAGCTAATAAAGCAAAACAGGAGAAAAATAAGAGTGAAAATCAGATTGTGGCAAAAGAATTTGAGCAACAAATGAAGCCTAATAATAAACCATCTACTGTTGCTTCTGAAATTAAATTGAAAGTGCATGTTTACTTGCCACCAAATCTGATATTGATGAGCTAGATTTTAGCAAATCTGTTTGCTATGCTTTTGTGTGCAAAGAGGCATTATTTTCATTCGAGGACGTGCCTTCCTCTTTGCCCCCAGCTGTCACTAACATTTTGCAGGAGTTCGCCGACGTCTTCCCACAAGACGTGCCACCGGGATTACCACCTATTCGAGGGATTGAGCATCAAATTGACTTAATTACCGGTGCATCGCTACCCAACCGTGCACCATACCGTACCAATCCAGAGGAGACGAAGGAGATTATGCGGCAAGTACAGGAGCTGCTCGACAAAGGTTATATTCGCGAATCCCTTAGTCCTTGTGCTGTTCCTATTATTCTAGTGCCGAAAAAGGATGGTACGTCGCGTATGTGTGTTGATTGTAGAGGCATTAATAATATTACCATTCGTTATCATCATCCTATTCCTAGGCTAGATGATATGCTTGATGAATTGAGTGGCTCTACAATATTCTCGAAAGTTGATTTGCGTAGTGGATACCATCAAATTCGTATGAAATTGGGAGATGATTGGTTTATATGAGTGGTTAGTCATGCCTTTTGGGTTAACTAATGCACCTAGTACTTTCATGAGACTAATGAACGAAGTTTTACGTGCTTTCATTGGACGATTTGTGGTAGTCTATTTTGATGATATACTGATTTATAGCAAATCTTTGGAAGAACATTTGGAACATTTACGTGTTGTTTTTAATGCTCTACGTGATGCACGTTTGTTTGGTAACCTTGGGAAGTGCACCTTTTGCACTGACCGAGTGTCTTTTCTTGGCTATGTTGTTACTCCACAGGGAATTGAAGTTGATAAAGCCAAGATTGAAGCTATTGAGAGTTGGCCGCAGCCCAAAACGGTCACACAAGTGAGGAGTTTTCTTGGACTCGCTGGTTTCCATAGGCGTTTTGTGAGAGATTTTAGCACCATTGCTGCACCTCTCAATGAGCTTACAAAGAAGGATGTGCCTTTTGTTTGGGGTACCGCACAGGAAGAAGCCTTCACGGTATTCAAAGATAAGTTGACACATGCTCCTTTACTCCAACTTCCTGATTTTAATAAGACTTTTGAGCTTGAATGTGATGCTAGTGGAATTGGATTAGGAGGTGTGTTATTACAAGATGGCAAATCTGTTGCATACTTTTCTGAAAAATTGAGTGGGCCTAGCCTGAACTATTCTACTTATGATAAAGAATTATATGCTCTTGTTCGGACCTTAGAAACATGGCAACATTATTTATGGCCCAAAGAATTTGTTATACATTCTGATCATGAATCTTTGAAACACATTAAAAGTCAAGCTAAACTGAACCGTAGACATGCTAAATGGGTTGAATTCATTGAGACTTTCCCTTATGTTATTAAACACAAGAAGGGTAAAGAAAATGTTATTGCCGATGCATTGTCTCGTCGTTATACTATGCTTTCACAACTTGACTTTAAAATATTTGGTTTGGAGACCATCAAAGATCAATATGTGCATGATGCTGAATTTAAAGATGTATTGCAGAATTGTAACGAAGGAAGAACATGGAACAAGTTCGTCGTTAACGGTGGATTTGTGTTTCGTGCTAACAAGCTATGCATTCCAGCTAGCTCCGTTCGTGTTTTTTTGTTGCAGGAGGCGCATGGAGGAGGACTAATGGGACACTTTGGCGTGAAGAAGACGGAGGATATACTTGCTACACATTTCTTTTGGCCAAAGATGAGACGGGATGTTGAGCGTTTTGTTGCTCGCTGCACTACATGTCAAAAAGCTAAGTCACGACTCAATCCTCATGGTTTATATATGCCTTTGCCTGTACCTAGTGTTCCTTGGGAGGATATATCTATGGACTTTGTTTTAGGTTTACCTCGAACAAATAAGGGGAGGGATAGTATATTTGTTGTCGTGGATAGATTCTCGAAAATGCCACACTTTATACCATGTCATAAAAGCGATGATCCTATTAATGTTGCTGATTTGTTCTTTCGTGAAATTATTTGCTTGCATGGTGTGCCAAATACTATTGTTTCAGATCGTGATACTAAATTTCTTAGCCACTTTTGGAGATGTTTATGGGCTAAGTTGGGGACTAAACTGCTTTTTAGTACTACTTGTCACCCCCAAACTGATGGACAAACCGAAGTAGTCAATAGAACATTGTCTACTATGCTTAGAGCTGTTTTGAAGAATAATAAGAAAATGTGGGAAGAATGCTTGCCTCATATTTAATTTGCTTATAATCGTTCGTTGCATTCTACTACTAAGATGTGCCCTTTTGAAATTGTGTATGGTTTCCTACCTCGTGCACCTATTGATTTGTTGCCTTTTCCATCTTCGGAGAAGGTTAATTTTGATGCTAAAGAACGTGCTGAATTGATTTTAAAAATGCATGAGTTAACTAAGGAAAACATTGAGCGTATGAATGCTAAATATAAACTTGCTGGAGATAAGGGTAGAAAACATGTTGTGTTTGCACCTGGAGATCTTGTTTGGTTACATTTGCGTAAGGATAGATTTCCTAATTTGTGCAAGTCAAAGCTAATGCCACGTGCTGATGGTCCTTTTAAGGTATTAGAGAAAATAAATGATAATGCACATAAACTTGAGTTGCCTACAGATTTGGGGTTAGTCCCACTTTTAACATTGCAGATTTGAAGCCTTATTTGGGTGAGGAAGATGAGCTTCTGTCGAGGACGACTTCATTTCAAGAAGGGGAGGATGATGAGGACATCAATACCATTGTTACACCCACAACCCCTGCTGCTATACATACTGGACCAATTACTAGAGCTCGCGCACGCCAATTGAATTATCAGGTACTTTCGTTTCTTGGTAATGATTCTAATGTTCATGAGAATATGATGCTGCCTAAATTGGATACATTTGTTTTGCTTACAAATGAAGGGCCTAGCTTGGAGAAGGATGATCATTGGAGCAAGAACAAGCATGGAGTTAATGGCATGCGCAAGGGAGACAAGAACAGAGTTTCAAGTGATGATTTCAGGACTTTGAAGCCACCATAATGAGTGCATGAAGCCTTGGACGAAATATACAAGATGCCACTTCATGAATTTTCATCCAGAGGCTATTCTAGGTGCGGCGTCACCTTCTTTTTGGGCCAGGCCCATGTAATTTCGAAATACTTCAATATAGGCTGTTTTTAGAGTCCGTATGTGTGGGGAAACAAGAGTTAGGGTGGGTTTCGGACCCCTCCTCCAAGGGCCACGAAATTCCCCCCTCTTCCCCCATATATACAGCCCCTAGGGCATCGTTTAGACTTTGGTTTTGTTTAGATTAAAAGTTCGCCATAGCTACAACTTCACGTACTTCGTTTGTGTTCAACGACCAGACCAAGGCGTCACAGAACCCCACCTTGATCAATAAAGCTTTCCTCTTATATTCGCAATATCTAGATTGCAATCTTAGTTTCTTGCTTGTTCTTCGTTTGCCTGCAGGAAACAGACCTTCGTGGTCAGGTTGATCGTGCTCCAGCGTGGTCAATAACCTCTCGGAGTTGGTTTAGCGATTGCTAAGGCGCGACGTCCTCGCACGTTCGTAGTCGGATCGTCAAAGTCGACTTCCTCCAAAACGATAGCCACCATCTCATCGAAAGACGGGACACCTTCGCCTCTATCACAAGTGACTTGTGGGCGATATAAGTCATAATGCTTACCAGCATGTCATACTTTGGTTTGGCGGTATCGTTGGGTGAAGCGGCCTGGACCGACATTACGCGTACGCTTACGCGAGACTGGTTCTACCGACGTGCTTTGCACACAGGTGGCTAGCAGGTGTCAGTTTCTCCAACTTTAGTTGAACCGAGTGTGGCTATGCCTGGTCCTTGAGAAGGTTAAAACAGCACCAACTTGACAAACTATCGATGTGGTTTTGATGCGTAGGGAAGAACGATTCTTGCTAAGCCCATAGCAGCCACGTAAAACTTGCAACAACAAAGTAGAGGACGTCTAACTTGTTTTTGCAGGGCATGTTGTGATGTGATATGGTCAAGACGTGATGAGATATAAGTTGTTGTATGAGATGATCATGTTTTGTAACCGAGTTATCGGCAACTGGTAGGAGCCATATGGTTGTCGCTTTATTGTATGCAATGCAATCGCCCTGTAATGCTTTACTTTATCACTAAGCGGTAGCGATAGTCGTAGAAGCATAAGATTGGCGAGACGACAACTATGCTACGGTGGAGATCAAGGTGTCGCGCCGATGACGATGGTGATCATGACGATGCTTCGGAGATGGAGATCACAAGCACAAGATGATGATGGCCATATCATATCACTTATATTGATTGCATGTAATGTTTATCTTTTATGCATCTTATCTTGCTTTGATTGACGGTAGCATGATAAGATGATCTCTCACTAAATTTCAAGATAAAAGTGTTCTCCCTGAGTATGCACCATTGCCAAAGTTCGTCGTGCCCATACACCACGTGATGATCGGGTGTGATAAGCTCTACGTCCATCTACAACGGGTGCAAGCCATTTTTGCACACACAGAATACTCGGGTTAAACTTGACGAGCCTAGCATATGCAGATATGGCCTCGGAACACTGAGACCGAAAGGTCGAGCATGAATCATATAGTAGATATGATCAACATAATGATGTTCACCATTGAAAACTACTCCATTTCACGTGATGATCGGTTATGGTTTAGTTGATTTGGATCACGTGACCAAGTGGGAGTTCTTAAGTAATAAGATTAATTGAAATTTAATTTATCATGAACTTAGTCCTGGTAGTATTAGCATATCTATGTTGTAGATCAATAGCTCGCGTTTAGCTCCCCTGTTTTATTTTTGATATGTTCCTAGAGAAAAATAAGTTGAAAGATGTTAGTAGCAATGATGCAGATTGGATCCGTGATCTGAGGTTTATCCTCATTGCTGCACAGAAGAATTATGTCCTTGATGCACCGCTAGGTGACAGACCTATTGCAGGAGCAGATGCAGACGTTATGAACGTTTGGCTAGCTCAATGTGATGACTACATGATAGTTTAGTGCACCATGCTTAACGGCTTAGAATCGGGACTTCAAAGACGTTTTGAACGTCATGGAATATATGAGATGTTCCAGGAGTTGAAGTTAATATTTCAAGAAAATACCCGAGTTGAGAGAAATGAAGTCTCCAACAAGTTCTATAGCTAAAAGATGGAGGAGAATAGCTCAAGCATTGAGCATGTGCTCAGATTGTCTGAGTACTACAATCACTTGAATCAAGTGGGAGTTAATCTTCCAGATAAAATAGTGATTGACAGAATTCTCTAGTCACCATCAGCAAGTTAGTCGAACTTCGTGATGAACTATAGTATGCAAGGGATGACGAAAACGATTCCCAAGCTCTTCGTGATGCTGAAATCGATGAAGGTAGAAATCAAGAAAAACATCAAGTGTTGATGGTTGACAAGACCACTAGTTTCAAGAGAAAGGGCAAAGGGAAGAAGGGGAACTTCAAGAAGAACTGCAAGCAAGTTGCTGCTCAAGTGAAGAAGCCCAAGTCTGTACCTAAGCTTGAGACTGAGTGCTTCTACTGCAAAGGGACTGGTCACTGGAAGCGGAACTACCCCAAGTATTTGGCGGATAAGAAGGGTGGCAAAGTTAACAAAGGTATATTTGATATACATATTATTGATGTGTACTTTACTAGCGTTTATAGCAACCCCTCAGTATTTGATACTAGTTCAGTTGCTAAGATTAGTAACTTGGAACGGGAGTTGCATAATAAACAGAGACTAGTTAAGGGTGAAGTGACGATGTGTGTTGGAAGTGGTTCCAAGATTGATATGATCATCATCGCACACTCCCTATACTTTCGGGATTTGTGTTGAACCTAAATAAGTGTTATTTGGTGTTAGCGTTGAGCATGAACATGATTTGATCATGTTTATTGCAATACAGTTATTCATTTAAGTTAGAGAACAATTGTTGTTCTGTTTACATGAATAAAACCTTCTATGGTCATACACACCAACGAAATTGGTTTGTTGGATCTCGATCGTAGTGACACACATATTCATAATATTGAAGCCAAAAGATGGAAAGTTAATAATGATAGTGCAACTTATTTGTGGCACTGCCGTTTAGGTCATATTGGTGTAAAGCGCATGAAGAAACTCCATGCTGATGGGATTTTGGAATCACTTGATTATGAATCACTTGATGCTTGCGAACCATGCCTTTCGGGCAAGATGACTAAAACTCCGTTCTCCGGAACAATGGAGCGAGCAACTGACTTATTGGAAATAATACATAATGATGTATATGGTCCGATGAGTGTTGAGGCTTGCGGAGGGTATCATTATTTTCCGACCTTCACAGATGATTTGAGCAGATATGGGTATATCTACTTGATGAAATACAAGTCTGAAACATTTGAAAAGTTCAAAGAATTTCAGAGTGAAGTGGAGAATCATCGTAACAAGAAAATACAAGTTTCTATGATATGATCACAGAAACAAGATATTTGAGTTAACGAGTTTGGCCTTCAGTTAAAACAATGTGAAATAGTTTCACTACTCACGCCACCTGGAACACCACAACGTAATGGTGTGTCCGGACGTCATAACCGTACTTTATTAGATATGGTGCGATCTATGATGTTTCTTACCAATCTAGCACTATCGTTTTGGGGTTATGCATTAGAGACAGCTGCATTCACGTTAAAAAGGGGCACCATCTAAATCCATTCAGATGACACCTTATGAACTGTGGTTTGGCAAGAAACCAAAGTTGTCGTTTCTTAAAGTTTGGGGTTGCGATACTTATGTGAAAAAGTTTCAACATGATAAGCTTGAACCCAAATCGGAGAAATGCGTCTTCATAAGATACCCAAAGGAGACTATTGGGTATATCTTCTATCACAGATCCGAAGGCAAATTCGTTGCTAAGAATGGATCCTTTCTAGAGAAGGAGTTTCTCTCGAAAGAAGTGAGTGGGAGGAAAGTAGAACTTGATGAGGTAACTGTACCTGCTCCCTTATTGGAAAGTAGTTAATCACAGAAATCTGTTCCTGTGACTACTACACCAATTAGTCAGGAAGCTAATGATGATGATCATGTAACTTCAGATCAAGTTACTACCGAATCTCGTAGGTAAACCAGAGTGAGATCTGCACCAGAGTGGTACGGTAATCCTGTTCTGGAAGTCATGTTACTAGACCATGACGAACTTGCGAACTATGAGGAAGCGATGATGAACCCATATTCTGCTAAATGGTTTGAGGCCATGAAATCTGAGATAGGATCCACGTATGAGAACAAAGTATGGACTTTGGTTGACTTGCCCGATGATCGGGAAGCCATAGAAAATAAATGGATATTCAAGAGGAAGACGGACGCTGATAGTAGTGTTACTATCTACAAAGCTAGAATTATCGCAAAAGGTTTCGACAAGTTCAACGATTTGACTATGATGAGACCATCTCACTCGTAGCGATGCTTAAGTCTGTGCGAATCATGTTAGCAAATTGCCACATTTTATGAAATCTGGCAAATGGATGTAAAGACTGCATTCCTGAATGGATTTCTGGAAGAAGAGTTGTATGTGATGCAACCTGAAGGTTTTGTCAATCCTAAAGGTGCTAACAAAATATGCAAGCTCCAGCGATCCATCTATGGACTGGTGCAAGCATCTCGGAGTTGGAATACATGCTTTGATAAGTTGATCAAAGCATATAGTTTTATACAGACTTGCCATGAAGCCTGTATTTACAAGAAAGTGAGTGGGAGCACTACAACATTTCTGATAAGTATATGTGAATGACATATTGTTAATCGCAAATAATGTAGAATTATTCTGCAAAGCATAAAGGAGTGTTTGAAAGGAGTTTTTCAAAGAAAGACCTCGGTGAAGCTGCTTACATATTGAGCATCAAGATCTATAGAGATAGATCAAGATGCTTGATAAGTTTTTTCAATGAGTACATACCTTGACAAGATTTTGAAGTAGTTCAAAATGGAACAGTCAAAGAAAGAGTTCTTGCCTGTGTTACAAGGTGTGAAATTGAGTAAGACTCAAAGCCCGACCACGGCAGAAGATAGAAAGAGAATGGAAGTCATTCCATATGCCTTGGCCATAGGTTCTATAAAGTATGCCTTGCTGTGTACCAGATCTATTGTATACCCTACACTGTTTTTGGCAAGGGAGTACAATAGTGATTTAGGAGTAGATCACTGGACATTGGTCAAAATTATCCTTAGTGGAATAAGGATATGTTTCTCGATTATGGAGGTGACAAAAGGTTCGCCGTAAAGGGTTACGTCGATGCAAGTTTTGACACTGATCTAGATGACTCTAAGTCTCAATCTGGATACATATTGAAAGTGGGAGCTATTAGCTAGAGTAGCTATGTGAAGAGCATTGTAGACATAGAAATTTGCAAAATACTTACGGATCTGATTGTGGCAGACCCGTTGACTAAAATTATCTCACAAGCAAAACATGGTCACACCTTAGTGCTCTTTGGGAATTAATCACATAGCGATGTGAACTAGATTATTGACTCTAGTAAACCCTTTGGGTGTTGGTCACATGACGATGTGAACTATGGGTGTTAATCACATGGTGATGTGAAATATTGATTTTAAATCACATGCCGATGTGATCTAGATTATTGACTCTAGTGCAAGTGGGAGACTAAAGGAAATATGCCCTAGAGGCAATAATAAAGTTATTATTTATTTCCTTATATCATGATAAATGTTTATTATTCATGCTAGAATTGTATTAACTAGAAACATAATACAGGTGAAAATACATAGACAAACAGAGTGTCACTAGTATGCCTCTACTTGACTAGCTCGTTAATCGAAGATGGTTATGTTTCCTAACCATAGACATGAGTTGTCATTTGATTAACGGGGTCACATCATTACGAGAATGATGTGATTGACATGACCCATTCCGTTAGCTTAGCACAAGATCGTTTAGTATGTTGCTATTTCTTCATGACTTATACATGCTCCTATGACTATGAGATTATGCAACTCCCGTTTACCGGAGGAACACTTTGTGTGCTACCAAACGTCACAACATAACTGGGTGATTATAAAGGTGCTTTACAGGTGTCTCCGAAGGTACTTGTCGGGTTGGCGTATTTCGAGGTTAGGATTTGTCACTCCGATTGTTGGAGAGGTATCTCTGGGCCCACTCGGTAATGCACATCACTATAAGCCTTGCAAGCATTGCAACTAATGAGTTAGTTGCGGGATGATGGCTTACGAAATGAGTAAAGAGACTTGTCGGTAACGAGATTGAACTAGGTATTGAGATACCCATGATCGGATCTCGGGCAAGTAACATACCGATGACAAAGGGAACAATGTATGTTGTTATGCGGTTTGACCGATAAAGATCTTCGTAGAATATGTGGGAGCCAATATGAGCATCCAGGTTCCGCTATTGGTTATTGACCGGAGACGTGTCTCGGTCATGTCTACATAGTTCTCGAACCCGTAGGGTCCGCACGCTTAAAGTTACGATGAGAGTTATATTATGAGTTTATGTGATTTGATGTACCAAAGGTAATTCGGAGTCCCGGATGAGATCAGGGACATGACAAGGAGTATCAAAAAGGTCGAGACGTAAAGATCGATATATTGGACGACTATATTCGGACATCGGAAAGGTTCCGAGTGATTCGGGTATTGTCGGTGTACTAAAATAGGGGTACCTTAGTACCCCGAACTTGTGCACGGGCAGTCGTAGTACCCCGCGGCGAGGCCTGCCAAGCGATCGCCAAAACCCTCAATGGTCCCCTCTTGGGCCATTCAAGAACAAAGCATTTTGAGCCAAGGCCCCGGCAAGAGGAGCTTGCCGGGAAGGTCACCCGAAGAGGGCGAGGCCCTGGCAAGAGGAGCTTGCCAGGACTACCGCTCGAAGCACAAGACCCCGGCAAGAGGAGCTTACCGGGAAGGCCATCCGCGGCATGACAAGGACACCGCCACGGCGCGCCCCGCGCCCCGGCAAGGCCCGGTGAGCAACAAGCTCTCGGGCGCGACAAGACATCCACCGCGGCAAGGCGCTTGCCGCGGCAAGTTACCACCTCGTGCCTGCGCTCCAGCTCACCCACCAACGTGTCGCTCTGGGGGGCGCCTCAGGCGCACGTGGCGGGAGGCTGTGCAGCCAGAGGCATGCGGTGGCGAAGCAAAGCTGACGGAGTAGCCATCATGGCGAACGGTGGCGCTCCTGACGGTCCACTTCCCTGCTCCGTCTGGGCGACGCAGACGGGAATTTAATGCCCTTGTCCCCCGCCGTCAGAGTTAGGTATGATAGCACTGTACAGCCACTGTGCAGGCAGCTGTACCCATTACAACATTCTACCATTTTTACCCCCACCTACGCTGCCACCTGTGGGTAACCCCTTGAGCATATAAAAGGAGGCCCCATGCGCACGTAGGGAGGGGAGACCCATCGTCGCCACGCCCGACCTCGCCAGCGGCCCGCGTGTACTGTAGCACCGCGCGCTCCCGAGCAAGAACACAATACAATCCACCAAGAAGCAGTAGGGTTTTACGCATCCTTGCGGGCCGAAGCTGGGTAAAATCCCTCGTGTGCACCGCCTCGATCTGCTCTTTGTGCAACCTCTGGACCCCACCGAACCAGTAAGGGGCTCGGTCCCCATAGGTGTTCGAGGAAGCCGATTCCCCCCGACATCTTTGGCGCGGCAGGTAGGGGGCGTCGAAGTTGTGCGAACCTGATCCGGCGCCTGCACCAACTGGATCTCCGCCATCCTCGTCGACATGCCGCCGAAGAAGAAGGCTCCGGAGGTGACTGGTCCGTCCGTGTCGAATCCGCCGCCCTTGGAGCGATTGGGCGATGGGGACGGCGCCGGCGACGGGACGGGCGTCGTCGAGCCAGCTCATGGCGCCACGGCGTCCGAACATGCACCGAGCCCATAACGCTACGGCGTCCACACCCGCGCCAATGCCCCTCGGCGCAGGCATGCCCTGGTCATACCAGGCAACCTTTCTCTCTATTCCATGGAGCGGAGGCGTTTAGCCCCATGGATCTCGCGTATGGCCCACCTCGAGTGCTCGCTCGCGCTGAGCTCGAGCGAGAGCAGCTGCGTCGAGATGATGCGCTGCTCCTCGAGGAGGACCGTCTTCAGGCCGCTGCGCGAGCTGCTCGCTACCAGCAAGCTTTGCGCCGCTTTTATAGCCGCAAGGTTAGTGCCAGAAGTCCCGGGAATGTGGGAAGGCCCTTATCGGGTGAAACGAGTCGATAGGCCTGGCGCTGTCCGCCTTGAGACCGAAGATACCACTCCGGTGAGCAACTCCTGGAACGTTGGGCATCTTCGTAAGTTTCGCCCATAAGGCGCGGTTGTCGGACCCCGTCCGGCAACCGCCCTTTTGTACAAAGTCTTGCCGCTGTTGCATGTGATCCTTTGTACAGAGCCAGGCGCAGACCCTGCGCGTAGCTTGGGTTCATGTGCTCCGCGCACTTTGTCGATCTCATGCTCTTCATTCTTTGAATGCATTATCTGACACTCTGCACAGCACTGACCCCCGGTAAGCGACGGCGAGCCCCATGCCTCGCCCTGCCGGAAAGCGACCTTGCCGGGCAGCGAGCCACAGAAAAGCTAAGTTGCTAAAGCTTGAGCAATCGAGTTTTTAAATTTTTGAGGTTATCTTCCTTGAACGACCGTACTCTGTATGGAAAGCCTGTGCGCGGAGGGACCGGCTCGTGACTAGTTGCGCCCTTACTTTGTTTCGAGTCCGCTCAACGACTTAAGTGTGCTACAACCAGAGTGGTGTCCTTACTTTTTTTCGAGCTCGCTCGGCAACTTAGGTGTGCTGCGACTGCAGTCGCAACACTTACTTTGCTTCGAGCCTGCTCAACAATTTAAGTGAGCTGCAACTAGCCGCGACAAGGTTTCTTGCCGGTAGAGGCGCCGCTGGCGGGCTGCTGATGTCCCGCGCTCAGAGCCCGCGGTAAGGCGGAGGCCTACGCCGACAAGTCCCCGGAAGCGTAGGGCAAAAACATACAAAGCACGGAGTCAAGTAGAGGAAATAACAGTGCAGTCACTACCTAAGATAGATTTATATTACAAAGGCAAGCTTGTCGCAGCCCTAATGAATCGCCTTCATGACTTGGCCAGCAGCGACAAGAAAAGGAAAGGGGAGGAGGCCTAGTCCACACGGTCGCCCTCGATCCTCTTGATCCCGGCCACCTTCTCCACTATGGGCGCAACGAGGGCCCTGATCTCCTCAAGGCCGGCCTCTGCCGGCAGGGATTTGAGGACGTTGGAGAGCCTGATGCCGGGGTTGCGGAAGGCGACCTTCACCAACACCTTCTCGAGGGCTCCGGCGACGGCTTCGCGCGTCTCGCCGGCCAGCTGCTCTGGAATCGCATTCCGGAGATGCTTGAGGGCCGCCACCACGCCCCTGAAGAACGAAGTGAGCTTGGCGCTGGGTGGGACGTTCTCGCCAGTGGGATAGTCGTGGCCCTCCATCCCCAGCAGCGTCAGCTCCTTGTCGATGGAGGCGGCGATGTCCACGAGGCCCTCGGTCCACTGCTCCACCGTCGCCCTGAATTCGTTCTGGGTGACCGCGGCGCTCTCCAACAACACCTCGTTGTCCGCGACCTCCTTCCGCAAGACCACCTCTTGGTCCTTGGCGCGTCCAGCGCCTTGGACAAGGTGTCCAGCTTCAGCTCGAGGTCGGCGTTGGAGTCCTTGGCGGCGTCAAGCTCCTTGATCTTCTTGGCGAAGCGGTCCTGAAGCTCACCAAGGGTGTGGGCACCCTTCTCGCGCTCCTGCTTGAGCACGGTGATCTCCTCGCCGCTCGCCTTGAGGTCGGTGTCGAGCTACGCCACCTTCGCCTCCAGTGCCTCCTTGGCGGTCTCGGCGGCCGCGGCAGCATCTCGCGCCTCCTTGAGGGCTCCGCCGAGCGCTTGCTCGCGTGCGGCGACCTCCTCCTCATGGCTGGCGAGGCTGGCTTTCCGCTGCGCCAGCTCGCCCTCCCACGCGGCTAGCCCCGAGGCGGCAAGCCTTTGCTGCTCCTCGGCTTCCGCCTTCTCGAGGATGAAGGCCGTCCGCGCCTCGTCGAGCTGCCTTCGCTACTCCGCCAAGGAACGGAGGGCCTCCTGGTTGAGCTCCCGGAGCTCCCCGGCGCGCTTCTCCATGTCAGCCCCCGCCTTCACGACAAGCGCTTCCCAGCGTTCTACCTGGGCATGTCGGGCGCGGTAGAGCGACACCAGCTTCCGGAGCAGCCGCTCCTCTTCAGGCTCACCGCCGCTGCTGCTTGGCGTGTCAACCAGCGTCAGCCCGGCGGAGGCGAGCACCTCTCCGTCCAAGGCCTCCCCCTCGACCGGCGCCCTAGAAGTCAACTCCCAGGGGAGCTTTATGAAGATATCGTCGCCGGCCCTCAGGTAGGCGCCTGGCTGGGGCTCCTCGGGGCCCGACGCCGCTGCGGAGGCAGGATCGGCGGTCGGCGCAGCGCTTGGTGCTCCTGCGGCCTCAGGGCCGTCAGTACGATCGCCGGCCCCCTCACCCGCGGCAGCCTCGGCGGCCTCTTCGCCGACCGGATCTTCAGCACCCTCCGGCTCCCCAGTGGCGGCCACGTCGTCCGAATGGCCGCTCGCGTCCTCCTCGACGACGACCTCGGTCTCCATCGGGTCCGTGGCGGGCGGGTCTGAGGGCCGTAGGAGGGGGAGAAGTCAAGCAATCATCCAAAGAAGAAGAACCCCAGGGGAGTTTCGTGGCAAGAAGGCTACCTGGGCCAGGGTCTGCCGTCGCGGTCTCCGTCGCCGAGGAGGCGTCGGCATCGTCCCTCGCCGGAGACGGCTCCCTTGCCGGGGGCTGCTCCCTCGCCAGGGACGGCTCCCTTGTCGGGGGCCGCTCCCTCGCCGGAGACCGCTCTCGCGCCGGGGACGGCTCCCTCGCCGGAGAACTCCCCCTTGGTGGTGTAGTTGTAGCGGGTGGCTCATCGGGGGCAGTCTCCGGACGCTCCTGGTGGGGTTGCTCTGCTCCTACGCGAATCATCAGCCATATGTCAGAAGAAGCGAAGGGTACCCGGGCGCGTCCAACGGCGGGAAGCAACCCATATGCTTACGCTGGGGGCTGCGCTGGGGGCTGCTCTGAGGATTAGTTGGTGGGTCCGGCAAGGTCGTCTCAGGCGCACCCCCTGCCACCGCGGAGGGCTCGTCGTCGAGGATGACCACTGGGACCTTGGCTCTCTTTGCCTCCCTATGAGCCAGAGTCCTGAAAAGGACCAAATTCGGAGGAAAGCAAATGAGATGCGAGGCACAACTACAAGAATTGAAGAGACACAAGAACAGCAGGGATCTTACTCCTCTCCCTCTTCCTCGTCGGAGCTAAGCGCGGAGAAGTCGAAGACCAGCTTGCTCCTGGCGCGGGGAGGCGGGGGAGTAGGCTCCCGTGGCCGCTAGGCGGGAGCAGTGGACGACTCCGCTCCGGCTGCCGCCGCGGCACGAGAAGCGGCAGGAGCAGAAGCCGCGGCCCGCGAAGACCCCGCTCCTGCTGCCTCAGAGGAGCGCGTCGCACGGCGCTGTAGTTGTGGGCTCGTCTGCCGCACTACCTCCCCAGCCTTGCGGAGAAGCCTCCGTGGCTGGGCAGGTGGCTCAGCTTGCGACGAGCTGCCCGCGGGACGGGAGAAAGAGGCGCCGACCTCCGGCAAGCCGCTCGTGTCCTGGGCAGGCTCGCCCTCGGCATCAGGCCCGGCAAGCTCTTCCTCGCCGGCAAACTCCGCTCGATCGGCAAGGCTTTCCGCCTCCGCTGCGTCCGCCTCTGCCAATGTGAAGCCGAACTCGCCCACTCCATCCGAGAGGCGATGTACGCCAACTCCGCGTCGGTGGTGTCGCGGGTGAGGCCCCTCTGCTCGTCAGGGTCGACTGGCCTCTCCACCAGGTCGTCGAAGAACGCCCGCACGACGTCGTCGGCGGGCTCCTGCCAAGTGGAGTCGATCCCGTGTGAGTCACACCGCTGCATCATTGCAAGGATGCGGCTGAGCAACGAATTGTTGCACAACGGGACGACGCCTCGTGGCAGCTTGAACCATTCGGGGTGGTCGGGGTCGTGCTTGAACAGCGCCCTGAGCGTCCCGTCAAGCTCCAAGACGGTGAAATTGAAGTTGAGGCCAGGGCGCACCCTCATGATATCCGCCGCATTCTGAAACTCCCAAGCAGGCCTCCTCTTCTCCTGCAAGGGAGCGATGCGGCGGCGGAGGAAATCTACGCCGACGGCCCCAACTGTGAGCCCAGCACACCTGAGCCGCAGGATCCGGGTAACGGTGATCCGCAGCTTGTCGTCGTCCGGGGCCACGTCGCTCCAATCCCTGTCGCGCACCACAGGGGTTTGGCGCACGACGGTGAATGGCTGCTGGTTCTCCTCGACAATCAGGCACCAGTCTTCCCTCCATTCCTCTCATTTGCTGCGGAGCTCTCCCTCCAGATAAGCGTCCTTCTTGCCAGGCTTCGAGATCCAGGCGATCCCGCCGGAGAGGGGCTCTCCTCTCTCTACTCGAGGCGTGAAGAAGTGGCGGAAGAGAGCTACGTTTGGGAAGACTCCGACGAAATTTTCGCAGAGATGTGCGAAAATTGCCATGGTTAAGACAGCATTGGGGGTGAAATCAAGAAGGTGGAACCCGTAGGTGTTCATGATGTCGCAGAAAAATTCAGAGAAGGGCAGGCAGAGCCCGCAATAGAAGAACAGAGCGAAGAAGGGATACCCGATCGGGTACTCCTTCTGGGCGATGCCAGGAAGAACCCTCGTGCGTGGATGCGCTCGCGTCCTCGCCGACCAGAAGAGGTAGTATTCCTCCCTCAGGACCAACGCGTCGAGCTCAGGGGGGAAGACCGCCTGCTCCTTTCGCTGCGCCTCGAGCCGCAGCGCCTCGGCCGACTTCACGGCCTTCCCTTTTCCCCTGTCGCCTTTCGGGGCCATGGCGGAAAGAGGGAGGGAGGTCGACAGCGTCGGTGGCACGGGTGGTGGCGGAAGGGGAGAGGCGGAGCGCTGCTTCTCTCGGGAAGTGGCGGAGGATTTCGAGGAATCGCAACTGGCGGGTGGGCGGACTGCCCCTGCCTCCCCTGCTTATAAGGAGAGGGGGGGCGTTTCGCCTTTCAAACAAATAAATCGCCCGCGACGCGACGCGCGCCTGCAGGGCTCGGCCCCGCGCACGCCGCCCACGTCACGCATGCCTCTCCCCACGATGCCGCATTCGACGCGTGCCGTTCGGGGAGGACGTGGTGGGCACAGAAAAAGATACAGCATGACCCAGGCCGCGCGTGCCCGTGCACTGTTTTGGGCCTGGCCCAACAGCGCTTGGCACCGTGTGTGGCCCAGGCCCGGGGGCTACTGTCGGTGTACTAAAATAGGGGTACCTTAGTACCTCGAACTTGTGCACGGGCAGTCGTAGCACCCTGCGGCGAGGCCTGCCAGGCGATCGCCAAAACCCTCAATGGTCCCCTCTTGGGCCATTCAAGAACAAAGCATTTTGAGCCAAGGCCCCGGCAAGAGGAGCTTGCCGGGTAGGTCACCCGAAGAGGGCGAGGCCCTGGCAAGAGGAGCTTGCCAGGACTACCGCTCGAAGCACAAGACCCCGGCAAGAGGAGCTTACCGGGAAGGCCATCCGCGGCACGACAAGGACCCCGCCACGGCGTGCCCCGCGCCCCGGCAAGGCCCGGTGAGCAACAAGCTCCCCGGCGCGACAAGACATCCACCGTGGCAAGGCGCTTGCCGCGGCAAGTTACCACCTCGTGCCTGCGCTCCAGCTCACCCACCAACGTGTCGCTCTGGGGGGCGCCTCAGGCGCACGTGGCGGGAGGCTGTGCAGCCAGAGGCATGCGGTGGCGAAGCGAAGCTGACGGAGTAGCCATCGTGGCGAACGGTGGCGCTCCTGACGGTCCACTTCCCTGCTCCGTCTGGGCGACGCAGACGGGCATTTAATTCCCTTGTCCCCCGCCGTCAGAGTTAGGTATGATAGCACTGTACAGCCACTGTGTAGGCAGCTGTACCCATTACAACATTCTACCATTTTTACCCCCACCTACGCTGCCACCTATGGGTAACCCCTTGAGCATATAAAAGGAGGCCCCATGCGCACGTAGGGAGGGGAGACCCATCGTCGCCACGCCCGACCTCGCCAGCGGCCCGCGTGTACTGTAGCACCGCGCGCTCCCGAGCAAGAACACAATACAATCCACCAAGCAGCAGTAGGGTTTTACGCATCCTTGCGGCCCGAAGCTGGGTAAAATCCCTCGTGTGCACTGCCTCAATCTGCTCTTTGTGCAACCTCCGCCCCCCGCCGAACCAGTAAGGGGCTCGGTCCCCATAGGTATTTATTGGAGTGCCGGGAGGTTGTCAGAAACCCCGGGGGGACTATTGGGCCTACATGGGCCATTGGGAAGAGGGAAGGCAGCCCACAAGGGGCAGCTGCGCCCCCTCCCTATAGGGGGTCCGAATTGGACTAGGGAAGGGCCCCCCCTTTCCTTCTCCTTTCCCTCTCCTTCCTCCCCCCTTCCTTTTCCTAGTTGGTCTAGGAAAGAGGCGAGTCCTAATCCTACTAGGAGGAGGACTCCTCCCCTCCTTGGTGCGCCCCAAGGCTGGTCGGCCTCCCCCTTGCTCCATTATAGACGGGGGCAGGGGGCACCCCATAGACACAACAATTGATCATTGATCTCTTAGCCGTGTGCGGTGCCCCCCTTCCACCATAATCCACCTCGATAATATCGTAGCGGTGCTTAGGCGAAGCCCTGCGTCAGTAGAACATCAACATCGTCACCATGCCGTCGTGCTAACGAAACTCTCCCTCAACATTCAGCTGGATCGGATTTCGAGGGACGTCATCGGGCTGAACGTGTGCTGAACTCGGAGGTGCCGTGCGTTCGGTACTTGATCGGTCGGATCGTGAAGACGTACGACTACATCAACCACGTTGTGCTAACGCTTGCACTTTCGGTCTACGAGGGTACATGGACAACACTCTCCCCTCTCATTGCTATGCATCACCATGATCTTGCGTGTGCGTAGGGAATTTTTGAAATCACTACGTTCCCCAACACCCCGGCCGCTGGGTATCACTGACGACATCGAGCGGACGCTGCTGCCGCGCTCCGGGCATGGTGAGAGCTCGGTGGCACGTAGCTGTCGTCGCTGGACTTCGGAGAATAGCTGGGCTCGGGAGAGTCGCTGGATTCTAGGGAGTCGTCGCTGCCGCTGGAGGAGCTACCGGCGAGGCTAGTGGCGAGTTCAACGCTCACAGCCGTGCCGTGTGGACTCCCTCTCTCGGAGCAACACTCCAGACGCCGGCCACCCTAGTCGAAGACCTTGAAGAACAGCATGGTGGCGCCGTCGTACTCAAAGTGGATGGCGAGGGCCCCCTCTAGATGGCACGCGCGGGCGACCGCGCCCCATCCTCGGGTCATGAAGATGTCGCCCGGGGGAACGACCTCAACCTCCGCCCCGTGGCTAGGTTGCAGCACCCGACGTGCTTGCAGCCACAACTCAAGCGTCCCTCTCGACGGCATCTCCTCGGTGAAGAACCTCGGGAACCGGATCCATGTGCGCGGAGGCATTGCCGCCCACATCATGAACTTGCGCGAGGCGCCCTCGGCGTGGGTTCACGAGCCGGCTGGCCGTGCATCCTCAGCCTATCCATCGCGGACCTGGCCCACAAGGTGCTAGGCACCGCCGCCCTGTACAGAGCTTCGCGGCGGGCATATAGAGGGATTGGCAAGCCCGACGGAGGCCGCTCGTACCAAGGCCGCGTTACCTCCCGCCCTTCGTTGGCGTCATGAGGGCGGCAAAACCTCTTCTTCGGCGGAAGTGCCCGGGCTCCTCCCGAGGGGTTTTCCCCCTCTTTCCCACAGAGAATCTCCTGATCGGCGCCATGGATGCTACAACAAAACAGCGAGACGAAGAAGAAGCAGGAGCGGGCGGCGAGAAGATGGAGATGAGCAAGGGGCTCTTCCCCTCCCCTCATTTATAACCGGAGGGATGCCAAACGCCGGCCTCACGCAATGGTGATCTTTCTCTGCATGAAGCAGGCTCTTGTCAAGTCGAACGGTTGCCGAGCAGCGTGGGGAAGCGGAAACGCCCACGTCCCATCAATTGCCATGCGTCGACCAAGGCCGCAGGTTGTCAGGGCCCGCGGTGCTCCGCACTTCCCCTTTGGCTTCTCCTTGAAGCCATGTCCGAGCGCACCTTGGGCCCGGGGGCTTGTCAGTGTTTTGGGAACGGGGGTACCCAGACTTGCCTGCCTATAGCCCACGACGTGGCTCCATCGACGGCCTGGTACGGCCCAGCTTCAGCATCAACAACTCAATACCCTCACGAGGGGCCAAGTCTCGCGAGGCGGACGACACCAAGACCTCCGGAAGGAGCGGCCTCCCCAGGCTAGCTCCTGAGGAACCGAGATTTCTATGCAAGCCTCACCTCGCGAGATTCGGATGGTGTGAGCCATGACGACCAAGGCAGGCGGGTGCCAGCGGGCGTAGGACAGCAGTTTCCTCTTTGGTGCTAAAGAGGCAAGCGCAGGCGCGGAGTCCTGAGGAATCAACCAAAGGTTTCCATTCCTGTGCAACAAGACCAAGACTGCCAGGGTGACAAGATGGAGGTCACCACCGAGCCCACCATGGCATCACGGCAAGAAGCTTTTGTAGGCGAAAACTACTTTTGTCAGGATAGCATGTACTGGTTGTCTCCCTTCGAATTTGGCTGTTTTGGGATCCCTTCCCGCCTTCATTTGGGAAGAGGACAAAGGCCACTATAAATAGGACCTAGCCACCACCATAGAGGGAGACGGATCATTTAGATCATTCTCTCCCACACCAGCTCAAGAACGCACCTTCTGAGCTCGTTCTTCCACTGTACTAGTTCATCCTCAACCCCTTGAGGCCAATCCACCACAAAGTAGGAGTAGGGTTTTACACCGCAAGGCGGACCGAACCTAGGTAAACTACTGTGTCCCATTTTCTTCCTGTTCGTCGAGCTAGGCCGCAAGATTGGCGAGTAGGCAGACTGGGGAGGTTGAGTTCTTCGCACACACCCAGAGTTCGAACCTCTCAAGGGTCCACGGAGCCCAAAATCCGCCAACATCTTCTCGATGGACTTGATTTTTTGGGGTTGGTCTCGATCACCCAGTGGGAGACAAGGAGGCCAAGAAGCTTGACGGAGGGGACCCCAAAGACACACTTGTCAGGGTTGAACTTCAGGCCGACCTCACACAGATTTGCAAATGTCTCTTCCAGGTCCTTGATTAGCATTCTAGCTTCGCGCAATTTGACCATGATGTCATCGATGTAAACCTCCGCGTTCCTTCCTACATGTGGCCCTAGCGTGATGCGCATCAACTACTAGAAGTTAGCACTGGCGCTCCTCAAACCGAATGGCATGCAAGTGTAGTAGAGCATGCCACACATGGAGATGAAGCTCGTCTTTTCCGCATCTTCCGCCACCATCTTGATCTAGTGATAGGCCTAGAAAGCGACTAGGAAGCACAACAGGTCACACTCAGCGGTGCAGTCCATGATCTGGTCGATGCACGGGAGCAGTCCTTGGTCCTGGGGGCAGGCCTTGTTGGGAACGATGACTGGGTTGGCGAGCCACTCTGGGTGGCTGGTAGCCCGAATGACCCTAGCTTCTTGCAGCTTGTGAACCTCTTGGACAATGAATGTGTGCTTCTCCAACGCTTGGTGCCGCACTTTCTACTTGACTTGATGAGCATTGGGGCACACCGCCAATTGGTGCTCGATCACTTCCCTCAGAACGCCGGACAGATCAGGTGCTTTCCAGTCAAACACGCCCTTGTTCACCCAGAGGAAAGCGACAAGTACAACCTCCTACTAAGGGGAAAGACTAGCGCCGATGGTGAAGGTAGGACCCGTGCCACCGCTGTCAACTAATACCTTCTTTTTTTTGGTGCGGTCTTGAGAGAGCAGTGACTTCTTCCATGCTGGAGTGACCTTCGGAGGCTCGGCCCTGTCTTCCGTGCTCGGGCACGAAGCAGCTGCAGCCTCGTAGGTGTGCTAGAGGGCAGTAATGACGTCGCCGTTGCTGGGCATCTTGACGACATTGTAACCAGGGTGGGTTGCCGCCATGAACTTGGCGAGTTCGGGGTACCCCAGGATGGCATTGTACGGGAGGCCAATGCAGACCTTGTCGAAGTCGATGAGCTTCGTGTGGTAATTGTCGCGGGTGCGGAAGGTGACGGGGAGGTGCACCTGCCCCAGGGGAGCAGTGGAGCCGTCGGTCACCCCCGACACGGGCCTGGTGGGTGTCACTGATCGAAGGGCGCCTGCATTGTTTGAAAGGTCTCAACGGAGATCACGTTGAGGCCCGCACCACCATTGATAAGGTTCTTAATGACCGCGATGTTGCTGATGGTGGGAGTGCACAGCATGGGAAACGCACCGACTGCGGCTGCGGACTTGGGTTGGTCTCCAAAATTGAAGGTGATGATGCACTCAGGCTGCGCGTGAGGCCGCATCGCCTCGGTCTAGGGCCGCGCGACATTCACCCCACTAAACAACTGCTTGGAGTGGAAATTGGACGCAGGCGCCTGGGACCCGCCGAGGATGCACGCGACCGCGTGGGGCCCCTGGAGAGCAAAACGCGCGGCGCACCAGCCACAGAGCTCGCTCCAGGAGGAGATTAAAGCATCAGGAAGGCCGAGGAGAGCAAGGAACATGGGGCGCCCACAAGGGCTAGGGGAAACTAGTTCGCCATGTCCTTGCCGCCCTCGCCCGCTACCAGGATGCTCTGGGCATAAAGCCAGAGAAACTCCTCAGGGTTTGTAGCGCCATCGTAGCATGGGGACAGCGCCAGTCTGAGCCTCACCAGCCAACTCACTTGGCGAAGGCCGGCGGTGAAAGCCGGGCAACCCATGGCGTTCGATAAAGCGGCGGGTTAGGCAGCGATGAGTGCCGGCTCGGGGGAGAGGCGACGGCTGCCGCTCCCAGGGGGCGCCGTCCCTACAATGCGAGCCGCTTGGTGCTTGGCACGAACACGATGAGGGTCGGCCATGGAGATAGTGGATTAAGAACTGGGGCGGAGCGGAAGAGCTTTGGCACACCCCTACCTGGCACGCCAAATGTCGGAATCGGGGCTCCGCAGACCCAAGAAAGGTTCGAACTCTGGGTGTGCTCATAGAACTCCACTAAGCTCTAGCTCATTATGCACTACCAAACGGCGAAGCTTCGGCGTGCTCGAGCGAGAAGGAAGAAGAACACAGACATGGCAGTTTATCCAGGTTCGGGCCACCTTGAAGTGTAAGACCCTACTCCTGCTTTGTGCATGGATTGCCTTGCTATGGAGGATGTGTATGTGAGTACATGTGGGATGAACTGCCTCAGGAGGCTTGGATGGCTCGAGAGGTCCTTGGACTGGGTCCGAAAAGAGGTCCCTCCTATGGTGGCGTCTAACCTATACTTATACTGGCCTCGATACTCTTCCCCCAAAAACTCCAGGCGGAAGGGATGCCACAACGGCCAAATTGAAAGCAAACATGAGTATTGACGATGACATGTACCTAGGGTAGGGTCTTAGGCCTGACCTAAACACCCTACCAATGGACTCTGCCCTAGAGTCCAAGACATACCGACTGAAACGATCCTGAAGCGTAAACCACTCGACGGAAGATACCGACTGAAACGATCCTGAAGCGTAAACCACTCGACGGAAGGTTCCACTCGGATATCCCAATTCCACTCGACCATGGTTATTTCACTCGACCATTCAAGAATCACTCGAAGTACAGAAGGCCTAAAGTCACCCCAGGATGGCAACGTCAAGCATTCACTCTGTCATCATAAAGACCATTTATAGCGGGTGTTACCTGTAACATGCAAGGCATAACTCACATTGAACCCCTGTGTAACCGAGGTTTGCGAGGGGTAGGTGTACTCTATATAAGCGACCCCTCCCCTCTGACACAAGGGTTCGCACCCCCTATAACATTTGCACACATCCAGTCGACAAGCCTCCGCGGCACCGAGACATAGGGCTATTACCTCCTCCGAGAGGGGCCTGAACTTGTAAATACGTGCCTACAACCTCGCTGTAGCTAGGACACTGCCTCCTCCTACGTACCCCTCCTCTTACTGTCAGACTCATTCCCATGACAGTTGGCGCCCTCCATGGGGCAGGCGTCTGAGCAACTTCCGGTGACGTTGCAAATTTTGTTCACCGTTAACATGGTTTTCAGCGGTGGTTTGCCTTTGGGCAGCGAGATCCATCTTGGTGCGCTCGTCTTCATCGCCGACGACTTCGCCTGGCTCCAAGAAGCTCCCCTCGATGTCGGGGCCTGATACGTCTCCAACGTATCTATAATTTTTTATTGTTCCATGCTATTATATTATCTATTTTGGATGTTTAATGGGCTTTACTATGCACTTTTATATTATTTTTGGGACTAACCTATTAACCGGAGGCTCAGTGCAAATTGTTGTTTTTTGCCTATTTCAGTGTTTCGCAGAAAAGGAATATCAAACGGAATCCAAACAAAATGAAACCTTTGGGAGAGTTATTTTTGGAACAAACGCAATCCAAGAGACTTGGAGTGCACGTCAAGGAAGCAACGAGGAAGCCACGAGGCAGGGAGGCGCGCCAAGGAGGGTTAGGCGTGCCCCCCACCCTTGTGGGGCCCTCGTGGCTCCACAGACCTACTTCTTTCACCTATATATTCTCATATACCCTGAAAACATCCGAGAGCACCACGAAACCCTATTTCCACTGCCGCAACCTTCTGTACCCGCCAGATCCCATCTTGGGGCCTTTTCCGGTGCTCCGCCGGAGGGGGAATCGATCACCAAGGGCCTCTACATCAACACCATAGCCTCTCCAATGATGTGTGAGTAGTTTACCACAGACCTTCGGGTCCATAGTTATTAACTAGATGGCTTCTTATCTCTCTTTGGATCTCAATGCAAAGTTCTCCTCGATCTTCTTGGAGATCTATTCGATGTAACTCTTTTTGCGGTGTGCTTGTCGAGATCCGATGAATTGTGGGATCAAGATTATCTATGAAAAATATTTGGTTCTTCTCTGAATTCTTATATGTATGATTTAAATATCTTTGCCAGTCTCTTCGAATTATCAGTTTGGTTTGGCCTACTAGATTGATCTTTCTTGCAATGGGAGAAGTGCTTAGCTTTGGGTTCAATCTTGCGGTGTGCTTTCCCAGTGACAACAGGAGCAGCAAGGAACGTATTGTATTGTTGCCATCGAGGATAAAAAGATGGGGCTTATATCATACTGCTTGAGTTTATCCCTCTACATCATGTCATCTTGCCTAATGCGTTACTCTGTTCTTATGAACTTACTACTCTAAATGCATGCTGGATAGCGGTCGATGTGTGGATTAATAGCAGTAGATGAAGAATCGTTTTGGTCTACTTGTCACGGACGTGATGCCTACATACATGATCATGCCTAGATATTCTCATAACTATGCACTTTTCTATCAATTGCTCGACAGTAATTTGTTCACCCACCATAAATTATGCTATCTTGAGAGAAGCCACTAGTGAAACCTATGGCCCCCGGGACTATCTTCCATCATATTATTTTCCTATCAATTTACTATTTCTTCCGTATTTTATTTTGCGATCTTTACTTTCCAATCTATATCATAAAAATACCAAAAATATTTATCTTATTATCTGTATCGATCTCACTTTCGCAAGTGGCCATGAAGGGATTGACAACCCTTTATCGCATTGGTTGCAAGGTTCTTATTTGTTTGTGTAGGTACGAGGCGACTTGCGTGTAACCTACTACTAGATTGATACCTTGGTTCTCAAAAGCTGAGGGAAATACTTACGCTACTTTGCTGCATCACCATTTCCTCTTCAAGGGAAAACCAACGCATGGTCAAGAGTTAGCAAGAAGGATTTCTGGCGCCGTTGCCAGGGAGGCTTACGCCAAGTCAAGTCAAGTCAAGACATACCAAGTACCCATCACAAACTCTTATCCCTCGCATTACATTATTTGCCATTTGCCTCTCGTTTTCCTCTCCCGCACTTCACCCTTGCCGTTTTATTCGCCTTCTTTTCGTCTCTTTTCGCTTGCTTCTTGTGTCCACGTGTTATACCATTTGCTTCGCCGTCATGGCTAGTCCTTCTATCATTGTTAGTACTCCCAATGATGAAGTTCTTAATTTTAAACAAAGGGAGGGAGAAAATCTAAAAGATGCCTGGCATAGAATTTGCAATGCACAGAATAGATCTACTAGGAAGCAATCTACTTCCGTTTTTCTTCGCATTTTTATGTAGGCATCACTCCTGGGAACAGATATATTCTTGATACCATTACTGGAGGGAACTTCCTGGGTAGCCATACTTTTGATTCTTATAATGCAATGTTAGATTTGTTTGGCCCACCACCTCTTTTGGTTAATGGAACTATTTTAACTTTGGAACAAGTGATGCAAAGGCTTGAAGTTATTGAAAATAAAGTTTCTACTATAGAGTTGATTGAAATTTTGGATAAAAAGATCCACAACCAAATTACCCAATACAGATCTAAGGTAGGAGTTGCTCTTAAATTTTTTAAAGAAAAGGAACCCATAGTTAACGAAAAGATAGATCAAGATTCCACAAGAATTGATAAAATTGAGGATATTATTACCAACTTAGGGTATGCCTTTTCTTCCGTGAGAAAAGATCCAAATCCTCCAAATGCTAAAGTTGCCAAATTGATGTATGTTCCTAAAAATAAGGGTGAATCCTCTAGTAAGGAAAATGCGCTGTTCACCCCAACTTTTTCGCTATCATTAAGGAACCTTTTTCTACAAATGAATTTCTTGAGTTCTTGCCTAGGAGTTTGATCATTAACAAAAAGAGGGAAACTCCTAAGGGTTATAAGTGCTCTATTGAAGAATTGCCTACCAAAGATGATAATACCTAGATCTATTCTTGCCTTTATGCCTAGCTAGGAGCGTTAAACGATAGCGCTTGTTGGGAGGCAGCCCAATTTTATTTTTGTTTCTTGCTTTTTGTTTCTGTTTAGTAATAAATAATTCATCTAGCTTCTGTTTAGATGTGTTTTTATGTTTTAATTAGTGTTTGTGCCAAGTAGAACCAATAGGACCTTCTTGGGTGATAGTTGTTTGATCTTGCTAAAAAAGACAGAAACTTTGTGCTCACGAAAATAATTGTTAAAATTCACCAGAATGTGATAAATTGCCAATTCTTTTTGCAGTAGATCAATATACACATTTTCCAGGTTGTCCGAGTTTTTCAGAATGTTTGGAGTTCCAGAACTATTCAAACAAATCTGAATGCTACAGACTGTTCTGTTTTTGACAGATTCTGTTTTTCGTGTGTTGTTTCCTTATTTTGATGAATCTATGGCTAGTATCGGGGGGTATGAACCATAGAGAAGTTGGAATACAGTAGGTTTAACACCAATATAAATAAAGAATGAGTTCATTACAGTACCTTAAAGTGGTGGTTTGTTTTCCTATACTAACGGAGCTCATGAGATTTTCTGTTGAGTTTTGTGTTGTGAAGTTTTCAAGTTTTTGGGTAAAGATTTGATGGATTATGGAATAAGGAGTGGCAAGAGCCTAATCTTGGGGATTCCCAAGGCACCCCAAGGTAAAATTCAAGGACAACCAAAATCCTAAGCTTGGGGATTCCCCGGAAGGCATCCCCTATTTCTTCTTCGTTCATCGGTAACTTTACTTGTGGCTATATTTTTATTCACCACATGATATGTGTCTTGCTTGGAGCATCTTGTATGATTTAAGTCTTTGCTTTTTAGTTTACCACAATCATCCTTGCTGTACACACCTTTTGAATAGACACACATGAATCGGGATTTATTAGAACACTCTATGTGCTTCACTTATATCTTTTGAGCTAGATAATTTTGCTCTAGTGCTTCACTTATATCTTTTTGAGCACGGTGGTGGCTTTATTTTAAAGAAATTATTGATCTCTCATGCTTAACTTATATTATTTTGTGAGTCTTATAGAACAACATGGTAGTTTTCTTTGGCTATAAAACTAGTCCTAATATGATGGGCATCCGAGATGGGTATAATCCACACTGGGAGGCGGACCCAGTTGAAAGATTTCATTCGGAACGAGGCGATCGACGTAGTTGGCCTGCAGGAAACTATCAAGGCAGATTTCAATCATTGGGACCTGCTAGCTGTCGATCCGCTGGAGCGTTTTGTTTGGCATTGGGTGCCGGCGGTCGGGCACTCGGGAGGCGTGTTGCTAGGCATCAACCTAGTTTGCTTCGAGGTGGTGGCGTGGGATGCCGGTCGTTTCTTCCTGTCAGCCCACGTGCGCCATCGCGCAACTCTCCAAGAGTGGGAGGTGATTATGGTTTACGGCCCGGCCGACCACTCGCTCTCGCTTGAGTTCTTGGGAGAACTCCAGGCGAAGGTTGCGTTTGTGGGCACGCGAAATTTTCCTCTGCTAGTGGGAGGGGATTTCAACTTAATTCATTCGGGAGCGGATAAAAACAATGGTGTTATTAATTGGGCAAGGGTGTCCATGTTTAATAATGCAATCGCAGCCATGGCCCTTAGGGAAGTGGCTCGCGTGGGGGCACGCTACACCTGGACCAACAAATAGCTAACGTCGGTGCGGTCGGTCTTGGACAGGGTTTTCATGTCCTCGGAGTGGGAGGTGCTGTTTCCCTTGTGCTCTTTGCACGCCGAAACAAGGATAGGGTCGGACCACGTCCCCCTCATCCTCTCCTCGGGGGAGGAAAGGTTAACACGCATCCCTCGTTTTTTCTTTGAAACCACGTGGTTAGAGCCTCCAGACTTTGAGCAAATCTTCCTTTCGAAATGGGAGAATTGCGTCGCTCGGGTCGGGTGTGCGCGCGGGCCCATGGAGTTCTAGATTGCTGCAGGATCGCGTTTGACCGCGGATCTCGCTCAGATGGATGTTGAGGCGGATGTGCAGACCTTCTCGGAGCAAGACTAGGCTCAGCGCTACGCGCTTGAGGCCCAGGTCGAGTCCTTCCTTAGAGCTGAGGAGGAGTACTGGCGTAGACACGGTGGTATCAAGTGGACGCTCAAGGGTGACGCGAGCACTCAATATTTTCATGATTATGATAATGGCCATCGCCGCAAATGCGCCATTCTGCGCTTGCAATCTGAGCAGGGGCTCCTTTTGCGGCAACAGGATATCGTCCGCCACATTTATGATTTCTCGTGCCCGACTTAGGGTGGCTGTGTGGTATGTGTGGGACCCTGCGTTGCGGGTCACGGACGAGGAAAATGAGGGCCTGAGATTGGCCTTCACCCCGGAGGAGATTGACAAGGCGACACTTGGCATGAAATCCGACACCGCACCCGGGCCGGATGGGTGGCCGGTGGCGATGTTTAAAAGGTTTTGGCAAGTGCTCAAAGGGCCTATTTTCGACGTTTGCAATGGTTTTATGCAGGGTACGGTAGATATCTCTCGCCTAAACTTTGGGGTTCTCTCTCTGATCCCCAAAGTTTCGGGCGCGGATCATATTAGGCTCTTTCGTCCCATAGCGTTGATTAATGTTCCGTTTAAAATTTGTGCTAAGGCTTGTTCGACTCGCTTGTCTCCGATAGCTCACCGTATTATTAGTAGGAACCAATCAGCTTTTATTTGGGGGCGCAACATCTTAGAGGGGCCGTTGGCCCTCCAAGAGATTGTGCACTCCCTAAAACGCGCTCGCCAGCCCGCGATTCTCCTGAAACTTGATTTTGAGAAGGCGTACGATCGCGTGAACTGGGCGTTTCTCCGTCAGGTCCTCCTGGACCGGGAATTCTCGTCGGTTTGGGTTCATCGCATGATGCAGTTGGTCTCGGGGGGCCAAACGGCGATTGCGGTGAACGGAGAAGTAGGGAACTTTTTCCGCAACAAGCGGGGGCTGCGTCAGGGGCACCCAGCCTCGCCGTTGCTGTTTAACTTTGTGGCGGACGCCTTGGGCGCCATGCTAGACAAAGCTCGTTTGGCTGGTCACATCAGGGGAGTGGTGGACAACCTGATCCCGGGGGGGTGTGTCACACCTGCAATACGCGGATGACACACTCCTCCTTTTCGAGCCCGACACACACAGTATCGCAACGGTCAAGGCCATTCTATTGTGTTTTGAACTCATGTCGGGGCTTAAAATCAACTTCCACAAGTGTGAAGTGGTGTCCATAGGGATGGACGCGGCCGAAAGTCAGCGGGTAGCCAACTTGCTTAACTACAAACTTGGCCAGTTTCCGTTCACTTACCTCGGCCTCCCGATCACGGCGAAGAAATGTTTGATTGCCGATTGGGAACCTCTCACCTCCAAGGTAGCGGACAGGGTGTGTCCGTGGAGAGGTAGATTTATGTCTTCAGGGGCTAGACTAATCTTCACTAACTCCAGCCTCTCATCCTTACCTATGTTCGCCATGGGTTTGTTCTTGCTGGCGGATGGGGTACACACTAAGTTGGATACCCCGCGGTCCCGTTTCTTTTGGGAAGGAGCGGGACCTAAACGGAAATACCATATGGTCCAATGGCAGGCCGTTTGCAGACCTAAAGCCCAGGGGGGCCTTGGGATCATCAACTCCAAGCTGATGAACATTGTACTCATCTGCAAATGGATCTGGAAGATGTCTCAGGGTGAGACTGGCCTCTGGATCGACCTCCTCTGTGCAAAATACTTCCCGAATGGGAATTTCTTCGAGGCGGCCTCTCGTGGGTCCCCCTTTTGGAACTCCATTCAAGCCCTCAAACCCTTCTTCGCTAGGGGCGCGAAGTTTGGGGTTAACAACGGGCGCTCCACGCGGTTTTGGCTCGACCTTTGGATTGGCCATTAACCCCTATGGTCGGAGTTTCGCCAACTCTACTCCATTGCAATCGAGCCCAACCAATTGGTTGCTTCGGCTCTTAGCTCCTCCCCACCCTACATCAACTTCAGAAGAGAATTATCGGGGATGGAAATGGCAGAGTGGGACCGCCTTCGGGATTTGATCGCGGATGTACGCCTGTCGGACTCCGCGGACACGGTCTCTTGGAGACTTTTGGGCTCTGGCAAATTCTCTGTCAATTCCTTATACAGAGAGCTTTCCCGCGGCTAGGTCCCTTCGGCTGCCATGGGACTTTGGAAGGATAAAATCCCTCTCAAGATCAAGGTCTTCCTCTGGCAACTCTGGCAAGATCGCCTTCCTACCTCTACCAACCTTGCTAAGAGCAACGGCCCCGCCTCCGGCCCTTGTGATTTGTGTGGGGTTCCGGAAGATGCTGACCACGCTTTCTTCCGGTGCTCTTTGGCGTGCTTTGCTTGGAGCGCGGTCCGTGAGGCCGCGGGGGTGGATTGGGATCCCCGCTCCCGAGCCGCGCTAGTGTCTTCTTTGTCATTGGTTCATGGCCCGGCTCGTCGGGTCGTGTGGACGTGTGCGGCGGCCATGTTATGGGCTATTTGGCATATTCGTAACAAGTTTACTATTGAGGGCGTGTTTCCCTCGCATCCCGCTGACGTTATCTTCAAATGCATCATGTTCTTGTAGCAATGGGCACCGCTGGGAAGACAACAGGACTCTGATCTTCATCGCCAAGCTCTTTGCCGTCTTCTCTTAGTTTACGCCGAGTCCCGCGCTCCGTCGTCCGCGCCGTCTGCTGTCGCATAGGGATGGGCAGCCCCTTTTGGTTGTAGTTTCAGCCGAGCCTGCGTGCTCGTTTCGCTAGGCCGGCCGCGCCTTGTAATGTACTTTATTCCTTCTCCGGTTGCTATTTCCAAGACCTGCTCGTCTTTTGTCTGGTGCCGTGTGTTGGTAATGTGGTTGTGATACGCTGCCTATGTCGTGGGCTTTATTAATTTAAAGCTGAACGTCCCTGACGTCTATGCTCTAAAAAAAGATGGGTATAATAAAAACTATCATATAAAGTGCATTGAATACTATGAGAAGTTTGATTCTTTATAATTGTTTTGAGATATGAAGGTGATGATATTAGAGTCATGCTAGTTGAGTAGTTGTGAATTTGAGAAATACTTGTTCTAAAGTTTGTGATTGCCGTAGCATGTACGTATGGTGAACCGTTATGTGATGAACTGGGAGCATGACTTATTTATTGATTGTCTTCCTTATGAGTGGCGGTCGGGGACGAGCGACGGCCTTTTCCTACCAATCTATCCCCCTAGGAGCATGCATGTAGTACTTAGTTTTTTGATAACTAATAGATTTATGCAATAAGTATGTGATTTCTTTATGAATAATGTTGAGTCCATGGATTATACGCACTCTCACCATTCCACCAGTGCTAGCCTCTCTAATACCATGCACCTTTCGCCGGTATCATACACCCACCATATACCTTCCTCAAAACATCCACCATACCTACCTATTATGGCATTTCCATAGCCATTCCGAGATATATTGCCATGCAACTTACCACCGTTCTGTTGTTATGACACGTTCCATCATTGTCATATTGCTTTGCATGATCATGTAGTTGACATCATATTTGTGGCAAAGCCACCTTTATAATTCTTTCATACATGTCACTCTTGATTCATTGCATATCCCGGTACGCCGCCAGAGGCATTCACATAGAGTTATATTTTGTTCTAAGTATTGAGTTGTAATTCTCAAGTTGTAAGTAAATAAAAGTGTGATGATCATCATTATTAGAGCATTGTCCCAAGTGAGGAAAGGATGATGGAAAATATGATTCCCCACAAGTCGGGATGAGACTCCGGACGAATAGAAAAAAAAGAAAAAAGGCCATAAAAAGGGAGAAAAAGGCCCAAATAAAAAAATAAAAAAAATGAGAAAGAGAGAAGGGACAATGTTACTATCCTTTTACCACACTTGTGCTTAAAAGTAGCACCATGATCTTCATGATAGAGAGTCTCCTATGTTGTCACTTTCATATACTAGTGGGAATTTTACATTATAGAACTTGACTTGTATATTCCAATGATGGGCTTCCTCAAAATGCCCTAGGTCTTCGTGAGCAAGCGAGTTGGATGCACACCCACTTATTTTCTTTTGTTGAGCTTTCATACACTTATAGCTCTAGTGCATCCGTTGCATGGCAATCCCTACTCACTCGCATTGATATCTATCGATGGGCATCTCCATAGCCGTTGATACGCCTAGTTGATGTGAGACTATCTTCTCCCTTTTTTGTCTTCTCCACAACCACCCTTCTATTTCACATATAGTGCTATGTCCATGGCTCACGCTCATGTATTGTGTGAAGATTGAAAACGTTTGAGAACATCAAAAGTATGAAACAATTGCTTGGCTTGTCATCGGGGTTGTGCATGATTTAAATATTTTGTGTGATGCAGATAGAGCATAGCCAGATTATATGATTTTGTAGGGATAACTTTCTTTGGCCATGTTATTTTGAGAAGACATGATTGCTTTTTAAGTATGGTTGAAGTATTATTATTTTATGTCAATATTAAGCTTTTATCTTGAATCTTTCGAACCTGAACATTCATGCCACAATAAAAGAAAATTACATTGAGAATTATGCTAGGTAGCATTCCACATCGAAAATTCTGTTTCTATCATTTACCTACTCAGGGATGAGCAGGAATTAAGCTTGGGGATGCTTGATACGTCTTCAGCGTATCTATAATTTTCGATTGTTCCATGCTATTATATTATGTGTATTGGATGCTTAATGGGCTTTACTATGCACTTTTATATTATTTTTGGGACTAACCTATTAACCGAAGGTCTAGTGCAAATTGTTGTTTTTTTGCCTATTTGAGTGTTTCACAGAAAAGGAGTATCAAACGGAATCCAAACAGAATGAAACCTTTGGGAGAGTTATTTTTGGAACAAACACAATCCAGGAGACTTAGAGTGGACGTCAAGGAAGCAGCGAGGAAGTCACGAGGTAGGGAGGGGCGCCCAGGGGGATAGGCGCGCCCCCACCCTCGTGGGCCCCTCGTGGCTCCACCGACCTACTTCTTTTGCCTATATATACTCATATACCCTGAATAC